>CP106733.1:3856075-5056075 GCA_025506655.1 Gossypium rotundifolium
TACTTACATAGTACTCAGTTATATATATGAAATTATCATTACTTACGTAAATTATAAATTAACAATTTAGCCGTGTAATTTATTGTCAACATTAGACTTCAACAACTACGAAATGGATAGGACTTGGATGAATTTGTCAAGGGTAAGCAACGGTTATCGAAATGGAGTAGAAACTTTTTTGAATTTTGCATTTCAAAATGCAAGCCAAGAGAATATGATTCTTTGCCCGTGTAAGAAGTGTTGCAATATTAACTGGCATTGTCGTGAAGTGGTCTACGAACATCTAGTTGTTGATGGCTTTGTCCGGGGGTACAAAATATGGTTTTTCCATGGAGAGTGTACACCTAGTGTAGCATCTTCATCGATGAATCTGGGGTATCATCATACTGCTTTCAATCGAATGTTAGAGACGATACCATGGAAAACATGTTGCGGATGCTTTTAATATGCGTAGTGATGGTTTCGGTCGTTTTCACCGACTTGGGTGCAACCGATGATCATAATTTTGTTGGAAATACTTTCACCAAGGGGAAGAAGTGTACCAGATGAACAGACTAAATGAAGAAGCGGCAAGATTCTACACGCTACTTGGTGAAATGAATGAAGAACGTATGAGGATCAAAATTTTTGAAACCGCTCATTCAGATTCGCTTTTTTCACTTGAAATGTTTGGGGGTGGACCGAAACTTCGTTGACAATGCTGTTAGAGTTTCTACAAGAAATGTTCCCGTTTGCAAAAATCCCTCAATCTTCCAAAGATATGAAGAAATTGATAAAGGATTTGGGCCTTGGCTACAACAAAATTCACAGTTGCCTAAATGATTGCATGTTGTATTGGGGCGATCGGATAAACCAACAAAGTCATGTCATGTATGCGCCAATCCGTTGGATTAATAGAAATACAGAGGATCGTGAACGAGGTGAACACGATACACACCAAAGAAGCGATTAAGATTTTGCGGTATTTTCCGCTAATACCAAGGCTTCAACGGCTTTTCATGTCGTCAAGACAAATTGAATCAATGACATGGCACCGGATGGGCGAATGATGATGGGTTGTTAAGGCATCCTGCAGATTCTTTAGCTTGGAAATCTTTTGACTCAAAATTTCCAAGCTTTGCAAGCGATCCTCGGAGTGTGAGGCTTGGGCTAGCATCCGATGGATTTAACCCTTACAAACTCATGAGCACAACGTGACAATTACTTGGCTGTGGTGCTTGTTCCTACAATTTGCCTCCATGGGTTTGCATGAAACAATCTTCTTTTATCTTGTCTATGATTATACCTGGAGAGAAAGGGCCGGGGAATGATATTGATGTCTATTTGCAGCCACTTGTTGAGGAGTTAAAACAACTATGGGCTGGTGTTCAGACATACGATGCAATGAGAAAAGAGAATTTTAATTTACGTGCGGCTTTAATGTGGACTATTAACGACTTCTCGGCTTATGCTAATTTATCTGGTTGGAGTACCAGGGGACGTTATGCTTGTCCGTGTTGTCTTTGCGCAAACATGCTCGCAATGGTTATATAATGGAAGAAGTTCTCGTTACATGGGGCATCGCTCGGTGGTTACCGTAAAATCATACATTTAGATTTCAGAGTGCTCGGTTTGATGGTACTCAAGAGTTCGAACCAGCTCCTCCGCAGACCGGTGGATCCAAATATTCTTAATGTTAAAAGATATGAATTTCATTTATGGAAAGTGAATCAACCGCTAACCGCAAAGAAATAGAAGATGTACGGATGAATCTGATGATGAATCTGATGAAGAGGATGATCCTCATGAGGCGGACTTGTGGAAAAAAAGAAGTATTTTTTTCGAGTTACCTTATTGGAAGCATCAGATTTTACGCCATAATCTTGATGTCATGCACATAGAGAAAATGTGTGCGAGAACATCATTGGGACTATTTTGAATGTCGATGGAAAATCGAAAGATAATCTTCAGAGTCGACTTGATTTAGTCCACATGGGAATTCGGCGTGAGCTTCATCCCCGAGAACTTCTGAATATGAAATATCGGTTGCCGCCTACTATTTTTTCAATGTCAAAGACGAAGAAAGAAGTGTTCTGTACGGTGTTGAAGGATATAAAGGTCCCGGATGCGTATGCATCAAATATATCGCGATGTGTGAGTCTTAAGGATCGAAGACTATATGGCTTAAAATCGCATGACTATCACATCTTGATGCAAGACTTACTACCAGTTGCTATGCGGTGTTGTATGTCGAAAAAGGTGACGGCCTGTAATTGAACCGCAAATATAATGAAAGGCATTTGTGGTAAAGTTTTGAATGTTCAAGAACTTGAGAGACTACAAGATCGAGCCGCATTGACTTTATGCAACTGGAGAAGATCTTTCCGCCTTCCTTCTTCACTATTATGGTGCACTTGTTAATTCATCTCCGCGTGAAGCACTTCTTGGTGGACCCGCTTTTCATCGATGGATGTATCCTATTGAAAGGTCTTAATTTATTTGCAAAATATTCCTTCATTCACTTCAATGCCTTTAGTTGCAACTTTTGTTAATGTTGTATACCGTGTTTAGGTTCCTTTCCAAATTGAAGTCATACTACCGCAATAAGCATTATCCGGAAGGATCAATTGCCGAGGGCTACTTGGCAGAGGAATGTATGACTTTCTGTTCGAGGTATTTGGAAGATGTTGAAACAAGAATGAACAGACCAAGTAGAAATGCTGGCCTCACAGATCATAATTTGGTCTACACTTATTTATTTCAAAGTTTCGGAGAACCGATCGGCAAAGTCGAAATTGTAGAATTAGACGATAGATCGTGGGTCCAAGCACATCGATACATTCTTTTTCATCACGATGCAATGGAACCATTTCGGACGTAAGTTCTAGAATTTGATAAATACTCATCAATTATAATTTGTTTGTCTTCTAACAAAGTAAAAACTTTTTTACCGTATAGTGAGTACAAACAAATATTAAGAGCTCGTTCACGATCCCGAAGATTAAATCGACGAGAAATTAATAAGTTGTTCACAGAAACATTCCATGAATGGTTAAGCCAAATGGTATGCAATTTCAGTTTTCATTGACAAGTCATAATGTTTTCTCATAACATTCATAATTACTCGGTTTACTTTCCATCAATAGGTTTGGAGCCGGAATGAAGTAAATGACGACGTTAAATGGCTTTCACAAGGTCCAAAGAATAGTCAAAAGATATAATGGCTTTCTCATCAACGGATACAGATTTCATACAAGGTATCGCGAGAGATTGAGAGAACCCAAAATTGCGAATTGTTGTTAATTCTTGATTACAAGTTATGCTAGTGCTAGGGACGAGAATCCGGTCGAGGGAATCTGAGTATTACGGACTTATTAACGACATCATTGAGTTGGATTATTACGGCAATTGCAAAGTTGTCTTATTTCGAGGTGATTGGGCTGATGTGAATACGGCTCATGGAATTAAAAACGATCAATATGGCTTTACAATGGTGAATTTCTCTCGATTGATTCACACCGAGAATAATCGATGGACGAGTAGTATGTGTTTTCTTCTCAAGTTAAACAAGTTTTTATTCCAAAGATCCAACTGATGAGGGTTGGTACGTTGTACTTCAAACACCCCTAGAGACTTGTTCGACATTGGCGGTGGAAGTAGAGATGACATAGTCAAAAGATCGAAACTTTGCCTTTTCCGAACAAGACTTAATCGAAAATATCCCTAGTACTAGTCAACAATTTCAATGGGTTCGTCAGGGATGTGGACGAAGATATTTACTGAAATATGATGTAGTAAGATTTAATGATTTATTATTTATATGTAATATTATAATTTTCATGTTGGTCATGTTATATAATTTAACTATTTTAAATGTCCTATTATTGTTGTTATTTGTTACTAAAATTTTGAACTATTTTATGTGTATTGCGGAAAAATGCCTAGAAGACGATTACTAGGTTTAAATATTAGAAATTATACTCCAAATTCGTAAGACGTAAATAGTGGATGAGATACGCTTGTTGGATCTTCTACTCTGGGACATAGATGACGAGCATGGAGAATTCCAAAGTAATGTTAAGTTTATTTTACATGCATGTTGAATTTTATTATTGATTCATTTTTCAATTTTAATATAATAATATATCATTTTTCAAATTTGAGGGTGGTGGGACGCGTAGAGCTTGGGATGTACGTTGCTTACTGATTTATATGACTTACATGACCTACCCAAATATGTTGAAGTAAGGAGAAACGATCATGGTCACCTATTGGATCTGAAGCTCGATTGTTGGCGGGCTATTTGGGCGTTATAGCACGAAATTGAATATGTTGCCCATTAACTACTTAATAATGGCATCACATGCCCGATGCCAACAAAATCGAGCTCTCGAAAATATTAAGGTAATAAAAGGTGAATGTAATTTATAATACTTTCATTTAACCTTCATTTATATTAACTTTTAAAAAAATTTCGTGGTAGATTTGCTTTAGAGGTCTCCGATGACTATATTAAGAAGATGTTGGGTAAAAATGGAGAGACAATAAAGCACCCTAAAAAACAATATTTTAAGAAAGACATCACCTCGATTTAAAATCATGAAATGTCCCACGGAATGTTGAGGTACCAATGGGAAGATCAAGTTAGATTCGAATTCAAAAAAGGAGAGGTATTACGACTTTCAAAGTCTTAGAAATTTTTCGGTTTATCGATTTATTATATAAATAATTCAAATCCCATTATGTAGGACCGTGAGCGAGTTGGAACAAGCAGCAGTGAAAACAACAATTCACGCATTACCGCAGTTCCGTAAGTTTTGCTTGTGTGGTCGAAAATGAGGTATTGTAATTTATTACTTTTTTCAAATATTAATGATTTATACTATTAACTTATATTTTTCTCGCTATAATGTAGGAAGTTTACAGTCAAAAGTTGGACGGCTTCAACTTTTGACATTACGATAGGAAGAAGGATGGATCTCCGATGACATCCAAGGTCGTAAATTTTGGTATATTTATTTAATAAAAGTTGATTTTTATAAATATTTATAATGTTTAATTATAATGGTTTAATTCATCGCTTGTAGTTTTAAATTTCTAATTTTAAGTTATGTTCCATTCATTTTTATTATATATTTCGTTTCTAACTCTTTTATTGATTTATTAGGATAAACTAAAGGAGAAGAAGGCGGAGTATGAAGCGGTTGTTTCCTTCGACAGTTCTGTTAATCTCGACGAGATTGATAACAGAATTATGACTGATGTTTTGGGTCCTGAAAGGTACGACTGCTTCGATTGATAGTTTTGTTAATCTTGAGTATATTTATAACAGAATTATCACTAATGTTTTGGGTCTTACAAGGTATGGTCGGGTTCGATGTCAAGGATCAGGTGTTACTCCGACCCAATATTTTGGATCCGGCTCCCGGCAATACATGCCTTCCGGGAGTCAATCTCGTGCTGAAGTTCAGAGACTGAAAGACCAGATATCTCTGATGGAAGTGAGCACAGCTGAGCAAATTTCTCGATTTAGAGCAGAGGCGCAGAAGGAAGCGTAACAAATTTCTAAGCTAGAGCGAAGGCAAGAATGAGGGAGGTGGAGGCAAAGAATGAGAGAGGCGAGCATGTTGCTCAACTTAGAGCGGAGGGCTGCAACAGGAGGCGAGCGGTAATGCAAGTATGAAGAACTCCAACATACAGCAGAGCTATGATGAAGTTGTTCCAAAGAAGCAATGCAGAGCCCTCTTAGACATTTCTTTTCTTGTTGTAAGATTTTTTTTCAACATTTTTACAGTTAAACATTTTTGTAAGAATTGTTTGAATTATGCTTCATTTTTTAATAAATATCATATATTTTTTATTAAATTTGAAGTATTTGTTTAGATTTAATGCTTTTACTGAGATTTAAATGTTTTATTTACTGCATTGGGTCGGAATTATATGCAATTGTTGCTGTTTTTGGCTGGTTTTTACTGCAGGGAGGGTAGGATATTGGGAAAAAAGTGCACAGCAGATCTGTGCAAATTAGTGGCGTTTTTTCAAAAGCGCCGCTAAAAGCCCCACCTATAGCGGCGTTTTCTTTACAAGCGCCGCTAAAAGCCCCTACATATTGCGGCGTTTGTTGTATAAGCGCCGCTAAAAGCCCATACCTATAGCGGCGTTTTTTTATAAGCGCCGCTAAAAGCCCATACATATAGCGGCGTTTGTCTCATAAGCGCCGCTAAAAGCCCACACCTATAGCGCGCTTGTCTCATAAGCGCGCTAAAGCCCACACCTATAGGCGTTTGTCTCATAAACCGCTTATAAGCCCATACCTATAGCGCTTGTCTCATAAGCTATTATAAGCCCATGCCTTTAGCGGCGTTTGTTTTAGAAGCCGCTAAAAGCACCTACCTATAGCGGCATTTTATTTAAAAGTCTCCTATAGTCAAACCTATAGCGTTTATTTAAAAGCCCGCTATAGGCCCTCGCCTATAGCGGCATTTTTTTAAAAGCTACCGCTAAAAGCCCAGACCTATAGCGGTGTTTTTCACGAAAAAGCCACTAATTTTTGCGCGGTTTCCTTAGCGGCATTTTTTATGCGCTTTTGAAAGCTACTGCAAGTACTATTAGTGGCACTTAAAACGCCGCTAAAGGCCCAAAAACGCCGCTAAAAGTCTGCTTTGGTGTAGTGAAACCTTGCACCTAAAACCCTAGGTCCTCCAATAATCATTAGTTGATCCCCGCATGCCCTAAATGCTATCCCCTACCCATTCATTGAGGTCAGACGCTGTGGAATGGCCCTCACCGCTACCCACAAGTTCGCTTCCTTGTCATATTTCTTCACTTGTTTCATGCATGATCGATACATACAACACATCATTTACAACGCCACTAGAGGAGGTGCCTCACCAGTAAGAGGTTCTTCCGTTGGTCCAAATTCCCTCTCGTTTGGTGCGGGGTACATGTTAGGTATCTCACACCAAGTCTTGGTCTTCAAATCATACACCTCTCCAATGTTATTGTCTTCAAACTCTCAACCCCAATGCCACCAATAACATAAAACTTCCTCCATGAACACCGCAGAACACATTCTTCCGGCCTTATTCATGCTTGGAATGGTCTCCCACCGCCAGCCAGAATTATAAAGTCTACCGAGCTCAAAATATTTCCACGCAGATCGTAACCACCAGCTATAATTCGATTTCACCTGGACTAGCAGATGCAAACAAATACCGGTGTGTGCATCGTCATCCCGTTGTCCATGTGCGTCAAATGCTATATTTATAGGCGAGGGTACATTATTTCTTTTCCAAAACCAAGTTGGGTCCCAACACCAATGACTCCTTATCGTAACACATGAAACATTCATAGGCTTGCATTTTAGGCATATGCATCCATCGACAATGGATTGGATCAAAAGCCTCCCACTCTAGAAGGTTGCGGAGAAGTAAACCCAATGTTCAACAATTCCCATTTGTCGCCTCAACTTGTACAAATTTCACCACCCGCTTAATAGAGTGGAAACTCAGATTCAAAGTTGCAATGATGCCATAATCGGACCTTGAGCAACGGAGGAGACAATTAATCGAGATGTCTCGCCAAGTGGTGGATCAAGAACTTGATTCTAAATTGTACCAAGCATAGCGGTGGTTTTCTCACACAATTTCGCAAGCCACATATCCTCCCTTTTTCCTCCTTGTCACCTTTGAGTACTTTGACACCCTTTTCGCCATAAGATCTTCTCTCGTCTTCTAACTAGTTCTAGCTTTGTAAGAGAACCGAAACCTTCCTTTTGTTCTTCATGATAATAATATGTAAAATTGATCAAGAAACATCAGATGAAATATATATATATATATATATATATATAAAGAGAGAGTGAGAGAGAGAGACTGATTTATATGGGAAATGCACCAATTCACATATAATAGAATTCCATAAAATGCAACAAAAAATTATTATAAAATCCCTGCAAAAATCAATTGCAGGAGAGCTAAAATACACTATTCATGCTAATCTCAAGAAAAAAAGGAATAGCACTCTTCTATCAACCCAAACAAAGCAATATATATATATATATATATATCACAAAAAAAAGACAAAATAATGCTTATCATCAAAAGCAGCACTCATAACAAGAATAGTCTAGTAATCAAAACCAAGAATTAAAAATCAAACAATCTGATAAAACTTACAATTTGATGCTCTTTACGAAACAGAAATAACTTGAAAAGTAAAATCTACAAAATGAATGAGAAATGATAATTATCCAAAAGATGCTACTTTTTATTTCACTTCTATGAACATTTATAAAGTTAAGAAACCATGAGAAAAGGAAAGAAAATTCATCAAGAGTCAATCACATGCCACATTTTTTGACAATCAAAAACAGTGAAAATCAAATCTAAATTTAACTCCAAAATGTTACCAAGATAAATGATCTACCCTTCACTAAAATCAATACATTTCAAATAATAATAAAAAAGGATTTGCTCTCATTTCATAGTAGATGCTGCCCTTAAAGAGAAATTCAATAAAAAAACAAAAAGAAAAAAAGAAAAAAAAACCATAAGCTTTAACAATGGAAATGAAAAGGTTGAAAATGAATCCACAAACCATCATAACAGAAACGAAAAAAAGGCTTACAAATTGGATAACAAAGGGGCTGAAGCTTTTAGCTATTTGGGGATCAAATTAACAAAACAAAAGCTCAATTTGCTTCAAATTCTCTATTTCTCTAGCTATAGTTTATATTCACTTAGAGAGTGAGAGAGAGCTTATAAAAAAAATAGGTGAAAGAGAAGTGAATTTATAAAGGAAAGAAAAAAAATTAAAATTGTAATTTTTTTAAAATTATTTTTAACAAGAAAAAAAAAGGAAGGAAAAGCTGGGGCCTACAACTTCTATGGTAGGGAGTTGCTATGTAAGAATTGTGGTCCCAACTAGAGTGAGCATGGGTCAACACTCAAATTTTACCCAAGGCCCACCTAAAAATGGGAGGGTTCTAAAAATATAGGCCCAAAATGGGCTTGGATGGAAAATGAGGCCTGCTTAAAAATGGGCCGAGCCTCTGTAAGAATTTCTTGGTCTGTTCTGGCTTACCGCCCGAATTCATTAAAGGCAAAAAAAATTATTTTTAAATATTATTTTCTTATTGTTTTCTTTTTATTTTGCTACCATTTTACTATTATGTTTCTATTATTTTGTTGTTATTGTTTAGATATTATATAAAACTTATTTTATTGTTAATTTTATTATTATTTTAAAAGTATTTGTTAATTTTGTTATTATTTTAGAGGAATTTGCTTGTTAAGTTGAATATATTTTAGTGTTATTTAAGTCTATATATTTTTAAAATTTATTTCTCAATTTGTTGAAAATATTTATTTTAATTTTTAATATTTTGATGTATTATATATATTTAAAATTATATAAAATAATATAAAAAATTAATACTAAGTGGTAAATTGCTTTCGGTTTTAGTATTTTTATATGGGTCGGGCTTGGGCAAAATTTCAGGCCCATTTTTGGGCTCCGCCAGCCAAGCCCAATGAACGAGCCTAAATTTTAGTTGGGCCGACCAAACCCGGCCTTACCTACCATGCACACCTCTAGTCCCAACCAAAAGAAAATCAAACTATGAACTATGTTTTCCTCACGTGTTTGAAATTTCAAGCTCTCTTTAATCTTCACTAAAAATTATAATTATTTGCATATTTTGTTCTCAGATTTATATTTTTATAAATTTTTCGTATTGTTTTATAATTGTATTATATTTAAAATTATCGTAATTGTTTTTGCTTATATTTTTCTTTCCTTTTTTTCTCAACAACCTTCCTCTTACGGTATTTTGTAATGATTAATATTTTTTAAAATTTTTAAACACAATTAATAGAGTTGCCTATATACTTTAAGCATATATTTAAATAATTATCCTACCATAGGGATCGAATGTGGGTTCCACCTTTTTCGAGTTTCATTAAATTGAATATCAATGGTGCTTGTAGTCCAATTTCAGTTTTAGCCGTCTCGGCAGTAGTGGCGAGAGATTAGTACGATAATTGGGTGTGTGGGATAGGTAAAACTATCGACAGGTATAGTGTTGAGCAAGCGGAGGTATGGGTAATTTATGACGATCTTATTATGGCGTGGGACGCTAAATGGAGAGATATTGAAATAGATTGCACACTTGCTATTAAAAGTATCAATGGTAGTTTGAGAAGGTATTTACATAGAGATTTGGTTCTAAGAATTCGGAAGTTATGTAGTTATGAATGAAGAGTTGGTTTTGAGCAGATTCCAAGGGAGGTAAATTATGTCGCTCACTTGTTGGCTGGAATGATGAAGGATTTTCCATTTGGCCATAAAACCCTAGTATGCACATTCCTTCCTCATTTTATTTTAACATATTTATGTCAATTTTACGTAGGGTTTTGATTGAGTCAAACCAAATACATACTATATTATGAAGACAAATAAAAAAATAAAATCGAAAAAAAGAAATTTCATCTAAATTACGGTTTCAATCGAATCAAATTAAATGAACATGTACTTCAAATTTTAAAATAAATGTATACATTTTTTGTTGTTTATCAGAATGATCGAACCTTGATTAATGTTCTCATGTTCTATTAATTATTTTGAATAAATAAACTAGTACTTTTCGATCTCGTGAATAAAAGTACTTTTATTTTAACAAATATGTCAATAAGTTTAATTGAATTTTAATCTTTTAATGTTCATCCTAATTAGGGCTTTGATTGAGTCAAATCAATACTATGGAAACAAATAAAGAAATATAATCGGTAAAGAAAGAATTTGATCTAAATTAAGATTTCGGTCAAATCACATTAAATGAATTTATACTTAAAAAATTAATATTAATGTATCTATTAGTTTTTTGTTTTTCAAGATGATCGGATCCTCCATGACCATGAGGTCAGGGGTTTGATCCCCGCCTATGGGAATGGAGTACATTTTCTGGCCAGTCGTTTACCTCTTTGGAGAGCACATCTGGTTGAGAGTATTAGTCACCATTATTGGTAGTGGATACCTTGGTTTCGACAAAAAAAAAAATGATCGGACCTTGGTTGATGTTCTTATGTTCTATCAATTATTTTGATTAAAGAAATTAATACTTTTCTAATCCAATGTGAAAAAAAAAACCTTACTTTATATGTGGCAATTGAGATTATTTTGAGATGGTGTTTCAGTTTTCTGGAGGGACTAAAGGGTGTTTAACAATTTTCATGGAGAGATTACCAAAAATAACTCTTTTGGAAAGGGTTATGGAAAATTTTTGGATATCATGGTCATGTTATAAATGCTTTTACTCCAAGGAAACGTAGTATGTAAGGACAATGTTTTGGCTTTGTAAGGTTTCCCAAGTTTGCGGAAGCTCGTAGAGTTATCGCCAAGCTTAATGGATATGTTGTGTTTGGAAGTCAGGTCTTCGAATGGGAAGATTTAACCAAATATCTTCTTTCTAGAGAAAATTTAAATCTCAAGAGAAGGGATTTGACCAAGGTCAAAGGGTGAACAACGTGGAAAACGATAGAAGCAAGAAAGGGTGCACTTTCTATCATGCAAGGTCATATTCGATTGATCACTTGTTTATTGAGTGTGATGTTTCATGGAGGCTATTGAAAAGTGTTGCGCTATTTGGAGTATTCATTTGGTCTTTCCAAAGGACCCAACTATCTTTTTTTTCAAAGTTGGCTACAAAATTTTCATTTCCAACGAACTAGGCATATTTGGGAAATGTCTTTCTTTGTTATTTCATAGTCTATTTGGATTTATCAAAACGAGATTGTCTTTAATGCAAGAGTGGCACCAAGGGGGTAGGCAAGGTCCTTGGCCCATTTTGGTTTGGTAAAATTTATCTTTTAATCGTCTAAATTTGTGAACTTGACAATTAATTAAATGGTAAAGATCCCCCCAAAAGAATTTCGATCTTCGCCTTCCAATAAAAAGTTTTTATTTCACCCCTGCTTTAATGGTAAACGTCTCGACATTCATTAGTTGGTTGACATCTGTAAGATTAGATTGTGTTGGTGGAGTAATACAAGGTAGCCTTATTCAACACGTTTAGAGGAAAATATTTTTCACATTGATCGAATCTTAATTAATGTTCTTATATTCTATCAATTATTGAATAAAACCACTACTTCTATGAATTTATTAAAAATTGATATAATTATATCTATTATTTGTTGTCTTCCAAAACGGTTGAATCTAGATTAATGTTCTTATGTTCTATTAATTATTTTGGATAAAGCAATTAGTACTTTATCGATTAAATATGAAAAAACTGTTTTATTTAACATATACGTCAATAAGTTAAAATAAATTCCCTTGACTTTATTAACTTATAATGATAAACCATAATTTACACATATTTTAACCTCATGCTTGGCTTAATTTTGGATGAATTCTCATTAGATTTGATGAATTCGATGCTCCTAATCCCTTAATTTCATGTTTTATACTCAGGAGAGCGTAGGAAGTAAAAAAGAATGAGAAACGGGCCAAAAAGGGACAAAACAGGCCTACATTAGAAATTACACGACCTGGACTATCGACCATGGGCAGATCACACAGCTGTGTGTGGCGAGCAGGATCGACCACAGCCGAAGGAGTCTACCACAGGCGTGTCCCTACCGAAGCAAAGAAGAATTCTATTCGGAATAAGCTACTTGTGGGCCAATAGAGGTGTTCCAAAGCCTATATAAACACCCTAGGGGGCAACCTAAGAGGGGACGTTGAATAGACGCCGAATAGAAGGCGAAAAGCACTCCAAGACAGCCATCAGGAAAAGCTTAGGAGAAGGATCTCCATCGACTGAAGATCTCCTATCAAGTTCTTTAAAAGTTTTTGGGTTTTTATTATGTTTTGTGGTTTTCCCTATTTTATGATGTTTCCTTCTATTAGTATGAACTAAATCCCTTAGATACTTAAGGAGATGAAACCTATGACGGATCTTATTATTATTTGATTTATAAGATAAATACTTGTTCTTAATCTTAATTGTAAGTTTTTATTCTTGTTTTGATAATTCAGGTTATTGATTCAAGTCGAATATGCTTATTTAGTGGAGCAAAAGTCCCTGTTTAAGAGAAGATCAACACAATTAAGCGGAGTTTATTGCAACCCTAGAAATAGGGCAACAAAAATCTGCCGGATTAGAGTCAAATCTAATAAGGGAATCCATATATCGAGTTAATGTGACAATACGGGCTTTAATTAGAAAGAAATTTCAATTAATCATCTTAGAGTTAGTTGTTTTTAGTCTCAAAAGAGATATTAACATAAATCAAGGATTTCTACGGATTAAGTCAAGTGAATAAATCATATGAATCAAAAGTAATAAGTGAAGTGTAGGTGGATTATTCCTTAGGTATTGCCTATCTCATATAAGTTGTCAAAAAGTATTTTCCCAATTCACTCTCTGTCACGTTCATAGTTATTTAGTTAGTTAATTTTAGATTAAAAATAAACCCCCTTAATTATTAGGCTAGATAATAAAAAGATAGTTATTACTAGTAATTTTAGTCCTTGAGGATACGATATTCCGGACTCGCCATAACTATACTACTGTTCGATAGGTGCGCTTGCCTTTGTCGAAATAATGGTTAGTTTCGAGCTCCATCAAGTTTTTGGCGCTGTTGCTGGGGACTAAGATATTAAGAACACTAAATTTTTATTACTTTAGCCATTTTTACTTTATTTGCAATTTATTTATTTTTATTATTATTATTTTCTTTACTAAATTTTTCCTTTATTTGCTTCTAGCAGGTGACTCTAGTTTATGACTAGAAGGAACCCGTTAGGACCATTACTTTTTGACAGTGATATAGAAGGTATCGCTCGCAGAAACCAAAGAGAAATAAGGCGAAGCCTACAATACATACAAGAAGAGCAAGAGGACGATACTAATAATACCGAAGAGATGGCTGATAATAATCCTCTACCTCCTGTGGTTGCCGCAAATCCAGTGAATCAAAATCTTGCTCCTCGTACTATGTATGATTATGCTAAACCTAATTTAACAGGAACCGAATCAAGTATTGTTAGACCTAGCTATTGCTACAAATAATTTTGAACTGAAACCTAACACTATACAGATGATTCAACAATTTGTTCAGTTTGATGGTTTCTGGATGAGGATCCAAACAATCACTTGGCAAATTTTCTAGAATTTTGTGACACTTTCAAGATAAATGGCATTTCTGATGATGCCATTCGCCTTCGGTTGTTTCCCTTTTCGTTGAGGAACAAAGCTAAACAGTAGTTGAACTCGTTACCATGGGGATCAATCACTACATGGGACCAAATGACTAAAAAATTTTTGTTAAAATATTTCCCGCCGGCTAAAACGGCTAAGTTGAGGAATGATATCTCTTCTTTTGTGTAGATGAATCTAGAGACACTTTATGATGCATGGGAGAGATACAAGGATTTATTAAGAAGGTGCCCCACCATGGGTTACCTCTGTGGCTAGAGGTCCAAACCTTTTATAACGCTGTGAACCCCTCAACTAGGTAGTTGATTGATTCAGCTGCCGATGGAACCCTAAATAACAAGACCCCTAAAGTGGCTTATGAGTTTATAGAAGAGATGACACTGAATAACTATCAGTGGCAAGTTATGAGGACAAAGCCAACAAAAGCGCCAATGTTTTCAACCTCGACGCAGAGACCATGCTATCAAACCAGGTAGAACTGTTAAATAAAAAGATTAATGGTTTGTATGGTTCTTCACAGGTACATCTAGTAATGCAGTGCTATACATATGGATGAGGGACGAACAATACAGAATACCCACCCTACAACCCTGGCATAGAAAACAAACAGATGAACTATATGGTTAATAATTCTAGACTCCCAAATAACCCTTATAGTAACACTTACAATCTAGGTTGGAGGAACCACCTAAACTTTTCATGGGGTGGCCAAGGAAATCAGAGACAACAACCCCTCCCAGGCTTTCAACAGTAACCCTACCCAAAAAAAAAAGCAGAACCTTGAGGATATGCTAGCAAAGTTTATTTCAATATCAGAAACTCATTTTTGGAATACCGAAACAGCATTGATAAATCAGTAAACATTAATTCAAGGGCTTAAGAATCAAATTGGACAGCTGACCAAGCTAGTTTCTGAAAGGCAATCAAGTAATTTACCTAGTAACTCCAAACCCAATCCAAAAGAGCATGTGAAGGCAGTTACACTAAGGAGTGGGAAGGTATTGGTTGAAGCTAAAAGAAGACTCCACAAGAAACTAATAAGGAAAAAGGTGAGGTAGTAAACGAGAATGTAACACCAGTACTTAAAGAATATAAACCACCGATCCCATATCCAGAAAAGTTGAATAAAGACCGCATGGACGCACAATATGACAAATTTCTTGAACTTTTTAAACAATTACACATTAACTTACCTTTTGGTGAAGCTATTTCGCAGATGCTGACATACGTAAAGTTCCTAAAAGAGCTTATAACAAATAAAGAAAGTTTGAAGAACAATCGACCGTGGAGCTCAACGAAGAATGTTCAGCTATTCTCCAAAATAAGTTACAGCTATTCTCCAAAATAAGTTACCAACCAAATTAAAGGATCCAAGAAGTTTTACTATTCCCTGTTTAATTGGTAGTTTAAATATTGAAAAAGCACTAGCTGACTTAGGTGCCAGTATTAATTTAATGCCTTATAAAATGTTCAAGCCGCTTGGTCTTGGGGAACTAAAACCCACTAGGATGAGTATTCCATTAGCTGATAGATCTATTAAATATCCTAGGGGAATTATTGAAGATATTCTGGTAAAAGTTGATGAATTTATATTCCCTATCGATTTTGTTATACTTGACATGGATGAGGACGTTGAGGTGCCTTTAATTTTAGGACGCCCGTTTTTAGCTACTGATAAGGTTATTATTGGTGTAGGCAATGGAAAACTTGTGCTAAGGGTAGGTGACTGATAAACCGTAAAAGTAACATATTTTAATCCCACATTTAGTATGCTTTTGGATGATTTATCCCGATTTATGTAAAAGGTGCTCTTAATCCTTTCTTTTCATGTCTTATACTCGTGAAAGCACCTAAGGATAAAAAGAACGTAAACGGCTTAAAATGCACCAAATTGGGCCAACCCAAGAAATCAACACTACTGGACTTCAAGCCACACTACGTGTTTTGCCATTTATTTAGAACACTACCTCTCCGATTTACACTACCGTGCCTCATCGACAAAAGTCTAACACGGTCAGCCACGACTTACATAAAGGCAGCTGCATGCGCATGCCATGCCACGAGAATAAGCAATTTCACTCGGATTTGGATGCTTGGAGGCAAAGAAACACATTCCTAAGTCTACTTAAACATCCTAGGAGGAATTATACTTGAATTAGGATACTTAGGAGCCAAGTAAAGCATCTTAAAGCCTATATAAACACCCAAGGTAGCAACTAAAAAGGGGAGTTCGATGTGTTTAAAGAGGAGGAAGTTTTGGGCGTAGTTTTACGCGAGCTTTTATTTAGGAATTACTCAAGATAGCTAGTTGATCCATCTTAAGAAGCCGGAGTTCTACTCAAGATAGAGGATCTCCTCTTCAATTCCTTCAGGGGGTTTTAGGGATTTCTTATGTTTTGTTTTATCTTTTCTCTTGAGATGTTTTCTTATTTTGTTATGAACTAAACCCTTCAGATACCTAAAGGGGATGAAACCTATGATGGATTTTGTTATTTGATTTCTAAATTATATGATAAGTACTTAGTTTGTTCTTAATTATGTTGTTTAATTTAATATGATGTGCTTAAGTAGAGGAGGAATAGACCCTGCCTAAGAGTAGATCTAGCATAATTAAGCGGAGTTGATTGCACGCCTAGAGATAGGGTGACGAGATTTTTACCGGATTAGGGTGAAACCTAATATGGGAGTTCATTGATCGATTTATTACTTCCTTAGGGGTTATTATAAGAGAACAAGAGTTCCACTAATTAACCTAAGGTTAGACGTTATTCACCTTGAGAGAGGGTTTAATATAGGTTAGGGAGTCTCACGGATCAAGCTAAGTAAAGAAGTCGTATGAATTAAAAGTTAGATAACAAGAGAAGTCATAGGTGGATTATTCCTAAGGGTATCGTTTAAAATCAACTGAGTTTTTCCACAGTTTTTTCCCAAAGTTTCATTCTTTTGTCTTTGCATCTAGTTTAGTTTTTTTCATTAGTTTTAGATTAATAAACCAATCACTCCATATTTTAGGCTAAATAATAGAAAGAAAGTGAGTAGTAGTACTTTTAGGTTCCTTTGGGTTTGATAAAATAATCTTGCCTAAACTATAATATTGTTCGATAGGTGCACTTCCCTCAACCGTTGTCATAGTAAGTCTACAAGTTCGATCATTCTTTATAAATATTAAAACTCGACTGTTTGACACGATCAAGTTTTTGGCGCCGTTGCCGAGGAACTCTAAAATATTAAGAAAGCTTAATTTTTATTACTTTAGCCAAATTTTTTATTACAATTTATTATTATTATTATTATTATTATTATTTTACTTTGCTATTTTTTTTTTTCTATTTTTCTTTTGGCAGAAAATTTTAGTCTATGGAAAAGATGGCATTGAATAATTATCAGTGGCAAGTCATGAGGACAATTCCTACTAAAACAGCCAGTGTCTTCAACCTCGACGTGGTCACCGGTTATCTAATCAGTTAGAGATGATGAATAAAAAGATTGATGATTGGTATAGTCCATCGCATGTACATCCAGAAATACAATGTGATTTGAATCTAGGAGGCGTGGCGAATCCTGAGTACCCACCCTACGGATATGGCATGGAAAACGAGCAAGCTCACTATAAAGGTAACTATTCTAGATATCAAAATAATTTTTATAGTGACACTTATAATGCAGGTTGGAAGTACCATCCCAATTTCTCGTGGGATGATCAAAATAGCCAAAGATCGAAACTTCCTCCAGATTTTCAACGACCACCTCACCAACAAGAAGAGGAGTCGAATCTTGAAGAGATGCTGACAAAATTTATGGCAAACACAGAAAATCGATTCCAAGAAACTGAGAAAACAATTAAAAGTAACGAGAACCAAATGGGGGAACTTACGAAGACAGTAAAGTAAGCAACTAATGTAGTCGAACAACTTGCAAAGCTACTGTCAGAACGACCACAAGGACGTCTACCAAGTAACACGGAGATCAACCCAAAAGAGCAAATTCAAGCCATCTCAGATAATGACAGTAAAGGGTTAGAGGAACCCATTCCAATACAAGAAAATAAGGTAGATGAAGGTAAGGTAGAGGTAACATAGGAAAAGCCAAAACCAGTAATCAAGGAGTACCAACCTCGCATACGTTATCCCGAAGTGATAAAAAGAGATGATTCAGAAGAACAGTTCGGTAAGTTTCTTAAACTCTTGAAGAAATTACATATTAACTTACCCCTTCTTGAAGCTCTTTTTCAGATACCAGACTCGAGGAAATTTTTAAGACAGCTATTGACCAACAAACGCAAATTAGACGAAGAGCACCACGTGGAGCTAAATGCAATGTGCTCAGCAATTCTACAAAATAAACTGCCACGAAAATTAAAAGATCCAGGGAGTTTTACAATTCCATGTTTAATTGGTAGTTTATCTATTGATAATGCGTTAGCGGATTTAGAGGCAAGCATCAATGTTATTGTAACACCCCTTACCCGAGACCGTTGCCTGAGTCGAGCACGAGGCTTTACTAGACTTAACTTACTAGTTCGGGACATAATAATTAAAACTGTCCATCTGCGTCATGTTCACTAAATCAATTATAACTTGAGTTACGAAACTCGAAATCTAGATCCGTAAATTTTTCTTGAAACTAGACTCATATATATTCTTACTGTAAATTTTTCAGAATTTTTTGCATGGCCAATTAGTACAGTTTATTAGTTAAAGTCTCCCCTATTACACAGTTCGATAGTTCTGACCTCTCTTCACTAAAAATCAATTATCTCATAATATACAACTCTTTTTCCTACACCGTTTTTTTATATAAAAATAGACTCAATAAGCTTTAATTCTATATCTCATGCATAACCTAATTCCATTTTTACTATTTTTGGTGATTTTTCAAAATCACGTCACTGCTGCTGTCCAACTATTCCCCTGCACATAATATCACCAACTTAAGCATGATCAAGCCATATTTAGGCATATAAGTATAGCCATTTTCGTATGGCTTCCATACATTTTAAGTTTGTTTTTATACAAAACTCCAAGAAATAAATTAGCTTATACATGCCATGGACCTTGGGTTCAAAAACAAAAAGGTACCAAAAGAGATGATAATGTGAATGACTTCGACGACGATCCTCGAGCTTGAGCTTCAACTTCAAAATCTAATGAACAATGCATAAAACACACTAAATAAGCTATCATAGCTTAGTAAGTTTAAGCAATTTATAATCATTGAATAATATAAACAAAATTTTATTCAAGATTTCAAACCTAATCTCTTGATAACATCCATACCAATCATCCCAAACCATAATAAAATTGAATTTATAATCACATCATATACTTCTAACAACTTCCATATACCATCACCACATGATAAATAATTAATATTTATAACATATACTTACCAAATTTTCTATTTGCATTTCCAGCTACTTATAGTCTCAAACTAATAGGTATATTACATACCTTTAATTCACTTCCCTTTTCCAACTAAATCGCTCATACATAACTCAGATTAATGCACTTCTTACATTTCCGTATGCATAATAACATTACTCATATAAATCATTTAACTAATCTTATACTTACACAATTTTTGATAAAATTTTGTAATATATCGCTCACATAGAGCCACATTTGATATTTTCCGTAACGTATCGCTCACATAGAGTCATTACTCAATATCCATCGTAACGTATCGCTCACATAGAGCCGTTACTCAATATTTCTCGTAACGTATCGCTCACATAAAGCCGTTACACAATATTTCTCGTAACGATCGCTCACATAGAGTAAGCATTAATTTATCCGCACACATAGTGCTAATTATAAAATTTTCTCCTCTTATACTTCATGTCTATATATATATATCCACACATTATAATTAGGACCGAACCCAAGTATGTATATTTCAAACCAAATTCTTTTCCTATAATTTACCATTATATTCGGTCACACTCAATTAAACCCATGATTGCATATTCAATCACCTCCATCATCGATTTCATATTAGTCAAACATACATTCAGCCCATGCACTTATTAAATCTTAACTCACACATTGGTAAAATTTACCTATCTTTATACACATCTCAACCATCTAATGTATGTCCATATATATATATTACTAGTTCAATTACAACCTTCACCTACTTCAAAGTCTACATTTAACTACTTTTCAAACCATAAATATTCATCCATCTCAAGTATATTAAATTCATACATAAATCAACCACATAATTTGACTAATATATATATATATATATATATATATTGCCCAATATCACATTCGCCTTGACATTATTAAGCAACTAACAACTCCTTGAATTTATTCATACCCCAATTTAGTATTTCTCACATCTATTAGTATCATTATCATACAAACTCACATTTCATACAAAGAAATCTAAACCTCCAACAACCACATAATCGGCTACTTATACAAATTTTATAGATACATTCGCAATGTGATATCAATACACTTACCACCATCTAACTTGGGCATATAACATGGTATAAAATTCAATTTAACCCAATTGCTTAAAACTTACCTCGATAGTTGTCAAATTAAGCTTCCCGATCCAATCCCGTTTCCTTTTGTTCTTGATCTAATTAAGTTCAAATTAAATTAATTCAACCACATTTTCATTCAATTAAAAGCAAAATCATACAAATGTACAATTTGCCGATTAGCCCCCCAACATTTATAATATTTATAAAATAATCCTTAAAATTCAAAACACGAAATATCAAGAATTTACTTGCCCCTTTCAAAGGCTGAATGCTCACCATCTCCATAGAAGTTTCTATGAATTAATTATTATAATTTAACACACTTAAGTTCATGAAGGCCGAATATACAAGCTTAATTTCTTCTTCTCTTATGACGAATTTGCTAACTCACTTGTATACATGCATATTCTTCAATACATGACCAAACAACAAGCTAAATAACCACTATTTATATTCATCCCATTCTAGTCAATAATAAGAGCATTCCTATGCTCAAATCCAAAATAAATTCTATAACTCTCATACAATTTAAGTCACTAGTCTTCAATTCATCTAAGTCTCTTAAGCAATTCATGTTGTTTTTAAATCAATACTAAACATTTTTCAAATCAAATACAACAACTCAAGAGTGCTCATCCTTGGCGAATATTAACATGCTTAACCCCAAAATTTTAACATGATTTTATTAGCATTCAAAGCAACCAACTCCAATATGTAAAGATTTACTAAAACCAAGCTAAAATACCCACCTTACTACTACATGCAAGGCCAAAAATTGAGGTTTAGGCTTCCTTCATTTCTTTGGAAAAGAATCGGTGTAAGATGATGATGAGGAAAGAGAGAATGAAATTAAAACACATTTCTTTTATTTTATAAAATAAATACTTATTATAATATACTTAAACTAAAATAATGCACCAATTATACATATAAAATTGTTTTTCCTAGCATGCTTGCCGTCCACATCATGAAATTTGGGCAATTTGACATGCAAGTCCTCATGCAAGAAAGACAATTCAATTAACCCTTCAACTTAATAGATACTATTTTTACTATTTTAGCTATTTAGTCCTTTCTCTTAATTTAAGTACACCAAAGCAATTAAATTCATAAATTTCCACACATTCATTCATGATTATTACACACGACACAAAAATAATATTAGGAATTTTTTCCCTCGGATTCGTGGTTTCAAACCACCGCTTCGATTAGGGTCGAATTGGGTCAAGTATTACGTTATGCCTTACAAAATGTTTAAACAACTAGGTCTAGAGAAACCGAGACAAACTAGGATGAGCATTCAATTAACCGATAAAACTATAAGAATTCCTAGGGTATAATAGAAAATGTTCTAATCAAAATTGATAAATTCAGATTCCCAAAGAGACTTTGTCGTTTTAGACATGGATGAGGACAACACGATCCCTTAATTTTAGGAAGACCTTTTTAGCAACCGCCAGAGCTAAAATTGATATCTATGCAGAGAACTCATACTGTGTAGGCGGCGAGATAGTCACTCTTCAAGCTCTTGACTCGCCGAACATCAAGTGATAAAGGTGAGAAAGTAAATTCGCTTGATAACCAACTTGTTCAACCTTCATTGCAGAAACACCACAAAGCTACAAACCCGAGCTGATCATAGGCCTCGTGCTAATAAAGAAGAATTACATGAGGAACCGAACCACACGAAGTGAAATCAAAGGAAACCCTGATGAGTGATAGAAACAACAAATCACATCAAAATAAAGGATCGTATTGTTGAATAAGGAAAACCCTCGAATCACCAATTCGTAACTCAAGGCAAACGAAGAAATCACTTTTGAGGTACTTAATGTCTTCCTATACGACACTGTCGAGGTAAGCAATCCTAAATTCAACACTTTTGAGTAAACATTACTCGACTTAAACTTTATATCCATAACCGAGTTGATCGCATAAGAAAGGATTTCCACCTCCTCAAACCACCATGATTGTGCGTACAATGTAAGTCTAGCTCAAGACTTTAAACGAGTGCTTCTCGAGGCAACCCGAGTACTAACCGTACTAATTAGTTTGGTTTTATTTCTTTTCGTATTTAGGCATAGGTTTCCATACCCACACGGCCTTGCACATTGGACACCACGACTAGGCACATGAGCGTGGACCTTATCTCTATTTAATTATTTACTTTTATTCATATTTTTATTTTTATTTTTATTTTTATTTTTATTTTTACTTCCTTTACTATTTTCCCCTTTTTCTCAATGGCATTTAGATTTATCTTAGGATACAATAAAACCAAGCCGGCTACTTCGAGGATTCAATTTCAAACTGTTCGAGACGCTTCCCCACGTTCACCTCCAATCTTATCCGGTTTCTTTTCATAGACTTCATCCAAAAATTTAGGAAGTGTTACTTCTCCCCTTCTCTTTTGATTTTATTATTACATAATTATTTATCTATCTTTGTACATTGAGGCAATGTACATCTTAAGTGGGGGTAAAAGTACCGACTTTTTACATTATTCTCAAATCTCAATTTAGTCTTGTTTTCAAGTATTTTCTCATATTACTAATTAGGATGAAATTTCTAATGATTTATGATTTTTATTGATATGTTTTAGATTAAGTCATAGTTAATTGTGCGTTGATGATTAAATTTGAAGAATACTAGAGAATTAGGCATGGTAAGTCTACTTTCTACAAATTAAAATTGATGGATCTTTGAACTGAATTTGAGTATTACCTTGAAATTTGAAATTTATAAGGATTGATGCCAAAAACACCCATAATTTTTGTGAGATTTTGAGCCTTATAGAGCATATATTCTCTTTTGTGCTCACTTTATTGATTATGAGTGTGTCAACTTTGAACTGTTATTCTAGAACTTGCCTCGTTTATACATGTTGAGACCACATCTATGATTTGATATACTGAGATGATAAAGGCACCGAGGTTTTAACCCATTCACACCACTAAAAGCCTACCTACATAATTAACCCCTATTGAACCCTTTTTAATCCTAACAACCCTTTTTATTGATTTACCCGCTAATATTAACCCAAAAGAATTTGTTATCATTCTTTTGACTACCCTTCCATCGAGAATTGATTTGATCAGTTACCTAATTAGTTTATTTCAGTTGATAAAGTCTTTCTTTATTATGTATTTACTTTAGTTTGTTCTGAAAAAAAAAACATCGAAAAATCGAAGTATATTCAGTATTCGTAGTATAGAAAGTGAGCTTGTGCATTTAAATTTCAATTATCAAGGAAAAAAAAAAGCTCGTATTTTTATTAGTTTAAAGTTTCAATTGATGTAATCATTTATTTTCTAGTTCATTATTTTTAGTTAGGTAACTTGTCAATTCGATCTCGATTTTAACCTTCTAATTCAGCCTTTATCCACACCTTTTAACTCAAGCCCCGTTACAACCCTGATTAAAGACCTTTTGATTTATGTATCATCTCATATACAGTGGTGGAGATTTGATTTTCAGGCAAGCCTATGGGATTAACTTTTCAGGTTCGACTTAGAGTGCTTATTCTTGAACCTTAAACACTTCGAGTGATTTGAGTGAATCTTTTGTGAGGATGTTAATCCTTGTCGATTTTGAATTAAAGGTAATTACTTAGATAATGGGAGACACTTATGTTTTCGTAATACAAAGATATGATTTATCTTGATTGAATCTTTAGGGTTCTTTGAGTTAAATTATCCATGTATAAATTATCTATGAATTATGATGAGACATTGTCGATAGGAATTATGAATTATGAATTATGGAAAGTTCGTTTTAATTGTATGTTGAGAATTTTGCTTGAGGACAAGCAAAAGCTTAAGTGTGGGGGTATTTGATAAACCGTAAAAGTAACATATTTTAATCCCACATTTTGTATGCTTTTGGATGATTTATCCCTGATTTATGTAAAAAGGTGCTCTTAATCCTTTCTTTTCATGTCTTATACTCAGAAAAGCACCTAAGGATAAAAAGAACGTAAAACGGGCTTAAAACGGACCAAATTAGGCCAACCCAAGAAATCGACATGGCCTGGACTTCAAGCCACACAGCCGTGTCTTACCATTTATGTAGAACACGGCCTCACCCCGATTTACACGGCCATGCCTCGTCGACAAAAGTCCAACACGGTCTGGCCACGACTTACACAGGTGTGTGCCATAGGCGTGCCCCTGCCACGGGAATGAGCAATTTCACTCAGATTTGGATGCTTGGAGGTAAAGAAACATATTCCTAAGTCTACTTAAACATCCTAGGAGGAATTGTACTTGAATTAGGATACTTAGGAGCCAAGTAAAGCATCTCAAAGCCTATATAAACACCCAAGGTAGCAACTAAAAAGGGGAGTTCGGCAGAAGCCAAAAGAGGAGGCAGTTTTGGGTAGAGTTTTCTGCCAGAACTTTTATTCAGGGAATTACTCGAAGATAGCCAGTTGATCCATCTCAAGAAGTCAGAGCTCTACTCAAGACAAAGGATCTCCTCTTCAATTCCTTCAGGGGGTTTTAGGGATTTCTTATGTTTTGTTTTATCTTTTCTCTTGAGATGTTTTCTTATTTTGTTATGAACTAAACCCTTCAGATACCTGAAGGGGATGAAACCTATGATGGATTTTGTTATTTGATTTCTAAATTATATGACAAGTACTTAGTTTGTTCTTAATTATGTTGCTTAATTTAATCTGATGTGCTTATGTAACACCCCAAACCCGGCCCATGAGTCCTGACCGGATCTGGTATGTCACGGAGTAAAATAATTTGAAAACATCTTGAGTGTCCGGTGAAAACTTGTTAAAATATGGCTAAGGTTTTAAAACGGGGTTTGATAAATCTCAATTGGGCTTTTATAAACATGGTTGGGTTAATGAACCCTTTGAAAATGATTGATCATGTAACATCTTAAAATCGTCTGAGTTATTGGTGACTTGGTAAATTTTGTTACCCGATGGTAACTTCTTTGAAAACTCGTAAAAGTTATTAAGTTAGAAAAGTTACTTTTAACCTGCTCATTTAACATTTATAAATATCATTTGTAATATAACATAAGTAAAATAAAACAGAAAATAACATCCAAAATAATAATAGCGCCTTTATAACATCCCAAATTTAAAAGACTTATAAAAGAAAATAAATAAACTTAAAGATAATAAATTAAATCCAACGATAAGCATGGCCGCCTCGAGTCCTCTCCTACCTATCTCCGCGATCTACTCATCGCAAAATGTTAAGGAAGGGTGAGTCACCAAGACTCAAAGTAAATCCCCACCCTAAAAACACGCCTCATACACAATTTATTAATAAACATGCACATGCAACCCAACCTAACCATCCATACTCCTTAACTACCCCGTGGTCAAAACCATCGTGACTAGTGTCACAAATTAAATGATGGGGCCAACCCATCGTGTGGTCAAAACCATCGATGACCATAGGTCACAAAATATCAAGTGTGGTCAAAACCACTAGTGGTACCAAACCACTGGGACTTAGTCGTAATTTATCAATCGGTGTGGTCAAAACCACTAATGACCATAGGTCACAAATAATCTGATGGGGCCAACCCATCTTGTGGTCAAAACCATCATGCATATCCATAAAATCATCCCCCTCCTCTCATCAATCCCACCATCATCATGTTTACACAACAATATCAAAATCCCATATATATCATATATTATGTACAACATATCATTTAAATGCATATGATGGCAACTCAATCATATATCATAGATCACAAGTTAGGGGACTTACCCGGAAATCATGATTATGCCACAAGCTAATCACAACCAAAAAGATTAAAGGCAAACAATAAAGTCATGTAAATTAATAAAGTGTGTAGTGAGTTTTTACCCACCTGATACTACCACGAATCCTAGATCCCGAAAGGCCGATCTACGATGCTAGATCCTTGACCCTAAATTCGGCCAATCATCAATGTTAGTACTTTAGGCCTATTCGGCCAAACTAAAAGAATTACCAAAGGCTCTTGTGGCACTTACCTTAAACGGATTTGATTTCCAAACAAACTCAAGCCTTAATTATCCCCTAAATCCATGGCACACATTAGTTTCACATTTAAGCAATAAACTTTATCAAAAGGCCCTTGGCCGAATGTGCTTACCAACTCACCTTTGGAAAACAAATCCCGAAAGACCTCTCAATTCTCCTTAACGCTGGCTTCTAGTGAGGATTACCAATCCAAGACCCTGAATAGGTCCGGTTATACACAAGAATTTAGTGTTAAACCTCATGGTTTCGGCTAGCCATAATAAGAATAAAGATTAAACTTAGAGAGATCCCTTACCACACTATGAAAATTGGCAGCACCTTAGTTAGGGATGTGAGATTCGGCCTAAGTCCCTTTATGGAATAGATATTCTGCTAGAGGGAAACAAATAAGAGGAAGGGAATTTCGGCACTCCAATAGGGTATGTTCGGCTAGAGAGGAAGAAAAGAGATGGAAGAAAAGACTTATGGGATTTTGGCAAAAGGCTAAGAAGAAGAAAAGAAGAAAAGACTTTGAAAAATTTGGCACTTGAAGACTAGGGAGAATTCGGCAGCAGCAATGAAAAAAAAAAGAAGAAATTTGCTGAATGATTTTCGGCACTCCCTTGTTTAACATTAAACCAAAAATGGATGGCCCTAGAGAGTCCCTATTTCGGCCATTGCTTCCCATGTGATGAAACTTTATCTTTTAATTATCCCTTAATCCCTTCTTTAAACAAATAAAATAAAAATAGAGTATAACAACATCACAACTCTTCTCCAGCCGAAAATAAGCAAAGATTAAGCTCATCCTCATCACTTTTAAGAGTCCAAAATTAAGCCAATACTCTCCCATTCATGCCAGCAGCAAAAAAAAAAATATAAACCATATGCTGTTTCTTTGGTTCGAACTCGAACCTCATGCCCCAAATTCTCTTCTAACGCCCTGTGCCATTTCTCCCCATTTGACTTTCATGTCATGAACCTCTCCATTAAATTTTAAAGCCTTCTTACCTGGCCTCTCTTCTTTTAACGCCGAAAAGCCCAAAAATAAAACACTCTTGCATCCATCATGATTCGAACCCGAGTCCACACACCAAGGCCCTTTAAGTGGCGCCCCAAGCCACTCCACCAAACCGTCTTTCATGTCATAACACCTCCACATTTAATTATAAGGCCTTCCTCGGCTGATCACTCCAAAAATTAAAATGCCAAAACGCCACTCCAACAGCTCAAACCTATGACCTGCACCCCTTTTCTCCTCCAACTCTAAAGTGGCGCATGAAAGCCACTTAGCCAATCCCATTCTTTGTGTCATGCTTCTCCTAATTTTATTTAACCCCTATCTCACCTAGCTTCCTTCTTTAAATACTTAAAAGAAATTTTAACCCTAAGTCGCCTAGCTCAGGTTTATTTCTAGACCTTAGAACATGCCAAATAAATCATAGTATTTATTTCTTCAAGCACACACACACATGGGAAAAAAATAATTAAATTTTTCATACAACCCCTAATTCAGGATGTTGCAGCTTAGGTGAAGGAGGAATAGACCCTACCTAAGAGTAGATCTAGCATAATTAATTAGAGTTGAAAGCATGCCTAGAGATAGGGTGACGAGATGTTGCCGGATTAGGATGAAACCTAATATGGGAGTCCATTGATCGATTTACTGCTTCCTTAGGGGGTTATTATAAGAGAATGAGAGTTCCACTAATTAACCTAAGGTTAGACGTTATTCGCCTCGAGAGAGGGTTTAACATAGGTTAGAGAGTCTTACGGATCAAGCTAAGTAAAGAAGTCGTATGAATTTAAAGTTAAATAACAAGAGAAGTCATAGGTGGATTCTTCCTGAGGGTATCGTCTAAAATCAACTGAGTTTTTCCACAGTCTTTTCCCAAAGTTTCATTCTTTTGTCTTTGCATCTAGTTTAGTTTTTTTTCATTAGTTTTAGATTAATAAACCAATCACTCCATATTTTAGGCTAAATAATAGAAAGAAAGTGAGTAGTAATATTTTTAGGTTCCTTTGGGTTCGATAAAATAATCTTGCCTAAACTATACTATTGTTTGATAGGTGCACTTGCCTCAATCGTTGTCATAGTTAGTCTATAGGTTTGATCATTCTTTATAAATATTAAAACTCGACTGTTTGACACGATCAGTGATGAGGAAATTATTTTTAAAATTTATGATGCGATGCGATATTCTAAAGAACAAGATGATTCCTGTTATTTTCTTGATGCTATTGATCATTTTATTCAATATTCTTTTCAAGAAATTATGCATGAAGACACGTTGAAACTGTGACTTACCCAAGGTGATGGGGCAGACAACAATACCAATGAGATAAGGGAGATAAACAATGAGTTAAATTCTAGTACTTCTTCCCCAAGACAAAAAGAGTATGAGGGCATTGAAATAAACGAAAAACTTAAACCTTCTACTGAAGAGCCTCCCAAATTGGAATTGAAACAGTTACCAAACCACTTAGAATATGCATTCCTAGGAGATAACTCTACACTACCTGTAGTTATTTCTTCGAAATTAAAACCTAATGAGAAAGATGAGTTACTACAGGTATTAAAGGAGCATAAAAGAGCCATAGCTTGGAAAATTTCTGACATTAAAGGGATGAGTCCATCATTTTGCACCCATAAAATTTTAATGAAGGATGAATATAAACCATGCATGCAACCTCAAAGACGACTGAATCCCAACATGAAGGAAGTTGTTAAAGCTGAGGTAATTAAACTTCTAGATGTCAGTTGTTTATCCTATTTCTAACGATACTTGGGTAAGTCCTGCAAGTGTTGTTCCAAAGAAGGGAGGCATGGTCATAGAAGCAACGAAAAGAATGAAATGATTCCAACAAGAACAGTCACAGGTTGGAGAGTCTGTATTGACTATAGGAAGTTGAATGATGCCTTCCTTTACCCTTCGTTGATCAGATGTTAGAAAGATTATCTGGGCATATGTACTATTGCTTCCTAGACAGACTCTTTGGCTACTTCCAAATCCCAATAGCTCCTGAGGATCAAGAAAAGACAACATTTACATGTCCATATGGTACGTTTGCTTATCGTAGAATGCCTTTTGGATTATGTAATGCTTCTGCTACTTTTCAGCGTTGCATGCTAGCCATCTTTGATGAGATTGTGGAAGATATTATGGAGGTATTCATGGACGATTTCTCTGTATTCGGTAATTCTTTCCATCTTTGCCTTAAAAATTTAAAACGAGTTCTAATGAGATGTGAGTAAACGAACCTTGTGCTTAATTGGGAAAAGTGTCACTTTATGGTTCGAGAAGGGATTGTGTTAAGTCACAAAATTTCTAGTAAAGGGATTGAGGTTGATAAAGCAAAAATTGAAACCATAGAAAAATTACCTCCTCCTAGTTCAGTTAAGGCTATTAGAAGCTTTTTAGGACATGATGGATTTTATAGAAGATTTATTAAGGATTTTTCTAAAATAGCTAAGCCTTTAACGAAATTACTAGAAAAAGATGTACATTTCAATTTTGATCAGGAATGTTTAGATGCATTTAATATCCTCAAAAATAAATTAATAAATGCTCCAATTATAATTGCAATTGATTTGAATTTACCCTTTGAACTAATGTGTGATGTGAGTGATTTTGCAGTAGGTGTAGTTTTGGGATAGCAAAGATACAAGCACTTTCAACTGATTTATTATGCTAGTAAGACATTAATGGCCGCACAATAAAATTACACCACCACAGAAAAAGAAAACTAGCTGTGGTTTTTGCATTTGATAAATTTAGACAAGAATTGATATTATCTAAAGTTGTCGCTATAATCGACCATTCAACTCTTCGTTATCTTTTAACTAAATCTGATGCAAAACCTCGACTCATAAGATGGATTTTACTCTTACAGGAATTTGATTTGGAAATACAGGATAAGAAAGGAGCTGAAAATCTTTCAGAAAACCATCTTTCTAGGCTTGAAAATCCACATATCAAAGAACTCGATGAGAGTGAGATAAACGACTCGTTTCTTGAAGAACAGTACTTTACTATAACCGACTCTGAGGTACCTTGGTTTGCAGATATTGCAAATTATTTAGCTGCTAACATCCTATCAAAAAGGTTAACACATCATCAAGAGAAGCGATTCTTTGCTGATGCGAAAAATTATTTTTGGGAAGACCCTTTTCTTTTCCGAATATGTGCAGATCAAGTAATTCGGAGATGTGTTACAAAGGCAGAAGCAAGCAAAATCCTAGAACACTACTATTCAGGACCATTAGGAGGACATTACAATGGGATTAGGATAGCAAATAAAACACTCGAATCAGGTTTTTATTGGCCCACTTTGTTCAAAGACGTTAACAGGTATGTTGCTTCATGTGATAGATGTCAGAGAACAGGTAATATCTCTAAACGCGATGAAATGCCTCAAACGTATATGCTATCATGTGAAATATTTGATGTATGGGGTATTGAATTTATGGGTCAATTCCCTAGCTCATGTGGGAATAAATACATCTTAGTAGCAGTGGATTATATGTCAAAATGGGTGGAAGCTCAAGCTTTACCTACTAATGATGCTAGAGTGATGGTGAGATTTCTTAAGAAACTCTTCTCTCGATTTGGAACACCCAGAGAAATTATTAGTGATAGGGGTACTCATTTTTGTAATACTCAATTTGATAAAGTCTTAAAGAAATATGGAGTACACCACAGAACAGCTACCCCTTATCACCCTCAAACCAGTGTACAAGTGGAAGTAGCAAATCAAGAGCTTGAACGTATTCTAGAGAAAACAGTAGAATCAAACAGGAAAGATTGGGCATTAAAAGTAGACGATTGATCGTGTCAAACAGTCAAGTTTTAATATTTATAAAGAATGATCGAACTTGTAGACTAACTATGACAACGATTGAGGCAAGTGCACCTATCAAACAATAGTATAGTTTAGGCAAGATTATTTTATCGAACCCAAAGGAACCTAAAGTACTACTACTCACTTTCTTTCTATTATTTAGCCTAAAATATGGAGTGATTGGTTTTTAATCTAAAAAACTAATGAAAACTAAACTAGATGCAAAGACAAAAGAATGAAACTTTGGGAGAAGACGTGGAAAACTCAGTTGATTTTAGACGATACCCTCAGGAAGAATCCACCTATGACTTCTCTTGTTATCTAACTTTTAATTCATATGACTTCTTTACTTAGCTTGATCCGTGAGACTCCCTAACCTATATTAAGCCCTCTCTCGAGGTGAATAATGTCTAACCTTAGGTTAATTAGTGGAACTCTCGTTCTCTTATAATCACCCCTTAAGGAAGCAGTAAATCGATTAATGGACTCCCATATTAGTTTTCACCCTAATCCAGCAAAATCTCGTCACCATATCTCTAGGCGTGCGATCAACTCCGCTTAATTATGCTAGATCTACTCTTAGGCAGGGCCTATTCTTTCTCCACCTAAGCACATCAGTTTAAATTAAGCAACATAATTAAGAACAAACTAAGTACTTATTATATAATTTAGAAATCAAATAACAAAATCCATCATAGATTTCATCCCCTTCAGGTATCTGAAGCGTTTAGTTCATAACAAAATAAGAAAACATCTCAAGAGAAAAGATAAAACAAAACATGAGAAATCCCTAAAACCCCCTGAAGGAATTGAAGATGAGATCTTTTGTCTTGAGTAGAACTCCGGCTTCTTGAGATGGATCAACTGGCTATCTTCGAGTAATTTCCTGAATAAAAGCTCTGACAGAAAACTTCTGCCTAAAACTTTCCCCTCTAGAACGGCTGCCTTGGGTTGTTTATATAGGCTCCTTAGATGCTTTACTTGGCTCCTAAGTACCTCCTTCAAATAGAATTTCTATTAAGGTGTTTAAGTAGACTTAGGAGTATGTTTCTTTGGCTTCAAGCATCCAAATCTGAGTGAAATTGCTTATTCCCGTGGCAGGGGCACGCCCATGGCACACGCCCATGTAAGTAGTGGTCAGACCGTGTTGGACTTTTTTCGACGAGGCACGGTCGTGTAAATCGGGGTGAGGCCGTGTTCTAAATAAATGGCAAGGCACGACCGTGTGGCTTGAAGTCCAGGTCGTGTCGATTTCTTGGGTTGACCCAATTTTGTCCGTTTTAAGCCCGTTTTACGTTCTTTTTATCCTTAGGTGCTTTCTTGAGTATAAGACATGAAAAGAAAGGATTAAGAGCACCTTTTTACATAAATCAGGGATAAATCATCCAAAAGCATACTAAATGTGGGATTAAAATATGTTACTTTTATGGTTTATCAACGATGCCTTATGGGCCTATAGAACTGCTTTTAAAACACCAATAGGAATGTCCCCATATAGACTTGTCTACAGAAAGAGTTGTCATCTATAATTTGAATTAGAGCACAAAGCATTTTGGGCAATAAAATTCTTAAATTACGATCTTAAACTTACAGGTGAGAAAAGAATGATGCAGTTGAACGAGCTAGATGAGTGGCGAGCAAATGCCTACAAAAACTCACGTCTATATAAGGAGACAACAAAGCGGCGCCATGATGCCCGCCTAAAGCAACCGAAACAATTTGAAGTAGGAGATCTCGTTCTACTATACAATTCAAGGCTCAAATTGTTTCCTGGAAAGCTGAAATCAAGATGGTCAAGTCCATTCGTGATCAAAACTATTTTTCCTTATGGCACAATCGAGGTAACTCATCCAACTTATGGCACTTTCAAGGTAAATAGTCAGCGACTGAAAATATATAATGGTGAAGATTTTAGGGGTATGAGAGAGGAGCTTTAGCTTCATGAACCTTCATATAGAAATGAAAATAGGGTAAGTCTAGCTTAAGACTTTAAACGAGCGCTTCTTGGGAGGCAACCTGAACACTAACCCCATTAATTTATATTTTTGATTTTTAGCACCTAACTAAAAACTAACAAATTCAATAAAAGCGCAGGTTTCCCTACCACACGGCTTTGCACACGAGCTGGCCGTGGTTGTGTGGACACCACGATTAGACACATCCGTGGTGGAGACCGTGTGGACCAAGGAAGGAATTTTTTCCCCAACACGGGTTACGATAAAACGCCACAGCCGTACGATGCGATCGTGGTTGAAACTGACTCAAAAATACGTGCTGCAATAAAAGGGCCACGGCGGTGCAATGCAGTCGTGGTCGATACTGACTAAACAACACGGGCGTGAGACACGCCTGTGCCAAGAAGCCGTGGTTGAAATTGTAAGAATCACACGGGCATAGGACACGCCCATGCCTTTATGTCATGGTCGATACTGACTACTTACCAAGGGCGTGTGATTCTAAACACGGGCGTGGGAGAAACGAATAAACCAACATACGGTCGTGCTATGAAGCCATGTGACCCAACACACCCAAGGGACACGGGCGTGGGACTAGGATCAGACGCGCCCTAATTCAAAATTTATGAAACACACGGGCTAAACAGTAGGCAGGCGACCGTGTGCCCCTATCCCTATTTAAACCAACCTTTTGTTCATCCTCCCCTCTATTTCCCCTCTCAAAAACCCTAGCCACTCACCTCCCCTACTTCGACCACCACCGTTGGTGTCCCCTTCTCTCATTCTTCCTCATTTTCCCTTCTTTTTTCCTCTATCCCATTTCTTCTCCACGCACACAACACACAGTCCACGCCCGTGTGAGATCGACACGCCCGCGCGACACCATCACAATCGTGCACCCCCTCCCACCACCTCACCATATGTAATGACTCCCCCACGTGGGAAAAAGATCGCTGTCCCCACCGCTAAAAAGTGGAAGAGACCCAGTACGACCTCCTCGAACGCTTCCGTCGAAGTGTGCCATCCATTCCTACGGTTTCCTCCAAGATCCCAAGAGGACCTCTTTCAGATACTTCACGCGCGATGAAACACCCCACACCCGGCCCACGAGAATGGACCGGATCTGGTATGTTCTAAAGTAAACCGTTTCAATAATTTTTCGTTACTTAGAGAAAAACTTGTGTGAATTTGGAAAAAAATTGGTTTGGGTTGGACTTGTCTTTGAAACCAATTTATCTAACATTAAAATCCATTTATTTTAAGTGACAAAACATTTAGGTTTTATTTTAAAATGTATTTGCTTGATCTTTACTTAATAAAAATTGTAAACATAATAATTAAAAGTAAAAAGAAATAAAGAAATCCAACTTGGGCCTTAAGGCCTTATTACATCAAGTAAAACCCAAAATAGAACAAACGTGACTAAAAATAAAATTAAGTCCAAACTAAATGAAATTTTCACATGTAGCATGGCCACCTCATGGTCCACCTACCCCGGTCCAATCAATCCGCTCATCACCGAAAAAATAATTCCCACAATGGGGTGAGTCAATGCAGACTCAATGTGCACACAATACTATCATTCAATAAATCGGGCATTCATGTTTAAATCATCGAGTCCATAAAGTAATGAAATTATGATGCAACCCAAACCCAATCCTAATGGTCCATCCGCTACACACCACCGTACACGCCATTTACACCGTGGGGACTACTAAGTCAACCCTCCATCCGCTTCTCTCCATTAAAGGCATTCGCCCATATACGTTGTGTCATTAGACACTATATTCAAATAATGTGACCGTAGTCACCATATTTCGTTGGTGAGACCAAAGTCAACACCTACTCTTCCCCTTTCACATAAATCCCAATGCCCCAAAAATATATACAATGGATAACTTACTTAATTTCATGTTTATATACATATATTCGCATGTTATAAAATAACATATTTCACAATCCTATCCAAGTAGGAAACGCACTGGTACTTTTTGCCACATTTGTGGTACTTAGCCACATTCACATTCTCATACATATTCATATATTAAATAATAGCCATATGAAATATTGAAGGTTAGTAAGGGTACACACCGATTTGCTTAATAGATTCCTTGAAATCTCAAGAACGATCTACCGATCTAGATCTTTATCTCCTAAATTCTACCAAATATTAAAACATATTAACAAACCTGTTTGGCTTAAAACCAAATCCTAGTAGGATTTGTATTACTTACCTTGTTGCCAATTCAATACTAATCGAATCCGAAATCTATGCTATGCTCCTCCTTGTATTCGGCCAAGCACTAAATCTCATCCGGTTAGTTTCACTTTTTAAACAAACAAGAATTAGATCTAATTATCAAAATAGGCCTTAGCCGAAAGCTATAGACACTTACCTTGTGGATTTTAAATCCAAAACTCACCGAATAACTAGGAACACGTGGCCTATGGTGTACCTTCTAAAAAGAACTTCTCCTTCCTTGTAGCCTACACTTAGTAGATCCCGAAAGATCTCTTCAAAGTTTCAACAACCATGAACATTAATGGGATTAGCCCTAGATTTCGATAAGTCTAAAATATAAAAGAAATCAAACCAAACTTAGATCTTACCCTTATTTGAAGGAATCGATTGCACCTTCGCTTCAACCTTCAGAAATTAGGCTTAGAGACTTAATGAACAATCGGCTATGATTCCCTTATGTATTCGATTTCAAAGATGAAAGAAGAGAGGAATAATAGGCTTAGAAAGAATCGGCTAGGAGGCTAAAAGAAAAGAAGAAAAAGAATGGATGCTCAAGAAGAATATTCGCAGAAGAAAAGAGAGAGGAGAATGAATAATGAATGGCCCTAGTCTCATCCTTTTATAGTCCGAAATTACTAGGCCAAGAATCCTTAACTTGGCCACCACTCTTCCTTATTTTCCTAATTAAAGAATAATTCTTCATTTATCTCTTATTATTCACATATTTATGTGAATAAAACTCCTTTACTTATTTCTTATTATTCACATATTTATGTGAATAAAACTCCTTTATTTATCTCTTATTATTCACATATTTATGTGAATAAAACTCCTTTATTTATCTCTTATTATTCACATATTTATGTGAATAAAACTCCTTATTTCTCTCTTATTATTCACATATTTATGTGAATAAAACTCTTCCTTTCTAGAAACCCATGCCGTCCACCTCGTATACGGAAGCAAAATAAAGCCTTCATTATTTGCTTCTTGGATGACTCAAACTCAGGCCCAAAAACCTCTTGTATTTGGGCCATTTCCTAAGACCTTAGGTGGCATCTTCAGGCCACATTTCCAAGTTCGTTATTGGGGCAAATGTCATGTACTGTATATTTTTAGGGTCACTTGGCCCTAAGTTCCCTTTGGGCTCAAATTCGACATTAAGGTCATTTTAAGTTTCCTAAAATTTTCAAGGCTCTGTATTTTCCAGTGTTTCCAAAATGTTTAGGTTTCCAAAATGTTCAGTTTCCAAAATGTTCGTGTTTCCAAAATGTTCAAGTTTCCAAAATGTTCAGTTTCCAAAATGCTCAAGTTTCAAAATGTTCAAGTTTCCTATTTTGGCTTGGTTTCCAAAATGTTCACTTTCCTAATTTACTTAGGTTTCCAAAATGTTCACTTTCCAAAAATGTCTAAGTTTCCAAAAGTGTTCATTTCCATTTCCATTTCCATTTTCATTTCTATCTTCATTTTCATTTCCATTTTCCTTTCCATTTTCATGCATTTCTAGATTTCCAAAAGTATCAAAATTTATTCATAGTACTTGAAACTTGTCATTTCATACAATTAAACTGAAATGCATAGGCCCTATTCAGATGTTACGCTTCTACCCTCCTTAAAATAATTTCGTCCTCGAAATTACTTAACGACAACGTACAATCTTTCTCACCAAGACTATGCTTACGTGCGACTCGATCTTAATAGAACCATCATACTTTCTAGGCACAATCTCTAAGTTCACATCCCTTGAACTCATTTTCTAACGTCATGATTTAATCGATTTAAAAGTTTTATACATTAGTACTTGTTTCACTTTATTACTCATGAAAAATTTTATGAAAAGAGTTTAGGAGTGGTTCTTTCATATTCATACATGCACACAGTCTTTTCATCCATTCATACATCCATCAAACAATTATGAACCTTAGTTCATTCAGAGAAACGTTGTAGTTTTTTCCTTTGTTGTTGTTTTACCACTACCCGGGGGTATTTTCATAATTTGTCCTACAGGGGTATTTTCGTAATAAATTTTTTTTTAGAAGAAAAACGTTCCTTGGTGTTTTTGTCAAAAATTATTTTGAAAATTTTGAAGTCTAAGGTAATTTGGAAAAATTTTAAAATCAGGGTTATTTGGTAATTTTTTTGACCTCGTGGTATTTTGGTAATTTTTTTCATAAATCAGGGTAAATTTATAATTTTAATAAATTAGGGATATTTCAGAAGTTGCAAAATTTTGAAGGTTCTTTTTGAGAAATTTATTTTCCAAAATGATGAAGTTGCAAAAATTTTGAAAATCGAGGTCATTTTGGTAATTTTGGTGAGTTAGGGGCAATTTTGTAATTTTCCAAAATCGTGGTATTTTCCTGATAGTTTGCAAATTAGGGTTTTTGAACATTTATAACAAAATGAAATTTTGGCAAAACTATTGAGTAGTTGGACATTTTATAACCAAGGGCATTTTTGTAATTTTACCACTAGGGTATTTTAGTAAGTTTGTAAATCGAAATATTTCGTGAAAATTTATAAAATATTCTTTTCAAATCAAGAGGGTAATTTAGAAATTTTAAAATTAGGGTTTCCATAAAATACGGCTAGTCCCTTTCGGGTTTTAGTTATTGGGTTTGGCAGTGACTAAGTCCTCTTGGTTAGGGTGAATCTACAGTTACTCGCACTGGTAGAATTCGAGTAAAGAGGAGGTGAGTCACTAGGACCGCTTAAATACCAAGCTCTTCTGAATCCACTCCTAGACATCAAGACAACATTTACCATACCCTAGCTCGGTGAATTAATCACGTGTTTGTTCAGTGTATTAAGTCTTATGTATTTGTGTTTGAGTAGACTAATCCTAGGGTTCAAATTCCTATCATTCTATTCTATTGTTCCATGTCTTTTCTACCCTTATATAAATCATGAATCACACATATAGTTAGGGGTACTTACCGGTGGATCATGGTTGGAGACTTAGGGGCCATGCTGAAGCTTCTTATTTTCGAGAAAATAATTTGGGCTCGCTTTGAAAATTTTGGGCTGAGCCCACAGTAGAGAGAGTTTAAAACTGGGCTCTGATACCAAATTGAAACACCCCACACCCGGCCCACGAGAATGGACTGGATCTGGTATGTTCCTAAAGTAAACCGGTTTCAATAATTTTTCGTTACTTAGAGAAAAACTTGTGTGAATTTGGAAAAAAATTGGTTTGGGTTGGACTTGTCTTTGAAAACCAATTTATCTAACATTAAAATCCATTTATTTTAAGTGACAAAACATTTAGGTTTTATTTTAAAATGTATTTGCTTGATCTTTACTTAATAAAAATTAAGTAAACATAATAATTAAAAGTAAAAAGAAATAAAGAAATCCAACTTGGGCCTTAAGGCCTTATTACATCAAGTAAAACCCAAAATAGAACAAACGTGACTAAAAATAAAATTAAGTCCAAACTAAATGAAATTTTCGCATGTAGCATGGCCACCTCATGGTCCACCGCCCGGTCCAATCCGCTCATCACCGAAAAAATAATTCCCACAATGGGGTGAGTCAATGACTCAATGTGCACAATACTATCATTCAATAAATCGCATTCATGTTTAAATCATCAGTCCATAAAGTAATGAAATTATGATGCAACCCAAACCCAATCCTAATGGTCCATCCGCTACACACCACCAGACACGCCATTTACACCGTGGGGACTACTAAGTCAACCCTCCATCCGCTACTCTCCATTAAAGGCATTCGCCCATATCGTTGTGTCATTAGACACTATATTCAAATAATGTGACCGTAGTCACCATATTTCGCAGTGAGACCAAAGTCAACACCTTCGTTGGTGAGACCAAGTCAACACCTATATTTAGTTGGTGAGACCAAAGTCAACCCCTTCGTTGGTGAGACCAAGTCAACACCTATATTTCGTTGGTGAGACCAAGTCAACACCTTCGTTGGTGAGACCAAGTCAACACCTATATTTAGTTGGTGAGACCAAGTCAACACCTTCGTTGGTGAGACCGTCAACACCTACTCTTCCCTTTCACATAAATCCAGAATGCCCCAAAATATATACAATGCATAACTTACTTAATTTCATGTTTATATACATATATTCGCATGTTATAAAATAACATATTTCACAATCCTATCCGAAGTAGGAAACGTACCTGGGTACTTTTTGCCACATTTGTGGTACTTAGCCACATTCACATTCTCATACATATTCATATATTAAATAATAGCCATATGAAATATTGAAGGTTAGTAAGGGTACACACCTGATTTGCTTAATAGATTCCTTGAAATCCCGAAGAACGATCTACCGATCTAGATCTTTATCTCCTAAATTCGGCCAAATATTAAAACATATTAACAAACTGTTTGGCTTAAAACCAAATCCTAGTAGGATTTGTATTACTTACCTTGTTGCCAATTCAATACTAATCGAATCCCAAATCTATGCTATGCTCCTCCTTGTATTCTACCAAGCACTAAATCTCATCCCGGTTAGTTTCACTTTTTAAACAAACAAGAATTAGATCTAATTATCAAAATAGGCCTTAGCCGAAAGCTATAGACACTTACCTTGTGGATTTTAAATCCCGAAACTCACCGAATAACTAGGGAACACGTGGCCTATGGTGTACCTTCGGAAAAAGAACTTCTCCTTCCTTGTAGCCTACACTTAGTAGATCCCGAAAGATCTCTTCAAAGTTTCAGCAACCATGAACATTAATGGGATTAGCCCTAGATTTCGATAAGTCTAAAATATAAAAGAAATCAAACCAAACTTAGATCTTACCCTTATTTGAAGGAATCGATTGCACCTTCACTTCAACCTTCAGAAATTAGGCTTAGAGACTTAATGAACAATCATTATGATTCCCTTATGTATTCGATTTCAAAGATGAAAGAAGAGAGGAATAATAGGCTTAGAAAGAATCGGCTAGGAGGCTAAAAGAAAAGAAGAAAAAGAATGGATGCTCAAGAAGAATATTCGGCAGAAGAAAAGAGAGAGGGAGAATGAATAATGAATGGCCCTAGTCTCATCCTTTTATAGCCGAAATTACTAGGCCAAGAATCCTTAACTTGGCCACCACTCTTCCTTATTTTCCTAATTAAAGAATAATTCTTCATTTATCTCTTATTATTCACATATTTATGTGAATAAAACTCCTTTATTTATCTCTTATTATTCACATATTTATGTGAATAAAACTCCTTTATTTATCTCTTATTATTCACATATTTATGTGAATAAAACTCCTTTATTTATCTCTTATTATTCACATATTTATGTGAATAAAACTCCTTTATTTCTCTCTTATTATTCACATATTTATGTGAATAAAACTCTTCCTTTTCTAGAAACCCATGCCGTCCACCTCGGCCTTTCCGAAGCAAAAATAAAGCCTTCATTATTTGCTTCTTGGATGACTCAAACTCAGCCCAAAACCTCTTGTATTTGGGCCATTTCCTAAGACCTTAGGTGGCATCTTCAGCCACATTTCCAAGTTCGTTATTGGGGCAAATGTCATGTCTCAGATATTTTAGGTCACTTGGCCCTAAGTTCCTTTGGCTCTCAAATTGACATTAGGGGTCATTTTAAGTTTCCTAAAATTTTCAGGCACTCTCAGATTTTCCGTGTTTCCAAAATGTTTAGGTTTCCAAAATGTTCGTGTTTCCAAAATGTTCAGTTTCCAAAATGTTCAAGTTTCCAAAATGTTCAGGGTTTCCAAAATGCTCAAGTTTCCAAAATGTTCAAGTTTCCTATTTTGGCTTGGTTTCCAAAATGTTCACTTTCCTAATTTACTTAGGTTTCCAAAATGTTCACTTTCCAAAAATGTCTAAGTTTCCAAAAGTGTTCATTTCCATTTCCATTTCCATTTTCATTTCTATCTTCATTTTCATTTCCATTTTCCTTTCCATTTTCATGCATTTCTAGATTTCCAAAAGTATCAAAATTTATTCATAGTACTTGAAACTTGTCATTTCATACAATTAAACTGAAATGCATAGGCCCTATTCAGATGTTACGTTCTACCCTCCTTAAAATAATTTCGTCCTCGAAATTACTTAACGACAGTCAGACAATCTTTCTCCACCGACTATGCTTACTGTTGACTCGATCTTAATAGAACCATCATACTTTCTAGGCACAATCTCTAAGTTCACATCCTTGAACTCATTTTCTAACGTCGCGATTTAATCGATTTAAAGTTTTATACATTAGTACTTGTTTCACTTTATTACTCATGAAGAAATTTTATGAAAAGAGTTTAGGAGTGGTTCTTTCATATTCATACATGCACATCTTTTCATCCATTCATACATCCATCAAACAATTATGAACCTTAGTTCATTCGGAGAAACGTTGTAGTTTTTCCTTTGTTGTTGTTTTACCACTACCCGGGGTATTTTCGTAATTTGTCCTCTGAGGTATTTTAAGTAATAAATTTTTTTAGAAGAAAACGTTCCTTGGTGTTTTTGTCAAAATTATTTTGAAAATTTTGAAGTCTAAGGGTAATTTGGAAAAATTTTAAAATCCGGGGTTATTTCGGTAATTTTTTTGACCTCAGGGGTATTTTGGTAATTTTTTTCATAAATCATGGTAAATTTATAATTTTAATAAATTAGGGATATTTCGAAGTTGCAAAATTTTGAAGGTTCTTTTGAGAAATTTATTTTCCAAAATGATGAAGTTGCAAAAATTTTGAAAATCGAGTCATTTTGGTAATTTTGGTGAGTTAGGGGCAATTTTGTAATTTTCCAAAATCGTGGTATTTTCCTGATAGTTTGCAAATTAGGGTTTTGAACATTTATAACAAAATGAAATTTTGGCAAAACTATTGAGTAGTTGGACATTTTATAACCAAGGGCATTTTGTAATTTTACCACTAGGGTATTTTAGTAAGTTTGTAAATCGAAATATTTCAGAAAATTTATAAAATATTCTTTTCAAATCAAGAGGGTAATTTAGAAATTTTAAAATTAGGGTTTCCATAAAAATACGGCTAGTCCCTTTCGGTTTTAGTTATTGGGTTTAGCAGTGACTAAGTCCTCTTGGTTAGGGTGAACAGTTACTACGCACTGTAGAATTCGAGTAAAGAGGAGGTGAGTCACTAGGACCTTAAATACCAAGCTCTTCTTGAATCCACTCCTAGACATCGCTGTGATTACCATACCCTAGCTCGGTGAATTAATCACAGTGTTTGTCTAGTGTATTAAGTCTTATGTATTTGTGTTTGAGTAGACTAATCCTAGGGTTCAAATTCCTATCATTCTATTCTCGCCCATGCCTTTTCTACCCTTATATAAATCATGAATCACACATATAGTTAGGGGTACTTACGGTGGATCATGGGTCGGAGACTTAGGGGCCATGCCAGAAGCCTGCTTATTTTCAGAGAAAATAATTTGGGCTCGCTTTGAAAATTTTTGGGCCTGAGCCCACAGGCCGAGAGTTTAAAACTGGGCTCTGATACCAAATTGAAACACCCCACACCCGGCCCACGAGAATGGATCTGATCTGGTATGTTCCTAAAGTAAACCGGTTTCAATAATTTTTCGTTACTTAGAGAAAAACTTGTGTGAATTTGGAAAAAAAATTGGTTTGGGTTGGACTTGTCTTTGAAAACCAATTTATCTAACATTAAAATCCATTTATTTTAAGTGACAAAACATTTAGGTTTTATTTTAAAATGTATTTGCTTGATCTTTACTTAATAAAAATTAAGTAAACATAATAATTAAAAGTAAAAAGAAATAAAGAAATCCAACTTGGGCCTTAAGGCCTTATTACATCAAGTAAAACCCAAAATAGAACAAACGTGACTAAAAATAAAATTAAGTCCAAACTAAATGAAATTTTCGCATGTAGCATGGCCACCTCATGGTCCACCGCCCGGTCAATCACTTGCTCATCACCGAAAAAATAATTCCCACAATGGGGTGAGTCAGCAGACTCAATGTGCACACAATACTATCATTCAATAAATCGGGCATTCATGTTTAAATCATCGAGTCCATAAAGTAATGAAATTATGATGCAACCCAAACCCAATCCTAATGGTCCATCCGCTACACACCACCATACACGCCATTTACACCGTAGGGACTACTAAGTCAACCTCCATCCGCTACTCTCCATTAAAGGCATTCGCCCATATCGTTGTGTCATTAGACACTATATTCAAATAATGTGACCGTAGTCACCATATTTCGTTAGTGAGACCAAAGTCAACACCTTCATTGGTGAGACCAAGTCAACACCTATATTTAGTTGGTGAGACCAAAGTCAACCCCTTCAAGGTGAGACCAAGTCAACACCTATATTTCACAGGTGAGACCAAGTCAACACCTTCAAGGTGAGACCAAGTCAACACCTATATTTCATTGGTGAGACCGGTCAACACCTTCGTTGGTGAGACCAAGTCAACACCTACTCTTCCCTTTCACATAAATCCCGAATGCCCCAAAAATATATACAATGCATAACTTACTTAATTTCATGTTTATATACATATATTAGCATGTTATAAAATAACATATTTCACAATCCTATCCAAGTAGGAAACGTGCACAGGTACTTTTGCCACATTTGTGGTACTTAGCCACATTCACATTCTCATACATATTCATATATTAAATAATAGCCATATGAAATATTGAAGGTTAGTAAGGGTACACACCGATTTGCTTAATAGATTCCTTGAAATCCCAAAGAACGATCTACCGATCTAGATCTTTATCTCCTAAATTCGCCAAATATTAAAACATATTAACAAACTGTTTGGCTTAAAACCAAATCCTAGTAGGATTTGTATTACTTACTTGTTGCCAATTCAATACTAATCGAATCCCAAATCTATGCTATGCTCCTCCTTGTATTCGCCAAGCACTAAATCTCATCCCGGTTAGTTTCTGCTTTTTAAACAAACAAGAATTAGATCTAATTATCAAAATAGGCCTTAGCCAAAGCTATAGACACTTACCTTGTGGATTTTAAATCCAAAACTCACCGAATAACTAGGAACACGTGGCCTATGGTGTACCTTCTAAAAAGAACTTCTCCTTCCTTGTAGCCTACACTTAGTAGATCCCGAAAGATCTCTTCAAAGTTTGACAACCATGAACATTAATGGGATTAGCCCTAGATTTCGATAAGTCTAAAATATAAAAGAAATCAAACCAAACTTAGATCTTACCCTTATTTGAAGGAATCGATTGCACCTTCGCTTCAACCTTCAAATTTAGCTTAGAGACTTAATAAACAATCGGCTATGATTCCCTTATGTATTCGATTTCAAAGATGAAAGAAGAGAGGAATAATAGGCTTAGAAAGAATCCACTAGGAGGCTAAAAGAAAAGAAGAAAAGAATGGATGCTCAAGAAGAATATTCAAGAAAGAAAAGAGAGAGGAGAATGAATAATGAATGGCCCTAGTCTCATCCTTTTATAGCCGAAATTACTAGGCCAAGAATCCTTAACTTGGCCACCACTCTTCCTTATTTTCCTAATTAAAGAATAATTCTTCATTTATCTCTTATTATTCACATATTTATGTGAATAAAACTCCTTTATTTATCTCTTATTATTCACATATTTATGTGAATAAAACTCCTTTATTCTCTCTTATTATTCACATATTTATGTGAATAAAACTCTTCCTTTTCTAGAAACCCATGCCGTCCACCTCAATTTACGGAAGCAAAAATAAAGCCTTCATTATTTACTTCTTGGATGACTCAAACTCAGGCCCAAAACCTCTTGTATTTGGGCCATTTCCTAAGACCTTAGGTGGCATCTTGAGCCACATTTCCAAGTTCGTTATTGGGGCAAATGTCATGTCTTGTATATTTTAGGTCACTTGGCCTAAGTTCCCTTTGGGCTCTGAAATTCGACATTAGGGTCATTTTAAGTTTCCTAAAATTTTCAGCTGACTCAGTATTTTCCAGTTTCCAAAATGTTTAGGTTTCCAAAATGTTCGTGTTTCCAAAATGTTCGTGTTTCCAAAATGTTCAAGTTTCCAAAATGTTCAGGTTTCCAAAATGCTCAAGTTTCCAAAATGTTCAAGTTTCCTATTTTGGCTTGGTTTCCAAAATGTTCACTTTCCTAATTTACTTAGGTTTCCAAAATGTTCACTTTCCAAAAATGTCTAAGTTTCCAAAAGTGTTCATTTCCATTTCCATTTCCATTTTAATTTCTATCTTCATTTTCATTTCCATTTTCCTTTCCATTTTCATGCATTTCTAGATTTCCAAAAGTATCAAAAATTTATTCATAGTACTTGAAACTTGTCATTTCATACAATTAAACTGGAAATGCATAGGCCCTATTCAGGATGTTACACGCGACCCCTCGGCATGGGGAGGTACATTGACTGGGCAGGTCCACCTAGCCGACGACATCCGTGCACTCCTGACTACCGACCCATGGGGCAATTCTTCGAGATCGTCGAGCCCACATACCTAGAGCTCACTTTGGAGCTCTATTCCATATTCCACCTCTAGACGGTGATAACGAACCACGATGACCCCGGTACAGTCTAATTCGTCTCGGAGGCATTGTACGTGGGCTGAGTGTCCCACAATGTTGGGCCGCTTTGGGACTCTACATCGATGAATTTATGGAGGATAGTGATCTGAGGACCTCCACTGCCACATCCATAAATCCCCCTCCACCTGTTGGAATGCCTTAGCCCCGGCTCGGCCACCTATGACCCTAGTCGCTCCAAGGCGACAACTCTGCCCCATCTCTGAGATACTTACACGCCATCTTATTTCATACACTGACAGGCAGAAGAGAGAGCACCGGCATCATCAACACTTACGACGCTTACTTCCTATGGTGCATGGCGAACTGGCACATCTTCGACTTAGCCTACATCACAGCTCTCGCCATCCAACATCAAACAGAGCAGCATAGGAGAAGGGTCATCTCCATGGGTCCCTACATCACACGTCTGGCTCGGTATTTTAGGCTTCTAAACATCGCTGCTCAGTCCTCCTCATTCACAATGATAGTACAGATGTCCCCACAGGGCATCTAGATGATGCTCTACATGAGGATGATTGAGCGTCGCCGTGGGTTTGGTCCTCTCCAGTATAGGCTATCACAAGCCACCGATGATCGAGAGGACATTACTGATGATGTCCCTCCACAACACGAGGATCCACCTTCAGAGCCACACCCTCCTCGCCGACCAGTTCATGCGGCTGCTTCACTTTCAGACATCTCTGGATGCCTCACTCAGTTCGAGCATTACTTTACTCAACAATTTAATGACACCGCTCGACGATTTGGTGGCATTGAGGCGACTCTCCAGCAGATTTTTCATCACTTTCACATATCACTGCCTCTACCACCTCGCGATTCAGCCAATGATGAGGACCTTTGAGTCCCTTTAATTTTATTATTTCCTTTATTTTTATTTTTCTATTTTCACTTTTATTTTCATTTTTTTACCTTCCTTGTTTAAAACTGTTATTAGTATAGTTCGATTTCTTTTATCTCCTGATGTCTAATTCTCAAGTAAATTTAACAACGTCCACTAATAGCGCTCCCTAAAAATTTCACTGATGATTTCACAGTTTCCAAAGGTTCAAGTTGCCACTAAAGGAACGAAAACACCACCGGAGTATTCCCTCCACCTTCACCTCTGCCTAGTTATCATGTTCATCATTGGTTATTTTCTAAGGATTTCACCCACAATTCAGGAAGTTTCACTTCTCTCCCTCTCTTATGCTTTTCTTACTTTATTGTCATTTTTATCTTTGTACATATATCTTAAGTGTGGGGAGGTGTCAACAATACTCGTATTATAAAATCCCTGAATTATGTCTTGTTCTTAAAGTAATTTTCTCATATTACTAATTAAAATGAAACTTCTATTGATTTATGAGTTTTGTTTATATGTTTTAGATTATGTCATAGGTAATTGTGCATTGATGATTTATACTTTAAGATATTAGAGAATCAAGCATGTTAAGTCTATTTTCAGAATTAAATTTCTAGGTTGTTTTCCTAAATTTAAATATTACTTTAAAGTTTGAAACTCACAAGGTTGACATAAAAAACCATAATTTCTGTGAGATTTTGAGCCTTTAAGAGCATATATCTTTTCGTGCTCACTTTATTGATTATGAATGTGTCAACAGTGATTTGCTATTCTAGAACTTACTTCGATTATGCATGTCGAGACCACACCTTTTATTTGATATACTGAGATGATAAAGGCACTTAGGATCTAACCCACTTATTCCATCAAAAAGCTTACCTTCATAATTAACCCCTAGTTAAACCCTTTGAGCCTAATAAATCATTTCTTGACTTAACCTTTAATATTAACCTAAAATTGAATTTTTACTTCCTCTAATCTTTTGATGTCCCTTTTATCGAGATTTGATTTGATCAGTTCCCTAAATATTTTTTCTACTTCAGGTTAAATTTATCCCCATTCATATTTGTACTTATTCTTAAAAAAGAAGAAGTTGAAATTCATTCATTATTAGTTCCATGTTATTTGAGCTTAAGTAGTTAATTTCATATTTTGAGAAGTAGCTCGTGTTATTAATGTAAGTTTTCAATTGATGTAATTATTCAGTATTAGTTCATTTTTCTATTTAGGTAATTTGACAATTTAATCTCGATTCTAACCCTTTAATTCAGCCTTTATCACACCTTTAACCCAAGCACCATTACAACCATTTTAAAGACCTTTTGATTTGTGTATCATCTCATTTTATAGTGGTGGAGATGTGATTTTCATGCAAGCCTATGGTAATAACTTTTCATGTTTGACTATTGAGTGCTTCATTTTGAACCTTAAACACTTTGAGTGATTTGAGTGAATCTTTAGTGAGGATGTCAATCCTTGTCAATTTTGAATCAAAGGTAATTATTTAAGTAAGGGGAGACACCTATGGTTTCGTGCTATAAAAATTGATGACTTAGATTGTTTGAATCTTTAGGACTCTTTAAGTTAAATTATCCATGTATGAACTATGATGAGACATTATTGATGAGAATTATGAATTGAGGGAAGTCAATTTTAATTGTAAGTTGAGGATTTTGCTTGAGGACAAGCAAACAATTAAGTGTGGGGATATTTGATAAACCATAATTTACACATATTTTAACCCCACGCTTGGCTTAATTTTGGATGAATTCTCATTAGTTTTGATGAATTCAATGCTCCTAATCCTTTAATTTCATGTTTTATACTCAGGAAAGCTTAGGAAGTCGAAAAGAACGAGAAACAGGCTAAAAAGGAACAAAACGGGCCTACATTAGAAATCACACAGCCTGGACTATCGACCACGGGTAGATCACACGACCGTATGTATGGTGAGTTGGATCAACCATGGCCGAAGGAGTCCACCACGGGCGTGTCACATGGGCGTGTCCTCGAAGCAAAGAAGAATTCTATTCGAATAAGCTACTTATGGGCCAATAGATGTGTTCCAAAGCCTATATAAACACCCTAGGGGGCAACCTAAGAGGGGATGTTGAATAGACGCCGAATAGGAGGTGGAAAATACTCCAAGACAGCCGCCAGGAACAGCTGAAGAGAAGGATCTCCATCAAGACTAAAGATATCCCATCAAGTTCTTTAAAAGTTTTTGGGTTTTCATTATGTTTTGTGCTTTTCCCTATTTTATGATGTTTCCTTCTATTAGTATGAACTAAATCCCTTAGATACTTAAGGGGATGAAACCTATGACGGATCTTATTATTATTTAATTTATAATATAAATACGTTTTCTTATTATTAATTGTGAATTTTTATTCTTGTTTTGATAATTTAGGTAATTGATTCAAGTCGAATGTGCTTATTCAGTGAAGCAAAAGTCCCTATTTAAGAGAAGATCAACACAATTAAACGGAGTTGATTGCAACCCTAGAAATAGGGCGACGAAAATATACTGGATTAGAGTCAAATCTAATAAGGGAATCCATAGATCGAGTTAATGTGACAATATGGGTTTTAATTAGAAAAAAATTTCAATTAATCCACCTAGAGTTAGTTGTTTTTAGTCTCGAAAGAGATATTAACATAAATCAAGGATTTCTACGGATTAAGTCAAGTGAATAAATCGTATGAATCAAAAGTAATAAGTGAAGTCTAGGTGGTTTCTTCCTTAGGTATTGTCTATCTAATATAAGTTGTCCAAAAGTATTTTCTCAATTCACTCTCTGTCACGTTCATAGTCATTTAGTTAGTTAAATTAGTTAGTTAATTTTAGATTAAAAATAAATCCCCTTAATTATTAGGCTAGATAATAAAAAAGATATTTATTACTAGTAATTTTAGTCCTTGAGGATACGATATTCTAGACTCGCCATAACTATACTACTGTTCAATAGGTGCGATTGCCTTTGTCAAAATAATAGTTAGTTTCGAGCTCCATCATATAACGGTTTAACTTATATGGCTGGAAGAATCAGCTTCCAACTTATATTCACAGAAATCAATGCTCTCATCTTTGGCGTTCCCTTTCTAAGCTGTGGCCCTTTTTTTGTGAGAATCTCATGTGGTCTGTAGGTGATGGCTTTACAATTCATGGTTGGAAAGATTCTTGTGTACCGAAAGTTGGTCCTCTTTTTTCTTGTGTCCCAGTGCATGCAAGCCTAGATTTGGAGAGCACTTTGAGGGATTGGGTTCTTCTTGATGGTTCTTGGAACTTTGATTTGATTCATATTTGGCTATCTGATGACGTGATAAAGTGCATAGTAAGTTAAATACCGTGTGAGGGAAAAAAAGTCAAAATAGTGAGGCCCATTCTGTAATATCCTAGATTAGGGGTTATGCATTTGGTGCATAATTCATGAGTTAATAGGCTCAGTGAGTGATTTGGATATGTTTTAGGGGTTCTTAAAACTCTAGGATAAAAAGGGAATGCATTAGAAAATTCTTGGATTTTGAGTTAGAAAGGGGAGGAAGGCCAGGGAGGCCTTAAGGGAAAATTATAGGCTCTTTTGGACATAGAAGTAAGCTTGGTAAAGTGGCTGGAATGCGTCACTTAGGGCCTTGGTGATGACGCCATGAGCAGTGGGCAAGGGCCTTGGTTCGAATCACGTTGGTGGCATGGGAGTGTGTTTTATTTTTTGCTCTTTCGTCAAGAAGGGAAACGGGCTAAGAAGGCTTTAAGAGAAATATTGGGAGTTTGTGACACAAAGAACTAGCGACAAAGTGGCTTGGGCGTTACTCGAGGAGGGGAAGCTTGCGGCAAAGGAGCTTCGGAGGGCTCGTGTTCGAGCCTTGTTGGCGACATTAAGTGGTTTTAATTTTGTTTTGACATCAAGGAAGAGAGGGGAGGAGTTGAACGGCGTGTGGGCTTCCAAAAGGATGGGATAAGCTTTGTTTTTTTAAGATTCGGCTAAGAGTAGGATAATGTGATTTTATTTTATTTATTTTAGTTTCAATGGGTGATAAAGTGATAAATGAGGAGATTAATAAGAGATTAATGTTGGATTGTTTTATTTTTATTATTTATTAAAGTGATAAATGAGAAGAAAATAGGATTTGAGAGGGGGATGAGCAATGGCCGAATATAGGACTCTTTAGGGTGGCATTTTCAGTTGGGAAGAATATAGGAAGTATGTGTGTACCGAAATTTGCATCTTATTTTCCTTTGACAAGAGCTGAAAGTTAAAACCATTTGTGCATGTATTTTCTTTCTTCTTTCACATCTCTTTCTTTTCTTTTATTTTGCTTAAACCAAAATCTCCTTTAAAGTTGCTATTGCCGAATATTACATCTTCATTTGGAAACACCATAGCCGAATCCTCTAAGCATTAAACCCTCTTCATTGTTGCGTTTTCTCTCTTCACCATTAAGTGCCGAAACTCTTTCTCTTTGGGATCTAGAAGCTGTTTCTTTGAGGGTGTTTGTATAGTGCCGAAGGAAAGAAGCATTGAGGAGTTTCTTGGATTCGATTACTCAAGGTAAGTAAGTATAGTTTTGGCCAAGTGCCATCTTTTCTAGATTATTGCTTGTAGCCGATTCTAACATGTGGTGTATAGGATTTTGACAGTTTCAAGAACAAGAAGTGGTTTTCGAAATTTAGTTAGCAAGGTAAGTGATCTAGGACTTTCAGCCTAAGGCCATATCTTGGGTATAAGTGTTGACCGATTGTGTACTATGGTTTAGGAACAAATCGACAGGAATAAGGGAGTTTGGGATTGAGTAAACTGTGCCAAAACAGGAGCGTAGTTATCGCATTGTTCTCTTGTTGTGTGTATGTGTTATATTTATGTAAATGTGATATGATGTGACCGTAGCCAAGTAAGGGCTAAAATGGTGGATACCCATGATGGGTAATCGTTCAACCAGTCGAGATTTTATGATGTTGATTTACATTTGATATATGTATGAAATGTGATGGCATGTGATGTATAATTGTTCAAGTGATATGTTGCCATGATATATATGTATGCATGGGACTTGGGATGTGACTATCGAAGGAAAGGGTGTACTTTATGTACGTGGTTTAATGTTAGCCTTGTGCTACATTGGCGCTTGATGTTGGCTATGTGCCTCATCAAGGGAGGTGTTGGCTAGGTGCCACATCTCGGCGGTTGATAGCTATGTGCATCACCGTGGACTGATTGATATGTGGGATCACTTATGTGATCGGTGGCTCAGCCACGGCCTTGTGCAGCAGGTCTGCCAAGGTAAGATATGTGGATCACTTGGTTGATCGGTGGATTAGCTACGGCCTTGGGCAATGGGTCCCCAAGGTAGGTGTGACGGATGGACATTAGGTTGGGTTGGGCTTCATGTTGCATATTTATGCATTTTGCATGACTGATTATGTGGATCAATGTGGATATGGGCCAAGCCCAATATGTGGAATTATGTGGATATATTGCCTTATCATCTGATATGTAATGATGTGGGATGTGGGCCAAGCCCATGTGTGGAGGCATGTGAAATAACTATGCACCGAGTCTGTGACTCACCCAAATTTTACCAACATTGCGGTGATGCATAAGCTTGGACCGGGTTGGAGTGGATATGAGGTGGCCCATGCGTAAGACATTTTATTCCATGCGTTTATTGTTAAGTACTTTGATTAATTATTTGTTTTTGTAATAAGGGCCATTTAAGGGATTTGAAGTTTATTATTATGTTTTTTTTAAAGTGGATTGACAATTATTATTATTTGGAAATGTTTTAATTTTAGCAACCCTTATCTTAAAGATACATGTTAAAGTTTTAAATCGAAGAATTTATAACAACTAAATTTTTATAGTCTTTTAAATACACAATGTTTTACAAAAGATACTAAATTTTCATGTTTTCAACTCTAAGTCAAAAAGTTTTTCAGACGTTTTTTGCAGTAGCATTTCAAATTCGATTGTAGTGAATGGGCAGGGTTTGGGGTGTTACACATTCTCTTGAAATGGCATAATTTGGATTTTTTTTTCTCTGGCTTTTTGTCTTTTTATGTTTAATAAAAAGCATGAATCCTCTTAAGACTACTTACCAATTTAAGAGATTTTTATGTATTTGTTTTTAAATGAATTTTAAAATATAAAAAAGGTTAATTACCATATATACCTCGTCTAACCATTGATTAATATATTTACAAGAAGTTTCCCTTTCTCTCTCTTTTTATTTGGATAGACATTCATTTCTTTACTATCTTTTTTCCTTTTTCATTTATGTGAGATTCTCTCAGAAAGTTTCAAAAATCTTGCTCTAACCAATCTCCAAATATGAAGAATTTATTGTTCCTACCATTTCAGCTCTCTGTTCACACACGGGTTGAATTACAAGTATCAAATTTTTTATTTTTATTTGATGTTTATATCATCATTTTACGTATATTTATTACATACACAAATAATTATAATCGTAATAGGTAATTCCTAGGTAATGGCTTTAACCAAAAATAATAAATTTACTTTACAAAATTTATAAAATTATAAATTAATATACCTAAATTTTATAATTCATCTTTAGAATAAGAAAATTAGATAAATTATACTTGAATCAAGTAAATTTTAGAATAGGATAATTTCAATTACAAGCACAATAGCTCCATACTATCATTTAAGAATATAATTTTAAGAAAATATTATTTTTATATTTTCTAAAGTTTTAATTTATTTTAATTTTGATTTGTTAAAATTTTTAGAATTTTATATATTTTTAAAACTTTCAATTTGATTTTCATATTTTTCTTTTTCTTTTTTAATCTTTTACCTATTATTCACTTAATAATAACTTAATTGTTGAGGTGATGTCTCCTTCTCATTGGGATTATTATGCCAAGATCCAAAAAATTTAAGTAGTAATGTACTACAAGAGCTAATTTTATATAAAACAATTTTAATGGGAATTATAAGCCAATTAACCGATTCATTTAATACACATCAAATGTAAATTATCATTCAAATAAGCCTCAAAATTATGTTACTTTTGCATCGGTTTTATACTTGACCTCACTTGTGGATGCTTAGCCACCATAATCTCCTCTTCTTTGTAACCTCACTTCGCTAGGAGCAACATTGTCACATTTTTTACATTATATTATAGAGTAGCATCACACACATTCTCTAGTAACACAAATTCTAGTTTTATATAATCACACACCTTCTCTTATGACGGTTTAATGTCAATCGTAATGAAAGTTTTAATCGAGTCAATTTAAATACATACTATTTAAAACTAATGGCGAATATTTCCCCCTCATCTTTCTCTCTTCTTCTCATAGAAAAACCCTACCCGCTCAACTTTTTCAAATTCAATCTTTGCTTCACCGGCGGCCTTGGCTTTTCGGTTGGTTGTTGATCGTAATTTCTTCAATATCTTTTGTAGTTCTATAATTTTTTTAATTTCAGTCCACATTATCGCAGTTTTGTCCATAGCTTCGTAGTTTTATTTTGTCCACTCTATTTTTACTTTTTATTTTAAGTCATGTTCTTACGTATATGTGAAGTTTGTCAATATAAGGGTGTTTCCAGAGGCTTTTAAGATTTGTTCTCGAAATGCTTTATCATGATAGATCATATTGATGATGATAGATCTGAGATGATGAGGATGAGGATAGGTCATTGATCGTGTCCGTAATAAGTCTTAATATTTATAAAATGAATGATCGAGCCTAGAAACTAACTATCACCACAATTGAGGCAAGCGCACCTATTGAACAGTAGTATAGCTTAGTGGCAAGACCAGAATGTCGAACCCAAAGGAACCAAAAGTACTAGTATTGACTCTCTTTTTATTATCTAGCCTAAAATAAAAGTGATTAATGTTTATTTAACTAATAACTAAGCTAAGGATGCCAAGACACCGAGAATGAATAGGGAAAATACTTTTGGGAAAAATCAATTGATCAAGACAATACCCGAGGAAGAATCCACCTAGACTTCACTTGTTATCTAACTCTGAACTAGACGATTTATTCACTTGACTTGATCCGTAGGATTCCCTAATTTATATTAATACCTCTTTCGAGGCTACTAACTTCTAACCCTAGGTTGATTAATTGAAATCTCTTTCAATTAAAACCCTACAGCTTGCATTAACTTGATCTATGGACTCCATATTAGGTTTGACCCTAATCGTGATTTTTGTCGTCCTATTTCTAGAGTACGATCAACTCGCTTAATTATGCTAGATCTAGTCTTAAACAGGGAGTTTTGCTCCACTACCTAAGCACATCAATACTTGAATCAATATCCTGAAATATCAAAACAAGAATAAAGGACACATAAGTAAGAACAAATCAAATATTTATCATATAGTTCAGAAAATAATAACAAGATCCATCTTAGGTTTCATCCCTCTCAGGTATTTAAGGGGTTTAGTTCATGTTTATAAAAGAATACATCTCAGAAGAAAAATAACAAAACATAAAGAAAACCCTAAAACCCCCTGAAGGAATTGAAGGAGAAATCCTCAGTCTTAAGTGTGATTCTGGCTTCTAAGATGGATCAATTGGCTTTCTTTGAGTAATTCCCTGTATTCAGCCCTCTCTGGCTACCTCAGGCTACCCCTCTTTTAGGATACACTTAGGGTGTTTATATAGGCTTTCAGAATGTGTTTCTTTGCCTCTAAGTATCCTTTTCTAAGTGAAATTAAAATAGGTCACGACAGGGACACGCCTGTGTAACACGCCCGTGTGATTCGAGTCTAGGCTATGTTTGATCGTGCTAAAGAGGCACGATCGTGTGGTGAGCTTCAGGCCGTGTGAACTTCATACTTTTGCCCATTTTCTCTGGTTTTGGCTCGTTTCTCGTTCTTTTCATCCTCCCGTGCTCTCCTAAGTATAAAACATGAAAAAAAAGGATTAGGAGCATCAAATTCCACAATTAAAGGGATAAATGAAACACCCCACACCCACCCACGAGAATGGACCTGGATCGGTATGTTCCTAAAGTAAACCCGTTTCAAACACATTCGATACTTAGAGAAAATTTGTAAATTTTAGAAAAACTATTGATTTGAGTTGGGCTTAGATTGAAAACCCATTTATTTAATCTTGTAAATCCAATTTGATGTAACATGTCCAAAATAGTTCTTAGCAAAATATTAAAAGTAATGTAAAAACAAAGAATAATCCATCGGGCCTTATGGCCTTATTACATCAAATAAACCCAAAATAAAATTAAAAGGTATCAAAATTAAATAAAGTCCAAGTTCGAATAAATTCTTCAAGTGATGCATGGCCTCCTCATGGTCTCTACCGGTCAAAACCGCTCATCACACGAAAAATAATTCCCACAATGGGGTGAGTCAACAGACTCAATGTGCACACAATACTATCAATCAATAGTTCGAGCATTCACGTTTAAATCATCAAGTCCATATAATAATGAAATTATGATGCAACCCAAACCCAAACCTAATGGTCCATCCGCTACTCTCCACCGTACACGCCATTCACACCGTGGGGACTACTAAGTCAACCCTCCATCCGCTACTCTCCACGTTGTGTCATTAGACACTATAATCAAATTTAAACGTTGTGTCAATTGACACCGTTAACCGAGGTTACCAAAATTTCGCAATGTGACCGTAGTCAACATTTTTCGTTAGTGAGACCAAGTCAACACCTGTTCTCCCCTTTCACATAAAACCCAAATGCCCCAAAACATATACATAGCATAACTTAATTAATTTCATGTTTATATACATATATTCGCATGTTATTAAATAACATTTTCACAATCCTATCGAGTAGGAAACGTGCACTGGTACTTTTGCCACATTTGTGGTACATAGCCACATTCACATTATTATTCATATCATATATTAAAATATTTAGCCATATAATATCGAAGGATAGTAAGGGTACACACCTTTTTAAGCTTAATAGGTTCCTTGATATCTCGAGAATCCCGATCTAATTTTTAGATCTATTAATCCTATATTCGCCCACCAATTAAAACACATTAATAAACCCTTTTAGACAAAACCAAATCCTAGTAGGATTTGTAAGGAAAAACTCACCTTGCCGATTTGGTGATTATACAAATCCTAAAGTTTGGTTTTTCCTCTACTTGATATTCGCCAACCTTGTAGTTCAATATGGTTAGTTTTTCGGCTTTTCAAAAATTAAGGAATGGATTTAGATACTCACACCACCCTTAGCCGAATATTTTAGAGGCTTACCTTAGAGATTCCAAATCCCGAAAGTTCCCTTTTTGTCTTGAATATCTGTCGAAATCCCTAAAGATCATAGGTTAGATTTGATCTAACTTTAATAAGTGGTAGATGGCCTTTAGCCGAATATGTCTTACCTTAATTCCTTGATTTTGAAATCCCGAAACTCCCCCTTTTGTATTCGGCCATGAGACATAGAAAAGGTTATTTCCTTGTTCTTGATTAAAAGATTTAGAAGAACAAAAATTAATTGTTCTTACCTTAGATCCTTGCTCTTTATAATTGATGATGGTAGAAACCTAAGTGGTCATGGTGGATTCGGCCATGAACAAGAATGGGGATTAGTATCTTGATCTTGGTAAAAGAAAAGAATAGAAGTTGACTAATCACGATCTTACCCTTTTGATGTTGTGGATGATTTCTCCTTTACTTAGAATCGTAGGATTCGGTTTTGATAGAAGAAACAGAGAGAAGAGAAGAAAAGAAGATGGTATTTTGTTCAAGGAGAATTCGACAAAGAGAGGAGAGGAAAGCTATGCAAATTTCGCACACTCTAGGAAAGATGAGAGAATGGCCTTGATTTTCCTCTTTAATCGAAATTGATATGCCAAGAGTCCTTGACTTGGCCACCACTCCCCACAAGTGATAATATTATCATTTAATTATCACTTTAATTAAATTAAAAGTACTTTATCCATCATTTATCTCCTTATTTATTTTATTAAAAGAAATTCCTTTACTTAATACTTAATTAAACGAGTTTTAATCAAGTAAAATTCCTCTTATTCAACATGCTTGTGCCGTCCCACCTCCTAACCTTGGAAGCAAAATAAGGCCTTCATTATTTGCTTCTGGATGTCTCAAACTCAGCCCAAAAGCCTCTTGTATTTGGGCCATTTCCTAAAACCTCGGTGGCATCTTGAGCCACATTTCCAAATCGTTATTGGGTCAAATTTTATGTACTTTATATTTTTAGGGTCACTTGGCCCTAAGTTCCCTTTGGGCTCTTAAATTCACATTCCGGGTCAATTTTAAGTTTCCTAAAATTTTCGCTGTGACTCAGAACTTGCCATTTTCTTACATATCCAAGTTTCCTAAAATGTTCAGTTTCCAAAATGTTTAGGTTTCCAAAATGTTTAGGTTTCCAAAATGTTTAGGTTTCCAAAATGTTTAGGTTTCCAAATGTCTAAGTTTCCAAAATGTCTAAGTTTCCAAAATGTCCATTTCCATTTCCATTTCCATTTTCATTTCCATTTCCATTTCCATTTTCATTTCCATCTCCATTTTCATTTCCATTTTCATGCATTTCTAGGTTTCCAAAATATCAAAATTTATTCATAGTACTTGTAACTCGTCATTTCATACAATTTAACTGAAATGCATAGGCCCTATTCAGATGTTACGTTCTACCCTCCTTAAAAATAATTTCGTCCTCGAAATTACTTATCGACAACAGATAATCTTTCTCACCAAGACTATGCTTACGCACAAGCTCTCGATCTTAATAGAACCATCTTACTTTCTAGGCACATTCTCTAAGTTCACAATCAAGGTTCCATATACTTCATTAGCAACATAAGATCGAACTAATCTTATAGCGAGAAAAGTAATGAAGTATAATCCATAAATAAGAAACTTACTTGTTGTCTCGTCTGGCGTCACTATCCTCGCGACGGTACCGATCGCATAAACTAATCTTGGTCTGCCTTGCTTCAACCTTCAACATCTCCGCTTGGTGCTCCACGACCTTGGCCGAACCATTACCTCATTACTCGAACCACGACCCGTTGAGGTCAAGCGGTCCACCTCTACCGGTCCGCTAGCATTCGAACTACTGGTCGGCTCTCATCGATTGTTTGGGACAATCCCTAAACATATGGTCCTTGGACCCACACCTAAGACATGCTCCTAACTTTTCCAACACTCCCTAGATGCCTCTTTCCACAATACTCACAAGATCGAATCACTCATGTATTAGCTTGTTGATCCTTTGGCCCATCGTTCTAGGCCTCTTATTCCCCGATGATCCAAAACCTTTTTCGCCTATTTCGATCGGTTGTTCGCTTGATGGAATCCTTAATTCCCTCGGCCACTTTAGCCTTATCCACCAAAGCGAGAGAATTCCGCTCACGATGCGGTCTATCAACGATCTTAGATCATTCCTCATCAGTCCTCAAAAGCGGACACAATGCGTTCATGCTTTCGGTTGCCACTACCCCTGGCATAGCGGCTCAACCTCGTAAATTCGCCTCATATTCCGCGACAGACTTACTCCCTTGCACTAACCTAGAAAAGCCTTCCTCTCGCTCATCTCAGATACGGTTCCCACATACTTCTTCCGAAAGGCCTCTTTAACAAATTCCCGTGTCGATTTTCACTACGGTACCATCACGAATCAATAACCACCATTGATACGCTTCATCGGCGTAACAATGCCACCATCCTTTCAACTTCTCCTCCTGAGTCAAATCAAGCTCATCCATTGTACGCCCGTTGCTTCCAACCAAGATCACCAGACTGGTGCCACATTAGATACTCCTCGAAACATTTCGCTCCATTTGCTCGAGTCGCCAGTAACCGACTTTCGATTTCTCCATTTCCGCTTTGACTGCCACCATTTCCAAAACTTCATGAGCGACTGCGATGACCTCTTCCCGTCGAGCTCGCTGCTCAACATTAACCGCTGGGGGCGGTGGTGGCGGTGGCATCTCATTGTCGGACCCTTGACCCGACCTAACGGGTTCCGACACGGTCATCCTTCCTCTTCCTCGACCACGACGACCACGTCCTCTAGAGCTCATTTTCTAGCGTCGGTGTCGATTAAGAAATTTTATGGATTAGTTATTTGTTCCACTTATTTATCAACGAAGGAGTTTTATGAAAAGGGATTTTAGAGTGGTTCTTTCGTATCATACAAACACACGCCTTTTCCATTCATTCATCCATCCATCAAACAAATATGAACTTCCATTCATTCAGAGAAACGTTGTGGTTTTTTTGTTGTTTGTTGTTGTTTTCCACTACCCGGGGGTATTTTCGTAGTTTTATCCTACAGGGTATTTTCGTAATTTTTTTCAAGAAAATGTTTCTTGGTGTTTTGTCAAAAGTATTTTGAAGATTCAAGTCTTGGTAATTTTGGAAAAATTTCAAAATTTGGGGTAGTTCGGTAATTTTCGACCTCGTGGGTATTTTGGTAATTTTTCACAAATCTTGGTAAATTTGAAAATTTTAATAAATTTTGGGGTATTTCAAAAGTTGTAAAACTTTGAGGTTCTTTTCAAAGTTGTTCCTTCAAAGATGGGGATGTTGCAAAATTTTGGAAATCGTGTCATTTTGGTAATTTTGTAAGTTAGGGGCGATTTTGTAATTTTTTTTTTTCAAAATCATGGTATTTGGTATTTTACAAATTAGGGTTTTTGATTGTCTATGGAATCATGAAATTTTGGTAAAGTTGTTGAGTAGTTGAACATTTTACAAACCAGGGGCGTTTTGGTAATTTTACTGCTAAGGGCATTTTTGTAATTTTCGCAAATCAGAAATTTTTCAGAAAATGTTGTAAAAATAAATTTTCTCAGATTTAAGAGAAAGTTTTTAAAAGTTTGGAAAAAAAACTAGGGTTTGTTGTTTTGTTCTCTCTTTTTTTTTTTAAAACATGGCTAGTTCCCTTTCGGGTTTTAGTCATTATGTTTAGCCTATGACCGAGCCCTCTTGGTCAGGGTGAACCAAAGCTACGCACCAGGCAGGATTCATGTGGAGAGGAGGTGAGTCACGATGACTTAAATACCAAGCTCCCATCGAAACCATTCCTGACATGCTTGAGGTTGCCACACCACCGAGCCTCTCGAGTCATGGTGAACCAGAGCTACGCACTGTAGGATTCTGCGAAGAGGAGGTGAGTCACTAGGATCGCTTAAATACCAAGCTCTTCCGGATCCAATCCTAGACATGCGCACAAGGGTTACCACACCACTAGCTCAGTGACTTAGCCATAGGTTGGTTTAGTGCATTAAGTCTTATGTATCTGTGTTTGAGTAGACTAATCCTAGGGTTCAAGTTCCTATCATTCTATTCTACGTTCCATGCCTTTTCTACCCTTATATAAATCACGAATCACACATATAGTTAAGGGTACTTACCGGTGGATCATGGTTGGAGACTTAGGGCCATGCCAAAACACCGCTTTTTTTCAAAGAAAATCATTTGGCTCGCTTTGAAAACGTTTTGGGCCTTAGCCCACGTAGAGAGTTTAAAACTGGGCTCGATACCAAACTGAAACACCTACACCCGCCCACGAGAATGGACCGGATCCGTATGTTCTAAAGTAAACCCGTTTCAAACACATTCGATACTTAGAGAAAATTTGTAAATTTTAGAAAAACTATTGATTTGAGTTGGGCTTAGATTGAAAACCCATTTATTTAATCTTGTAAATCCAATTTGATGTAACATGTCCAAAATAGTTCTTAGCAAAATATTAAAAAGTAATGTAAAAACAAAGAATAATCCATCGGGCCTTATGGCCTTATTACATCAAATAAACCCAAAATAAAATTAAAAGGTATCAAAATTAAATAAAGTCCAAGTTCGAATAAATTCTTCAAGTGATGCATGGCCTCCTCATGGTCTACCGCCCGTCCACACCGCTCATCACCGAAAATAATTCCCACAATGGGGTGAGTCAATGACTCAATGTGCACACAATACTATCAATCAATAGTTCAGCATTCACGTTTAAATCATCAAGTCCATATAATAATGAAATTATGATGCAACCCAAACCCAAACCTAATGGTCCATCCGCTACTCTCCACCAGTACACGCCATTCACACCGTAGGGACTACTAAGTCAACCCTCCATCCGCTACTCTCCACGTTGTGTCATTAGACACTATAATCAAATTTAAGCGTTGTGTCAATTGACACTTTGTAACCGAGGTTACCAAAATTTCGCAATGTGACCGTAGTCAACATTTTTCGTTGGTGAGACCGAAGTCAACACCTGTTCTCCCCCTTTCACATAAAACCCAAATGCCCCAAAACATATACATAGCATAACTTAATTAATTTCATGTTTATATACATATATTCGCATGTTATTAAATAACATTTTCACAATCCTATCGAGTAGGAAACGTGCACTGGTACTTTTTGCCACATTTGTGGTACATAGCCACATTCACATTATTATTCATATCATATATTAAAATATTTAGCCATATAATATCGAAGGATAGTAAGGGTACACACCTTTTTCGCTAATAGGTTCCTTGATATCTCGAGAATCCGATCTAATTTTTAGATCTATTAATCCCTATATTTGGCCCACCAATTAAAACACATTAATAAACCCTTTTAGACAAAACCAAATCCTAGTAGGATTTGTAAGGAAAAACTCACCTTCTTGGATTTGGTGATTATACAAATCCGAAAGTTTGGTTTTTCCTCTACTTGATATTCGCCAACCTTGTAGTTCAATATGGTTAGTTTTTGACTTTTCAAAAATTAAGGAATGGATTTAGATACTCACACCACCCTTAGCCAATATTTTAGAGGCTTACCTTAGAGATTCCAAATCCGAAAGTTCCTTTTGTCTTGAATATCCGTCGAAATCCCTAAAGATCATAGGTTAGATTTGATCTAACTTTAATAAGTGGTAGATGGCCTTTAGCCGAATATGTCTTACCTTAATTCCTTGATTTTGAAATCCCGAAACTCCCCCTTTTGTATTCGGCCATGAGACATAGAAAAGGTTATTTCCTTGTTCTTGATTAAAAGATTTAGAAGAACAAAAATTAATTGTTCTTACCTTAGATCCTTGCTCTTTATAATTGATGATGGTAGAAACCTAAGTGGTCATGGTGGATTCGGCCATGAACAAGAATGGGGATTAGTATCTTGATCTTGGTAAAAAGAAAAGAATAGAAGTTGACTAATCACAGATCTTACCCTTTTTGATGTTGTGGATGATTTCTCCTTTACTTAGAATCGACAGGGATTCGGTTTTGATAGAAGAAACAGAGGAGAAGAGAAGAAAAGAAGATGGTATTTTGTTCAAGGAGAATTCGACAAAAGAGAGGGAGAGGAAAGCTATGCAAATTTCGGCACACTCTAGGAAAGATGAGAGAATGGCCTTGATTTTCCTCTTTTAACTGAAATTGATATGCCAAGAGTCCTTGACTTGGCCACCACTCCCCCCACAAGTGATAATATTATCATTTAATTATCACTTTAATTAAATTAAAAGTACTTTATCCATCATTTATCTCCTTATTTATTTTATTAAAAGAAATTCCTTTACTTAATACTTAATTAAACGAGTTTTAATCGAAGTAAAATTCCTCTTATTCAACATGCTTGTGCCGTCCCACCTCCTAACCTTGGAAGCAAAATAAGGCCTTCATTATTTGCTTCTGGATGTCTCAAACTCAGCCCAAAAGCCTCTTGTATTTGGGCCATTTCCTAAGGCCTCGGTGGCATCTTGAGCCACATTTCCAAATCCGTTATTGGGTCAAATTTTATGTACTTTATATTTTTAGGGTCACTTGGCCCTAAGTTCCCTTTGGGCTCTTAAATTCACATTAGGGTCAATTTTAAGTTTCCTAAAATTTTCACATACTCAGAACTTGCCATTTTTCTTACATATCCAAGTTTCCTAAAATGTTCGTGTTTCCAAAATGTTTAGGTTTCCAAAATGTTTAGGTTTCCAAAATGTTTAGGTTTCCAAATGTCTAAGTTTCCAAAAATGTCTAAGTTTCCAAAAATGTCCATTTCCATTTCCATTTCCATTTTCATTTCCATTTCCATTTCCATTTTCATTTCCATCTCCATTTTCATTTCCATTTTCATGCATTTCTAGGTTTCCAAAAATATCAAAAATTTATTCATAGTACTTGTAACTCGTCATTTCATACAATTTAACTGGAAATGCATAGGCCCTATTCAGGATGTTACAATAAATCATCCAAAAGTATGCTAAATGTGGGTTTAAAATATGTATATATTACGGTTTATCAAATACCCCCACACTTAAGCTTTTGCTTGTCCTCAAGCAAAATCTCAACTCACAATTAGAATTAACTTCCCTCAGCTCATAATTCTCATCAACAATTGCTTCATCATAATTCATAGATAATGTATACATGGATAATTTAACTCAAAGAGTCCTAAAGATTCAAATAATCTAAGTCATTAATTTTTATAGCACGAATACATAGGTGTTTTCCCTTATCTGAATAATTACCTTTGGTTCAAAACTGACAAGGATTGACATCCTCACTAAAGATTCACTCAAATCATTCAAAGTTTTTAAGGTTCAAAATAAAGCACTCATAAGTCAAATATGAAAAGTTATTACCATAGGCTTGCATGAAAATTGAATCTCTACCACTGTAAAATGAGATGATACACAAATTAAAAGGTCTTTAAAGGGTTGTAATAGGGCTTAGGTTAAAGGTGTAGATATAGGCTGAATTAGAAGGTTAGATTCGAGATTGAATTGACAAATTACCTAATTAGAAACAATGAACTGATTAATGAATAATTACATCAAATAATACGAGCTTCTTTTAAAGATGTGAGTTTTAAAAATACAACTTAATAACGAATATACTTCGATTTTTTTAATAACAAATCATAATAAAAGATGAATTCAACTACTATAATTAGGCAACCGATCAAATCAAATCTCGACAAAAGAGGAGTCAAGAAAATGGGATCAACATGTTAATAACGGGTTTTGGGTTAATATTAGTAGAAAATCAATAAACGGTTGATTAGGATAAAAAGTGGTTCACTAGGGGTTAATTATGAAGGTAGGCTTTTTGTGGAGTGAGTAGGTTAAATCCTAGGTGCCTTTATCATCTCAGTATATCAAATCAAAGGTGTGGTCTCGAAATGTATAATCGAAGCAAGTTCTAGAATAACAAATCAATATTGACACATTCATAATCAAAAAGTGAGCACGAAAAATGTATGCTCTTAAGGCTCAAAATCTCACAAAAATTATGGTTTTCGATGACAACCTTGAAAATTTCAAACTTCAAGGTAATATTCAAATTTAGGTCAACAACCTAGCAAATTTTTAATTTTGAAAATAGACATATCATGCTTGATTCTCTAGTATCTTAAAGTTTAAATCATCAATGCACAATTAACTATGACTTAATCCAAAACATATCAATAAAAATCATAAATCAACAAAAGTTTCATTCTAATTAGTAATATGAGAAAATTACTTAAGACAACATATCATTCAGGGAGAGTATTGTTGACACCTCTCCACACTTAAAAACAAGAATTAATTCAGGGATTTGAGAATAATGCAAAAAGTTAGGAACTTTTCTAAATAAACTTCACTCCCACACTTAAGATGTACATTGCCCTCAATGTACAAAGATAGATAATAACCATATAGTAAGAAAATCAAAAGATAGAGAGAGAAGTGAAACTTCCTGAATTTTTGGATGGAGTCAAAGAAAAGAAACGGGGGAAATTTGGGCCAAGTTGGAGGAGGAGGCGTCGGTGGCGGTGGTTACTAGGGCCGTGGTGTTATGATTCCCAAGTAGCCTGAAGGACCTAAATAAACAAAATCAAAATATAATAATATAGATTTAGCACAAGAGAGATAAAGAGAAGGAAAATAAAGGAAAAGAGAAAAGAAAAAAAAAAGTAAATGGACTCAAAGGTCCTTGTCTTGTTGAGTTAATGAAGCGGCCGACATGAACTTATGTAGATCGGTCTCACACAGGGAGACTGGGCTAGGATACTTCCATTTCTTTGACATGGAGGTGATGGTAAAGATGGAAAAAGGAGGAAAATGAAAGGGAAAAGTTTAAAGGGTATGGAAGAAGAGGAGATTGGGGAGTAGGTGAGGAGAGGCGGGTTTAAATAGAAGTCTGATATCTGGTACATCCCACGCCCGTATGCCATGGGCGTTTTAGGTCACACGACTGTATCGCACGACCGTATTGTACTTCGTTTCCTTCTCCTATGCCTGTGTTGTGGTTTCTATGCCGTGTGGCTTTCTCAGTGTCGGCCAAGACCGCATCGCACGGCCGTGGAGATTTATCGCAGCCCGTGTGTTGGAAAAATTTTGTCCTATTGTTGCACTTCTACGACCACGCCCATTTACCTACTTGTGGTGCCCACACGGCAGTGTGCAAGGCCGTGTGGGTATGGAAACTGCGCTTCACTAACTTGGTTAGTTTGTAGTTTGATGCTAAAAGTAAAAATAAAAAATAAAAATAAAAATATGAAAACTAATGGGGTTAGTGTTTGAGTTGCCACCCGAGAAGCGCTCATTTAAAGTCTTAAGCTAAACTTACCTCTCATTCGCACATTCATGGTGGTTTGAAGAGTAGGAACTCCTCATTCTTGCTATTAATTTGGTTATCTATATATAATTTAAATCGAGTGGTGTTTACCTTAAAAGTGCCGAATGTATGATTAGTTACCTCGACTATGCCGTATGAGAAGACATTCAGTACCGTGAAAGGGATCTTTTCATTTGTATTAAGGTCTGAAATGGCGATTCGAGGGGTATTTCTTATCCAACAATACCTGATCTTCTATCTTAAACTGGGTTGTCCCATCTTTAAGTTTGACATGGTTTTGCTTTGGTTCTGTTTCGTGTGTTTTCGATTTTTCCTTGACGTGTGGCTTCCACTCGTCTAGTTCATCGATCTGAAGTCGTTCCTCATGAGTTACTTCTTTATTGGCACGAGGTCTAGGATCTGGGTCAATTGTGTAGTTTCATAGTGTTTCCTGTAAAGAAGGTTTAACTATATATCATTAATAGAATTTATGTTTTCACCTTGATTGTTCGATGTCCTAGCCGAGTCAAGAGCTTGAAGAGTGATTGTTTCGTCACCTACACGAAGTGTGAGTTCACCTGTACCAACATCAATTCTAGCTTTAGCAGTTGCTAAAAAAGGTCTTCCTAAAATTAAATGGATATTATTGTCCTAATCCATGTCTAAAACGACAAAGTCTACTGGGAATATGAATTTATCAATTTTCACGATACATCTTCAATTATACCCCTATGAATTCTAATAGTTTTATCAGCTAATTGAATGCTCATCCTAGTTTGTTTGGGTTTCCCTAGACCTAGCTGTTTAAACATTTTATAAGGCATGACATTGATACTTGTCCCTAAATTAGCTAAAGTATTATCAACAGATAAACTACCAATTAAACATGGAATTGTAAAACTCCCTAGGTATTTTAATTTTCGTGGTCGTTTATTTTGCAAAATTACTGAGCACACTGTATTCAGCTCCACATGCGATGCCTCGTCTAACAACCGTTTATTTGTCAAAAGCTCTTTTAAAAATTTTCTTGAATCTGGCATCTGCGAAAGAGCTTCAAGAAACGGTAAGTTAATATGTAATTTTTTCAGAAGTTTAAGAAACTTAACTGTTCGTCTGTGTTGTCTTTCTTTATCGCATTGGGTATGGTATCCGAGGTTGGTACTCTTTAATTACCGATTTTGGTTTTTCTTGGCTTACCTCAACCTTACCCTTATTTACCACAAGCTCTTGCCTTGGCTCAGGTTCAGGTTCTACTAACCTTTCACTATTTTGAGCGATAACGACATGAAGTTGCTCCTTTGGTTTCGTTTCAGTGTTGCTTGGTAAGCTAACTTGCGGTCATTCAGAGATGAGTTAGCAAGTTGCCCAATTGGTTCTCGATCCTTTGGATTGATGCTTGCTAATTTTTTAGTGTTGTTTTGGTGTTTTGGAAACGAGTTTCTAATACCGCGATGGATTTTGTTAGCATCTCCTTAAGGTTCACTTTTTCTCTTGTGGGTAGGGTTGCTGTTGAAAGCGTGGGACGGGTTGTTGTCTCTGATTTCCTTGGCCACCCCATGAAAAGTTGGAATGGTTCCTCCAACCTGGATTGTATGTGTTACTATAAGGGTTATTTTGAGGTCTAAAATTGTTACCCATATAGTTTATCTGCTCGATTTCCATGCTAGGATTGTAGAGTGGGTATTCTATATTGCTCATCCTTCCTCCATTTGTATCGCACTGCATTGCCGGATGTACCTACGAAGAACCACACAAACCATCAATTTTCATACTTACAATTTCTACCTGATTTGATAGCATGATTATTGAGTCGAGGTTGAAAATGCTGGTAGCTTTTGTTGGCCTTGTCCTTATAACTTGCCACTGATAGTTATTCAGTGACATCTCCTCTATAAACTCATAAGTCGCTTTAGGGGTTCTATTATTCAAGGTTCCACCGGTGGCTGAATCAATTAACTGTCTAATTGAGGGGTTCACACAGTTGTAAAAGGTTTGAACCTGTAGCCACAAGGGTAACCCATGGTGAGGGCACCTTCTCAAAAAATCTTTGTATCTCTCCCATGCATCATATAGTGTTTCTAGATCCATCTGCACAAAAGAAGAGAAATCATTCCTCAACTTGGCCGTTTTGGCCAGCGAAAATTATTTTAACAAAAAATTTTTGATCATTTGATCCCATGTAGTGATTGACCCTCATGGAAGAGAATTCAACCACTGTTTGGCTTTATTCCTCAAATAAAAGAGAAAGAACCGAAGACGGATAGCATCATCAGAAATGCCATTTATTTTGAAGGTATCATAGTGTAACATCCTAGATTGGGGGCTCTGCATTTGTGATACGTTGTGTGTGCATGCCATGATGTGTGTGTGTGTTTGATGTGTTTAGAGCTTTCGGGAAGGCTTTCGGTGAAACCTGAGCCTTGGTAGAAATTTTTCTTTCAGACACTGCAAGGGAGAACTAGGTGAAGTGGGCCTTAAGGGTACTTGAGTGGGAAAATTAACACAAAAATCTAACTGGTAAAGTGGCAAGGAGGCGCCACTAAGGGAATAGGTAAGTGACGCCATAAGGAGGTGGTGAGGGAGCAAGTTCGAATCCCATGGCAAGCAAAAAGGAGTTTTTTTTATTATATGCGCTTGAGGAGTTGAGAGGTGATTTTGGCTGGGACTCTAAAGGAGTGAGTGTGGATTGAGTCAGAAGATAGGAAGATAAGGATAAGAGGAAATTGTGGGATAGGATTTAAGCGTGGGTGGTTGCCGAATGTGGGATACTGAGTGCAAGAAGGGAAATCGGCTAGATGTGGCTAAGGGTGTGCTGAATTTCCATTATTTTTCTAAGAGCATAGTTTTTTTCTCTCCTCCTATTTTCTGTAATTGAGGGTTTCTTCTTCTCTTTTTCTGCCAAAATCGAAAACTCCTAACTTTATTCCAATCTCCACTTTCATGCTATGGCCGAATGATCTTGTTCTTAAATCTCCTCTCTATTTCTTCTAAAACCGAAATGCCTAAGCTCTATTTGAAGTATATTTATTTTTCTTTGCGGCTCTCTCTTCTAGTTCTTTTCTGCTTTAATCATTATCGAATCCTGTTCACTGTTGGGCTAGTGCCGAATTCCCCTAAGTGTTATTCGAATCTGCTGTGATAAGGTAAGAAGCGTTCTCTTATTCCTTTGTTTTTATTTCGATTTCTGATAGCCAAAGCCAAATGACTGATTGGCTCAGTGAATGACTTGTGTGTTTACACTTTCTTTGGGGCGCCTACTTCGGAAAATCCTGATTAGTTAAAGCAATCGAACTCCAAGTCAAAGAATCAAGTGAATCCTATCACTTCATTTGAGATATTAAGGTAGGGTTTCAAGTCTCTCTAAGTTGTTCGATCGATTTTCCTTTCGTTATTCGTATCTTAACCCAATGTTTCATTAAGCGATCACTGTTTCAATATAGTACCTTCTGACCAAGATCATTCATGGACTCGAATGTCAGTGAATCGAAGGAAGGGGTTGGATCCATAGTCCCAGCCCCAAAGTTCAAGAAGCGTCAGTGTCTGCTTTGTTCGAGATTGGCCACCGTGTTGTGGGCCGACTTACGAAAGCGAAATAGTAGGCGATAGCGCCAGTGACGACTAGTGATAGTGTCGACATAGAGTGTCATTTCGTGTTACCGGTGTGTAAACCTTCACACACTATACTATATCTGTACTAACATTTGTGTGGGCTGAAAAGTCGAAAAAATGGCTGTGTAGACAGTCGTGATGCTTTTAGGGGTAAGGCTAGGATTGCCAGGTACGTGACCGTATCGTTTCTTTTTGCATGGCCTAATGTATGTATGGCAAAATGATGTGTTATGAATAGCATGTTGCTTTTGTTAGGATTTGTATGTAGATCATGGGGTATGGGTTTGATATGAAGGGGAAGTGCATGATTAATTGGTCACATTGTTATCGGTGGCTTTCCCATGATATATATATATATATATGTTCATACACTACTTTTGGTCATACTGTAATCGGTGGCTTTGCCACAATATATATATTTTATTTGGTCACATAGTGATCGGTGGCTGTGCCACGATGTATTATTGGTCATCTAGTGATCATGTATAATTGGAAGCTTGACTATCAAAATAGAGTGTAGCGGATGGAGGGTTGATTGTAGAAATTCCCACGGTGTGATGGGCTGGTACGGGTTGGTGTGTAGAGGATGGAAAAACTAGGTTTGGGTTGGGCTTATTGCATTCATATGTTGTATGTTGATATGTGACTGTGGGCTACAAGCCGTATGTATAATGTGGGAGAATTTACACATTGAGTCATGGTGACTCACCCCTTTCCTTAACTTTTCAGGTGAGCAGTAGCTCGTGGATGCGGGAGCCAAAGCGGACTCGTGAAGGCCATAATTTCGTTTTTCTCTCTTTTATAGTCTCAATATTACTATAAGTTTATTTTGATTTGGGACTTTTGCTATGTAATAAGGCCTTTCAAAGTTGTACTTTAATTTTATTTAGTTACTGTTTATATCAACTTCGACACCACGGCAGTTTAAATATTAAAGTAAAAATGGAGTTTCATTAATCTACACATCGATGTTTCCAAAACACCGCAGTAATAAGAAAAAAAGTTTTCTTTCAAATCTCTAATTTTTCTTAAGTATAACTAAGACTTGATTTTACTTCACCCTGTGACATACCAGATTCAGTCGTAATGTATAGGCCGAGTTTTGGGTGTTACATTTTTGGTATCAGAGCCCAGTTGCAAAACTCAGACTGTGAAATGGGTCTAATAGTGTTTTGTAGATTGATGTGAATTTAAGAAAAATGCTTTGGGTTGATCGAATTATGGCATCCGAGTCTACCGATAACCGATCCACGCAGGTAAGTATTCTAACCCTTGATAAGGTATGCATGTTGGGTTTGATGGGCTTTATGGGGACATAGACAAGTACGCTAGGGTTTATAGACCTTAGGCCTAGTTAAACAACTCTTAAAATCCTTAAGACTTAATTTATCTAATTAAACATGTCTGTGAACAAGTCACCGGGTTGGAGTGTGGCAACGGGCGTACTCATGTCTAGGATTGGATCTAGGGAGAGCTTGGTATTTAAGCGGTCCTAGTGGCCTACCTCCTCTTCACTAGAATCCTACCTGGTGCATAGTGTCTGTTCACTTTAGCCGCGAGGACTTGTTAACGGGCCAAATTTCATAACTAAAACCCAAAAGGGACCAATACCCTATTTTTGGTAAAATTACTAATATACCCCAAGGTTTGTGAAAATTATCGAAATACCCCTGGTTTGCAAAACTACCAAAATACCCCTACTTTACGAAAAGACCAAAATATCCCTATTTTGTAAAATCACCAAGATACCCTATTTTGTAAAATTACAAAAATACCCCTGTAGGGTAGAATTACGAAAATACCCCTAGGTAGTGAAATGACGAAAATACCCTTGTGTGACAAAGGTGAGTTTATGGATGTTACTTTCGTGTTTGATACATTTATGTGATAATTTGTTTGGGAATGCATATGGTTGCTGAATGTATGTGGTTTTTAGAACTAGGAGATACAAACTTGAGATTGAACCTTGTAGATATAATTTCGAATTCGAAAGAACTACTATTGAAACTACCTTCCATAAGATTGTTTATTATTAATCAACGGAAGAAATTATTAATCCATAAAATCTTTAATCAGATAAATCGAGAATGTTAGAAATGAGCACTATGGGGCGTGGTGTGTGTGGCCGAGGCAGAGTATCAGGACCAAACGGACGGAGACAATGTGGTGTCTGAGGCGATGCTCCGACGGTTGGAGAGAGTTACGGGAGTAGGCATGGGTACGTGAGCTCAAAAATTTGTGTCGGAGCGACTTAGAGCCAATGGGGCAGAAGTGTTTAGGGGAATTTCTGGTGTAGCTCCTAGTACAGCTGAGTATTGGATAGAAGTAGTAGAGCGTATAATAGATGATCTCGACTTTAAGAAGGAAGAGAAGCTGAAGGGAGTGGTGTCTCTTCTCCGGGATGAGGCGTACCAATGGTGGCTTACGGTCAGGGATGGTGTGGTGGCTGACCGCATTACTTGGGATTTCTTCAAGTCGGTATTCCAGAGTAAGTACATCGGATCGAGTTATGCGAATGCGCAGCGTAGGGAGTTTCTGAATCTAATCTAGGAAATAGATCGGTAGCTGTATATGAAGCAAAATTCCTGCGTTTGAGTCGTTACGCACGAGGGATAATGGCTACAGAACATGAACATTGTGTTTGATTTGAGGATTGCCTGAGGGATGATCTACGTGTGTTGATAGCACCACAACGAGAGTGAGAATTTACGGTTTTAGTGGAAAAGGCTAAGATAGCCGAGAAAGTTAAGCAATCCGAGAAGCGGAATAATGATAGAGACAGGGATAAAAATAAGAGGAGTGTTGGGATGTCGGGGTCAACGGGGCATTTCCAGAAAAGACCTAAGATGGATGGGCCGAGTCGGGGTGTGAGATCTGGAGGTAATGGTCAACCTCAAAGGTGTGGCCGGTGTAATAAATTTCATTCGGGCGAATGTTGGATAGGTGACAGGAAATGTTTTAGATGTGGGTTCTCGGATCATCAGGTGAAGGATTGTCTACAGGATCGGGCTGGCGCAAGACCGGTAGGACAGACTAACGTTCAGCATGGTAGAGGAGGTCCATAATCGCAGAGAGGTCGCGGTCCAGCTAGAGGGGGTGATGGTTATGGTCGGGGTCGTGGAACACAAGGCAGAGGTGCAGGGAACACCGATGCAAGACAGTCGGGGTTGGTCTATGCAGCAAGACGTCGAGAGGAGGGCATGCACCGGATGTCATAGCCGATACGTTCTTGATTTTTGGTTTGCCTTTTTCTGCATTAATTGATATTGGATCGACACATTCTTATGTTGCTAGTATAGTATCTGGAACCTTAAGTATAGACTCTGAGATTATTCCTAAGGAGATGACTGTAATTAGCCCACTAGGTCAGTCGGTAGTGGTGAACAGATGGTATAGGGATGTACCTCTAGAAGTGCAAGGGGTAGTTTTTAGGTGGATTTAATGGAACTTCCTTTTGGGGAGTTCGATCTGATCTTAGGTATGGACTGGTTAGTGAAATATCGAGCGAATCTAGATTGTGTAGCCAAGCGTATGGTACTAAAGACTAGTCAGGAGGATGAGGTGGTGGTAATAGGTGAAAGGAGGGACTACCTGTCTAACGTAGTATCCGCTCTAAAGGCTGAAAGAATGATGAGAAAAGGGTGTAGGGCGTTCGTAGCCTTTGTTTGTGCTTTATAGGTCCAAGATTCAACTGTGGAGAATGTTAGAACGGTGAGGGAGTTTTTTGAAGTTTTCCCAGAAGAACTTCCCGGACTACCTCTAGATCGTGAGGTGGAATTTGGAATTGATCTTCTTCCAAGAACAACACCAATATCCATTGCACCATATAGAATGGTGCCAAAAGAGTTGGAACTGAAAGGCCAGATTCAGGAATTGTTGGATCGGGGTTTCATCCGACCACGTGTATCGCCTTAGGAAGTGCCAGTGCTATTTGTCAAGAAGAAAGATGGATCGATGCGTATGTGCATTGACTACCGTCAACTGAACATATTGACTATCAAGAACAAGTATCCGTTGCCAAGGATTGATGACTTGTTCGATCAACTGAAAGGGGCGTTAGTGTTCTCAAAGATAGATTTGAGATCAGGATACCATCAGCTTAAGGTCAAAGAATCGGATATTCATAAGACAAATTTCAGGACCCATTATGGTCATTACGAATTCTTGGTAATGCCGTTTGGGTTGACCAACCCGCTAGCGGCGTTTATGGATACGATGAACCGGGTGTTCCAACCCTATTTGGACCGGTTCGTGGTAGTATTTATAGATGATATCCTGGTATATTCAAGGTCGGAGGAGGAGCATGATTCGCATCTGTGAGTGGTAGTACAAATCCTGAGGGAGAAACAATTGTACGCAAAATTTTAGTACGTACGAATTTTGGTTAAGTGAAGTTACTTTTTTAGGACACGTTGTGTCGGTAGAAGGGGTCAGAGTTGATCCTCGAAAAGTTGAAGCTATCATGGATTGGAAATCACCCAGGTTTGTGTCAGAAATTCGGAGTTTCCTGGGTCTTGCTAGTTATTACAGGAGGTTCGTTGAGGGGTTCTCCTTGATTGCGGCACCTTTAACCAAGTTGTTGAGGAAGGGAGTACTTTTTGTGTGGGGTGACAAGCAACAGGAAAGCTTTAAAAAGCTGAAGAAGGTGTTGACGGAAGCTCCGGTATTGGTTCAACTGGAGGCTAAAAAAGAGTTCGTGGTTTATTGTGACGCTTCACACACTGGGTTAGGATGTGTGTTAATGCAAGATAGAAGAGTGGTTGCTTATGCGTCTCGAAAGTTAAGACCTCATGAGCTAAATTATCCCACCCACGATTTAGAGTTGGCGGCGGTGGTTTTTACTTTGAAGATCTAGAGACACTATCTGTATGGAGAGAAATCTGTCATTTATATAGATCATGAGAGTTTGAAATATCTCCTCACCCAAAAGGAGTTGAACTTGAGGCAGAGGTGGTGGATTGAACTACTAAAGGATTACGATTGTTCGATTGAATACCATCCGGGTAAAGCTAACGTAGTGGCGGATGTGCTAAGTTGGAAGATAATCTCGGATCTGAGGGCGATGTTTGCTCATCTGAGCCTATATGAAGATAGGATTTTATTAGCTGAGCTTCAGGTAAAGCCGACATGGATAGATCAAATTAAAGAGAAGCAGTTGCAGGATAATGACTTGAGTGCCCTACTATCTCACGTGCAACATGGTAAAGTAGGGGACTATAATCTAAATGATGATGGGGTTCTGTGTTTCTGAAAGAAGGTTTGTATGCCGAGGGACGTGGAATTGAGGTGGATGATTCTTCAGGGAGCGCATAGTAGCCCATATACTATGCATCCGAGAGGAAGTAAAATGTATTGGGATTTACGAGAATAATTTTGGTGGCCAGGTCTGAAGTGGGAGGTAACCGAATTTGTGGGCAAATGTTTGACATGTCAGCAGGTAAAGGTGGAGCATCAGCTGCCTTCGGGGTTATTACAGTCAGTAAAGATTTTGCAATAGAAATGGGAGAGAATCACTATGGATTTTGTTAGTGGGCTGCCCCTTACGCCTATTAAGAAGGATTCGATATGGGTAGTCATTAATCGATTGACGAAGTCTGCTCATTTTATACCGGTTCGGGTTGATTACTCTCTACAAAAGTTAGCTAAGTTGTATACAATAGAGATTGTGAGGTTGCATAGAGTACTGTGTCCATCATCTCGCATGAGATCCTAGGTTTACATCAAGATTCCGGAGGCATTGCATCAAGTGTTGGGTACAAAGTTAGATTTTAGTATGGCATTTCATCCACAGACGGATGGACAGTCAGAAAGAGTGATTCAAATTTTGGAAGACATGTTGAGAGGTTGTATTATCGATTTCAAAGGTAGCTAGAAAGAATTCCTACCATTGGCGAATTAGATATAGTAATGTGACTACCATCCAAAGATTCGATGGCACCATATGAAGTGTTATACAAGCGAAGTGTCGTACTCCTACATGTTGGACGGAGTTGGGTGAACAGCGCTTATTGGGTCTGAAACTCGTATTGGAAACGGAGAATAAAGTTGATTTGATTCGGGCTAGGTTGAAGGAAGCGTTGGACAGGCAGAAGTCCTATGCTGACCTGAAGTGAAGGGACATAGAATTTGCAGTGGGTGATCGAGTTTTCTTGAAGGTATCACCGTGGAAGAAAATTCTAAGGTTTAGACAGAATGGTAAGCTAAGCCCTAGGTTTATCGGGCCTTATCCGGTGTTGAAGCGTGTAGGACCAGTTGCTTATCAGCTTGAGCTACCTTCAGAGCTAAGTAAGATTCATGATGTGTTCCATATTTCAATGTTGCAACGTTACCATTTAGACCCATCTCATGTGATACCGTTGGAGGAACTCGGAGTAAAGCCTGATTTAACTTTTGAAGAGGAACCAGTTCAGATCTTGGAGCTGGATGTTAAAGTTTTGTGAAGAAAATTGGTTCATTTGGTTAAGGTTCTGTGGCAGAATCACAGATCGGAGGAAGCTATATAGGAGCCGGGGGATGTTATACGACAGCAATACCCTCACCTCTTTTGATCAGGTAATTTTGGGGACGAAATTCTTTTAAGGGGGTAGAACTGTAACATCCTAGATTGGGGGCTCTGCATTTGTGATGTGTTGTGTGTGCATGCCATGATGTGTGTGTGTGTTTGGTGTGTTTAGAGCTTTCGGGAAGGCTTGAGGTGAAGCTTGAGCCTTGGTAGAAATTTTACTTTCAGACACTGCAAGGGAGAACTAGGTGAAGTGGGCCTTAAGGGTACTTGAGTGGGAAAATTAACACAAAAATCTAACTGCTAAAGTGGCAAGGAGGCGCCATTAAGGGAATAGGTAAGTGACGCCATAAGGAGGTGGTGAGGAGCAGGTTCAATCCCATGTCAAGCAAAAAGGGGTGTTTTTTATTATATGCTTTGAGGAGTCGAGAGGTGGTTTAATTTGGGACTCTAAAGGAGTGAGTGTGGATTGAGTCAGAAGATAGGAAGATAAGGATAAGAGGAAGTTGTGGGATAGGATTTGAGTGTAGGTGGTGGCCGAATGTGGGACAGTGAGTGCAAGAAGGGAAATCGATTAGATGTGGCTAAGGGTGTGCTGAATTTCCATTATTTTTCTAAGAGCATAGTTTTTTTCTCTCCTCTTATTTTCGGCAATTGAGGGTTTTTTCTTCTCTTTTTCTGCCAAAATCGAAAACTCCTAACTCTATTCCCATCTCCACTTTCATGCTATTGCCGAATGATTTTGTTCTCAAATATCTTCTCTGTTTCTTCTAAAACCGAAACACCTAAGCCTCTATTTGAAGTATCTTTATTTTTCTTTGCGGCTCTCTCTTCTAGTTCTTTTATGCTTTAATCATTGCCGAATCCTGTTCACTGTTGGGCTAGTGCCGAATTCCCCTAAGTGTTATTTGAATCTACTGTGATAAGGTAAGAAGCGTTCTCTTATTCCTTTGTTTGTCTTTCAGTTTCTGATAGCCAAAGCCAAATGGCTGATTGACTCAGTGAATGACTTGTGTGTTTATACTTTCTTCGGGGTGCCTACTCCGGGAAATCCTGATTAGTTGAAGCAATCGAACTCCAAGTCAAGGAATCAAGTGAATCCTATGACTTCATTTGAGATCTCAAGGTAGGGTTTCAAGTCTCTCTAAGTTGTTCGATCGATTTTTCTTTCAATATTCGTATCTTAACCCAATGTTTCGTTAAGCGATCATTGTTTCAATATAGTACCTTCTGACCAAGATCATTCATGGACTCGAATGTCAGTGAAATGAAGGAATGGGTTGGATCCATAGTCCCAGCCCTAAAGTTCAAGAAGCGTCACGGTGTCTCTTCGTTCGAGATTGGCCAAGGTTGTGGGCGACTTACGAAAGCGTAATAGTAGGCAGATAGTAATTGTGACGACTAGATAGTGTCGACATAGAGAGTGTCGTTTTGCATGTTACCAGGTGTGTAAACCTTCACACACTATACTATATCTGTACTAACATTTGTGTGGGCTGAAAAGCCAAAAAAGGGCCGTGTAGATAGTCGTGATTCCCTTAGGGGTAAGGCTAAGATTGCCAGGTACGTGACCGTATCATTTCTTTGCATGGCCGAATGTATGTATGGAAAAATGATGTGTTATGAATAGCATGTTTCTTTTGTTAGGATTTGTATGTAGATCATGGGGTATGGGTTTGATATGAAGGGGAAGTGCATGATTAATTAGTCACATTGTGATCGGTGGCTTTGCCACGATATATATATATATATATGTTCATACACTACTTTTGGTCACACTGTGATCGGTGGCTTTGCCATAATATATATATATATATTATTTGGCCACATAGTGATCAGTGGCTGTGCCACGATATATTATTGGTCACCTAGTGATCGTGTATAATTGGCAGCCTGATTGTCGAAATGGAGTGTAGCGGATGGAGGGTTGATTGTAGAAATCCCCACGGTGTGATGGGCTGGTATGGCTTGGTGTGTAGAGGATGGAAAAACTAGGTTTAGGTATGGCTAAAGTAATAAAAATTTAATGCTTCTAATATTTCGGTTCCCCGGCAACGGCGCCAAAAACTTGATCGTGTCCATGATAAGTCTTAATATTTATAAAATGAATGATTGAGCCTAGAAACTAACTATCACCATGATTGAGGCAAGCGCACCTATCGAACAGTAGTATAGCTTAGTGGCAAGACCTAATGTCAAACCTAAAGGAACCAAAAGTACTAATCTTGACTCTCTTTTATTATCTAGCCTAAAATAAAAGTGATTAATGTTTATTTAACTAATTACTAAGCTAAGGATGCCAAGACACGAGAATGAATAGGAAAATACTTTTGGAAAAATCAATTGATCAAGACAATACAGGAAGAATCCACCTAGACTTCACTTGTTATCTAACTCGAACTGACGATTTATTCACTTGACTTGATCCGTAGGATTCCCTAATTTATATTAATACCTCTTTCGAGGCTACTAACGTCTAACCCTAGGTTGATTAATTGAAATCTCTTTCTAATTAAAATCCCTACAGTTGCATTAACTCGATCTATGGACTCCCATATTAGGTTTGACCCTAACCCGATAGATTTTCGTCGTCCTATTTCTAGGAGTGCCATCAACTCTGCTTAATTATGCTAGATCTACTCTTAAATAAGGACTTTTTCTCCACTGCCTGAGCACATCAATAGTTGAATCAATGTCCTGAAATATCAAAACAAGAATAAAGGACACATAATTAAGAACAAATCAAATATTTATCATATAGTTTAGAAAATAATAATAAGATCCGTCTTAGGTTTCATCCCCCTCAGGTATTTAAGGGGTTTAGTTCATGTTTATAAAAGAATACATCTCATAAGAAAAATAACAAAATATAAAGAAAACCCTAAAACCCCCTGAAGGAATTTAAGGAGAAATCCTCGCCTTGAGTGTGATTTGACTTCGAGATGGATCAACTGGCTTTTTTGAGTAATTCCACAGATTCACCCTCTCTCTCTGTCGCCTCAGCTACCCTCTTTTAGGATACACTTAGGGTGTTTATATAGGCTTTCAAAATGTGTTTATTTGCCTCTAAGTATCCTTTTCTGAGTGGAATTAAAACAGGTCACGGTAGGGACACGCCCGTGGAACACCCGCGTGTGATTTGAGCCCAGGCCGTGTTCGAGCCTGCTAAAGAGGCACGGTCGTATGGTGAGCTTCAGGCCATGTGGACTTCATTCTTTGGCCCATTTTCTCCGTTTTTGGCCCATTTCTCGTTCTTTTCATCCTCTTGTGCTCTCCTAAGTATAAAACATGAAAACAAAGGATTAGGAGCATCAAATTCCACAATTAAAGGGATAAATCATCCAAAAGTGTGCTAAATATAGGTTTAAAATATGTATATATTATAGTTTATCAGTCATATGAGACTTGGCCTTTTGTGCATTACTGATATGGTGTGTCTTTTGGAAGTTTTTGTTGGTTAGAAGCTACTGCGAAGGCTCCGAACTTAGAAATGGAGAGCAAATTGAAGAAATGACCTTAAATCTTTGCGTACTTACACCTAATCAACTTTTTGGGATTCAGAAGTGAAAGAAATCATTTTATCTACTAATAGCGGGCAAATTGGCGTATTACCAAATCACGCGCCTATTGCCACAACTATAGATATAGGTATTTTGAGAATACGCCTTAACGACCAATGGTTAACGATGGCTCTGATTGGTGGTTTTGCTAGAATAGGCAACAATGAAATCACTATTTTAGTAAATGATGATGTGAAAGGTAGTGACATTGATCCACAAGAAGCTTAGCAAGCTTTTGAAATAACAGAAGCTAACTTGAGAAAAGTTGTAACAACTCGTTTTCGGTTAAATCGGAAGAGTAGTTTTGGAACCACAAATCCGAGGTCAAATAATTATTTTTTATTATTTTAATGTCTATAGTATGTTAGTTTTATTATGTAAAAATTTCGTTAAGAAATTTATCGTTTGAGTGCTCAATTTGATAAAAATGACTAAGTCGCGTAAAGTGCAAAACTTGAGTTTTATTATCTAAAGGTACTAAATGGCTATGAAATTAAATAGTTAAGGGATTTATGTGGTAATGATCCCATTTATAAAGTTACAGGACATTCCTGGACATGTATTAAGTGATTTTAATGTTTTATAACCAAGGTTAAAATAGTAAATTAGTAAATAACCTAGTAAAAATAATAGAAACATGTTATCATCTTTAATTTTCTATCATCTTCCACCAAAAATTGAACTAGGAAACACCATTAAAAGAGCTTCAAGGTTCGGCCAACTATCCTTTATGCATGTAAGTGATTTTTGTCCCGTTTTTTAATAATTTTTATGTTTTCAGAGTCGTTGTAACTTAATCTAGCTAGCCCAGGGACTATTTTGCAAAATTGTTAAAGGTTTAGGGTTTTTCCATTGATGAATGTACATTTATTCTGATGTTTTATGATAGAAAATGTATGCTTGTTGTTAGATAAACAACATTTGTAAAGTGATTTTTGGTAAAATTGTCAGTTAGGGATTGATTTGAGAAATATGAAATTTTTGTGGTAGAAATGTGAAATAAATGAAAAATATTGGATACTTTGATAATAAGGGAAATTCAGCTAGCCTTGGTAGGGACCTAATTACATGAATTTGTTATTTATGAGCTAAGGACTAAATTGTAAAGATGTTGAAATATTAGGGGCAAAAGTTTAATTTTTCCATAATGTGAGTTTTGGGCTAAATTGAATAGAATGATAATTAAATAAGCTAATTTGATTACATATAGATCAAGAAAAGTGAAGTTCGGATCTAGATCGGAGATCTATTTTATCATTTTTGCGATCGACGTAAGTTCGTATGTTAATAAGCATTAATATATTTGTGTGTTAAATGCTTTATTATTGAATTAATTATGATTATGACCTTATGGATATGTTCGACGAAGATTCGACAATGTGAAATCCTGGTTGAACCTTAGGAATAGATTAGGATACAAATGACATGTCATTAGGGGTTATGTGATTTGGGTGCTGGTCCGTACGTCCTACCGGTGGCTGAGTTATCCGGTATGTGTTATAACTCTCGTCGACTTGTGTAAGGCACCGTTGATAGCTTGAGAGTGAGCATTATATGAGATATGAGATTGAGATAGCTTCACTTTGTAATACCAACGGGTATATCAAAGGATTATGGCTTATGCATTATTTGAAACTTAATTATATGAAATAGCATGCTTATGTGTGTTGTGGATGTGCATTATGAATTTTTTTTTCGTGAACCTTAGTGTATAGTTAAATGCTTTAGAAATTATTAGATTTTAAATCTAAAAGAGGGTCAGCTAGATTGATAAGGCCTTAAAAGAAATAGTAGAAGAATTGTGACATGAAATTGGGCTTGGTAAAGTGGCTTTTAAATCAAAGCGCCACTTAGGGCATTAGTAAGTGACGCCACAAGCATGGGTGCAAGGCCTAGGTTCTAGCTACAAGGGAAGCAAATAAAGGAGTTTTATTTTTACTTTTATGTCAAGATAGAGAGGGGGAGTGTTGGACGGCATTGGGACTTCAAAGTGATGAGGATGAGGCTTGTTTTCTTTTTAAATTTCGGCTAGAGGAGTAGGATAAAGGTTGGACTCATTCAAACTTTTTGAATGAGTGTTGAAGAGAGAAAATAGGAGTAGAAAAAGGGATAGGATTTGAGAAGATGTAGTGGCCGAATGTGGGGCTCTTGGTGGTGATTAATTTCGGTCATGTAGAGGGGTTAAGTGCCGAATTTTAGTTGAGAGAGTGTTCATCTTTTGTCGAAATTGGGAGTGAAGAGAATTCTTTCTTTTTCCTCTCCTTTTCTCATTAATTTTGCTAAGGCCGAAACTCCTTCACCCTCTCCATTGCCAAAATTCTTCCCTCTTCTTCTTCTTATTCTTTTTCTTTCTTTCTTTCAACCCCATAACTGTTCTTTTGATAGCCGAATATATCACCTTCCTTTCTTTTATTTAAAACCTTAAAGAAACACCAAAGTCGAAACCTCTCTTTCATTTTCCCCTATTGCCGAAACTACTTCAAACCCCAACTCTTCTTTGCCTTTCTTTTCATGACTCTCAAGAGGCCGAATCTTCTAGTGTGGTGCCATTGACTACTTTCTTGTAGTCTTCTCAAGCAAGCGTTGATGGTAAGTACCCTTTGTAGCAATCGGTTTTGGGTTCTTTCCTTTTAGTGTGCCGAAATCAAGAGTTGGCTTTGATTTCTAAGGGTGGCCGAATATTCTTTAAGCCATAATCTCGTGTTTTACTTGTAGCTAGCGTAAAGGAGGTCTTTCGGGATTGAAGTGATCAAGGTAAGCAAGCATAGTTTCGGCCAAGGGCCATTTTTCCTAGATTTATGTATGGAAACCGATTCTAACAATGGTTAGTAGGGATTTCGACAACTTCAAAGCAAGTAACCACTTTCGGGATTTAAAATCGCAAGGTAAGTACCCATGATATTCGGCCAAGGCTTATTGAGTGATTTAAGATCTATTTCATATTTATTCAAAAACCGAAACTAACCAAGTCTAGTGAACTAGTGTTGGCCGATTGCAAGAAAGAAGTATCACAAAGTTTTCGGGATTTGAGAAGTACTCAAATCGGCAAGCAAGGTAAGATTTTGATTACGTTTCCTTCGGGATTTGGTTATATGGCCGAATAAGTTTTGCTAATATGTCTAACAATGGCCGAATTTAGGAACTAAGATCTAAAGCGTTAGATCGGGATTTTCGGGATTTCAATTAAGCGCTAAGTAAATCAAAAATACCCACACTAAGCTTTAATTAATTGACGGTTATGTTTTAATTAATATGTTACAAGAATATGTTATGATGTGGCTAAGAGTACCATGCAATGGTACAAAGTACTCAGGTACGTTTACCCACTCCTACTATGAGTATGATAAGATTCGTTATGGCACATATGTCAATAGTGATAAGAATGTGAAATAAAGCATGATATTGCATGATATGTTTGACATGGGGCATATGGGTGATATGTAAAGGGGAAGTGAATTGGTGGTTTTATACCCCAATATCTGAATGTGGTGACTTATGTCACAATATCCGAATGTGGTGACTTATGTCACAATATCCGAATGTGGTGACTTATGTCACGAATATTTATCTGGTGGCTATGCCACGAATTTTATAAGGGCGATGAGCACGTCGACTGCAGCGACTACCTTCGATGGTGTGTAGCGGATGGAGGGTTGACTTAGTAGTCCCCACGGTGTGATGGTTGGTACGGGTGATGTGTAGCGGATGGTTATCTAGGTTTGGGTTCGGGTTTGCATCATTAATTATATATGTTATTATGTATGATTTGACATGCCTGAATTTAATTGAGACTTAGTGTCGGTTGTACACATTGAGTCTGTTTGACTCACCCCGTTGTGGGAATATTTTTCAGGTGGCGCTCAGTAATGGACCGAGTCGGCAGGAGCTTAGTGGTGACCATGCTCAATTTAATTTTATTAGTTGGACATTTTATTTTATTTAAGTACTTTAAATTTTATTTTGGGTTTATTTTTGATGTAATAAGGCTATAGTATGAACTGTTCATGCATGCACTTAAATTATTTTATTATGGCACGATACTTATCAAATTAAAGTAAGCAAATTTTCTTAATAATAAATGAAAAATGTTTTGACATCTAAAATACAAATGATTTTCAATTTAATTAACAAACTTTAAAGACTCGACTTTTACCGGTAACTCATGGTTTTGAAATATAACCACGAACTTTTAACAAAACGAAATCTTTGAAAATTTTTCTATGTTTTCAACTTGAACCCTAATCAACTGTTTTCAAAAACACGAAAATTTTTAGCAAAGATTCAAATAAGATTCGAATGGTTTTTCCCAGAAGCATGCCAGATCCGGTCAGGGCTTGTGGGCCGGGTTTGGGGTGTTTCAGTTTGGTATCAGAGTCAGGTTCAAAACTCGGCCTTGAGGGCTTTTTGGGCCCAAAATGTTTCTTTCTTTTGAAATTGGATTTTATAAGAAATTGAGCGGGTTTTCGAGCATGGCACCTGAGTCTCCGGCCCGAAGTCCACCAGGTAAGTACTCCTAACTCTTTTGTGATTTGTATGTGGGACTTATAGGGACGTAGATTAGCATATTAAGTTATAGAACCCTAGGATTAGTTTACTCCAACACCAAGATACATAAGACTTAAAGTCAACCAAACAAACCTGTGTCTAAGTCACCGAGTTAGGGTGTGGCAACCGTTGTGCGCATGTCTAGGATTGGTTTCAGTGGGAGCTTGGTATTTAAGCAGTCCTAGTGACTCACCTCCTACCCACTCGAATCCTACCTGGTGCGTAGTGATGGTTCACCCTAACCAAGAGGACTCAAACACAGGCTAAACCCAATAACTAAAACCCGAAAGGGACTAGCCATATTTTTATAAAAACCCTAGTTTTAAAATCACCAAATTACCCCTTTGACGTATAGGAAAACTATTTTGAAAAAATTTCCAAAATATTCTCGATTTACTAAAATGACCTAAATACCCCTGGTTGGAAAAAATTACTAAAATACCCTTGGTTCATAAAATTTCCATACTACCCACGCTTTTATCAAGATTTTCTTACCTTATAAATATCCAAAAATCCTATTTTACAAAATATTAAGATACTCGATTTGGAAAATTTACTAAATTACCCCGATTTGCAAAATGACCAAATTACCCTAACTTATACAAATGACCAAAATACCCTCAGGGAGGAAAATTACCGAAGTACCCTCAAATTAGAAATCTTTAAAAATACCCTTGTTTTGAAAAGTCACCAGGAACCATATTTTGCAAAAAATTACCGAAATGACCCTGGCTTGTAAAATTACAAAAATACCCCTAGTGTATAAAATAACCATTTCACCCTTGAAATTTCTCCAGCAAGTATTTTAATTTTATAAAAATATCAACAATCTCTATTTTGCAACATTTTCAAATATCCTAATTTGGAAAAAATTACCAAAATACCCCTATAGGATAAAATTACGAAAATGCCCCTGGGTAGTGGAAAACAACAAACAATGACAACTACAACATTTCTCTGTAATGAACGCAAGTTCATGTGTGTGACGAAATGAATGATTTGAGACTGTATGTGTATGAAATCGAAAGAACTACTTCCTAGAACTATTAAACATAAAATTGTTCGTGATAAATCAGTGGAACAAAACTAATACATAAAATTCTTTAAATCAGATAAGCGCAAATTGGAAGTATGAATTCAAGGGGACGTGGTCGTAACGTGCGAGGCCGTGGTAGAGGCCGAATAACTGTGTCAGAGCCCGTTAGATCGGGTCAAGGATCTGAAAATGAAATGCCACCACCACCGCCAGCCGCTGATGTGGAATATCAGGATCAGACGGGGATAACGCAGTGTCACAAGCGATGCTGCGGGTCTTGGAAAGGGTGGCTGGAGCAGGTGGAGGCATGGGAGCTCGAAAGTCGGTACCTGAGCGACTCCGAGCCAACGGAGCTGAGGTGTTCCGTGGTGTATCTGGTGTGGCACCCAGTATCACTGAGTATTGGTTGGAGGCGACTGAGCGGATTATGGATGAGCTCGATTTAACTACCGAGGAAAAACTGAAAGGAATGGTGTCGCTTCTCCGCGATGAGTCATATCAATGGTGGCTCACGGTTCGGGATGGTGCTACAACTGAGGAACTCACTTGGGATTATGCTAAGGCGGCATACCAGAAGAAGTATGTTGGTACTCATTACATCGATGCATAGAGGAAGGCATTTTGGGGTTTGGTTCAAGGAACAAGTCCGTGGCGAGTCTGGTAAATTCTAAGGTCGAGCCGTTATGCTCGAGGCATAGTGTCAATCGAGCATGAGCGGTGTGTCCGGTTTGAGGACGGGCTGAGGATGACTTGAGACTGTTGATAGCTCCACAGCAAGAGCGGGAGTTTGCTGTGTTGGTGGAGAAGGCCAAGGTAGCCGAGGGTATCAAGGATTCTGTAAGGCAGAACACCGATCGGAATAGGCAGAAGAGAGGCTTTGGATCTTCAGGGTCTTCTAGGAATGAGCAAAAGAGGCCTAGAGTTGATGGGCCGCGAGGTCAGCAAGCTGCTACTGGAGGGCAGTATCGTACTTGTGATCAGTGTGGGAAGAAGCATTTAGGAGAGTGTTGGAAGAAGACGGGAGGATGCTTCAAGTGTGGGTCCAAGGACCACATGATTAAGGATTGTCCTATGAGAACCGAAGGGGGACGACCAGTAAGTCAAGGTTCTCATCAGGCTGAAGAGGAGGACAGCAGCCTCAGCGGGGCCGTGGTCCGAATGGTAGAGGTAACGGTGCTGGTAGAGGACGGGGAACACCGGCCGAGGTGTTGGTAACACGGAGGCCAGGCAGTCGGGTTTGGTTTATGCGGTTCGTCGGAGGGAGGATGGAGACGCCCGGACGTCATAACCGGTACGTTCTTTATATCGGGCAAACCTTATGTTACTTTGATTGATGTGGGCTCGACCCATTCTTATGTTGCATGTAGAGTAGTTGAAACTCTAGGAATAGCCTCTGAACTTTCTAATAGGGAGATGACTGTAGTAAGCCCATTAGGCCAAACTGTAGTAGTGAACAAGATATTTCGGAGTGTGCCTTTGGAGCTTCAGGGAGCGGTATTTCATGCCGACTTAATGGAATTACCCTTCGAGGAATTTGATCTTATACTTGGTATGGACTGGCTAGTGGAGCACTGGGCTGTGTTGGATTGTGCAGCTAAACGAATGGAGTTAAAGACCCCAGAGGATGAGGTGATAGTTATGATAGGAGAAAGAAGGAACTACTTGTCTAACGTAGTTTCTGCTTTGAAGGCTGATAAGATGGTACGGAAAGGGTGTAAGGCATTTCTGGCTCTCGTTAGTGCTTTGGATATGAACGAAGGGGGAGTTAGTGCAGTTAGAATGGTAAGGGAGTTTGTGGATGTTTTTCCGAGGAGTTACCAGGAATACCCCCGGACAGGGAAGTGGAGTTCGAAATTGAGTTGTTGCAGTGCAGACTCCCGTGTCAATTGCCCCTGCATGAATGGCACCAAAGGAGTTGGTTGAGCTCAAGGCTCAAATCCAAGAATTGCTAGACCATGGATTTATTCGACCCGCAGTGTCTCCATGGAGAGCACCGGTCTTGTTTGTGAAGAAGAAGGACGGAACTATGCGCATGTGCATAGATTATCGTCAGTTGAATAAGCTGACCATCAAGAACAAGTATCCATTGCCAAGAATAGATGACTTGTTCGATCAGCTTAAGGGGGCCGCAGTATTCTCAAAGATAGATCTAAGGTCTGGATATCATCAGCTTAAGGTGAAGGAGGCTGATATTCATAAGATGGTTTTCCAAACGAGGTATGGGCATTATGAGTTCTTGGTAATGCCGTTCGGGTTGACAAATGCCCCAACCGTGTTTATGGACATGATGAACTGGGTTTTTTAACCCTATCTGGACCGATTTGTTGTTGTGTTCATAGACGATATCTTGGTGTATTCGAAGTCTGAGGAATAACACGATGAGCACCTCCGAGTTGTGTTGCAAGTGTTGAGGAAAAAAAGCTCTACGCCAAATTCAGCAAGTGTGAATTTTGGCTTAAGGAGGTTACGTTTTTAGGACATGTGGTATCTGCTGAAGGAATAAGGGTGGATCCTCGGAAGATTGAGGCAGTTTTGGATTGGAAACCCCCTAAGTCTGTGGCGAAAGTTCGAAGTTTCATAGGACTAGCAGGCTATTACCGAAGGTTTGTGGAAGGGTTCTCATCGATAGCGCACCTTTGACAAAGTTATTGAGAAAGGAAGTGCCTTTCGTATGGACCGATAAGCAACAGGAGAGCTTTGAGAAGCTTAAGAGGGTCTTGACCAAAGCTCCAGTTTTGATTCAGCCTGAGACAGGGAAGGATTTTGTGGTGTATTGTGATGCTTCCCATACAGGGTTGGGAGGTGTCCTTATGCAAGACGGAAGGTGGTTGCTTATGCGTCTCGACAACTAAGGCCACACGAGGTTAACTACCCGACGCATGACTTGGAATTGGCGGCAGTGGTCTTTGCCCTTAAGGTATGGAGGCATTATCTTTATGGAGAGAAGTCAGTGATTTACACAGACCACAAGAGCCTGAAGTATCTGCTGACTCAGAAAGAGCTAAATCTGAGACAGCGAAGGTGGGTGGAGTTATTGAAGGATTATGATTGCTCCATAGAGTACCACCCGGGCAAGGCGAATGTGGTGGTAGATGCCCTAAGTCGGAAGGTAGTGTCGGATCTGAGGGCCATGTTCGCACATTTGAGCCTTTATGACGATGGAAGTCTGTTAGCAGAGTTGCAAGTTAAGTCGACATGGCTGAATGAGGTGAAAGAAAGTCAGTTAATGGATGAGGATCTAAGGGTTAAGTTACGGCAAGTACAGAATGGAGAGTTGGAAGATTATGGCATTAATGATGAGGGAGTATTGTGCTTCAAGGGTAAGGTCTGTATGCTAGAAGAATGAAGAACTTAGGCAGAGAATTCTTCGAGAATCGCATAGTAGCCCTTATGCTATGCATCCTGGAGGCAGTAAGATGTATAAGGATCTAAGGGAATAGTTTTGGTGGCCTGGTCTTAAGCGGAAAGTTACCGAATTTGTAGGGAAGTGCTTGACATGTCAGCAAGTTAAGGCTAAACATCAAGTTCCATCAGGATTGCTTCAGCCAATACAAATTACGCAGTAGAAGTGGGAGAGAATTACCATGGACTTCGTTAGTGGGCTTCCCCTTACGCCTACTGAGAAGGACTCGGTATGGGTGATAGTGGATCGGCTGACAAAGTCCGCACATTTTATTCGGTCTTGGGTTGACTACTCCCTACAAAAGTTAGCAAGGCTGTATGTGGCGGAAATTGTAAGATTGCATGGAGTGCCGATGTCAATTATCTCGGATAGGGATCCGAGGTTCACGTCTCGATTTTGGAAAGCTCTACATCAGGCTTTAGGCACCAGTTTGGACTTCAGTACGGCTTTCCATCCACAGTCAGACGGTCAATCTGAGCGAGTAATACAAGTGTTGGAGGATATGCTAAGAGGCTGTGTGATAGACTTCAGAGGAAGTTGGGAAGAATATTTGCCTTTAGCAGAATTTGCTTACAACAACAGCTACTAGGCAAGTATATGGATGGCACCGTACGAAGCGCTGTATGGACGGAGGTGTCGCACTCCTATGTGTTGGACGAAATTGGGGGAACGTCAAATTTTGGGTCCAAAATTGTGGCAGAATCCGAGGAGAAGGTTAAGATAATTTGGGCACGGTTGAAGGAGGCATCTGACAGGCAAAAGTCGTATGCAGATCTCAAGCGGAAAGAAATAGAATTTGATGTGGGAGATCAAGTGTTCCTTAAAGTTTCGCCTTGGAAGAAGGTGATGAGATTTGGTCGCAAAGGGAAGTTAAGTCCAAGGTTTATAGGACCTTATCGAGTATTGAAGCGAGTTGGACCAGTGGCATACCAGTTGGAGTTACCTTCGAAATTGAAGTAGATGCACGACGTATTCCATGTTTCCATGCTACGTCGTTATCGATCGGATCCATCTCATGTGGTACCGGTTGAAGAGGTGGAGCTAAGGCCAGACTTGTCCTATGAGGAGGAGCCGATTCAGATCTTAGAGCGAGATGTGAAAGTGTTGCGGAGAAAATCAGTTCCTCTAGTCAAGGTATTATGGCGAAATCATGGATCGGAAGAAGCTTCGTGGGAGCCGGAAGAGGCGATGCGATAGCAATACCCTCACCTATTTTTGCCAGGTAATTTCGAGGATGAAATTATTTTAAAGGGGTAGAACTGTAATACCCTGGATTATGGCTTATGCATTATTTGCTTAATTATATGAAATAGCATGCTTATGTGTGTTGTGGATGTGCATTATGAATTTTTGTGAACCTTAGTGTATAGTTAAATGCTTTAGAAATTATTAGATTTTAAATCTAAAAGAGGGAGCTAGACTGATAAGGCCTTAAAAGAAATAGTAGAGGAATTGTGACATGAAATTGGGCTTGGTAAAGTGGCTACAAGGCGCCACTTAGGGCCTTAGTAAGTGACGCCACAAGCATGGGTGCAAGGCCTAGGTTCGAGCTGCAAGGGAAGCAAATAAAGGAGTTTTATTTTTGCTTTTGCGTCAAGATAGAGAGGGGGAGTGTTGGACGGCATTGGGACTTCAAAGTGATGAGGATGAGGCTTGTTTTCTTTTTAAATTTCGGCTAGAGGAGTAGGATAAAGGTTGGACTCATTCAAACTTTTTGAATGAGTGTTGAAGAGAGAAAATAGGAGTAGAAAAAGGGATAGGATTTGAGAAGATGTAGTGGCCGAATGTGGGGCTCTTGGTGGTGATTAATTTCGGTCATGTAGAGGGGTTAAGTGCCGAATTTTAGTTGAGAGAGTGTTCATCTTTTGCCGAAATTGGGAGTGAAGAGAATTCTTTCTTTTTCCTCTCCTTTTCTCATTAATTTTGCTAAGGCCGAAACTCCTTCACCCTCTCCATTGTCGAAATTCTTCCCCTTCCTCTTCTTATTCTTTTTCTTTCTTTCTTTCAACCCCATAACTATTCTTTTGATAGCCGAATATATCACCTTCCTTTCTTTTATTTAAAACCTTAAAGAAACACCAAAGCCGAAACCTCTCTTTCATTTTCCCCTATTGCCGAAACTACTTCAAACCCCAACTCTTCTTTGCCTTTCTTTTCATGACTCTCAAGAGGCCGAATCTTCTAGTGTGGTGCCGTTGACTACTTTCTTGTAGTCTTCTCAAGCAAGCGTTGATGGTAAGTACCCTTTGTAGCAATCGGTTTTGGGTTCTTTCCTTTTAGTGTGTCGAAATCAGGAGTTGGCTTTGATTTCTAAGGGTGGCTGAATATTCTTTAAGCCATAATCTCGTGTTTTACTTGTAGCTAGCGTAAAGGAGGTCTTTCGGGATTGAAGTGATCAAGGTAAGCAAGCATAGTTTCGGCCAAGGGCCATTTTTCCTAGATTTATGTATGGAAACCGATTCTAACAATGGTTAGTAGGGATTTCGACAACTTCAAAGCAAGTAACCACTTTCGGGATTTAAAATCGCAAGGTAAGTACCCATGATATTCGGCCAAGGCTTATTGAGTGATTTAAGATCTATTTCATATTTATTCAAAAATCGAAACTAACCAAGTCTAGTGAACTAGTGTTGGCCGATTGCAAGAAAGAAGTATCACAAAGTTTTCGGGATTTGAGAAGTACTCAAATCGGCAAGCAAGGTAAGATTTCGATTACGTTTCCTTCGGGATTTGGTTATATGGTCGAATAAGTTTTGCTAATATGTCTAACAATGGTCGAATTTAGGAACTAAGATCTAAAGCGTTAGATCGGGATTTTTGGGATTTCAATTAAGCGCTAAGTAAATCAGGTGTGTACCCCACACTAAGCTTTAATTAATTGACGGTTATGTTTTAATTAATATGTTACAAGAATATGTTATGATGTGGCTAAGAGTACCATGCAATGGTACAAAGTACTCAGGTACGTTTACCCACTCCTACTATGAGTATGATAAGATTCGTTATGGCACATATGTCAATAGTGATAAGAATGTGAAATAAAGCATGATATTGCATGATATGTTTGACATGGGGCATATGGGTGATATGTAAAGGGGAAGTGAATTGGTGGTTTTATACCCCAATATCTGAATGTGGTGACTTATGTCACAATATCCGAATGTGGTGACTTATGTCACAATATCTGAATGTGGTGACTTATGTCACGAATATTTATCTGGTGGCTATGCCACGAATTTTATAAGGGCGATGAGCACGTCGACTGCAGCGACTGCCTTCGATGGTGTGTAGCGGATGGAGGGTTGACTTAGTAGTCCCCACGGTGTGATGGTTGGTACGGGTGATGTGTAGCGGATGGTTATCTAGGTTTGGGTTCGGGTTTGCATCATTAATTATATATGTTATTATGTATGATTTGACATGCCTGAATTTAATTGAGACTTAGTGTCGGTTGTACACATTGAGTCTGTTTGACTCACCCCGTTGTGGGAATATTTTTCAGGTGACGCTCAGTAATGGACCGGGTCGGCAGGAGCTTAGTGGTGACCATGCTCAGCACGAATTTTTGGACATTTTATTTTATTTAAGTACTTTAAATTTTATTTTGGGTTTATTTTTGATGTAATAAGGCTATAGTATGAACTATTCATGCATGCACTTAAATTATTTTATTATGGCACGATACTTATCAAATTAAAGTAAGCAAATTTTCTTAATAATAAATGAAAAATGTTTTGACATCTAAAATACAAATGATTTTCAATTTAATTAACAAACTTTAAAGACTCGACTTTTACCGGTAACTCATGGTTTTGAAATATAACCACGAACTTTTAACAAAACGAAATCTTTGAAAATTTTTCTATGTTTTCAACTTGAACCCTAATCAACTATTTTCAAAAACACGAAAATTTTTAGCAAAGATTCAAATAAGATTCGAATGGTTTTTCCTGAAGCATGCCGATCCGGTCGCCGGTCCGGTTTGGGGCTTGTGGGGCATTTTTTATGGGTTTGGGGTGTTTCATGGTTAAAATTTGAGAGTGGTATTTTAGGTTTATAACCCTTAGTTGTGTTTATTTATTTCAAAACATTTATTCAATAAACGACTTGCCTTAAAACGTGTCATTGGTTGCTGATTTGTCCCTAACTAACTATGATCACAATAAAGGCAAGAGCACCTATCGTTTAATAGTATAGTTATGGTAAGACCGAAAATATCATATCCACAAGGACCAAGAGTACTAGTAATTACTATCTTCTTATTATCTAGCCTAAGAATTGGAGTGATTTCTTTTAAACTAAAATTAATTAAAAACACGGCAGAGAATAAATTGGGAAAATAATTTTTAGAAAACTATATGAGAGAGGTAACACCCAAGAAAGAATCCACCTAGACTTCATTTATTACTTTCGATTCATACGATTTATTCACTTGACTTAATCCATAGAAATCCCTAAATTATGTTAATATCTCTTTCGAGACTAAGAACAACTGACTCTAGGTTGATTAATTGAAATCTCTTTCTAATTAAAACCCCTATTGTTGCATTAACTCGATCTATGGATTCCCTTATTAGATTTGACTCTAATCCGGTAGATTTATGTCGCCCTATTTCTAGGGTTGCAATCAACTCTGCTTAATTGTGTTGATCTACTCTTAAACAGGGACTTTTTCTCCTCTGAATAAGCACATTCGACTTGAATCAATAACCTGAATTATCAAAACAAGAATAAGAACTCACAATTAAGAATAAGAACAAGTATTTATCTTATAAATCAAACAATAATAAGATCTGTTTTAGGTTTCATCCCCTTAGGTATCTAAGGGATTTAGTTCATACTAATAGGAGGAAAACATCTTAAAATAATAAAAGCAACAAAACATAGGAAAACTCAAAAACTTCAAGAGAAATTGATAGGAAATCTTAAGTCTTGATGGAGATCCTTCTTCCAAGCTACTCTCGGCGGCTGTCTTGAGTATTTTCTACCTTCTACTCTGCGTCCCATTTAGGTTGCCCCCTAGGGTGTTTATATAGGCTTTGGAACGCCTTTCTTGGCCCACAAGTAGCCTATTCCGAATAGAATTAAACTTAGGTACTACAGGGACACATCCATGTGCAAGAGCATTGGCCGGTGTGTGATTCTGCTCGTCACACACGGCTATGTGGTCTGCCCGTGTACTGAAGTCCAGGCCGTGTTAATTTTCGAGGTAGGCCCATTTTATCCCTTTTTGGCCCGTTTATCGTTCTTTTCATCTCCCTAAGCTCTCCTGAGTGTAAAACATGAAATTAAAGGGTTAGGAGCATCGAATTCATCAAATCTAATGAAAATTCATCCAAAAATAAGCCAAGCATGGGGTAAAAATATGTATAAATTATGGTTTATCAGTTGCGAAAGCTTAGGAATTTCATCGTGTTTTAGGGAAACAGTTCGTAATCTTTTTAATTTTGAAAAACATGTTTTTAGGTTAAACTGAAAAGGTAAAAAGTAAGTAACTCCAAAAACCCAAAATCAAAGCCAAACAGTTTAAAATAGTCCATACAGTCCTAGAAAATACAAACTATCAAATTAAAAGCCAAAACTTAATTTAAACCATAAAGCAAAATAACAGTTTATGGCGAGTGGTCACCGTTGAGTCCTCTGCTGCACTGATCCGCCTAACTCTGTGGATTACCTGTACGGATTAAATAGAAAGGAGTGAGTTTACATAAACTCAGTGTGTAACCCCATAGAATTAAGCATGCACACGGAATCAGTCAAATACAGATTCGCGCCTAAGCCCATTACAGATACAGATGCAAATTCGGGCCTAAACCCATTTTAGATACAGATACAGATATGCAGATTAGAATTAGAAATCAGATATCCTACCCCCATCCTCTATACACCATCTCCGACCATCCCTACACACCATGTGGGGTTTAAAACACCCACCCAGCCTTACACACCATGTTGTACCGATGCGACACATAATAGATATAATGCAACATGCTGCCAGAATATAGGTGATAAACGTCTTTCAGAACACTTCCTTCATATATATATGTATCATCCCAACCCCAATATCAGTTACAGAATATTCAGTTTCAGACATACAGATTAACCATGCTTACATGCTTACATGCAAATATAACATGTATATACTATCATGCTCAAAATAGAATATCAATCAAATAGATCATACAGTTTAGGGTTTTGTTAGCCCTTACCGACCCTACAGTAGGCCTACAGTCGTTTGGGAAGACCCGTGCAACCTTAGAGAAAAATTCAGATAGGGCGTGTGGGCCACACGGCCACACTCTGGCCATCGCATGGCAGTGTCTTGCGCACGGCCTGACCTTCGTCGATCACACGGCCGTGTCATCGCACCTGGCCTACCACATGGCCGTGTGGCGTCGACAGTAGGGTTTTTTGGCTTTCACCGAATCTCTCTTTTTTCGTTTTGGGTACACACACCTAGTAATGATTTGATGTTTAAAACACTCCCGAGATGACCAGCACCTACAATCAAAATATCCAACCCCTTTAGCAACCAAAAATCTAGCCTAACAAAACTTATCCAAGTACGCATGAACTGACTTACTGCAACCAAGAACGAACACAATCTCGAATCAAACCAATGGAACGCAGTTCCTTGCCTCAAAACATTCCCCTAAACGCAGAATTCACCACTTATTCCATAACCTAACGTTACTAATCCCAAACCAAAATGTTAAAGGTTGGAAAAGAAAACTTACTAGACGAACAAAGGATTTAGCACGCAACAACGAAGAATCATTACGCAAAATCGAAGGAGGAACAACAAAGGAGAGGAAAAGGAAGATGAATCTTCAGACATTTTGAGAGGGGGAGAGAGGAACGAAATTTTGAAAAAAAAAGAAATAAATCTGATAATTACAATATCTCAACCCCCCACTAACCTCTCCATCTCAACTACCTCATACTTCAACTTCTACTGAAACTCTTATGCAGAATCGAGCAAAAATTAAGTACCCAAGCTTGCGCAAGGATTCAAACACATGGCCTCTAATATACTAACAAACAGACTCCCTTACCACTCGAACCAGCAGGCTCATTCTGCTATAGTTTACAATTAATTCAATATAAGCCCACTGAGCAAGTAAAAGGCTTAAGTCAGAAAAATTCTAAAATTTACCAAATACAAGGCTTGAATTTGGGACCTCTCACACACTCCCAACACACATAACCACTGAAGCAGATACACAATTGTGTCACATTTTCACAAAAGCAGAGATAAGAATTTGGGGGCGTTACAGACTTGGTCATCTGGCATAAGTCAGTATACCCTACAGTTTTGGCACGGCCTAGCACACGACCTGGCACACGGGCGTGTGTGGCCATTTTGAAGGGCACATGGGCTAGACATACGGGCGTGTGGTTGGCCATGTGACCCAAGTCAGAGAGTTACACGGGGTCGAACATGGGATGGGACACGGCCATGTGATCCCATTTTGAATGTCCACACGGCCTGTGACACGGGCGTGTCTTTGGCTGTGTGAGACACACGACCGGGCCACACGAGCGTGTGTCCCCTGTATTTTGAAAATTTTTCTAAGTTTTCCAAAAATTTTCTAAGTTATCGATTTAGTCCCGAACCACTCCTAATGCATGTTTTAAACCTCGATGGCTCGTATTAGGGACAATATGATTGTTTGTGAATGATTTTATTTGGTTATGAAAAATGTCTGAGAAATGTACGATTGTTTAATTGTTAAGTCTGGTAATGCTTCGTAATCCTATTCCGACAATGGATAGGAGTTACGGGTGTCACAAAAGTTGAAGGCAAGAGGCAAACAATTGAGGCAAATCTAGCTCTCAAACAGGCTAGGACACTAGTCGAGGCTATCAACGCGATTTCGTAATGAGTTGGTTAATCGAAAGAATTTTCGTAGAAACAGATATTTCGTTTATACATTCCATTTTGATTTTGCCGATTAAATAGAATCAAATACAATCAAAAGTAATTCATCGTCAAGTTGATTTGACGATGGCAAGGTTAGGGTCTAAATTTTAATAATTTGATCAAGTTGATGCAATTATTATCATTTTGAAACTTTTTAGAAAAAAAGGCATTTGTGTTAGCTTGTAACGATTTATTTATAATTTATACTATGTGTCATATCTTTGTATTATTATCATTCATGATTCCTATTAATAATAGTATTTTCTTTAAAAATATACTATTAAAAAGAAAAATATATAGTCGATATAAAAAATACATTCAAATTCGGGTTTTAATTTAACCAAATTAAATCAACTCATACTTCAAAAATAAAATTCAAATTGAACTCGTATTTTTTGTTAAATTACCTAAAATTGGATGGAAAATTTGTGTTTGTTAATTTTATTACATAACGTACATGTAGATTGATACCTATATGACACATCAAGATTTAATTAATTTTTAAAATATTTAAAATTAAACTAAATAAATGAGATAAAGATAAATTTTTAAATTGAAAATCTTTTAAGTAATATCATGGGAGAAAAAAAACCGTCAAAATAGTGGGGCCCATCCTCTTGAAATGGCATAGGCAATACAAATATGTTCAATTTTGGATTTTTTTTTTCGCTTTTTGTCTTTTTGTGTTTAATAAAAATATGAATTCTCTTTAAGATTACTTACTAATTTAAGAGATTTTATGTATTTATTTATAAATAAATTTTAAAATATAAAAAGGTTAATTGCCATATATACATCATCGATTAATATATTTACAAAAGGTTTCTCTTTCTCTTTCTTTTTATTTGGATAGACATTCATTTTTTTATTATCTTTTTATCTTTCTTATTTATGTGAAATTCTCTCGGAAAGTTTTAAAAATCTTGCTCTAACCAATCTCCAAATATGGAGAATTTATTATTCCTACCATTTTAGCTCCCTGTTCACACATGGGCTGAATTACAAGAATCAAAATTTTCATTTTAATTTGATTTTATATCATCATTTTATGTATAGCTATTACATACACAGATAATTGAAATCGTAATGGGAAATTTATAGGTAATGACTTTAACCCAAAATAATAAATTTACTTTACAAAATTTATGAAATTATTAATTAATATACCAAAATTTTATAATTAATCTTTAGAATAAGAAAATTAAATAAATTATACTTGAATTAGGTAAATTTTAGAATAAGATAATTTCAATTACAAACACAGTAGCTCCATACTATCATTTAAGAAATATAATTTTAAGAAAATATTATTTTTATATTTTCTAAAGTTTTAATTTATTTTAATTTTGATTTGTTAAAATTTTCAAAATTTTTATATATTTTAAAACTTTCAATTTGATTTTCATATATTTCTTTTTCTTTTTAATCTTTTACCTATTATTCACTTAAAAACAAGTTAGTTATTGAGGTGACAGGTCTCCTTCTCATTGGGATTATTATGCCAGCATCCAAAAAAAATTTAAGTAGCAATGTACTACAAGAGCTAATTTTATATAAAACGTTTTTAATGGGAATTATAAGTAAATTAACCGGTTAATTTAATATACATCAAATGTAAATTATCATTCAAATAAGCCTCAAACTTATGTTACTTTTACATCAGTTTTTATACTTAACCTCACTTGTGGATGCTTAGCCACCATAATCTCTTCTTGCTGCAACCTCACTTCGCTAGGAGCAACATTGTCACATTTTTACATTATAACACAAATTCTAGTTTTATACAATCCATAAATAAGAAAGGAGAATCCAATTCATTTTCAAGGTAAATGCGTATATGCAAAAACAAAAAGCAACACTACAACCATATCTGTAGATGAATGAAATGCTTCTAGTTCAAAAACAAAAAAAAAAAAAAAGGAATGAAATGGTTTATCATATATGAACATAGTAGATATAATAAGAGGAAGAGAAATGTGAGAATCATGATAATATATTGACGGCCTGCGCCCCACGAGCAACCTTGATGAAGACATCCTCAAGAGTGGTGTCAGCCAAACCCCATGCGAACACTGTAAACCTGCTCTTTGCATTCTCAACTGCTTGGAATACATCTGCTATTCTCACCTCTTGCTTTGGCATCTCGAACTTCTGTGTTCCCGAGATTCGGTATATCTTGTTAGCATTTGGGGAGAGATGTTGTACCATGTTCTCCACTTCTTCCTCGTTATTTGAAGATGTTGTTATAGTGAATATGTATGATCCACCATATCTGCCCTTCAGCTGCCATACACACCAATCATAGGTTAACATAGCTTTTCTCACATCAAACACCCAAACAAACTTTAGAAGAAAGTGTTTTGAAAAAATAGAAGATTAAATAGATCTCTTAAAGAAAATAGAATAGAAATTCTGCAGATAAGAGGATTAGTTCAAAAGCTCTGGTCTATGGATAGGGTGTGTAACACGCTACCGTGTAAAAGATGAGAGGAATGTAAGTTTTATCAAGTTGAGAAAATTACTATTAGAGCCAAACTAACCTCTTTTGCATTTCCTATGCACTGTAAGGCGCCATCTACAAAAATTCCGAATCGATCACATAGCACCTCTGCCTCTTCCATTGAGTGCGCTGCAAACATTCAGATAATATTTGTTGGTATCTAAGGGCCAATACTTCTCACCTTCTATTATCAATAATCTTTTTAAATGAAGTGCAAAAGAGAGAGAGCAAAGCATGCAAATAGGTTAAAATCAAGAATGGTGAACTAGGAGTGGCAGTGCACAGAGAGAGAGAGAGAGATACTGGTGAGAATAATTGCCCTGTCTCGTTTTGCCTGTTTCACAACACTCCACAGACTATTTCTTGAAGCTGGATCAAGACCGGTACTGGGTTTATCCATAAAGACAACCTATTTGCAAAATCTGAAATGATTAAAAGCCATGAGCAGCACCCAGGATATAAGTTTAGTAATGTCTTACATAGAAATGTAGAGTGAACCATTTTACCTTAGGATCCCCAATCAGTGAAATGGCAACGCTGAGCCTTCTCTTCATACCTCCACTGTATTTGCCCGCATGTTTGTCCGCAACCCCTCCATGAAATAGGTTGACACTCTTAAGAGAGTCATCCACTGCCTGAGGCAATTGCATGGGAATGAGCAAAAATAGAATCCAAATATTTTACATGACGATGAACTACATCGCCTCAGCCTAGTTTTCTATGAAGGTCCACCATCCGCCCTTAATATTTGAATATTAAAAGACAAAACGGAAGTCTGATAGAAGGGCCTCTAGACTTAAGATTTATAATTAAATAATATTTATGAGCATCAACTTCTCCAAGTAAAATCCATAACAAGCTCAGAACATAGGTACTCTTGACTTGATTTAATGCAGAACCTTTGAGGTTCTTTAGTCTCCCATAAAATAGCAAGTGCTCCCTCCCAGTTAAAGTTTCCCAGAGGAGGGTAATCTACAAATAACAAAATAAGAAATCTTTCAACATGGAAAACAATGTGTTTCTTGGCAAAAGGAAACAATTATGTCATACTCATGCTGTGGACAGACACCCATGCTTGTATAGATTGTATCCAAAGAAGTCAGTATATCCAAACCCTGAAGATATGCTGTCCCTGAGGTTGGTTTTGTGAGCCCAATCATCTGTCCACAGAATAACACATCAATCTTGCATAGTTTTTAACAGCTAAACCTGATTCTATCTTTATAAGATACAGGCAGGAGTAAGACGAAAGTAATCCCAACATAGGAAACAAAATGGCCAAAATTACTACTGGGGAAACAAACTAGATCCTAACATAGAAGATTTCACTTTCAGCCCCTCACGTCACAGAAAATGTATACGAGTCTGCTAAGTGCATAAAAGAACCAACTTTCAAATTAGAGAGAGAAAAAAAATCATACACTACCATATTAATTAGTCTTGCCAGCACCATTGGGTCCAAGCATGCCAAAACACTCCCCTCTAGGCAAAGCAAGAGACAATCCTCTCACAGCAATTTTCGCAGGATTTCCATCCCTTGCAGGATATATCTTTTTGAGGTTGTCACAAATGATGGGATAACTTGTAGTTGATTCAAGTAGCTGGATTATCATTTTATAACTTTTTATAATTGTGTAATTAAAAAATACTTACTAATAATTGTGCAATGTAAGTATTTTCATTGGCTGTGGTACGATAATAAAGGGTTCAAATTGGTTATACAGTCAACGGGTAGATTACTTGAGATTCCTTGTAACGGGATGTTTGAGGGTTTTAAAGAATTCCAAATCGAACCACATGGGTGAGATCATCAATATCGACAATATTCGGGTTCCAATTTAATAACACTGAGAAACTTGCTTGGTCAACTTGCGGTTAAACATTGTATTTTTCAATTTGTAAAACACAATGTTGTCGGTATTGAACAAAATCGTTTAATTATGTTTTATTTGTAAGACATAATGTTGTAAGACACAATGCTATCAGTTTTGAACAAAATATCAAATTTTTTTATTTTTAATTAAAAAACACATTAAAAGAAACACCTATAACACTGGTGACGTTATTCTTAATGACTTTACCAAATTAAATACTATTTTTATTCTTAAACTAAAATAACATTTTTTAATTTAAAAAGTAAAAAATAATAATAACTATAAAAAAGGTTAAAACTAACACACTCAATAAAATAATATATTTTTAAAATTAAGAAAAAGCGTCTAACTTGTGGAAAAAGTGGGTTTTTTATTAAATTAGGATAAAAAAAATAAAAATTCAAAAATGGGACGGGGCCGGTGTTAATTACCAAAATGGGTGAAAAATGGTGTCCCATAGGCGGCACCACTCCCCCTAAAGACATCGCCCAATGATGACACACCGTGAAGAATGGTTTGCAATGGGCACACAGGGGTAAACAATACCACAGCATAGGCGGCACCAAAACTTGAACAATACACCGGCATAGGCGGCACCAAGCTGGAAAATGTGTTGGCGAGGCGCACTGCATTTCCCACACCTTAAAAGCAGCACCTCCCCTTCCCCACACGGAAGAAAGAAGCATCGGAGGAGGAAGAAGTCAGGTGCCTAGAGAAAAGAAAGAGAGGAAGGAAGAAAATTGAGAAGAAAAATAGAGGAAAATTAGGTATAAATTTTTTAAATAATATTTGTGTATTTAATTTTTTTATTATATATTAACTTTTATTTTATTACTTAGTAGTTTAGTATTGTTAGTAATTTAGTTATATTATTATTAGTAGGTAATTAGAGTATAAACCCTAAAAAATATTTAGAATATTTGTGTATTTAATTTTTTATTATATATTAACTTTTATTTTATTACTTTAATTAGAGGTTTTATCTCTTTATTTTAGTTAGTATATTATTATTGTTGTTAGTGTAATATTATTATTTTGTTAGTATATTGTTATAATTATTGTTAGTATAAAAATATTAAAATAATATATAAAACATTATGCCATTTTATTGTTATTATTATTTTTATTATTATAATATTGTTATTATTATTGTTAGTGTAATATTGTTATGTTGTTAGTAAAAATGGTAAATGTTATTTTATTTAGTATTATATTATTATTAGTAGGTAATTAGAATATAAACCCTAAAAATATTTATGTTAGTTAGTTAGTATTTTAGTATAATATAAGGTTTTCATTAGAGTTTTTATCTCTTTATTTTAGTTAGTATATTGTTATTATTATTGTTAGTGTAATATTATTATTTTGTTAGTATATTGTTATAACTATTGTTAGTATAGAAAACATTAAAATAATATATAAAACATTATGCTATTTTATTGTTATTATTATTGTTATTATTATAATATTGTCATTATTATTGTTAGTGTAATATTGTTATGTTGTTAGTAAAAATGGTAAATGTGATTTTAATTTTTTTATTATTATTAGTAGGTAATTAGAATATAAACCCTAAAAATATTTATGTTAGTTAGTTAGTATGTTAGTATAATATAAAACCTTAATTAGAGTTTTTAACTCTTTATTTTAGTTAGTATATTGTTATTATTATTGTTAGTGTAATATTATTATTTTGTTAGTATATTGTTATAACTATTGTTAGTATAGAAAACATTAAAATAATATATAAAACATTATTTTGTTTTAAAGTTATTTTGTTTGTTTATTTTGATTTGTTAGTAATTTATGTGTTTATATTAATTAATTTTTATTGTGAATGTTACGTTTTAAATTTTGTTTGAGAAATTTTGTTTATTTTGAACAGTTGACCATTGAAGATGGATGATCGGTTTTTAGTATGCGTTTATTTCGATGGAATCATCTTGACAACAACCGTTGGTTGCATATTTGAATGTCGGCAACAAATAGCAATGAGATTTAATAGAAATGTATCGTTGAATGATATGAAGCGAAGGATAAACGCAAAAATCGTTAGACGTTGTGGGAAAACGATATCGAGAATTTTCTACAAGTTTCCAATTTGGCAGATCCGATCAAATTCACGAAATGGAACTTGTAGACGACGAAGACTGGAAACAATGATCGTATTTATCTTGTGGGAATGGGAGTAATGAAATGCACCGATTCACTTATTTGCCGAGTTAGCCAGTATTGAGGCAAATGAAGACAACAATGCATATGGTGAAGAACATGGAGCTCAAGAACTGTGCATGGTGCCTCCAATATCGTATGTTGATGACGAATCGAATATCGTCGGATCGATATCGATCTTAATATTACACCGATATTGATGTGGTTGGTGATGATGGACATGACGGTAGTGATCATTGTGAAGAAGAGGTCGATATTGACGATGATCCGATATGGATGATATACGGATGATATTGACGATGAAGACGTGAATGACGATGGGAACATTAGTCGTCTTCGCCGGGAACCATATGCGATGTATTACGATACACAATAATCTGGGCCGCACATGTCACTCATAGACCACGACGCAAGCGTGTAATCGAGTTTCAGTACCACGAAATATATCCCGCCACGGCTTCTAGTAAATTCCAATCATGAGGAGTTATTCCTAGACCGAGATTTAGAAGTAAAGAAGAGTGCGTGTCGCTATTAAGCGGTATAGCATGGATATATCGGTGGATTACAAAGTCGCAGAGTCTAAATCGGCGATATATATTGCGAGTGTTGGAAGGCGGTGGAAGGATGCAATTGGCGGATCTGTTGCATTCATTCAAAAATCGCAGATGTGGGAGATTAGAAAAATGGTTGGGCCTCATACATACGATCGACACGTATGACGAAGATCATCGAAAACTTGATTCCAAAATTATATGTACGTGTATCATGCCAATGGTGAAGGACATGCCGACTATTAAAGTTTGATGCGATTGTGAAATACAAGCACGATTCGATGTCGAGTATCATATCGAAAGGCATGGATAGCTAAGCGGATGGCAATGGAACAATTGTATGGGGATTACGATTCATCGTATAATGAGCTACTGAGGATGGATAGTCGCTATGCGGGAGTACATACCGAAGCGTGATTGAGTTACTGAACCACGACCTTCTTACGGCCCAAATGACCAATTACGGTAGGAAAAGAATTTTTCATCGGATGTTACGGGCGTTGATCCATGTGTCGAGCATTTCCACACCGCAAGCCGGCCAATGCGGTGGATGGGACATGGTTATCGGAAATATACACGATCTTATTAATATTAACATGTGCTATCTATCAATATATGATCTTGCTATATATATAATTGTAATAAATTTGATTGATATATATAATCATATACGATAATAATTATGAAACTTCACGCTAAATTATTTACTGAATGAATTGTTTGAATCTTACTAAGTTGTGGAAGCTTATTTCGTTTGTGGTTGATGGTATTTATTTGTAGATTCATTTGGAGAGTATAGAAATGTGGTTAAATTGCAACTAGATCCCATGTAAAAAGCAAACAAATCAATTTAGTTGTTGGTGTATAGTGAGCTATTGGTGTCATGTCTTAAAATCTTGTTATGAAATTGTAAAGCTCCAAATCATCAAAACTCATAACAATATTAAGTAATCATAGCTACAAATAATCAAGTTAATTTTATAAAAATAAAGTATAAACATAGTTATATTTACAAATACAAATAATCAAGACCGAATAAGCACCTTAAAACCGATGGTTCGATGGTGTAGTCCTCGGTGTGTATTTACTGCGGTGGTTGGCGTTCACGTCGTCCACACTGCGATGACCAACATCCTCGTCGGTCTCGGTGGGGGTCCGGATGGCGGTGTGGTAAACATGGCGAAAAATCATGTCGCTCGAAGGGCATAGATGAACTCGAGCGGATGGAGTGTCCGATCACGATGGATACGACCGGATCTGAACCGAGAGTGCCATCTGCGGTGTGTACGATCCGAATATATCAACCCGTCTTGGTATCCACCTCCCGACGAGCTCGAAAAGTCGATGCTCGCACATATGGATGATCTGAATGTGCATCCGAATGTGATTATAATTGCTCGGCTCGGCTCGGCCTCGGCTCGACCTCGGCTCGGGCTCGCTCGACCTCGGCTCGGCTCCGGCTCAGAGCTCAGTTCGGCTCGGGCTCAGACTCGGGATCGGGACTGCAGTGCCTCGGCCTCCATATCGCCACTCGCCAGATGCCCCATGCCATCGCACATGTGGGGGATTACGATCGGCCCTCCGAGAATATATGGCTTCCCATAATAGAGTACCATTGTATGTACTCTAATGGAGGTTGAAGATGGAAGCCATATCCATCCGAGGATTCGGGACATGCGATCATTCCACACCGCAATAAATTGACCATGTCTAACCCCCCAATCCAAGTCTGGTCTCCCTCTCTTATTTTTGCAATGAACCGCTCCCACCTGGCACGGCGGTTCCGGGATGTATTGGACGCAACCAAATTGCCGCAGCACTCGGTCCCCGTGATACCACTCTATTACATGGAACCAGACAATTGGTGCGTTTGTGCACCACATATACGAGTGGATATAGGAGGACGGGGGTATAACAGCTGCAATTTCCGGTCTACGGTATGGCATCCATATAAACTGCACGATTAATAACATTGTTAAAATTAAACACAGTGTGCATAAGATATACAAACTACTACGTAACTAATATTAGAATCGCTACCCTTCCCGGCATGTTGTTCAATCATAAGCGGTATATCGGACGATGTCGACCTCCGATGCCCGGATAATTACTCCACCTACAAAAAAATTAAGTCAAATAGTATCGATATAAAGAAATTTCAATTAAAACAAGTTATATTTTATCACTGTTCACTAACGGATATACGTATAGTTGGTGGGTAATCGATGCCAAGAATGGCATCCTATCTGAAACCAGATCGCAATAGTGTAAGGCATCCGCCTATGTCTCCGATCGTTGGGTGCGCTGTTCGCAAAGCTCACGGTACAACCACGTGAAGCTGCGAGCCCCAACTATCTGACCGAAGCATTGCTTAAATCACCAATAAGGCGGTCTTGAATATGAACCGTATTATTGTTTGCACTGGGCATCAGTATACCCCCTATGATGTGCATAATGCACGCTCGACTAGCGCACATCAAGTCGCCTTCAGTGGCATCAGCTGATATATGTTGGTACCTCGTTCTCAGCCATGTAAATTTTAATTCTGTAAAATATTTTCCATCAGTACCGTACGGGTGCCCTAGTAGGCTCTGACAGAGGGTAAACGGTTGACCACATATGACTGACGCTCAGAATGGGACTCCCGTCAATTGGGAGCCCAAGCTGCAGTGCAACATCCTCTAGAGTGACTGTGCACTCTCCACACGGAAAATGAAAAGTGTGGGTCTCCGGGCGCCAACGCTCGACTAGTGCGGATATTAAATCATACCGCAAGTCAAACGTCCGGATCGATCTTTGACCGAATCCGCTTGCTCTATATATGGCATCGATCGTTCATCCGGAATTTTTAGGCCATTCACCGACCCGTAATACACTGCACGAGTCCGACAGGTGTTAAATCATAAAAGATTACTACTTATGTAGAATAACATAATTTATTATGTAGCTATTTTGTTAATATAACTTTGTAATTAATAAATAACAATACATTACCATATTTTTAGCATATCAGCATATGTGAGGAACTTTACTAATCAATGAAGCCATTTAGTCTCAAATCAAATTTTACCTACATAAAAATAATAAATCTATATTCAATTAGTAACAAATAACATGCCAAAACTAATCATATAATAAGAATATCATGTCAACGATGCATAATAAATATAATATTTTATTATTTATACAAACATCATAATATTAAGTTAAATATTAATTAGAGTTTTTTTATAAACAATGATAATAACTAATAATAATATTTACGGTTTCTTCATAATAATATTATATTAACATAGCTAAAGTAATAATATAGTTTTTACGATTCCTTAATAATAATATTACGTATCATTATAGCTTTTCTATTACTAGCCTTTGTCCGTTTTATTTTATATTATTTTCGTACATAACCATTCAAATATATTATCTCTGAGACACATTTTAGTGCATAATAAATCAAATATTTTATTTTACTATTTTTGTTTTTAATTATGTTATATTATTTTCGTACATAATCATTCAAATATATTATCTATGAGACACATTTTAGTGCATAATAAATCAAATATTTTATTTTACTATTTTCGTTTTTAATTATTTTATATTATTTTCGTACATAATCATTCAAATATATTATCTACTGACACATTTTAGTGCATAATAAATCAAATATTTTATTTTACTATTTTCGTTTTTAATTATTTTATATTATTTTCGTACATAATCATTCAAATATATTATCTATGAGACACATTTTAGTGCATAATAAATCAAATATTTTATTTTACTATTTTCGTTTTTTATTATTTTATATTATTTCTTTTACTACGTAATATTTCAAATGTATTGTTTTATTACTTTTTATATATCAATTTAATAAAATCCACTTATTTTAACTATTTATTAGTATTTTCTTTTTCTCAAATACTATTACTTTAAAAAATATACTATTTTCGTATTTTATTATTTTACATTATTTTTTTATACGTAATATTTTATGTATTATTTTAATGTTCTTTATACTAACAATAACTATAATATATTACTAACAATAGTAATATAATACTTAATAAAATAACATTTACCTTTTTTACTAACGATAATATTACACTAACAATAATAATAATTATTTTATATATATACTAACTAAATTAATTATTAAAGTTTAACTAATAATAATATACTAACTAAAATCATGTTAGAGTTAAAACTAACATATTAATACACACTAACATAATAAATTATTAGCTAACTAACATAATTAAATATTTTTTAGGGTTTCTATTCTAACTACCTATTAATCATAATAGTATTTAACTTAGTTACTAACTAACTACTACTTAAACAACCAATGTTAGTTATAAACTAAGTCATAAAATATAAATTAACATATAATAAATTTAATAAAATTATTATAAACTACTTAAACTACTTACATTATAAACTACTAACAACAAATATGTCATAAAATAAAAATTAACATATAATAAAATAATTTAATAAAAATAAAAAATCAACAACATAAACATTATTTTAAAAAATTATACCTAATTTTCTCCTAATTTCTTTTCCTTCTTCCTTCTTTGTTTCTTTTCCTTCCTTCTTTTCTTTCTTTCTTCCTTCCTTCCTTCTTTTCTTTTTTTCTTTCTTTCTTCCTTCCTTCTTTTCTTTCTCCGGCGTTGCTCCTTCTTTTCTGCTGAGCTTCAGCTCAATGTTGTGGGGGGGGGGGGTGGGGGACGGGGAAGGGGGAAGGGGGAAGGAAGGGGACCATTTAAGGGCTTGGTGTCGCCTATGCAGGTATTGTTTACCACAGTGCATTTATTGCAAACCATTCTTCATTGATGTCATCTGTCATCTGCAGATGCGATCTCACTAGGGGGAAGTGGTGCCGCCTATGGGACACCATTTTTCACCCATTTTGGTAATTAACACCGGCCCCGTCCCATTTTTGAATTTTTAATTTTTTTTATCCTAATTTAATAAAAAACCCGGAAAAAGTTGGTGGCGCCAAATAATGCATGCAAAGAAAAAAAGAGAAATCTAGAAAAAAAATTCAAGAAAAATACTGCTATTTTAAAAATATTGGAGGTTTAAAACCCAATAAAATCCATCATAAAATATATAAGGGAAAACTTGAGCTTTAGGTAAAAAGAAATTCTAAATCTTTCTAGATTCATTTTTAAAAAAAATGCATGCAAAGAAAAAAGAGAAATCTAATCTCACAAAAAAGAAAATAGAAAGGAGTGAAGCAGGTATACCTATGTCAAAACTGCAAGCAAAACTCAAAAACTCATATTTCTGCAAGGTATCATAGTATTCCTGAAAACTCTTGACTACTGTATGTGTGTTAGAATGACATAAACTAGGAAAAAAAGCATAATACCCTCACCATCAAGAAGAACAAACTGAAACACACACACATACACGCAAGAGAGGCTTGGATTTTCGTCTTTGGTTAGGTAGAAATCAGGAGAAGATTTGCTTATTTTGTTAAATTCTTAGTTTGTACGGTGGTTATGCTTGAAGTAAAGGGAGTGCGGTGATTATGGGGAAATGAGGGACGAGAGCTTGATAGAAAATGGAGGAAGGAGAGAGAGAGTGAGCGGCTCTTCACTAAAATAACATAGTTTACCCTTACATTTTCTAAATTTCCATGATATACTCAAATTTAATTTTTTTCAATTTGAAAATAAAAAATAAAATGACAAAAATAAAAATGTTAATAGTTAAATTGAGTCTTAACTCGATTGCCATGGATATTGTTCCTAATGCAGAAGAATGTGAAATGCATTATCCTCCTATTTATGAGTTGAAGAGGGGCTATAGATAATTCTAGATATTGTGTTAAAAAATTATTTCAAAGAACCATTAATTACTTAATATATAAAAGAAAATGTATTCATGCAATTGATATTATTTTTTTGGCCGAAACTATCAATTTTATTTTCATAATTAAGGTTGATTTTATAGTCAATTAGAGAATGATACGTAGCATTAAAAAATTGAGTAAACTATTAAAATAGTCAATTTTATTTATCTCGGGTTACATTTTAGTCACTTATGTTATCATTTTATTACGAAATGATCACTCTACAATTAAGATATGTTACATCCCAAAAACCAGTTCGACATGACAGTTAAAATGGGTTTTAAATGCCAACGTGAATGTCCAGCTAGGATGAGAAAAGTTATTTTTTTATGAAAATAGAATACAAAATTTTACCCTAAAACTCAATTTTCTCCTGTTTAGAAAGAAGCAATAGTTGATTTTTCTTTGTTACAGTCAGAGAAGATAAGAGAAGAGTAGAACTATGGAGAAGAAGAAGAAGAGGAAGAAGAAGAAATGGACGCACCAACCTCTATACTTGTTTGCCATTGTGGTTGCTTACAATACATGAATAAACAAAAATAAAGCATGTCTTTTTTGTCTATCACATCTACAGAAAAACATGAAAAAATAGACCATATTTTTGCAAAAAAAAAAAAAAAACCATAATATCTGAACCCAAAATTCAGGTAAATAACAAAAAAAAAACTCATTACTTACTGTAATCCATGTCTAGACCCTCCATCGAACCGATCCTTTGTTCTTTTGTTTTGAATAAAAAATTCAATCGATTGATGGAGCACTCAATTTGATTTCTATTGTTTCGATTTAACAAAGATTACTATGAAAATAGATGATTTTTTCGATCAAAATGAAAACGAAAACTAAGAATAAAGGAGACCAAGAGTCTTTTTTTTTCCAGTTCAAGGATTAATATGATGCATTGGTTTTGATTATTTCGAGAAACTTAATTAACATTTTCCTTTAATTAATTTAGAAAATTCAATTAATTAAATTTATTTAAATAAAAAATCATTTAAATTACTTGATTGAACATCCACATCAGACTATTGTTTATGGTGTAACAAAACGATAACGTAAGTGACTAAAATGTAACATTTCATGACTAAAATTATAACATGAAACAAACTTTATAATAATATTGAATGAAAAAAATTAATTAAAAAATTTATATTAATATTAAAAGAACAAAAAAAATCCTTCCCCCCTCTCTATCTCTTTCTCTCTCCATCTTCTCCCTCCCGCAACTGCTCCCTCTCACTGGAGGAAAGGATTAAGCTTTTCATGACCATACATCCTTTCTATCTTTTTCTTTCCCTGGAGGAAAAGAGTAAGGAATGGGTAAACTGTTATAAATATGTGTGTGTGTGTTCAATAATTGATCGAGACTGATATTTGGTCGAAAGAAACTTGCTTAACATTGAAAACAGTCTAAAATGTAATCGGACTTTGTTACGGAACTATGCTTTGTTCTACATAACACAAACTTTAACAAACCCTGATGGCAACCACCCAACAAAAGGAACAAGAAAGAAAATGGAAGGAAAGTTACAAAACATAATAAAACTAAAAAGGGCCGAAATCTTCAAGCCTTCTCTTATGACTGTGTCTGTGGGTTGTAGCAGAAAAAGACATTATGCAACAACATGGTGCCATCGAAACTAGATGAACATGTCAGCATCCCATGACGGCACAGTTATACACAAAACTGCTAGAGGGCTTTCTGGCAACCAAGTTCCATTCTAGTGGACCCTCCTTTGGGACCCAAGAGTTGATCTCAACAAACCCTGCACCTAAAACCCTAGGTCCTCCAATAATTATTAGTTGATCCCCGCATGCCCTAAATGCTATCCCCCACCCATTCATTGAGGCTGTACGCTCAGGGAATGGCCCTACCGTTACCCACAAGTTCTTCTCCTTGTCATATTTCTTCACTTGTTTCAGTACATGATCAGCTACATACAACACATCATTTACAACTGCCACTAGAGGAGGTGCCTCAGCTGTAAGAGGTTCTTCTGTTGGTCCTGCCCCTCGTTTGGTGCAGGGTACATGTTAGGTATCTCATACCAAGTATTGGTCTTCAAATCATACACCTCTCCGGATGTTATTGTCTTCAAACTCTCAACCCCAATGCCACCAACAACATAAAACTTCCCCTCCATGAACACCGCAGAACACATTCTTCTGGCCTTATTCATGCTTGGAATGGTCTCCCACCTGCCAGTTTCAGAATTATAAAGCTCGGCTGAGCTCAAAATATTTCCACGCAGATCAGAACCACCAGCTATAATTCCGATTTCACCCAGACTAGCAGATGCAAACAAACACCTGGGTGTATGCATCGTCATCCCGGTTGTCCATGTGTGCGTCAAAATGCTATATTTATAGACAGTAGGGTACATTATTTCTTTTCCAAAAACCAGAAGTTGGGTCCCAACAGCCAATGACTCCTTATCAGAACACATGAAACATTCATAGGCTTGCATTTTAGGCATATGCATCCATCGACGATGGATTGGATCAAAAGCCTCCCACTCTAGAAGGTTGCAAGAGAAGTAAACCCAATGTTCAACAATTCCCATTTGTCGCCTCAACTTGTACAGCTCACCACTCCGTATAAGAGAGTGGAAACCCGTATTCAAAGTTGCAATGATGCCATAATCAGACCTTGAGCAGCGGAGGAGACAATTAATCGAGATGTCTCGCCCAAGCTGGTGGATCAGTAAACTTGATTCTGAATTGTACCAAGCATAGCGGTGGTTTTCTCGTTGGCCAATTTGCGCAAGCCACATATCCTCCCTTTTTCCTTCTTCTTGTCACCTTTGAGTACTTTGACACCCCTTTTCGCCATAAGATCTTCTCTGTCTTCTTACTAGTTCTAGCTTTGTGAGAGAACCAAAACCCTTCCTTTTTGTTCTTCATGATAATAATATGTAAAATTGATCAGTCACTACATGAAATATATATATATAGAGAGAGACTGATTTATATAGGAAATGCACCAATTCACATATCATAGAATTCAATAAAATGCAACAAAAAATTATTATAAAATCCCTGCAGAAATCAATTGCAGGAGAGCTAAAATACACTATTCATGCTCTCAAGAAAAAAAAAAGAACTTAATTTAGAAGAAAAGGAATAGCACACCTCTATCAACCCAAACAAATCAAAAAATATATATATATAAATATATATATATATATATATATATATATAAAGACAAAATAATGCTTATCATCAAAAGCAACACGCATAATAAGAATAGTCTAGTAATCAAAACCAAGAATTAAAAATCAAACAATCTGATAAAACTTACAACTTGATGCTCTTTACGAAGCAGAAATAACTTGAAAATTAAAATCTACAACATGAATGAGAAATGATAATTATTCAAAAGATGTCATCTTTTTATTTCACTTCTATGAACACATATATAGTTAAGAAACCGTGAGAAAAGGAAAGAAAATTCATCAAGAGTCAATCACATGCCACATTTTTTGACAAATAACAGTAAAAATTAAATTTAAATTTAGCTCCAAAATGTGACCAAGATAAATGATCTATCCTTCACTAAAATCAATAGATTTCAAATAATAATAAAAAGGGTTTGCTCTCATTTCATAATAGATGCTGTCCTTAAAGAATTCAATAAAAAAACAAAAAGAAAAAAAGAAAAAGAAACCATAAGCTTTAACAATGGAAATGAGAAAGCTGAAAAAGAATCCACAAATCATCATAAAAGAAACGAAAAAAAGGCTTACAAATTGGATAACAAAGGGGCTGAAGCTTTTAGCTATTTGAGATCAAATTAACGAAACAAAAGCTCAATTTGCTTCAAATTCTCTCTTTCTCTAGCTATAGTTTATATTCACTTAGAGAGTGAGAGAGAGAGATTTTATAAAAAAAAAATAGGTGAAAGAGAAGTGAATTTATAACGGAAAGAAAAAAATATTTAAAATTGTAATTTTTTTAAAATTATTTTTAACAATAAAAAAAAAGAATGGAAAAGCTGGGGCCTACAACTTCTATGGAAGGGAGTTGCTGTGTAAGAATTGTGGTCCCAACCAAAGGAAAACCAAACTACGAACTATGTTTTCTTTACTTGTTTGAAATTCCGACCCTCTTTAGTCTTCACTAAAAATATAATTACTTGTATATTTTGTTTTGTATTTATATTTTTATAAAATTTTCGTATTGTTTTTATATTGTATTTAAAATTATCAAAATTTGTTTTTGCATGTATTTTTTCTTTCCTTTTTTTCTCACCAACCTTCCTTTTATGATATTTGTAATGATTAGTAGTTTTTTTTTAAATTTTCAAACACAACTAATAGAGTTGCCTATATACTTTAAGCATATATTTAAATAATTATCCTACCATAGGGATCGAATGTGGGTTCCACCTCTTTCGGGATTCATTAAATTGAATATCGATGGTCTTGTAGTCTAGTTTCAGTTTTAGTCGCCTCGACAATAGTGGCGAGAGTTTAGTACGATAATTGGGTGTGTGGGATAGGTAGAAATATCGACAGGTATAGTGTTGAGTAAGCGGAGGTATTGGTAACTTATGACAGTCTTATTATGGCGTGGGATGCTAAATGAAGAGATATTGAAACAAATTGCACACTTGCTATTAGAAGTATCAATGGTGGTTTGAGAGGGTATTTACATAGAGATTTGGTTTTAAGAATACGGAAGTTATGTAGTCATGAATGGAGAGTTGGTTTTGAGTAGATTCCAAGGGAGGTGAATTATGTCGCTCACTTGTTGGCTGGAATGATGAAGGATTTCCTGGTTGGCTGGAAGGATGAAGGATTTTCCATTTGGCCATAAAACCCTAGTATGTGCATTCCTTCCTCATTTTATTTTAACATATTTATGTCAATTTTACGTAGGGTTTTGATTGAGTCAAATCAAATACATACTATATTATGAAGACAAATAAAAATAAAATAAAATAGAAAAAAAAGAATTTCATCTAAATTACGGTTTAAATCGAATCAAATTAAATGAACTTGTACTTCAAATTTTAAAATAATTGTATACATTTTTTGTTGTTTTTCAGAATGATCGAACCTTGATTAATGTTCTCATGTTCTATTAATTATTGTGAATAAATCAACCAAGATTTTTCTCGATCCGATGTGAATAAAAGTACTTTTATTTTAACACATATATGTCAATAAGTTTAATTGAATTTTAATCTTTTAATGTTCATCCTAATTAGGGCTTTGATCGAGTCAAATCAATACTATGGAAACAAATAAAGAAATATAATCGGTAAAGAAAGAATTTGATCTAAATTAAGATTTCGGTCAAATCACATTAAATGAATTTATACTTCAAAAATTAATATTAATGTATCTATTTTTTGTTGTTTTTCAAGACGATCAGATCCTCCATGACCATAAGGTCGGGGTTTGATCCCCACCCATAGGAATGGAGTACATTTCCTGGCCAGTCTTTTACCTCTTTGGATAGCACATCTGGTGAGAGTATTAGTCACACTATTGGTAGTGGATACCCTGGTTTCGACAAAAAAAAAAATGATCAGGCCTTGGTTGATGTTCATATGTTCTATTAATTATTTTGGTTAAAGAAATTAATACTTTTCTAATCCAATGTAAAAAAAAAACCTTACTTTATATGTGGCAATTGAGATTATTTTGAGATGGTGTTTCGGTTTTCTGGAGGGACTAAAGGGTGTTCAACAATTTTCATGGAGAGATTACCAAAAAGAAACTCTTTTGGAAAGGGTTATGGAAAATTTTTGGTTATCATGGTCATGTTATAAATGCTACGTAGTATGTGAGGACAATGGTTTGGCTTTGTAAGGTTTCCCAAGTTTGCGGAAGCTCGTAGAGCCATCGCCAAGCTTAATGGATATGTTGTGTTTGGAAGTCGTCTTCACAAGAATGGCCAGATTTAACCGAAAATCTTCTTTCTAGAGAAAATCTAAATCTCAAGAGAAGGGGTTTGACCAAGGTCAAAGGGTGAACAAGGTGGAAAACAATAGAAGTAAGAAAGGGTGCACTTTCTATCATGCAAGTTCATATTCGATTGATCACTTGTTTATTGAGTGTGATGTTTCATGGAGGTCATTGCAAAAGTGTTGCGCTATTTGGAGTATTCATTTGGTCTTTCCAAAGGACCCAACTATCTTTTTTTCAAAGTTGGCTAAAAAATTTTCATTTCCAACGAACTAGCCATATTTGGAAAATGTCTTGCTTTGTTATTTCATAGTGTTATTTCATAGTTTATTTGGATTTATCAAAACGAGATTGTCTTTAATGCAAGAGTGGCACCAAGGGGGCAGGCAAGGTCCTTGGCCCCCTTTGGTTTGGTAAAATTTCTCTTTTAATCCTCTAAATTTGTGAACTTGACAATTAATTAAATGGTAAAGATCCCCTGTAACACCCTTTACCCCTATCCGTCGTCGGATCAGGGTACGAGGCATTACAGTAATCTTATACACTTCTCCGATACATAAATTTCAATTATACATTAAAACCATTCATAGTCACACTCTATGTCCCTATTATGGGCTTACGAGGCCCAAAACAAACATTAAAGTTGGTTCGGGACCAAACCGGAACTTTTCGACATTTAGATTTTTTTTTTACCAAAACAGGGTCACACGCCCGTGTGACATATGACACGGCTGTGTGAGTAGACCATGAGGTTCTTACACGCCCATGTCTGGATCCCGTGTATAATTCATAATAATACATACAACCAATAACTAAATCTCTATACATGTCATTCACTTAAAAATAATTAGGAATTGTCGTGATTCCAACTTGACAAATTGATGGTGTGATGATACCTCCAACGATCTCCAACCCTGAGCCAACCAGACAACACTAAGAGAAATGGGAAAATAGTGTAAGTTTTATAGCTTAGTAAGTTGGCATATTAATAATAAGCAATTTAATTAACAATATTAACCCATTTTTCAATAAATATACTCAAGGAAATAGAATCAATATTCACATAGTTTTACCCTTTTTCTTAAGTTCAGCTTAGGCTATTTTCTGAGTCACAGTCACTAATTTAATTATTTCATAAGATAAAGAACTCGAAATTAAGATCCGTTAATTTTTCATGAAACTAGACTCAATATCTTTATACCATAAAATTTTCAGAATTTTTGGTCTATCCAATCAATACATTTTATTCATTAAATATTCCCTTGTTTTGCTGTTTGATAGCTCTAACACCTCTTCACTAAAATTAAAATTTCTCATTATATAGAGTTTGGATAACCTTCTTGTTTGTCTCTCTCTAAAGTAGACTCATCAACAATTCTGAGAATATAAATTACACACCATAACCAGTTTTATACAATTTTTAATGATTTTCCAAGACAGAACAGGGGATCACGTAATCATTCTGAACTAGTCTTACAAAAATTTAAATATCTCAAAATATACAAACCCTTTGTTTGCTCTGTTTCTTTTATATGAAAATAGACTCAATAAGATTTAAATCAATATCTTATACAACATATAATTCAATTTATACAATTTATGGTGATTTTTAAAATCCACGTAACTGCTGCTGTTTCAATCTATTTTACTGAAAATTTTACTCTCCCATGTTTTCTTTATATTACTTCCATATATGAACACATAACACCGAACATATTCAAAACTATCCATACGAATGAATAATCATCACCAATATTTACGAGTACTCATAATGGCATTTACACCATATCAGCCTTACCACAATTTCAATCACGTATCACATATCAAACACATTATGCACATACACACATGGTCACATGCACCCTTGCTCACACGTACATTTGCCACGTTTCTCAATTGGTCACATTCACTCCTGCACTTATTCCTAACATGATCGCACCAATCACCATTATTAAGTTATCTCGTTGAACCCCTTCGGAAAACGCCCGATACTCAGTGATCTCAGCACATAGCTCCACCCATGCACACATAATTTGACTTTCTTGTACACATGGTGAAGGTCCCTTATCACCCATGTGACCTAGCCATTCCATCTCGTAGTTTTCTTGTCTACATGATGTCCAACACTAGGAACCACTCATGTGACCTAGCTACTCATAACCCATAACCTTCTTGTACACATGGTATACACACAGTATTATACATGTGACCTAGTTACATATGAAATTATTAGCCCGTAGCTTTCTTGCACATATGGTGAAAGTCCCTTATCATCCATGTGGCCTAGCTACATATCAAATTTTTCCATCTCGTAGCTTTCTTGTGCACACGGTGAAGTCCCTTATCACTCATGTGACCTAGCTATATATTGCCCGTATCTCTCGGTTTTCTGAAGATTCAATCGAGAATTTCCCATTCCATACATTTTCATATTTTAGTTATCACCCCATGATTTCCATAATATCTAGCAAAATAATTATTGAACAAGTAAAATAAATGCATTATTTACATATAAACTTTCCATTTCACATAATAACCATAGGCATAGAAAACACCTTTAAGCACAACATTTCAACCCATCTTCCATGTCACCTATGTCACCTTTTTAGCATAAACATATTATTAAATCAATTCACCAACATAATATACTAAACATGTAATTCAACAAAATCAATTTAATACCACAATTTAGGTTTCAAACATACATTAATACATTATTGCATTATTATTAACACACCAACTTATCTCGGATCCAGAAACGGTAATTTACCAACTTTCCTGATTTTCGATTTTCCTTCCATTCTAGGTCTAAATCTCGTTTTTCAAGGTCTAAAACATCACATTTCACTTATTTAATTAATGTACTACTCAAAATAGCCCCTAAACCAAACTTTGGAAAATTTACAATTTTACCCCTAAACTTTTCAAAAATTTCACTTTTACCCATAGGCTCGTAAATTAAACTTTATTCCTTTTTCTTATGTTTTATGACATGCTGAAAATTTTTCTCTTCTATAGAAACATCAAATTCTTGCGCTAACATACAATTATAAACAATAATAATTTTTATTGATTATGCGTTTTACACGTTTTTACTGAAAATTGCTTAGCAAAAGTCGTTTAACATAATTCTAAGCTTCATATTCTGTCACAAAACATCAAAATACACACTTTTCACCTATGGGTAATAAATATAAACCCTAGCTCGAATTAATGGTAGAATTAGCTTAATCGAGTTACTGTAATTCCAAAAATACGATAAACATTAAAAGCGGGGCTCAGAAACACTTACTATGAAACTTGAAAAGCTTGAAACCCTTAGCCATGGAGTCTAGAAATTTTTGGCGGCAATTTGAAGAAGATAAGCAGATTTTTTTTCTTGTATTTTTTCTTTTTATTCATTTAAAACATTAAATGACTAAAATACCCTTAAGGCTTTTCTTTCAATTTTGTCCTATTCATGCCCATTTTTGTCCATCAAGCTATCCAATGGTCTAATTAAATTTTAAGGACCTCAAACTTTAAAACACATAACAATTAGACACCTCTAGCATGTATAACTCAACTTTTGTACTTTTTACAATTTAGTCCTTTTGACTAAATTGAGTGCCCAAACGTCAGAATTTTCGAATGAGATTTTCACGAAATGATTCCGTGAAATTTTAGACCATAAAAATATAAATAAAATAAATTTCTCAACATTGGATTTGTGGTCCCAAAACCACTATTCTGACTTGGCCCAAATTCGGGATGTTACATCCCCCCCAAAAAAATTTTCAATCTCTGCCTTCCAATAAAAAGTTTTTATTTTCACTCTTGCTTTAATGGTAAACATCTCAACATTCATTAGTTTTTTGACATCTGTAAGATTAGATTGTGTTGGTGGAGTAAGACAAGGTGGTCTTATTCAACGCTTTTAGAGGAAAATATTTTTCACAATGATCAGATCTTGATTAATGTTCTTATGTTCTATCAGTTATTGAATAAAACCACTACTTCTTTTTTATCAAACGTGAAAATAAAAAAACCTTTATCTTAACGTATATGCATGAAAAAGTTAACAAAAACCCTCTTGACTTGGTTGACTTTATAATCTTGATTTTAATTAGGGTTTTGATCGTGTCAAATTAGATACAATGAAAACAAGTAAAAAAAACATAATCGACAAAAAGGGATTTCGACTAAATTAAGGTTTTGGTGGAAGTATATTAAATGAATTTATTAAAAAATTGATATAATTATATCTATTATTTGTCGTCTTCCAAAACGGTCGAATCTAGATAAATGTTCTTATGTTCTATTAATTATTTTGGATAAAGAAACTAGTACTTTATCGATTAAATATGAAAAATCGTTTTATTTTAACATATACGTCAATAAGTTAAAATAAATTCCCTTGAATTTATTAACTTATAACGATTCAACTTATATGGCTGGAAGAATCAGCTTCCACTTATATTAACAGAAATCAATGCTCTCATCTTTGGCGTTCCCTTTCTAAGGTTTGGCCCTTTTTTTGTGAGGATCTCATGTGGTCTATAGGTGATGGCTCTACAATTTGTGGTTGGAAAGATTCTTGTGTACCGAAAGTTGGTCCTCTTTTTTCTTATGTCCCAGTGCATGCAAGCCTAGATTTGGAGAGCACTTTGAGGGATTGGGTTCTTCTTGATGGTTCTTGGAATGTTGATTTGCTTCATATTTGGCTACCTGATGACGTGATAAAGCGTATAGTAAGTTAAATCTTTGTTTCATAGGCGATGTTGGCTTTTGGATAGGTTGTTAATCGAGGTTTCTCCAATATCTTTTGTAGTTCTATTTTGTTTTTAATTTCAGTCCACGTTATCGTAGTTTTGTCCACAACTTTGTAGTTTTATTTTGTTTACATTTTTTGTGATTTTTGTTTTGTCCACTCTGTTCTCTTTGAAAATAGATGTGGTTGTACTTTTACTTTCTATTTTAAGTCATGTTCTGGCGTATGTGAAGTTTGTCAATATAAGGGTGTTGCCAGATCTTTTAAAATTTGTTCTCGAAAGGCTTTATCATGATAGATCATAGTGATGATGATAGATCCGGGATGATGAGGATGATGATAGGTCATCTGAGACCTGGCCTTTTGTTCATTTCTGATATGGTGTGTGTTTTAGAAGTTTTTCTTGATTGATCGGTGTTCATCGTCAAGCTGATTTGATGATGATAAGGTTAGGGCGTAAATTTCAATAATTTGATAAAATTGATGCCATTATTCCATTGTTGTAGTTAATTTTGTAGCAATTTATTTATAATTTATACTATGTATCATATGAATCCATTTTCAAATGAATCCATGTTACTTTAAATTAGCTTTCCTTAAAATTCAACTTCATGAATTCATAAAATTTATATATACCCAAAGTTGAAGTTAATATTTTCAGTAAAAAAATTAGAAATGTACCTTTTGATTGAGCTAACATAAAATTATTTAGTCAAAACAAGGACTTGCCTTTTACATTTTATAACCTTAATTTTGATGGAGGACGATGTTTTGCATAGGCATAAGAATTTTTTGACCTTTAAAACTTTATAAAATTACACTTTAACTCTTTATTTAATTTTTTGTCTCTTTTAATCATTGAACTCGTGTTTTTTGATAAATCATCTAAAATTGGGTGGAAAATTAGTGTTTGTTAATTTTATTACATAACATATATGTAGATTACCACATATAAAAACATCAGTATTTAATTAATTTTTAAATTATTTTAAAATTAAACTAAACAAATGAGATAATGATAAAATTTTAAATTAAAAAATAATTTGTTATTGCTTTATAAAATTGAAATTTTTTGATAATATCGTGAGGGAAAAAACTGTCAAAATGGTGGGGCCCATTCTCTTGAAATGGCATAGGCAATACAAATATGTTTAAATTTGATTTTTTCTCTGGCTTTTTGTCTTTTTGTGTTTAATAAAAAGCATGAATCCTCTTAAGATTACTTACCAATTTAAGAGATTTTTTTGTATTTGTTTTTAAATGAATTTTAAAATATAAAAAAAACGTTAATTACCATATATACCTCGTCTAACCATTGGTTAATATATTTACAAGAAGTTTCCCTTTCTCTCTCTTTTTATTTGGATAGACATTTATTTCTTTACTATCTTTTCCTTTTTCATTTATGTGAGATTCCCTCTGAAAGCTTCAAAAATCTTACTCAAACCAATCTCCAAATATGAAGAATTTATTGTTCCTACCATTTCAGCTCTCTGTTCACACACGGGCTGAATTACACGTATCAAATTTTTTTTTTTATTTTATTTTATATCATCATTTTATTTATATTTGTTACATATACAAATAATTATAATCGTAATGGGTAATTCAGTAGGTAATTGCTTTAACCCAAAATGATAAATTTACTTTACAAATTTTATGAAATTATAAATTAATATACCAAAATTTTATAATTGCCTTTAGAATAAAAAATTTAGATAAATTAAACTTGAATTAGGTAAATTTTAGAATAAGATAATTTCAATTACAAACATAGTCCATACTATCATTTAAGAAATATAATTTTAAGAAAATATTATTTTTATATTTTCTAAAGATTTAATTTATTTTAATTTTGATTTGTTAAAATTTTCAGAATTTTTATATATTTTAAAACTTTCAATTTGATTTTCATATTTTTGTTTTGCTTTTTTAATTTTTTACCTATTATTCACTTAATAATAACTTAGTTGTTAAGGTGACATGTCTCTTTCTCATTGGGATTATTATGCCTAAAAAGTTGAAAATGAATCTACAAACCATCATAAAACAAACAAAAAAAAGGCTTACAAATTAGATAACAAAGGGGCTGAAGCTTTTAGCTATTCGGGGATCAAATTAACAATACAAAAGCTCAATTCAAATTCTCTCTTTCTCTAGCTATAGTTTATATTCACTTAGAGAGTGAGAGAGAGTGGGAGAGCTTATAAAAAATTTGGTGAAAGAGAAGCGAATTTATAGTTGAAAGGAAATAATATTTAAAATTGTAATTTTTTAAATTATTTTTAACAAGAAAAAAAAGAAAGGAAAAGGTGGGGCCTATAATTTCTATGGAAGGGAGTTGTTGTTTAAGAATTGCAGTCCCAACCAAAGGAAAACCAAACTACGAACCATGTTTTCCTCAGGTGTTTGAAATTCCAGACCCTCCTTAGTCTTCTCTGAAAAATATAATTATTTGTATATTTGTTTTTTATTTATATTTTTTATAAATTTTTTGTATTGTTTTATAATTATATTGTATTTAAAAGTACAGATTTGTTTTTGCATGCATTTTTTTCTTTTCTATTTTTCTAACCAACCTTCATTTTAAGATATTTGTAATGATTAGTATTTTTTAAAAAATTTCAAACACAATTAATAGAGTTGTGTATATACTTTAAGCATATATTTATATAATTATCCTACAATGGTGATCGAATATGGGTTCCACCTCCTTGAGATTCATTAATTTCAATATCGATGGTGCTTGTAGTCCGGTTTCAAGTTTAGTCGCCTCGACAGTAGTGGCGAGAGATGAGTACAATAATTGGGGTGTGTGGGATAGGTAGAAATATCGACAGGTATAGTGTTGAGTAAGCGGAGGTATGGGTAATTTATGATGGTGTTATTATGGCATGGGATGCTAAATGGAGAGATGTTGAAACGGATTGCGCACTTGCTATTAAAAGTATCAATGGTGGTTTGAGAGGATATTTACATAGAGATTTGGTTCTAAGAATTCAGGAGTTATGTAATCATGAATAGAGAATTGGTTTTGAGCAAATTCCAAGGGAGGTGAACTATGTCGCTCACTTGTTGGCTAGAATGATGAAGGATTTCCTGGTTGGCACTCAAATTTTCCATACAGATCCCTCTTTGGTCCTTCACCAGTTTAGGATGGATAGCATGTTTGTGCTTTCAATTCCTGCTACAAACTGTTAGTTGAATAATCCTTTTTTGTTACCAAAAAATGTACCGTAATATGATGATTGATGGCCATAGTTAAAAACAAAAGGGTTCTTGTTCCCATTTGGCCATAAAACCTTAGTATGTGCATTCCTTTCTCATTTTATTTTAACATATTTATGTCAATTTTACATAGGGTTTTGATTGAGTCAAACCAAATTAAAAAAAAAAAAAGAATTTCATCTAAATTATGGTTTCGATAGAATCACATTAAATGAACTTGTACTTCAAAATTTAACATAATTGTATACATTTTTTTTGTTTTTCGAATGATCGAACCTTGATTAATGTTCTTATGTTCTATTAATTATTTTGAATAAATCACTTTTCCGATCGGATGTGAATAAAAATACTTTTATTTTAACACATATATGTCAATAAGTTTAATTGAATTTTAATTTTTATTGTTCATTCTAATTAAGGCTTTGATCGGGTCAAATCAATACTATAGAAACAAATAAAGAAATATAATTGGTAAAGAAATAAATTGATATAAATTAATATTTGGGTCAAATCACATTAAATGAATTTTTACTTCAAAAATTAATATAAATGTATCTATTTTTTTGTTGTTTTTCAAAACGATCGAATCCTCTATGACCATGAGGTTGGGGGTTTGATCCCCGCCCATGGGAATGGAGTACATTTATTAGTCACCACTATTGGCGGTGGATACCCTGGTTTCGACAAAAAAAATGATCGGACCTTGGTTGATGTTCTTATGTTCTATTAATTATTTTGATTAAAGAAATTAGAACTTTTCTAATCCAATGTGAAAAAAAAAACCGTATTTTATATGTGGCAATTGAGATTCTTTCGAGATGGTGTTTCGATTTTGTGGAGGGGCTAAAGGGTGTTCAACAACTATCATGGAAAGATTACCAAAAAAAAACTCCATTGGAAAGGGTTATGGAAATTTTTTTGTTATCACAGTCATGTTATAAATGCTTTTATTCCAAGGAGACGTAGTATAAGAGGACAATGTTTTGGCTTTGTAAGGTTTCCTAAGTTTGCGAAGCTTATAAAGCCATAGCCAAGCTTAATGGATATGTTGTGTTTGGAAGTCAGATCTTCACAAGAATGGCCAGATTTAATCAAAGATCTTCCTTCTGAAGAAAATTTAAATCTCAACAAATAGGGTTTGACTAAGGTCAAAGGGTGAACAAGGTGGAAAACGGTAGAAGCAAGAAAGGTACTAAAAAGGAGCAAACATGGATGGAGATTAATGAAACTGAGAAGAATGGAAATGCCTTTAAGAAAAGTGAAGACTTTGGTCAAGAGAAGTCTCTTTTGGAGCTTCAGGTTCGTAGTATATTAGAAGGTGTTTGTAAGCTTTTTTATGTGGTTGAATGGAATAATTGTATAGATCAAGATTTGGATCAAATCAAGATAATCAAGGAAAAGTCAAAATTGTTGATTAGTCCTTGAAGATTCAATTTGTTTGTTGTTAATCAGATAAGTTCATATGGTATTTGTTTATATAGGTTTTTATACATTTGATTTGTAATTATACATGTGTTTAGTTGGAATTGGTTTAAAAGGATAGAATTGGACCAAATTGAACAGAAATATTTACATGTGTTAAAGATGCCCGTGCGAACTTAGTAAATGTTAGGATGTGATTGGCATGCCAATATAGTCTTATGTGAACTTTGCAAATTGGTCATGTTTTGTACTCGAATTGTTTAAAGAGCTTTTGTAAGCTCGATTAAGATTCAGAATCGATCATTTAACATAATTTTGAATATGATAAACTCTTGATTTCATGTATAAATGATTGTGTTGTCTAATTGATTGTGGTTGTTCCGGAAACGAATATAGCATTTCGTAGCTCGGATCATGTTACAAGAATAACTGGTGAAAAAAAGTCTAAATTGACTCATCTTAAGGTGGAAATGTTTGTATGACGATTACTTTATGGTAGGCATCCTACAAAATATGGGCTAGATAAGAGGGGTTATTCCTCTTTGATTCTACGACTTGCACTTTCTATCATGCAAGTTCAAATTAGATTGATCACTTGTTTTTTGAGTGTGATGTTTCATGGAGGTTATTGCAAAAGTGTTGTGCTATTTGGAGTATTCATTTGGTCTTTCCAAAGAACCCAACTATCTTTTTTTCAAAGTTGACTACAAAATTTTCATTTCCAACGATCTAGGCATATTTGAAAAATGTCTTTCTTTTTTATTTCATTTAATAGTCTATTTGGATCTATAAAAATGAGATTGTCTTTAATGCAATGCTGGCACCAAGGGGGCAAGCAAGGTCGTTGTCCCCTGGCTTGGTAAAATTTCTCTTTTAATCCTCAAAATTTGTGAACTTGACAATTAATTAAATGGTAAAAATCCCCCCCCAAATTCAATCTTCACCTTCCAATAAAAGTTTTTAGCTTCACCCCGCTTTAATGGTAAACATCTCGACATTCATTAGTTGTTTGACATCTATAAGATTAGATTGTGTTGGTGGAGTAAGATATGGTGGTCTTACTCAACACTTTTAGAGGAAAATACTTTTCACAATGATCGGTTCTTGATTAATGTTATTATGTTCTATCAATTATTGAATAAAACAGCTACTTCTTTTTTTATCAAATGTGAATAAAAAATACCTTTATCTTAACTTATATGCATGAAGAAGCTAGCATAAACCCTCTTGACTTGGTTGACATTATAATCTTGATCTTAATTAGGGTTTTGATAGTGTCAAATTAGATACTATGAAAACAAATAAAGAAAACATAATCGACAAAAAGGGATTTCGACTAAATTAAGGTTTTTCCGGAAGTATATTAAATGACTTTATTAAAAAATTGATATAATTATATCTTTTATTTGTCATCTTCCACAATGATCGAATCTAGATTAATGTTCTTATGTTCTATTAATTATTTTGAATAAGGCAACTAGGACTTTATCGATTAAATATGAAAAAACCGTTTTATTTTAACATATTCGTCAATAAGTTAAAATAAATTCCATTAACTTTATTAACTTATAACGGTTTAACGTCAATCATAATGAAAGTTTTAATCGAGTCAATTTAAATACATACTATTTAAAACTAATGGCAAACCCTAGTCGCTCAACTTTTTCAAGTTAAATCTTTGCTTCATCGGTGGCGTTGGCTTTTGGGTTGGTTGTTGATCACGGTTAATTCAATATCTTTTGTAGTTCTATTTTGTTTTTAATTTTAGTCCATATTATCGCAGTTATGTCCACACATTGTAGTTTTATTTTGTCCACATTTTTTTGTGGTTTTTGTTTTGTCCACTCTGTTTTTTTTAAACATATATGGTTCTATTTTGACTTTCTATTTTAAGTCATGTTTTGGCGTATATGTGAAGTTTGTCAATATAAGGGTGTTGACAGATCTTTTAAGATTTGTTCTCGAAATTCTTTATCATGATAGAACATTCTGATGATGATAGATCCAAGATGATAAGGATGAGGATAGGTCATCCGAGACCTGGCCTTTTGTGCATGTAACACCCCATACCTAGCCTAGACGTTATGGCCGAATCTGGCGGTGTCACATTGAAATGTTTAGCGTAAAACTTGTTGTCGTTGAAATCTTTAAAATCAATTAATCATTTTGTTATTAAACGGTGATTCCAAAATAGGTTGTTCATTTCCAAAGCGTGCATCATTAAAAGCTAATCACTTTTAAAACATTATTAATTTTCAAAATCTCATTTATTGCGGAATTTTTTTTAGGAAATGTTGCGAAAACATGGTGTCTTTGAAAACAGTTACCTTTTGAAAACCCGTCTTTTTCTACAACTAGCAGTTTATATCAAACTAAATAAATAAAAACCCCAATTTAAAGTTTATAACTTTAAAGAGGCCTTTTTACATAAAAATATCGAAATTCAATTACTTATAAATCAAAAGCTAAAAAAGAAAGCCGATGCAGTTGTGTGGCCATCATCGAGTCCTCAGAAATCGACCCGCCACGATCGGGATTACCAGACAGCTTAAATGTAAGGGCAAGTTTACGAAAACTCAGTGTGTAATCCCCTAACAAGCAAACAGTCGATTAAACAATAGATAAATACAATTTGGGCTTGAGCTCATATAATAATAGTCCGATTCGCCAGGGCCTAAGCCCTTCCCTCAGAATAAGAAATGATTGGGCTTGAGCCCATCACAACGCCAGTAATCAGTAGGGCCATTACCTAATTTCAGTAATAGTATCAGTGAGGCCTTAGCCCATAACAGTAACAGATATTAGTCATGTAGTGAACAGTATGTAATATCATTAATCGATGCAAGAATAAAGATAAAGATCATTAATCAAGAGATATGCAATGTAAATCCTACCCAATCCAAAATCTATACACCACTCCTTCCCGCAAACATACCATGTAGGAATAAAATCGACCCACCCAGCCAAACACATTAAGATTAGCACCGGTTGCGGCATTAAACAGTATTGCAGCCAATCTGCTAGTAAAATAAATGGCATATAGCCATCAGTAGGTCCAAAGTCGTCTTGGATGACCCGTGCGACCTTATCAGTACAGTACACTTCCTCCAAATATAACAACCCATCCCCATGCAATATGTTGTGGCATAATATCATACATGTATACAAAATGTCATGCTCAATCATAGTCATACATATCATAGAGCAAATCAGTCATACATAACACAAGGCCATAACGGTCATTTCATCTCCTAGGAGAATAACAGTCATTTTACCCTATGCGGGTATTTCAGTCATTTTATCCTATTGGGGTATTTCGATCATTTTACCCTATAGGGTATTTCGGCCACTTTACCCTGTTGGAGTATTTCGGTCACTTTACCTTATGAGGATATTTTAGTCACTTTACCATATGGGAGTATTCATGTCACTTTACCCTATTGGGGTATTTCGGTCATTTTACCCTATGGGGGTATTTCGGTCATCATTTCGACTCATCATGGCCCAAAATGGCCTAAGCCCATGAAATCGCTCATGGTGGCCTCTACAGACAAACGCCCCTATTTCGCGGGCTCGGATTGCCATACTTGTGATTGCACGCCTGTGATGGCATCAAATGTCATATTTTCCCGCTTTTCAACTTTGCTGACCTACGATTAAAACAGTGTGAGTACACATTTTTTGACTTTTTCGTCAATTATCGTTTACAGAGTACTGTTACACACTTGATGCGATTTGCAGTTTCTCCTCGTTCCGAACACTCTTATTCCGAAAATATATGATCATCGCACCCTTGGTTCCTAGGCAATGTGCCAATCAACCTCGACCACCACCTACACAAAAGTCACCATATCTATATTAGACTCATACTTGACAAATCATGTCAATTGCACCCCACTTAGCACTCAATATTGTTTCTCAAAAAGTAACAGATGGCTCATTATCATACCATAACCACTTACCAACAACGAGAGAAGAGTACTCATTACGAAGTGTAAGAACTTTATTGGCAAATAGAAGATGATAACCAGAACAACAGAGAAGGGAAAAGCAATTGAGTACAAGGGAAAGAAATGAATCACTAAACGAAATGGAAGGGAAAGAGTGAAAATAGGGGGAAGATTCAGCCAAGGGGAAAAAGAACCCATTCGCTCACCTTTTTCACAAGAGTAATATCCTGGGAAGTCCAAAAAGAGAGACCACAATACCACTAATTCGGCAAAAGTAGTAAGAACAGAATCGGCACAATGAGGGTAAAAGAAAATAGAAGAGAAATCGAAAGAGGGAAGTAAGGAGATTCGGCCAACACAGAGTCAATTGGGAAAAGAACAAGGAAGAGGCAATTGAAAGTGGAAGTATTCGGCCAAATGAGAGGTTGTTAGAAACAAACGAGATGAAACAATAGAATATGCCAAAATTCTTACCACATTCGGCAAAAAGAGGAACAAAAATACCAAATGAGAGGTATCCCTCTCTTGGCCAAATTCTTGATTGCCAGAGTCCAATTTCGGCAAAAACTCCATTCTCTCTCACTTCCCTTGATTTTCTCTTAAAATTCCTCCTCAAATCTCTCCACCTAATCACACCTCCCCTCAACCACTCAATTTGAATTCTCCCTAATCTCTCCAAATATCCCTCCCCAATTCTCTCTATGACTAGTTCAAACTCCATTCAGCAGTATTTCAATCCAACTCTACCACCCACATAAATTAGGCAGCAAAATAAATACTCCATTTTTTATGGGCCACCACTTGAATCTTATACACTCCACATGCCCCTTACCACTAGACCAACAACTCCTTTGTATATATTTTAACCACAATAATTTAAGAACCTACAATCTAGATCCAATGATTTTATTCACTTAAAATAAAAATTTTGCATAAGCTAAGGCTTGAACCCCTGACTTCTCAGACATTTCCAAACACTCCTAAATCACTTAACCACTGAAGCAGACATTCATTTATGTCACTTTTTTGCACAATTAAATATTCATGTGTAGTCTCCTAATTGTTTCCTTATTCAAAACCTATTTCTTCTAGGCCCAAAATTCGGGACGTTACAATTTACCCCTCCTTAAAGAAATTTTGCCCTCGAAATTTCCAATTATCATATCAGTCGCATAACACAGACTCCACCACTACGCTTCCGCTACGCACTCTAGTTCCAAATTAGGTATATGGCCAAACGACGAGGACCCAACTCGAGCACCTCTATGACATCTACCATGGCCTCTTGTACCTCATCCGTGTGTACCTCTTGTGCTCATTGTCTATTAGTGTTTTATCTGAATTAACAATTTTATGCAGATTGATTTACATTTCTAGTTGTTTATTAACAGATGTCTTATGAAAAGAAGTAATTTAGAGTTTGTTTTCACACAATGCAGTGTCTATCGGTGTCTACTAGTTTACTATAGTTTTGGCATACCCTATTAAAGAGTTTGAAGTACTACCTACAAGAGTCTCAAGATTCTACCTATGGCGCTTCAATCAAAATCAAGTACGCTTTTAGAGAGAACTTACAGGATTGGCGCGGAGACTCGGTGTGCCACACAATTAGAAAATCCTTCCAGAACACTTCAAATTATTTAAAAGCAACTTCTAGAAATTTAAAGTTTAAAACCCATTCCACAGTCGAGTTCTACAATCTGGCTCTGATACCACTAAATATAACGCCCGTACTTACCTAGACGTTATGACCGAATCTAGCGGTGTCACATTGAAGTGTTTAGCGTAAAACTTGTTGTCGTTGAAATCCTCAAAATTGATTAATCATTTTGTTATTAAACGGTGATTCCAAAACAGGTTGTTCATTTCTAAAGCGTGCATCATTAAAAGTTAATCACTTTTAAAGCATTATTAAATTTCAAAATCTCATTTATTACGAAAGTTTTTTTTTAGGAAATTTTGTGAAAACGTGGTGTCTTTGAAAATAGTTACATTTTAAAAACTCGTCTTTTTCTATAAGTAGTAGTTTATATCAAACTAAATAAATAAAAACCCCAACTTAAAGTTTATAACTTTAAAGAGGCCTTATTACATAAAAATACCCAAATTCAGCTACTTATAAATCAAAAGCTAAAAATGAAAGCTAATGCGGTTGTGTGGCCATCATCGAGTCCTTCGTAGCACCGACCCACCTACGATTGGGGATTACCTGCATAGTTAAACAGAGGGGTGAGTTTACAAAGACTCAGTATGTAATCCCCTAACAAGCAAACAGTCAATTAAACAGTAGATAAATACAGTTTGGGCCTGAGCTCATTCAATAACAGTCTAGTTCAGTGTAGGCCTAAGCCCTTTCCTGTAACAGTAAACGATTGGGCTTGAGCCCATCACAACGCCAGTAATTAGTAGGGCCTTTGCCCAATATTAGTAATAGTATCAGTGGGGCCTTGTCCCATACAAGAATGATATCACCATGCAAAGGAATAATATGTAATATCATTAATTGATGCAAGAATAAAGAAAGTATCATTAATCGCTGCAAAATGCAATGTAAATCCTACCCAATCCAGCTTCTAACACCACTCCGTCCTAGCAAACACATCATGTGGGGATAAAATCGACCCACCCAGCCAGACACACCAAGATTAGCACCGGTTGCGGCATTAAATAGTATTGCAGCCAAGCTGCTAGTAAAATAAACGGCATATAGCCATCAGTAGCTTTAAATTCTTCTTGACGACTCGTGCGACCTTATCAGTACAGTATACTTCCTCCAAATATAACAACCCATCCCCATGCAATATGTCGTGACATAATATCATACGTGTATGCAAAATGTCATGCTCAATCAGCCATACATATCATACAACAAATCAGTCATACATAACACAAAGGCTATAATAGTCATTTCATCTCCTAAGGGTATAACAGTCATTTTACCTTATAGAGGTATTTCGGTCATTTTATCCTATAGGGGTATTTCGATCATTTTACCCTATGGGGGTATTTCGGCCACTTTACCCTATGGGAGTATTTCGGTCACTTTACCTTATAAGGGTATTTCAGTCACTTTACCCTATGGGGGTATTTTGGCCACTTTACCCTATGGGGTATTTCGATCATTTTACCCTATAGGGGTATTTCGATCATTTTACTTTATAGGGGTATTTCGGTCATCATTTCGACCCATCATGGCCCAAAATGGCCTAAGCCCATGAGATCACTCATGGTGGCTTCTACAGATAAATGCTTCTGTTTCGCGGGCTCGGATTGCCATACGTGTGATCGCACGCTCGTGTGGCATCAAATGTATATTTTATCGCTTTTCGGCTTTGCCTGCCTACGGTTAAAATAGTGTGAGTACACACTTTTTTTACTTTTTCGCCGATTATCGTTTACAGAGTACTGTTACACACCTGATGTAATTTAAAGTTTCTCCTCATTCCGAACACTCTTATTCCGAAAATCAATGATCATCGCACCCTTGGTTCCCAGGCAACGTGCCAATCAACCTCGACCACCACCTACACAAAAGTCACCATCTCTATATTAGACTCATACTTGACAAACCATCTCAATTGCACCCCACTTAGCACTCAATATTGTTTCTCAAAAAGTAACAGATGACTCATTATCATACCATAACCACTTACCAACAACGAGAGAAGAGTACCCACTATGAAGTGTAAGAACTTTATCGGCAAATAGAGGATGGTAACTAGAACAACAGAGAAGGGAAAAGTAGTCGACTGCAAGGGAAAGAAATGAATCACTAAAAAGAAATGAAAGGGAAAGAGTGAAAAGAGGGGGAATTTTGGCCAAGGGGAAAAGGAACACGTTTGCTCACCTTTTTCAGAAGAGTAATATCTTGGGAAGTCCAAAAAGAGAGACCACAGGACCACTAATTCGGCAGAAAGTAGTAAGAATAAAATCAACACAATGAGGGTAAAAGAAAATAGAAGAGAAATCAAAGGAGGGAAGTAGGGAGATTCGGCCAACACAAAGTCAATTAGGAAAAAACGAGGAAGAAGAAATTGAAGTGGAAGTATTCGGCCAAAGGAGAGGTTGTCAAAAACGAACGAGATGAAACAGTAGAATATGACAAAATTCCTACCACATTCGACAAAAAGAGGAAAAAACACTAAATGAGAGGCATCCTTCTCTTGGTCAATTCTTGAGTGCCAGAGTCCAATTTCGGCACAAACTCCCTTCCCTCTCACTTCCCTTGATTTTCTCCTAAAATCTCACCTCAAATCTCTCCATCTGATCACACCTCCCCTCAACCACTCAATTTGAATTCTCCCCAATCTCTCCAAATGTCCCCCACAATTCTCTCTATGACCAGTTCAAACTCCATTCAGCAGTATTTCAATCCAACTCTACCACTCATACAAATTAGGCGACAAAATAAATACTCCATTTTTGATGTGCCACCACTAGAACCTTATACACTCCACACGCCCCTTACCACTAGACCAACAACTCCTTTGTATCATATTTTAATAACAATAATTTAAGAACCTACTATCTAGATCCAAGGATTTTATTCACTTAAAATAAAAATTTTACATAAGCCAAGGCTTGAACCCCTGACTTCTCAGACACTTCCAAACACTCCTAAATCACTTAGCCACTGAAGTAGACATTTATTTCTGTCACTTTCTTGCACAACTAAATATTTATGTGCAGTCTCCTAACTATTCCCTTGTTCAAAACCTATTTCTTCTAGGCCCAAAATTGGTGGCTTTACAGTGCATTTCCAATATGGTGTGCCTTTTGAAGTTTTTCTTGGTTGATTCATTGTCAAGTTCATTTGATGATGACAAGGTTAGGGTGTAAATTTCAATAATTTGATCAAGTTGATGCAATTATTCCACTTTTGTAGTTATTGTCAAATTGTCCTTTTCTTTTTTTGAAATTATTCAGTAAAAAAGGCATTTGTGTTAGTTTGTAACGATTTATTTATAATTTATACTAGGTATCAAGTCTTTGATTATTATTATTCATGATTCCTATTAAAAATAATATTTTTCTTTTAAAGATACATATTATTTAAAAAAGAAAAATATATAGTCGATAGAAAAAGAAATACATTCAAATTCGATTTTGGGTTCATCTCAAACTTCAAAAATAAATATCAAATTGTTTAGCATATACTTCAATGACTAAGTTCAAATGAATCCATGTTACTTTAAATTAGCTTTCCTTAAAGTTCAACTTCATGCATTCATAAAAAATTATGTATACCCAAGTTGAAGTTAATATTAGATGAACGAAAAAATCCTTTTCCTCCCCCCTCTCTCTCTCTCCATCTTCTCCCTCCCACTATTGCTTCCTCTCACTAGAGGTAAGGATTAAAATTTTCATGATTATACATCATTTCTATCTTTTTATTTCCCTGGAGGAAAAGAGTATGGAATGGGTAAACTGTTATAAATATGTGTGTGTCTTCAATAATTGATCCAGACTAATTTTTGCTCGAAAGAAACTTGCTTAACATTGAAAATAGTCTAAAATATAATTGGACTTTGTATGGAACTATGCTTTGTTCTACATAACACAAACTTTAACAAACCCTAATGGCAACCACCCAACAAAAGGAACAAAAAAGAAAATGGAAGGAAAGTTATAAAACATAATAAAACTAAGAAGGGCCCAAATCCTCAAGCCTCCTCTTATGATCGTGGTTCGTGAGTTGTAGCAGAAAAAGACATTATGCAACAACATGGTGCCACCAAACTAGATGCACATGTCAAGATCCCATGACGGCACAGCTTATACACAAATCGCTAGAGGGCTTTCGCCCACCAAGTTCCATTCTAGTGGACCTCTTTGGGACCCAAGAGTTGATCTCAACAAACCCCGCACCTAAAACCCTAGGTCCTCCAATAATCATTAGTTGATCCCCGCATGCCCTAAATGCTATCCCCCACCCATATATTGAGGCTATACGCTCAGGGAATGGCCCTACCGTTACCCACAAGTTCTTCTCCTTGTCATATTTCTTTACTTTCCTCAGTACATGATCAGCTAAATACAACACATCATTCACAACTGCCACTAGAAGAGGTCCCTCAGCTACAAAAGATTCTTCTATTGGTCCATCCCCCTCGTTTGGTGCAGGGTACATGTTAGGTATCTCACTCCAAGTCTGGTTTTTCAAATCATACACCTCTCCGGATGTTATTGTCTTCAAACTCTCAACCCCAATGCCACCAATAACATAAAACTTCCCCTCTAGGAACACCGCAGAACACATTCTTCTAGCCTTATTCATGCTAGGAATGGTCTCCCACGTGCCAGTTTCAGAATTATAAAGCTCTGCTGAGCTCAAAATATTTCCACGTAGATCACAACCACCAGCTATAATTCCAATTTCACCCAAACTAGCAGATGCAAACAAGCACCTAGGTATATGCATCCTCATCCCAGTTGTCCATGTGTGCGTCAAAATGCTATATTTATAGACAATAGGGTACATTATTTCTTTTCCAAAAACTAGAAGTTCGGTCCCAACAGCCAATGACTCCTTACTAGAACACATGAAACATTCATTGGCCCGCATTTTAGGCATATGCATCCATCGGCAATGGATTGGATCAAAAGCCTCCCACTCTAGAAGGTTGCAGGAGAAGTAAACCCAATGTTCAACAATTCCCATTTGTCGCCTCAACTTGTACAGCTCACCACTCCGTATAAGAGAGTGGAAACCCGTATTCAAAGTTGCAATGATGCCATAATCAGACCTTGAGCAACGGATGAGACAGTTAATCGAGATGTCTCGCCCAAGCTGGTGGATCAATAAACTTGATTCTGAATTTTCCCAAGCATAGCGGTGGTTTTCTTTTTGGCCAATTTGGGCAAGCCACATATCCTCCCTTTTTTCCTTCTTCTCGTCACCTTTGGGTACTTTGACACCACTTTTCGCCATAAGATCTTCTGTCTTCTTACTAGTTCTAGCTTTGTGAGAGCACCAGAAACCTTCCCTTTTGTTCTTCATGATAATAATATGTAAAATTGATCAGTCACTACATGAAATATATATATATATATAGAGAGAGAGAGAGAGAGAGATTTTATATAGGAAACACACCAATTCACATATCATAGAATTCCATAAAATTCAACAAAAAATTATTATAAAATCCCTACAGAAATCAATTGTAGAGAGCTAAAATACACTAGTCATGCTAATCTCAAAAAAAAAAAAAAGAATTCAATTTTGAAGAAAATGAATAGCACACTTCTATCCACCCAAACAAAGCAAAAAAAAAAAATCACAAAAAAAAAGAAGACAAAATAATGCTTATCATCAAAAGCAACACTCATAACAAAAATAGTCTAGTAATCAAAACAAAGAATTAAGAATCAAACAATCTGATACAACTTACAACTTGATGCTCTTTATGAAGAAGAAATAACTTGAAAATCAAAATCTATAGCATTAATGAGAAATGATAATTATCTAAACAATGTTATCTTTTATTTCACTTCTATGAACACATATAAAGTTAAGAAAGAAAATTCACCAAGAATCAATCACATGTCACATCTTTTAACAATCAACAGTGAAAATTAAATCTAAATTTAGCTCTAAAATGTAACCAAGATAAATGATTTACCCTTCACTAAAATCAATACATTTCAAATAATAAAAAGAGGTTTTCTCTCATTTTAGAGTATATGTTGCCCTTAAAGAGAAATTCCATAAAAAAATAAAAAAGAAAAAAGAAAAAGAAACCATTTGCTTTAACAATGGAAATGAGAAAGTTAAAAATGAATCCACAAACCATCATAAAAGAAACGAAAAAAAGGCTTACAAATTGGATAACAAAGGGGCTGAAGCTTTTAGCTATTCGGGGATCAAATTAACAAAACAAAAGCTCAATTTGCTTCAAATTCTCTCTTTCTCTAGCAATAGTTCATATTCACTTAGAGAGTGAGAAAGACTGAGAGCTTATAAAAAAAAAAAATTGGTGAAAGAGAAGTGAATTTATAGCTAAAGGAAAAAATATTTAAAATTGTAATTTTTTAAATTATTTTTAACAAGAAAAAAAAAGGAAGTAAAAGGTGGGGCCTACAACTTCTATGGAAGGGAGTTGTTGTTTAAGAATTGCAGCCCCAACCAAAGGAAAACCAAACTACAAACCATGTTTTCCTCACGTGTTTGAAATTCCAGACCCTCCTTAGTCTTCACTGAAAAATATAATTATTTGTATATTTTGTTCTGTATTTATATATTTTATAAATTTTTTGTATTGTTTTATAACTATATTGTATTTAAAATTATCAGATTTGTTTTTGCATGCATTTTTTTCTTTCCTTTTTTTTCTCACCAACCTTCCTTTTATGATATTTGTAATGATTAGTATTTTTTTAAAATTTTCAAATACAATTAATAGAGTTGCATATATAATTTAAGCATATATTTATATAATTATCCTACAATGAGGATCGAATGTGGATCCACCTCCTTCAGGATTCATTAAATTGAATATCGATGGAGCTTGTAGTCCGATTTCAGGTTTGGTCGGCTCGACAGTAGTGCCGAGGGATGAATACAATAATTGGGTGTGTAGGATAGGTAGAAATATCGACAACTATAGCGTTGAGTAAGCAGAGGTATGGGTAATTTATGATAGTCTTATCATTGAGTGGGATGCTAAATTAAGAGATGTTGAAACGGATTGCGAACTTACTATTAAAAGGATCAATGGTGGTTTGAGAGGGTATTTACACACAAATTTGGTTCCAAGCATTCAAGCGTTATGTAGTCGGGAATGGAGAGTTGGTTTTGAGAAAATTCCAAGGGAGGTGGATTATGTCACTCACTTGTTGGCTGGAATGATGAAGGATTTCCCGGTTGGCGCCCAAATTTAACATACAGCTCCCTTTTTGGTCCTCCACCAGTTAAGGATGGATAGCATATTTGTACTTTCGATTCTTGCTATAAAATGTTAGTTGAATAATTCGATTTCTTGTTACCAAAAAAATGTACCGTAGTATAATGATTGATGACCACAATTAAAAAACAAAAGGGTTCTTCTTCCCATTTGGCCATAAAACCCTAGTATGTGCATTCCTTCCTCATTTTATTTTAACTTATTTATGTCAATTTTACGTAGGGTTTTGATTGCGTTAAACCAAATACATACTATACTATGAAGAGAAATAAAAAACAAAATCGAAAAAAAGAATTTCATTTCAATTACGGTTTCAATCAAATCATATTAAATGAACTTGTACTTCAAATTTTAATATAATTGTATATATTTTGTTATTTTTTTCGTGATGATCGAACCTTGGTTAATGTTCTTATGTTCTATTAATTATTTTGAATAAATCAACTAGTACTTTTCTCGATCGAATGTGAATACAAATCCTTTTATTATAACACATATATGTCAATAAGTTTAATTGAATTTTAACCTTTTAATGTTCATCCTAATTAGGGCTTTGATCGAGTCAAATCAATACTATGGAAACAAATAAAGAAATATAACCGGTAAGAAAGAATTTGATCTAAATTAAGATTTCGATCAAATTACATTAAATGAATTTATACTTCAAAAATTAATATAAATGTATCTATTTTTTGTTGTTTTTCAAAACGATCGGATCCTCCATGACCATGAGGTCGGGGGTTTGATCCCCGCCCATGGGAATGGAGTACATTTCCTGGTCAGTCGTTTACCTCTTTGAAGAGCACCTATGGTGAGAGTATTAGTCACCACTATTGGCGGTGGATACCCTGGTTTCGACAAAAAAATGATCGGACCTTGGTTGATGTTCTTATGTTCTATTAATTATTTTGATTAAAGAAATTAGTACTTTTCTAATCCAATGTGAAAAAAAAATTATTTTATATGTGGCAATTGAGATTCTTTCGAGATGGTGTTTTGAATTTGTGGAGGGGCTAAAGGGTGTTCAACAATTATCATGGAAAGATTACCAAAAAAACTCCATTGGAAAGGGTTATGGAAATTTTTTTGTTATCATGGTCATGTTATAAATGCTTTTATTCCAAGGAGACATAGTATGAGAGGACAAGGTTTTGGCTTTGTAAGGTTTCCCAAGTTTGCGGAAGCTCGTAGAGCCATAGCCAAACTTAATGGATATGTTGTGTTTGGAAGTCAGATCTTCACAAGAATGGCCAAATTTAATCGAAGATCTTCCTTCTAGAGAAAAGTTAAATCCCAATAGATGGTGTTTGACCAAGGTCAAAGGGTGAATAAAAAAAACTACTACTTCTTGGGAAAAATATTTTTCACAATAATGGGATCTTAATTAATGTTCTTACGTTCTACCAATTATTGAATAAAACCACTACTTCTTTTTTATCGAATGTGAATAAAAAAACCTTTATCTTAACATATATGCATGAAAAAGTTAACATAAACCCTATTGACTTGGTTGAATTTATAATCTTGATCTTAATTAGGGTTTTGATCATGTCAAATTAGATACTATGAAAACAAATAATAAAAAACATAATCAAGAAAAAGGGATTTTGACTAAATTAAGGTTTTGGTGGAAGTATCTTAAATGAATTTATTAAAATATTGATATAATTATATTTGTTATTTGTCGTCTTCTACAACGGTCGAATCTAGATTAATGCTCTTATGTTCTATTAATTATTTTGAATAAAGAAACTAGTACTTTATTGATTAAATATGAAAAAATCGAATAATCAATGCTCTTTATCTATTAACGCGAAGAATCAACTTCCTTTTCTAAGGTGTTACCTTTGCCGCTTTTTTCTAAGTTGTGAATCTTTTGTGTGAGAATCTCATGTAATCTGTAGATGATGGCTTTACAATTCGTGGTTGGAAAGATTCTTGGGTATCGAAAGTTGGACCTCTTTTTTCTTATGTCTCCATGCATGCAAGCCTAGATTTGGAGAGCACTTTGAGGGATTGGGTTCTTCTTGATGGTTCTTGGAACGTTGATTTGCTTCATATTTGGCTACCTGGTGACATGATAAAGCGTATAGTAAGTATCCTTCCTCCTCATTCTACTGGTGTTGAGGATAGGATCATTTGGGCTCAATCTGGTTCAGGGTCTTTTTCTGTTCATAGTGATTCCTGAGATTAAAAGAAGATTCTTGGAGTCTTAAAGATTATATTTGGAAGCCTGTTTGGAAATATCAAGGACCACAGAGAGTCTGTCTTTTTCTATGGCTTGTGGTCAAACAGAGGCTTCTTACTAATTCAGAACGTGCTAGGAGAGGAATTAGGTAAAATAATGTGTGCTTATTATGTGGTCATGATATTAAGGACATTATGCATGTTCTCTGAGATTGTTCGACGGCCAAGGAAGCATGGATGCTTGTAGTCCTTCCTAAGAAGCAATCCGTGTTTTTTTTCTGATTCCCTTCAAAATTGGTTTTCCACTAACCTTTGTTGTTATTTTAAGATACAAGATAAAGGAATTACTTGGTCATGCTTATTTGGTTTAATTGCTTGGAGAATTTAGAAAAATAGTAATCTTTTCATCTTCCAAAACATTAATTAGACTGCTTATGAAATTGTAAAAGTCTCTCTCAATTGGGCCCAACAGTTTGAACCTTTTCTAAATGAGGCCAAACCTAACTCACCCAATTCGAAATTCACTACCATTATGAAGACAATTGGATCTATTTATTTTCTGATAAAGAAGTGGCTAGAGCTTCTAGAAATGCATTTGCGTGTGGGGTGGTTCGTGATTAGGCTGGCAATTGGATTTTCAGCTTTAATCATTATTTGGGCAAATGTTAGCCTTTGGAGGCAGAACTTTGGGTGTTATTGATGAAATTCTCTTCTCTTTTTTTTTTAAATAAGGGCTGCAAGAAAGTCAGGATTCTGACATATAACCTTGAGGTGATTAGGGCCTTGTCTATGGAGGAGTCAGTGGACTCCGGTATTACGTTGCTCAGAAGAGTTAAAGGTTTTTTGCACTCTGATCGTCGGTAGGAAATCAAGTTTGTTCCTAGGGAGTGTAATTTAATTGTCAATCAATTGGCAAAGAATAGTCACTCTTGGTAGACTTCCCTTCAGATCTTTAAAGTACCTCTTGATTTGGTGGTTACGGCTATCCAAAGAGACAAAGCTTTTAGAGTCTTTCAGTAGTTGTTACGTTGTATTTCTATTTATCATATTTCACCAAAAAAAATTAATGGAAAATATTTTCCCCTCTCTTCTTTCTCTTCTTTTCTTAGAAAAACCCTAGCTGCTCAACTTTTTCAAATTAAATCTTTGTTTCATCGGCGGCGTTGACTTTTGGGTTGGTTATTGATCGCGGTTTCTTCAATATCTTTTGTAGTTCTATTTTGTTTTTAATTTCAGTCCACATTATCGCAGTGTTGTCCACAGCTTTGTAGTTTTATTTTGTTCACATTTTTCTTGGTTTTTGTTTTGTCCACTCTGTTTTCTTTTAAAATAGATGTGGTTGTATTTTTAATTTCTATTTTAAGTCATGTTCTGGCGTACGTGAAGTTTGTCAATATAAGGGTGTTGCCATATCTTATAAGATTTGTTCTCGAAAGGCTTTATCTTGATAGATCATAGTGATGATGATGGCCTTTTGTGCATTTTTGATATGGTGTGTCTTTTGGAAGTTTTTCTTGGTTGATCAGTGTTCATCGTCAAGTCAATTTGATGATGATAAGGTTAGGGTGTAAATTTCAATAATTTGATAAAGTTGATGCAATTATTCCATGTTCAAATGAATCCATGTTACTTTACATTAGCTTTCCTTAAAATTCAACTTCATGAATTCGTAAAAATTTATATATACCCAAAGTTAAAAGTTAATATTTACAATAAAAATTAGAAATGTGATTTTTTTATTGAGCTAACATAACAATTATTTAGTCAAAGCAAGGACTTGCCTTTTACATTTTATAACCTTAATTTTGATGGATGATAATGTTTTCCATAAGCATAATATTTTTTGCCTTCAAACATTATAAAATTACACCTTAACCCTTTATTTAAATTTTCGCCTCTTTTAATTATTGAACTCGTGTTTTTTGTTAAATCACCTAAAATTAGATGGAAAATTAGTGTTTGTTAATTTATTACAAAACATAAATGTAGATTATCACGATATAACACATCAGTATTTAATTAATTTTAAAATTATTTTAAAATTAAACTAAATAAATGAGATAATGATAAATTTTTAATTAAAAAAATAATTTGTTATTGTTTTCTAAAATTGAAAATCTTCTTGAGTAATACAGTGTGAGGGGAAAAAACCGTCAAATTGGTAGGGCCCATTGTCTTGAAATGGCATAAGCAATACAGATGTGTTCAAATTTAGATTTTTTCTCTGGCTTTTTGTCTTTTTGTATTTAATAAAAAGCATGAATCCTCTTAAGATTACTTACCAATTTAAGAAATTTTTATGTATTTGTTTTTAAATGAATTCTAAAATATAAAAAAGGTTAATTACCATATATACATCGTCTAACCATTGGTTAATATATTTACAAGAAGTTTCCCTTTCTATCTCTTTTAATTTGGATAAACATTTATTTTTTTACTATCTTTTTTCTTTTCATTTATGTGAAATTCTCTCGGAAAGCTTCAAAAATCTTGCTCTAACCAATTTCCAAATATAGAGAATTTCTTGTTCCTACCATTTCAGATCTCTGTTCACACATGGGCTGAATTACACGTATCAAAATTTTTATTTAAATTTAATTTTATAAAATCATTTTATGTATATTTATTACATCCACAAAAATTATAATCGTAATGGGAAATTTGTAAATAATGGCTTTAACCCAAAACGGTAAATTTACTTTACAAAATTTATGAAATTATAAATTAATATAACAAAATTTTATAATTCATCTTTAGAATAAGAAAATTAGATAAATTAAATTTCAATTAAGTAAATTTTAGAATAAGATCATTTCAATTACAAACACCGTAGCTCCATTTGAGAAATATAATTTTAAGCAAATATTATTTATCATATTTTCTAAAGTTTTAATTTATTTTAATTTTGATTTGTTAAAATTTTCAGAATTTTATATATTTTAAAACTTCCAATTTGATTTTCATATTTTTCTTTTTAATCTTTTACCTATTATTCACTTAATAATTACTTGGTTGTGTTGAGGTGAGAGGTCTCCCATTGGGATTATTATGCCAGCATCCAAAAAATTTTAAGTAGTAATGTACTACAAGAGCTAATTTTATATAAAACAATTTTAATGGGAATTATAAGTCAATTAACCGATTAATTTAATATACATCAAATGTAAATTATCATTCAAATAAGCCTCAAAATTATGTTACTTTTGCATCAGTTTTTCTACTTGACCTCACTTGTGGATGCTTAGCCACCATAATCTCCTCTTGCTGCAACCTCACTTCGCTAGGAGCAACATTGTCACATTTTTTACATTATATTATAGAGTAGCATCACACACATTCTCTTGTAACACAAATTCTAGTTTTATACAATCCATAAATAAGAAAGGAGAATCCAATTCATTTTCAAGGTAAATGCGTATATGCAAAAACAAAAAGCAACACTACAACCATATCTGTAGATGAATGAAATGCTTCTAGTTCAAAAACCAAAAAAAAAAAAAAAAGGAATGAAATGGTTTATCATATATGAACATAGTAGATATAATAAGAGGAAGAGAAATGTGAGAATCATGATAATATATTGATGGCCTGCGCCCCACGAGCAACCTTGATGAAGACATCCTCAAGAGTGGTGTCAGCCAAACTTTGCATTCTCAACTGCTTGGAATACATCTGCTATTCTCACCTCTTGCTTTGGCATCTCGAACTTCTGTGTTCCCGAGATTCGGTATATCTTGTTAGCATTTGGGGAGAGATGTTGTACCATGTTCTCCACTTCTTCCTCGTTATTTGAAGATGCTGTTATAGTGAATATGTATGATCCTCCATATCTGCCCTTCAGCTGCCATACACACCAATCATAGGTTAACATAGCTTTTCTCACATCAAAAACCCAAACAAACTTTAGAAGAAAGTGTTTGGAAAAAATAGAAGATTAAATACATCTCTTAAAGATAATATAATAGAAATTCTGCAGATAAGAGGATTAGTTCAAAAGCTCTGGTCTATGGATAGGGTGTGTAACACGCTACCGTGTAAAAGATGAGAGGAATGAAAGTTTTATCAAGTTGAGAAAATTACTATTAGAACCAAATTAACCTCTTTTTCATTTCCTAGGCACTGTAAGGCGCCATCTAAAAAAATTCCAAATCGTTCACATAGCACCTCTGCCTCTTCCATTGAGTGCGCTGCAAACATTCAGATAATATTTGTTGGTATCTAAGGGCCAATACTTCTCACCTTCTATTACCAATAATCTTTTTAAATGAAGTGCAAAATAGAGAGAGCAAAGCATGCAAATAGGTTAAAATCATGAATGGTGAATCAAGAATGGCAGTGCAGAGAGAGAAAGAGAGAGAGATACTGGTGAGAATAATTGCCCTGTCTCGTTTTGCCTGTTTCACAACACTCCACAGACTATTTCTTGAAGCTGGATCAAGACCGGTACTAGTTTCATCCATAAAGACAACCTATTTGCAAAATCTCAAATGACTAAAAGCCATGAACAGCACCCCAGGATATAAGTTTAGTAATGTCTTACATAGAAATGTAGAGTGAACCATTTTACCTTAGGATCCCCAATCAGTGAAATGGCAACGCTGAGCCTCCTCTTGATACCTCCAATGTATTTGCCCGCATGTTTGTCCGCAACCCCTCCATGAAATAGGTTGACACTCTTCAGAGAGTCATCCACTGCCTGAGGCAATTGCATGGGAATGAGCAAAAATAGAATCCAAATATTTTACATCATGATGAACTACATCGCCTCAGCCTAGTTTTCTATGAAGGTCCACCATCCGCCCTTAATATTTGAATATTAAAAGACAAAACGGAAGTCTGATAGAAGGGCCTCTAGACTTGAGATTTATAATTAAATAATTTTTATGAGCATCAACTTCTCCAAGTAAAATCCATAACAAGCTCAGAACATAGGTAATCTTGACTTACTTGATTTAATGCAGAACCTTTGAGGTTCTTCAGTCTCCCATAAAATAGCAAGTGCTCCCTCCCAGTTAAAGTTTCCCAGAGCAGGCTAATTTACAAAAAGAAAATAAGAAATCTTTCAACATGGAAAACAATGTGTTTCTTGGCAAAAGGAAACAATTATATCATACTCATGCTGTGGACAGACACCCATGCTTGTATAGATTGTATCCATAGAAGTCAGTATATCTAAATTCTGAAGATATGCTATCCCTGAGGTTGGTTTTGTGAGCCCAATCATCTGTCCACAGAATAACACATCAATCTTGCATAGTTTTTAACAGGTAAACCTGATTCTATCTTTATAAGATACAGGCAGAAGTAAGACGAAAGTAATCCCAACATAGGGAACAAAATCACTAAAATTACTAGTGGGGAAACAAACTAGATCCTACCATGGAAGATTTCACTTTCAGCCCCTCACGTCACAGAAAATGCATACGAGTCTGCTAAGTGCATAAAAGAACCATACTTTCAAATTATAGAGAGAAAAAAAAAATCATACACTACCATATTAATTAAAGAAGTCTTGCCTGCACCATTGGGTCCAAGCATGCCAAAACACTCCCCTCTAGGCAAAGCAAGAGACAATCCTCTCACAGCAATTTTGGCAGGATTTCCATCCCTTGCAGGATATATCTTTTTGAGGTTGTCACAAATGATGGGATAACTTGTAGTTGATTCAAGTATCAAATGTTCAACTTTCTCTCGCTGGAAAGAAAAATATAAAAGAAAATATTATTACACAAATAAGTTATTCATATCACATTGAGCTAGAGATGGTAGGACATCCACTTGGATGTATTACCTCCATGTCATTGAGAAAAAGCAACAATGGGCCATCAGTATCTTCTTACCAGAAGAGAATAAATCATATTAATGATTAGTAGGCTATGTTTGTTTGAAACTTCTGCTACTTTTAGCTTTCTATACATATTTTACAAGTAAAAAGAAAAGAAAGAAACCAAATAGCAAAAGCAGAGTGTAAGCCGTAATATGAATCATTTTACCTCAATTTCAACCATAGAATAACAAAAAACACCTTTCTTTGCATATTGAAACACAACAACTGAAATACCAGAACACTATAAAGAATAATTCTTCTTAACTATCTAAACAAAAATTTAGTGCTTTTGCTTAAATTTAATAAGAATTTTAGAATTCCTATAGTCTATGACATTTTAGAACTCTCACCTGCATATGCTCGAACCGCTTCCACTCTGGCCACCTCCTTGGCGAACGACGGCAACTCCTCTCCCAACCCTTCTCCGTCTATAACACAGAAGTTTCCGCATAGGAAAAAAATAAGATAAAACCAGTGCTCTTCATGCACAAACTTAAAAACAAAAGAAGAAGAAGAAGAAGAAGAAAATCAATATCAAAATCGAAACTTTGCATTGATGCGAACCTGAAACGGAGGACCGAAGGCAAACGGAAGATCCTAGATCAGTCAATTTCGAATTTACAATGCCGAAGAGGTGGCCGATGCGATTAGAGGAGGAAGCGTAAGATGCGAGGTTTGACTCGAGGGTGCGGTTGAGGTGGACTAGATTTCGTTCCAGATCATCGCACTGAGTCAGAAACTCGGCCACGATACTTGGTGCTTGGGTTAGATCATGGTTGGTGCCGAGTTTAGCGTTGAGGGCAGTGGAAACTGAGGTGGACAGAGTCGATAGTGGAAGGAGACTTTGCAGAGAGTCCATTTGAGTCGGATTTCCGGGTCAAGCCATGGAAAATTCGGGCGATGAGAGAAATTTGATAGGGCGAGGAGGGTAATTAGGGAATTTCGATGTTCAGGATTGGATGGAGATGAGAGACAAAGTGGAGCAGATCGACTGATTCGATGCTTCCATGGAGGAGATACTGAGTGGATTGTTAGCAAAAGAAAGAAACGAGTGGAATTTGGATTGGTATGGGGTCAAGCCAACTCCGGATTGACTCTAAATTGGGCTTGATATTGGACCTAAAGGGCCCATCACTATCTTAATTAATTGCACTCACTTGAGCCCATAGATTGATGTATAAAAGGGAAAATAAATTTTTAATATTATTTTTAAATCATAGTTATTAGTATGGGTTTGAATAATTCTTCTTTCTTCTGGGTTTTGGTTGGTTAATTCAATCATTTGAGTTAATATTGTACGCGGGGATTCATTGAGCTAAAAGTAAATATTATAAACAATAAGTAAATTCTTTTTAATCTACATTGAGACAAACAAATATTTTGAAATAGCTAAATTGAGCAAGTAAATTCTCTACATAGAGATTTTTTTACAAATGAAATTAAAATTGTGATTAATTATGAAAATGTCTCTTTTTTATTATATACGTAAATAATTTGAACATGCCACATCAATAAACCTAATAAAAAATTTATTTTTCGATGGAATCATATAGAATGACATCACCGTATAAATCTCGTGAATACTCGTTATTTTAAAAAATTAGAGATTTTAAAAGTTTAATCTTTTTTATGGAGCCATTAAGAATGACACCACCATTTTTTACATGCCAAACATTTTTCTTAAATTAAAAATATATTATTTTATTGGTGGCTCCATTTAAAATGACGGTATCATTTTTTAAATGTTTTTAAATTTTAAATATAAATAATAATATTTTATTTGGTGGAACCATTCTCTTTTGTGTGAAATAATTTTTTTACTTATATTTTGTTAGAGGATGAATGGGAGAGGGATAAGGAACATTTTTTTATGTATTTGTGTTTTTGTTTATTTAGTAATTTTTTTTAAATTTGAAGGTATGTTTTGTTTAAATCTGACAGGGCTCCGACAGCGGTAAATTTAATGGTTATTTTTCTATACCGATTATTTATTCGGTAATAGGTTCAAATTGGTTATGTAAGTGTTTCTATTGGCTGCGATAGAACGATAACGGATTCAAATTGGTTATACAGCCAACAAGTGAATTATTTGAAATTTCCTAAGTCAACGGGATGTTTGAAGGCTTTAAGAATCCCAAATCAAACCACAAGGGTGAGATTATCAATATCGACGACATTCGAGCTACAATTTAATAGCACTAAGAAACTTGCTTGGTCGACTTGCTCATGTTGCAGTTAAACATTGTATTTTCAATTTGTAAAACACAATATTGTAAGTCTTGAACAAAATATCTTTTTTTAATTGAAAAACACATTTAATAAAAAAAACCCATGGCACTGGTGGCACCATTCTAAATGGCTTCACCAAATTAAATATTTTTTATTCTTAAAATAAAATAATATTTTTAAAAATTTAAAAATAATAAATAATAATAACTATAATAAAACTAAAAAATATAATAATAATAAGTTAAACATTAACGCACTCAATAAAATAATATATTTTTAAATTAAAAAAAAGATCTTACATGTGAAAAGTGGTGGCGCCCAACAATGCATGAAAAGAAAAAGAGAAATCTAAAAAAAAAAAAAATACAAGAGAAATACGACTATTTTTAAAAAATTAGAGGTTTAAATCCCAATAAAATTCATCAGAAAGAAAAACTTGAGCTTTACGTAAAAAGAAATTCTAAATCTTCCTAGATTCATATTTTAGAAGGAAAAAAATGCATGCAAAGAAAAAAAAAAAGAAATCTAGTCTCATAAAGAAGAAAATAGAAAAGAGTGAAGTAGGTATACCTAAGTCAAAACTGCAAGCAAAACTCAAAAACTCATACTTTTGCAAGGTATCATAGTTTTCCTGAAAACTCTTGACTGCATGTGTGTTAGAATGGCATAAACTAGGAAAAAAGCATAATACCCTCCCCATCAAGAAGAACAAGCTGGAAACATACACACATACAAGCAAGAGAGGCATGGATTTTCATCTCGGGTTAGGTAGAAATCAGGAAAAGATTTGCTTATTTTGTTAAATTCTTAGTTTGTACGGTTGTTATGCTTGAAGTAAAGGGAGTACGGTGATTATGGGGAAATGAGGGAGGAGAGCCTAATAGAAAATGGAGGAAGGAGAGGAAAGTAAGCGGCTCTTCACTAAAATAACATAGTTTACCCTTACATTTTCTAAATTTCGATCATATACTCAAATTTAAAATATTTCAATTTGAAAATAAAAATGTTAATAGTCAAATTAAGTCTTAACTCGATTGCCATGGATATTGTTTCCAATGTAGGAGGATGTGGGTTCGAGTGTGTTGAAATGTATTATCTTCATATTTATGAGTTGGAGAGGGGCTATAGATAATTCTAGATATTGTGTTAAAAAAATTATTAGAAAGAACCATTAATTACTTAATATATAAAAAGAAAATGATAAGTATCATTAAAAAATTGGGTAAACTATCAAACTAGTCACTTTTGTTTGTCTAGGGTTACATTTTAGTCACTTATGTTTGAAATGCTACTTTTAGTCACGTTATCATTTTGTTACAAAATGATCACTCTACAGTTAAGATCTGTTACATTCCAAAAGGCAGTCCGACGTGACAATTAAAATGAATTTTAAATGTCAATGTGGATATCCAGTTAAGATGAGAAAAGTTAAAAAAAATTATGAAAATAGAATACAAAATTTTACCCTAAAACCCAATTTTCTCCCATTTAAAAAGAAGCAATAGTTGAGTTTTCTTTATTTCAGTCAAAGAAGACAAGAGAATAGCAGAACTATGGATAAGAAGAAGAAGAAGAAATGGACGCACCAGCCTCTATACCTGCTTGCTATTGTGGTTGTCCACAATACATAAATAAACAAAAATAAAGCATGTCTTTTTTTGTCTATCACATATACAGAAAAACATGAAAAGGTGGATCATTTTTTGCAAAAAAAAAAAAAGCCCATAATATCTAAACCCAAAATCCAGGTAAAGAACAAAAAAACTCATTACTTACTGTAATCCATGCCTGGACCCTCCATTGAATCGATCCTTTGTTCTTCTATTTTGAATAAAAAATTTAATCGATTAATGGAGCACTCAATTTGATTTCTAGTGTTTTGATTCAACAAAGATGACTATGAAAATAGATGCTTTAATTTTTTCAGTAAAAATGGAAACGAAAACTAAGAGAAAAAGGAGACCAAGAGTTTTTTTTCCAATTCAAGGTTAGAAAATTCAATTAATTAAAAAATCATTTAATTTACTTGACTGAACATCCACGTTGGTATTTAAAAATTATTTTAACTACCACGCCAGACTGTTGTTTAGGAGGTAACAGATCTTAAAGGTAGAGTGACCACTTCGTAACAAAACGATAACATAAGTGATTAAAATGTAAAATTTCAAACATAAGTGATTAAAATGTAACATGAGGCAAACAAAAGTGACTATTTTAATAGTTCATCCTAAAAAATGAATTTACTAAAAATTTAAAAACAATAAATATTAATATTAAATGAAGAAAAAATCATTTAATTTACTTGACTGAACATCCATGATGGCATTTAAAAATAATTTTAACTGCCACATCGGACTATTGTTTAGGAGGTAACAAAACGATAACGTAAATGACTAAAATTTAACCTGAAGCAAACTTTATATTAATATTGAATGAAAAAAATTATTAAAAATTTTAAAAATTAAATAAAAAATTTATATTAACATTAAATGAACAAAAAATCCCTTCTTCACTCTCACACTCTCTCCATCTTCGCGCTCCCACTACTGCTCTCTCTCACTAGAGGAAAGGATTAAGCTTTTCATGATCATACATCCTTTCAATCTTTTTCTTTCTCTGGAGGAAAAGAGTATGTGTTAGAATTAAGTGACTCGAATCCTTATTTAAATAAAATAAAAAAAGCTTCCCTATAGAACTACACTTCTTTTATTTTATTTTAGAATAAGGTTTTTTAAACCTTATTAAACTCCATCTATTTGATATTAATTAGAATAAGGAGTTTCAATCTTATTACACTCCTATTAGAATATGACTTTACAAGCCTATAAATAGACATAGTCTATTCCTCTTGTAATTGATTCGAATTCGATGTAGTAAATTTTTTTCTCCTCTACCCGTGGTTTTTTCCCGAAAAGGTTTCCACGTAAAATATGTGTGTTCTTTAAATTTTTATTTCTCTTTTCTTTGCTATATATTGTCATTATCGATGTTATATTTTTCACAAATTGGTATTCGAGCTTCCGGGTTTTTCATCTCGATCACGGTAATGGCGTCTTTAAAGTATGAAATTTCGTTGTTAGATCGCAACACCAAATTTGTGTTGTGGCAGATAAAGATGCAGGCAGTTCTTGCACAGATGGATTTAGAGGAAGCCCTGCTAGGGGTAGATAAGATGCCTTCGACATTGACGGAGGAAGAGAAAAAGCGCAAGGATCGAAAGGCGCTAACACAGTTACATCTGCATTTGTCTAACGAAATTTTGCAAGATGTGATGAAGGGGAAGACCGCCGCGGCATTATGGAAGAGGCTAGAACAAATATGTATGTCGAAAACTCTAACTAGCAAGTTGTATATGAAGCAACGTCTTTATGCTCATCGTTTGGAGGAAGGTGCGTTTGTGCATGAAAACTTAACAGTGTTTAAAGAAATTCTTTCAAACTTGGAGGCCATGGAGGTTCAGTATGATAAGGAAGATCTAGGGTTGATTCTACTTTGTTCGTTGTCCCCGTCTTATTCAACCTTCAGAGACACGGTTTTATATAGTCGCGAGTCTCTCACAGTTGATGAGGTTTATGATTCTTTGACCTCGTATGATAAGATGAAGCATCTTATGGTTAAACCCGACTCTCAGGGAGAAGGTCTCATTGTTCGTGGGAGACAAGATCGGAATGCTGATGATGATCGTGAAAGGTTACAGGAACGGAATCCTCGCGGTAAATCTAAGGGTAGATCGAAATCTTCAAATAGAGGTAAAACTTGTAACTTCTGCAAGAAGAAAGGGCACGTTAAATCTAAGTGCTATAAGCTACAGAACAAGATTAAGAGGGAGGCTACGAATCAAAAGGGAAAACAACTAGAAAATTCTGGTGAAGCTGATGTTGTAAAAGACTACAGGGATGGTGAACTTCTAGTCGCTTCTGTCAACAATTCTAAAGTGAGCGAGGAGTGGATACTTGATACAGGCTGCACCTTCCACATGTGTCCCAATCGGGATTGGTTTACAAATTATGAAATAGTGTCTGAAGGTGTTATTTTAATGGGAAATAATGTTTCGTGTAAAATCGCAGGTATTGGAACAATTAAAGTTAAGATGTTTGATGGAGTTGTCAGAGTACTTAGTGACGTACGACATGTTCCAAAATTGAAGAGAAATTTAATTTTGTTAAGTACTCTTGATTCAAAAGGGTACAAATACACAACTGAAAGTGGGATTTTGAAGATTTCCAAAGGTTCCTTCGTTGTGATGAAAGGGCAGAGAAAGACTGCCAAGTTATATGTTTTGCAGGGTTCTACTGTTATTGGTGATGCAGCTGTTGCATCCTCTTTCTTTTCAGATGATGATATTACTAAACTTTGGCATATGCGCCTAGGGCATATGAGTGAGAATGGCATGGTAGAATTGAGCAAAAGAGGACTTCTTGATGGGCAAAGAATTTACAAACTGAAGTTCTGTGAACACTGCGTTTTGGGAAGCAAAAGAGAGTTCGATTCACCAGAGGAATCCATAACACGAAAGGAACATTGGAATATATTCATTATGATTTGTGGGGTCCATCAAGAGTCCCTTCGAGAGGTGGAGCTAATTATATGCTAACTTTTATTGATGATTTTCCAAAAAATTTTGGGCATTCTTCCTGAAGTAGAAAAGCGATGTGTTTTTCGCATTTAAGTCTTGGAAAACTATGATTGAAAAATAGACGGAAAAACAAATAAAATACCTCCGCACTGACAATGACTTAGAGTTTTGCTCTGATGAGTTTAATAAACTGTGCAAGTTAGAAGAGATCGTGAGACACTTGACAGTTCGTCATACTCCACAGCAAAACGGCGTTGCAGAACGAATGAATAGAACGATCATGGAGAAGGTTCGATGTATGTTGTCAAATGCCAACTTACCAAAGTCGTTTTGGGCCAAAGCAGCCTTTACTGCATGTTTTTGATCAACCGATCTCCATCCATTGCCATTGAGAAAAAGACTCCACAAGAGGTATGGTCTGGTAATCCTGCTAATTATTCTGATTTAAAGATCTTTGGGTGTCTTGCGTATGCTCATGTTGATAATGGAAAATTGGAACCGAGATCCATTAAATATGTTTTTCTTGGTTATAAAGCTAGTGTAAAAGGGTATAAGTTATGGTGTCCTGAAAATAGAAAAGTTTTGATTAACAGAGATGTTGTTTTTGATGAAACTGCTATGCTACCTAACTTATCTCTTAAAGACTCTTCCAATAAAGAAAATCAAAAGCAGGTGGAGCATCAGATTAATATAGAGTCAACTCCTCAAACAAGTACAAAAATTGAGAATAGAGTTGCTTCTTCACCATAATACTCTATCGCCAAAAATAGAACTAGAAGAGAAATTAAACCTCCAAAGAAGTATGCCGAGGCTGATCTAGTTGCTTATGCTTTAAATGTGGCCGAAGATATAGATGCAAACTAAGAGTCGTCTAATTATTCTGAGGCGATTAGCTGTGAAGACTCAGAAAAGTGGATGTTTGCTATGCAAGAGAAGATGGAATCACTTCATAAAAATAGAACATGGGATCTTGTGAAACTTCCTAAAGGTAAAAGTGTTGTTCGCTGTAAATGGGTGTTTAAAAATAAAGAAGGGACTCCAAGAGTTGAAGAACCTAGATATAAAGCAAGGCTTATTGCAAAGGGTTACAGTCAAATTCCAGGAGTGGACTTCACATATGTGTTCTCCCCCGTTGTAAAGCATAGTTTGATTTGTGATATTATTGCTCGTGGTGATATTGTTGTGAGCAAAATTAGTTCTCATGAAAATCCTGCAGATATGATGACTAAGTCACTTTCTATAACCAAGTTTGAGCATTGCTTAGACTTGGTTGGTGTTCATTGTTGAAGTTAAACCCTTAAGGGATTTTATGGAAGAGGTGAAGAACTTGTTCATTGAGAGTTCGCGATGAAGAACTTGTTCATTGAGAATTCGTGTTAAGGTGGAGATTGTTAGAATTAAGTGACCCGAATCCTTATTTAAATAAAATACAATGGTAAAATAAAATAAAAGAAAATCCTTATAGAACTACACTTCTTTTATTTTATTTTAGAATAAGGTTTTTTAAACCTTATTAAACTCCATCTATTTGATATTGATTAGAATAAAGAGTTTCAATCTTACTACACTCTATTAGAATATGGCTTTACAAGCTTATAACTAGACATAGTATATTCCTCTTGTAATTGATTCGAATTCGACATAGTGAATTTTCTTCTCATCTACCCGTAGTTTTTTCCCGAAAGGGTTTCCACGTAAAATCTATGTATTTTTTAAATTTTTATTTCTCTTTTCTTTGCGATATATTGTCATTACTGACGTTATATTTTTCACAGTATGGAATGGGTAAACTGTTATAAATATGGGTAATGGGTGTGTCTTCAGCAATTGATCTAGACTGATATTTGCTAGAAAGAAACTTGCTTAACATTGAAAATAGTCTAAAAATGTAATTGGACTTTGCTATGGAACTATGCTTTGTTCTACATAACACAAACTTTAACAAACCTTGATGGCAACCACCTAGGAAAAGGAACAAGAAAAAAATGGAAGGAAAGTTACAAAACATAATAAAACTAAGAAGGGCTGAAATCTTTAAGCCTCCTCTTATGACTATGTCTGTGGGTTGCAGCAGAAAAAGACTATATGCAACAACATGGTGCCATCGAAACTAGATGCATATGTCAGTATCCAATGACGACACAATTATACAAAAAACTGCTAAAGAGCTTTCTGGCGACCAAGTTCCATTCTAGTGGACCCTCCTTCGGGACCCAATAGTTGATCTCAACAAACCTTGTACCTAAAACCCTAGGTCCTCCAACAATTATTAGTTGACCCCCGTATTCCTTAAATGTTCTCCCCCACCCATTCATTGAGGTTGTACGCTCAGAGAATAGCCCTACCGTTACCCATAAGTTCTTCTTCTTGTAATATTTCTTCACTTGATTCAGTACATGATCAGCTACATAAAACACATCATTCACAACGGCCACTATAGGAGGTGCCTCAGCTATAAGAGGTTCTTTTGTTGGTCCAACCTCCTCGTTTGGTGCAGGGTACATGTTAGGTATCTCACTCCAAGTCTTGGTCTTCAAATCATTCACCTCTCCGGATGTTATTGTCTTCAAAATCTCAACCCCAATGCCACCAAAAACATAAAAATTCCACTTCATGAACACCGCAGAACACATTCTTCTAGCCTTATTCATGCTTGGAATAGTCTCCCACATGCCAGTTTTAGAATTAAAAAGCTCTGCTAAGCTCAAAATATTTTCATGCAGATCACGACCACTAGCTATAATTCCGATTTCACCCAGACTAATAGATGCAAACAAGCACCTGGATGTATGCATCCTCATCCCGGTTGTCCATGTGTGCGTCAAAATGCTATATTTATAGATAATAGGGTACATTATTTCTTTTCCAAAAACTAGAAGTTGGGTCTCAATAGAAAATGACTCATTATCAGAACACATGAAACATTCATAGGCCTACATTTTAGGCATATTCATCCATCGACGATGGATCATGGATTAGATCAAAAGCCTCCCACTCTAGAAGGTTGCAGGAGAAGTAAACCCAATGTTCAACAATTCCCATTTGTCGCCTCAACTTGTACAGCTCACCACTTCATACAAGAGAGTGGAAACCCGTATTCAAAGTTACAATAATGCCATAATTAGACATTGAGCAAAGGAGGAGACAGTTAATCGAGATGTCTCGCCCAAGCTGGTGGATCAGTAAACTTGATTATGAATTGTCCCAAGCATAGCGGTGGTTTTCTCGTTAGCCAATTTGGGCAAGCCACATATCTTCTATTTTTTCCTTCTTCTCTCGTCACCTTTGAATACTTTGCCACCCCTTTTCGCCATAAGATCTTCTCTGTCTTATTACTAGTTCTAGCTTTGTGATAGAACCAGAAACATTCCCTATTGTTCTTCATAATAATAATATGTAAAATTGATCAGTCACTACATGAATATATATATATATATATATATATAGAGAGAGAGAGAGAGAGAGAGACTGATTTATATAGAAAATGCACCAATTCACATATCATATAATTCCACAAAATTCAACAAAAAATTATTATAAAATCCCCGCAGAAATCAATTGCAAGAGAGCTGAAATATACTATTTATGCTAATCTCAAGAAAAAAAAGAACTCAATTTAGAAGAAAAGGAATAGCACACTTCTATCAACCCAAACAAAGTAAAAAAAAAATTTATCGCAAAAAAAGAGAGACAAAATAATGCTTATCATCAAAAGCAACACTCATAACAAGAATCATCTAGTAATCAAAACAAAGAATTAAAAATCAAACAATCTTATAAACTTACAACTTGATGCACTTTACAAAGCAGAAATAACCTAAAATTAAAATCTACAACATTAATGAGGAATGATAATTATCCAAAAGATGTTATCTTTTTATTTCACTTCTATGAACACATATAAAGTTAAGAAACGGTGAGAAAAGGTCATCAAGAGTCAATCACATGCCACATTTTTTAACAATCAACAATGAAAATCAAATCTAAATTTAGCTCCAAAATGTAACCAAGATAAATGATCTACCCTTCGCTAAAATCAATACATTTCAAATAATGGCTTACTCTAATTTCATAGTAGATGCTACCCTTAAAGAGAAATTCAATAAAAAAGCAAAAGAGAAAAAAAAAGAAACCATAAGCTTTAACAATGAAAATGAAAAAGTTGAAAATGAATCCACAAACCATCATAAAAGAAACGACAAAAAAGCTTACAAATTGGATAACAAAGGGGCTGAAGCTTTTAGCTATTCGGGATCAAATTAACAAAACAAAAGCTTAATTTGCTTCAAATTCTCTCTTTCTCAAGCTATAGTTTATATTCACTTAAAAGAGTGTGAGAGAGAGAGAGAGAGCTTATAAAAAAATGGGTGAAAGAGAAGTGAATTTATAACTGAAAGAAAAATATATTTAAAATTGTAATTTTTTTTAAAATTATTTTTAACGAGAAAAAAAAAGGAAGGAAAAGATGGGGCCTACAACTTCCATGGAAGGGAGTGCTGTTAAAGAATTGTGGTCCCAACCAAAGGAAAACCAAACTACGAACCATGTCTTCCTCACGTGTTTGATCTAGACCCTCTTTAATCTTCACTAAAAAATATAATTATTTGTATATTTTGTTCTGTATTTATATTTTTTATAAATTTTTAGTATTGTTTTACAATTATATTGTATTTAAAATTATCAGAATCGTTTTTGCATGCATTTTTTCTTTCCTTTTTTTTTCTCCCCAACTTTCCTTTTATGATATTTATAATGATTAGTATTTTAAAAAAAAATTCAAACACAATTAATAGAGTTGCATATATACTTTATATTTAAAAAGTATCCTACGATGGGGATCGTATGTGGGTTCCACCTCCTTCGGGATTTATTAAATTGAATATCGATGGTGCTTGTAGTCGGGTTTCAAGTTTAGTCGCCTTGGCAGTAGTGGCGAGAGATGAGAACGATAATTGGGTGTGTGGGATAGGTAGAAATATCGATAGGTATAGTGTTGTGTAAGCGGAGGTATGGGTAATTTTTGACAATCTTGTTATGGCGTAGGATGCTAAATGGAGATATATTGAAACAGATTGCACACTTGCTATTAAAAGTATCAATGGTGGTTTGAGAGGGTATTTACATAGAGATTTGGTTCTCAAAATTCGGGAGTTATGTAGTCGTGAATGGAGAGTTGGTTTTTAGCATATTCCAAGGAGGTGAATTATGTAGCTCACTTGTTGGCTGGAATGATGAAGGATTTCCCGATTGGCTCTAAGATTTTCCATACAACTGTCTCTTTTTTCCTTCACGAGTTGTGCTTTCGATTCCTACTACAAACTCTTAGTGGACTAATCCGTTTTCTTGTTACCAAAAAAATGTAACGTAATATGATGATTGATGACTATAGTTGAAAAACAAAAGGGTTCTTGGTCCCATTTGGCCATAAAAACCTAGTATGTGCATTCCTTCCTCATTTTATTTTAACATATTTATATAAATTGTACGTTGGGTTTTGATTGAGTCAAACCAAATACATACTATAATATGAAGACAAATAAAAAAATCAAAAAAAAGAATCTCATCTAAATTAGGATTTCGATCGAATCATAATTAAATGAACTTGTACTTCAAATTTTAACATAATTGTATACATTTTTGTTGTTTTTCAAAATGATCGAACATTGATTAATGTTCTTATGTTCTATTAATTATTTTGAATAAATCAACTAGTACTTTTTCGATCGGATGTGAATAAAAATACTTTTATTTTAACACATATATGTCTATAAGTTTAATTGAATTTTAATCTTTTAATGTTCATCCTAATTAGGGCTTTGATCGAGTCAAATCAATATTATGGAAAAAATTAAAGAAATATAATCGGTAAAGGAAGAATTTGATCTAATTAAGATTTCAGTCAAATCACATTAAATGAATTTATACTTCAAAAATTAATATAAATGTATCTATTTTTTTGTGTTTTTCAAAATGATCAAATCCTCCACGACCATGAGGTCGGGGTTTGATGCCCGCCCATGGAATGGAGTACATTTCTTGACCAGTCGTTTACCTCTTTGAAGAGCACCTATGGTGAGAGTATTAGTTACCACTATGGGCGGTGGATACCCTAGTTTCGACAAAAAAAATGATCGGACCTTGGTTGATTTCCTTATGTTCTATTAATTATTTTGAATAAAGAAATTAGTACTTTTCTAATCCAATGTGAAATAAAGAAACCTCACTTTGTATGTGGCAATTGAGATTATTTTGAAATGGTGTTTCTGTTTTGTGGAGAGTTCAACAATTTTCATGGAGAGATTACCAAAAAAACTCTTTTGGAAAGGGTTGTGGAAAATTTTTGGTTGTTGCGATCATGTTATAAATGCTTTTATTCCAAGGAAACGTAGTATGAGAGGACAATGTTTTGGCTTTATAAGGTTTTCCAAGTTTGCGGAAGCTCGTAGAGCCATCGCCAAGTTTAATGGATATGTGTTGTGTTTGGAAGTCAGGTCTTCACAAGAATGGCCAGATTTAATCGAAAACCTTCCTTCTTGAGAAAATTAAAATCTCAAGAGATAGGGTTTGACCAAGGTCAAAGGGGGAATAAAAAAAACCACTACTTCTTGAGGAAAATATATTTCACAATGGTGGGATATTGATTAATGTTCTTATGTTCTATAATTATTGAATAAAACCACTACTTCTTTTTTATCAAACGTGAATAAAAAACCTTTATCTTAACATATATGCATGAAAAAGTTAACATAAACCCTCTTGACTTGGTTGACTTTATAATCTTGATCTTAATTAGGGTTTTGATCGTGTCAAATTAGATACTATGAAAACAAATAAAAAAACATAATCAACAAAAAGGGACTTCGACTAAATTAAGGTTTTGGTGGAAGTATATTAAAAGAATTTATTAGAAAATTGATATAATTATATCTATTATTTGTCGTCTTCCATAACGATCGAATCTAGATTAATGTTCTTATGTTCTATTAATTATTTTGAATAAAGCAACTAATACTTTATCGATTAAATATGAAAAAAAAACATTTTATTTTAACATATATGTCAATAAGTTAAAATAAATTCCCTTAACTTTATTAACTTATAACGGTTTAACTTATATGGCTAGAAGAATCAACTTCTAGATTATATTCAAAGAAATCAATGCTCTCATCTTTGGCGTTCCCTTTCTAAGGTGTGGCCCCTTTTCTGTGAGAATCTCATATGGTCTGTAGGTGATGGCTCTACAATTTGTGGTTGGAAAGATTCTTAGGTACCGGAAGTTGGTCCTCTTTTTTCTTATGTCCAGCGCATGCAAGCCTAGAATTTGAAAGCATTTTGAGGGATTAAGTTCTTCTTGATGGTTCTTGGAACGTTGATTTGCTTCATATTTGGCTACCTGATGACGTGATAAAGCTTATAGTAAGTATCCCCCCTCCTCATTCTATTGGTGATGAGGATAGGATCATTTGGGCTCGATCTAGTTCAAGGTCTTTTTCTGTTCGTAGTGCTTGCTTGGCTTTAAAAGAAGATTCTTGGAGTCTTAAAGATGATATTTAGAAGCCTATTTGGAAATATCTAGGCTCACAGAGAGTCCGTCGTTTTCTATAACTTGTGGTTAAATAGAGGCTTTTACTAATTCAAAACGCACTAGGAGAGGAATTTGACAAAACAGTGTGTGCTCATTATGTGGTCATGATACTGAGGACATTATGCATGTTCTCTAATACTATTCAACGGCTAAGGAAGCATGGATGCTTGTAGTCCCTCCTTAGAAGCAATCTAAGTTTTTGTTCTGATTCCCTTCAAAATTGGTTTTCCACTAACCTTTGTTGTCATTTTAAGATGCAGGATAAGGGAATTACTTAGTCATGCTTATTTGGATTAATTGCTTGGAGAATTTGGAAGAACAGGAATCTTTTCATCTTCCAAAACATTAATTGGACAGCTTATAAAATTGTAAAAGTCTCTCTCAGTTGGGCCCAACTGTTTGAACCTTTTCTAAATGAGGCCAAGTCTAACTCACCCAATTCATAAATTCACTCCTATTATGAAGACAATTGGGTCTATTTATTTTCTGATAGAGCAGTGGCTAGAGCTTTTGAAAATGCATCCGCATGTGGGGTGGTTCGTGATTAGTGGACAATTAGATTTTCGCTTTAATCATTATTTGGGCAAATGTTCGCCTTTGGAGGCAGAACTTTGGCTCCCAAATTCAGCGATCTAATGATTACCGCAAAATTTAACTAAGGGGTGAGTCATCGAGACTCGGTGTAAATCCCCATCCAACGGGTGTTAAACCCTTACACAATTTCATATGAAAATATGCATGTCATGCAACCCAAAACCTAACCAATTAATTTTAAGGCCTCCTACTTGCCCTTTCTTTTAACGTCAAAGCCCAGAGAAAAAAAACATATCCCTTGTTACTTCCACGGATCGAACCTCCTCCTAGCTCACTCCTTGACGTACCAAGCCAACCGCGCAATCACTTTCTTGTGTCATGTTTCTCCTAAATTTTATTTAAGCCTATTTTCACCTAGCTCCCTCCTTTTAAGCCCTAAAAAGAGATTTTTAATTCAGGTCGAGGCCTAGCTAGGGTTATTTTAGACCTAAAACATGTCAAATAAAATCATACTATTTATTTCTTCAAGCACACATGGGAAATTAATTAAATTATAATTAACCCCAATTGAGGATGTTCAGATTCTACCCCTTAAAAAAATTTGACCTCGAAATTACAGATCGGAAAAAGTTGGGGTATTGCTTGCATCACATCCTCGGGTTCCCATGTGACCTCCTCCGAAATACCATGGTTCATGTAACACCTTCACCAAAAACCTGAGACTTCTGCGAAGAACCTTGACATCTGATCCAAAATTTGTCTTGGCTCCTCCTCGAAAGACAAGTGGGCTTACCTCAATTTCCGCTCGCAGCTTTCACTCGTGTGATGGATCGATCGATAGTGTCTCGGCATCGACACATGGAAGACATCATGAATCTAGCTCAATTCTGCTAAGGCAACTCAAAGGTGGTAAGCTCTGGGGTCCCAGCGTTTCAACACCGTATACGGTCAGATGAATCTAGGGCAAGCTTGCCCTTGGCCAAACCTCGGCACCTTCTTCCATGGTGATACCTTCAAGAAAACCTTATAAGCCAGCGCATACTCAACCTCTGCGCTTAAGATCGGTATGGGATTTACGCCTATCAAGTGCCTCCTTGAAGACGAGCAGAATTACTTTGACCTTACCCTCTGTCTGCTACTAACTCTGGACCCAACATTGATGTTCTCTAATTACATCCAACATGTAGAGAATGCGGCATTTTCGACCATACTGTAGCCTCATACGGTGTGTCATGCACAGATGTTATAAGCGAACATTGAATAACTATTGTGGTATAGCGAACATTAGGATGTTGCCGTATGTAACGAAATGTATGAACTGGCGTCGGATGATCAGGATCAGTAAAAAATCTTGACTGTGAATAAAAATGAAAGATCAGGGAGGTGAAATCGATTGGTATGAGGAGCAAGTGATCATGATTTGAAAATATGGAAGAAATGGTAAATTAATTGGTAAAGGTTCATGGCATGAAAAGCAAGTTGACGGAGTGGCTTGGGGTGCAAGGGCTTTGGTTTAAGGTCTCGGGTTCGAGACGTAAAGACGCAAGGAGTCTTATTTTTTTTGGGCTTTGGCGTTGGAGTAGGGCCAGGAAGAAGGCCTTATAATTAAATGGTGGGATAAATTGACATGAAAGTCAATTGGGAGAGTTGGTCAGGGGCGCTTAAGGAGGGTGCATGCGGAGGGTCTTGGTTTGAACCCAAAGAAATTTAAATGGTTTTATTTTCTTTTCTTTTTGCTGCTGGCATATGGGAGAGTGGTAGCTGCTTTTGGACTCTTTAATGGATTAAGATAAGGCCTATTTTTTTTGCTTAATTTTGGCTGGAAGGGAGTAGCATTAGTAGTTTATTTGCAATTAAATTGTTGAAGAGGTGTATAGGAGATAATTGGAAGATAAATCATGCATTATCTTTTGATAATTAAAAGCCAAATTATCACCTAAAGGGGGGGAGGGAGTTGGCCGAACCTTGGACTCTTAAGGGGCTGTCCATATCTATTTTATTTGGCAAAGAAGTGCCAAAAGGTCAACCAAATTCTTCTCCTCTCCAAATTTGCTGATGCCGAATTCTCCATTGTTCATAGCCAAAATTATTCAAAACTTCCAGCTTTTCTTGCCTCCTTTTAGCTGAATATACCCCCTCTTTTAAGAGAAAATTTCCAGCTTCTCATGTTCTTCTTAAACCGAAAATATTTCTTCTTCTTTAATTTTACTGCTTGGTCAAACCACTCCAACCTTTGCCCAAAACCCTTCAAAAATTTCCTTCTTTTCTTTCCTAGTAGCCAACCTATCTCTAAAATTCCAGCCCTTCCATTTGAGTTTGGCGAATCTCCTTAAGGAAAAAGGTGTTTTCTCTTCATTGAAGATAGCCAAACCCTCTCACAACATTAAAAGGTCTGCCGATTTCCAATAAGTGTGGTAAGGATAATCATCTCTTTATAATTAAAGTTATGGCCTATGATTCTTACTAATACGATTAAAGCGATTGTAGGAAGCCATAGCCATTAAGGAAACTTTCGGATTTATTCTCCTAAGGTAAGTGGTGGTAAGGTTTCGGGTCGTGTGAAACCCTTTGGTACAATCTTAGTTTGGCGAATAGGCTTTTGGTACTAACAAAGATGATTGGCGAATGTAGGGTCAAGATCTAGCGTTGTAGATCGGAGTTTGAGATCTAGGAATTACGATAGTAACAGTGTGTAGAAACTCACTACACACTTTATTAATTTACATGATTTAATTGTTTGCCTTTAATCTTTTGGTTGTGATTAGCTTGTGGCATAATCATGGTTTCCTGATAAGTCCCCTAACTTGTAATTTTGATATACGATTTGCATGCCATCACATGATATTAAATGCTATGACATGAAATATGATAATTGATGTATAAGCATGTGATGGTGGGGTTGATGAGAGGAGGGATGATTTTCGGATCGCCATGGTTTTGACCACAAGATGGGTTGGCCCCATCAGATTATTTGTGACCTATGGTCATCGATGGTTTTGACCACAAGATGGGTTGGCCCCAACAGACTATTTGTGACCTATGGTCATCAGTGGTTTTGACCACATCGATTGATAAATTGCGACTAAGTCCCAGTAGTTTGGTACCACCAGTGGTTTTGACCACACTTGATTATTTGTGACCTATGGTCATCAGTGGTTTTGACCACACGATGGGTTGGCCCCATCATTTACATTGTGACTTTAAGTCATCAGTGGTTTTGACCACACTGGGTAGAAAAGGAGTATGGATGGCTAGTTGGGTTGCATGTGCATGTTTATTAATGAATTGTGTATGAGTTGTATTTTCCGGGTGGGATTTACACACCGAGTCTTGGTGACTCACCCTTCCTTAACATTTTGCGAGATGAGTAGATCATGGAGATGGAGCCGGAGAGGACTCGAGGCGGCCATGCTTGTTTTTCATATTTGGAACTTGTTCAATTCAGTTTTAGTTATTTATTTTCTAAGTTTTATTATGGGATTGTAATAAGGCAACTATTATTATTGTTGGATGTTTATTTTATTGCTTTATTTTACTCATACAAATGGAATTTCATAATTATTAATTGAACCGGTTAAAAGTAAATTTTTTTTAAAACTAAGTAACTTTTGGGGTGTTACATTTGGGGTGTTCTTGATTGAATTCTCTTTTTTTTAAATAAGGGCTACAAGAAAGTCAGGATTTAGACAGATAACCTTGAGGTGGTTAAGGCCTTGTCCATGGAGGAGTTAGTGGACTCCGGTATTACGTTGCTCAGAAGAGTTAAATGTTTTTTGCACTCTAATCGTCAGTGGGAAATCAATTATGTTCCTAGGGAGTGTAATTTAATTGCAAATCAATTGGCAAAGAATAGTCACTCTTGGTAGACATTCCCTTCAGATCATTAAAGTACCTCCTGATTTGGTGGTTACGGCTATCCAAAGAGACAAAGCTTTTAGAGTCTTTCAGTAGTTGTTACGTTATATTTCTGTTTATAATTTTTCACCAAAAAAAAAAAATGAAAGTTTTAATCGAGTCAATTTAAATACATACTATTTAAAACTAATGGAAAATATTTCCCCCTTTCTTCTCTCTTCTTTTCATAGAAAAACCTAGCTGCTCAACTTTTTCAAATTAAACCTTTGTTTCATCGGCGTTGGCTTTTGGGTTGGTTGTTGGTCGTGGTTTCTTCAATATCTTTTGTAGTTCAATTTTGTTTTTAATGTCAGTCCACATTATCGCAATTTTGTCCACAAATTTGTAGTTTTATTTTGTTTACAGTTTTTGTGATTTTTGTTCTTTCCACTCTTTTTTCTTTAAAAACAAATGTGGTTGTATTTTTGCTTTATATTTTATGTCATGTTCTGGCATATGTGAAGTTTGTCAATATAAGGGTGTTACCAGATCTTTTAAGATTTGTTCTCAAAAGTTACTAGATCATTTGATGATAGATCCAAGATGATGAGGATGAGGATAGGTCATCCGAGACCTAGCCTTTTGTGCAAAAAAGTTTATCATGATAGATCATTGATTTGTGATTACTTTAAATTAGCTTTCCATTGTTGTAAGTTTTGTAGCTTCAACTTCATGAATTCATAAAATGAATTCATAAAATTTATATATATCCAAAGTTGAAGTTAATATTTTCAGTAAAAAATAGAAATGGGCCTTTTTTTTATTGAGCTAACATAACAATTATTTAGTCAAAACAAAGACTTGCCTTTTACATTTTATAACCTTAATTTTGATGGATGATGATGTTTTGCATAGGCATAATAAATTTTTGTCCTTCAAACTTTATAAAATTATACTTTAACCCTTTATTCAATTTTTCGTCTCTTTTAACTATTGAACTTGTGTTTTTTGTTAAATCATCTAAAATTGAATGGAAAAATTAGTGTTTGTTAATTTTATTACATAACATACATGTAGATTACCACGCATATAACATATTAGTATTTAATTAATTTTAAAATATTTTAAAATTAAACTAAATAAATGAGATAATGATAAATTTTAACTTAAAAACAATAATATGTTATTGTTTTCTAAAATTGAAAATCTTTTGAGTAATATTGTGGGAGGGAAAAAACCGTCAAAATGGTGGGGCTCAGTCTCTTGAAATGGCATAGGCAATACAGATGTGTTCAAATTTAAATTTTTTCTCTGACTTTTTGTCTTTTTGTGTTTAATAAAAAGTATGAATCCTCTTAAGATTACTTACCAATTTAAGAGATTTTTATGTATTTATAATTTGTACTATGTGTCATATCTTTGTATTATTATCATTCATGATTCCTATTAATAACAATATTTTCTTTAAAAATATAAAAATACATTCAAATTTGGGTATTGATTTAATCAAATTAAATCAACTCATACTTCAAAATAAAATTCAAATTGAACTCGTATTTTTTGTTAAATCACCTAAAATTGGATGGAAAATTTGTGTTTGTTAATTTTATTACATAACGTACATGTAGATTGGTACCTATATGACACATCAATATTTAATTAATTTTTAAATATTTAAAATTAAACTAAATAAATGAGATAATGATAAATTTTTAAATTGAAAATCTTTTAAGTAATATCATGGGAGGAAAAAACCGTCAAAATAGTGGGGCCCATCCTCTTGAAATGGCATAGGCAATACAAATATGTTCAATTTTGGATTTTTTTTCGCTTTTTGTCTTTTTGTGTTTAATAAAAAATATGAATTCTCTTAAGATTACTTATTAATTTAAGAGATTTTTATGTATTTATTTATAAATGAATTTTAAAATATAAAAAAGGTTAATTGCCATATATACATCATCGGTTAATATATTTACAAAAAGTTTCCCTTTCTCTCTCTTTTTATTTGGATAAACATTTATTTCTTTATTATCTTTTTGTCTTTCTTATTTATGTGAGATTCTCTCGGAAAGCTTCAAAAATCTTGCTCTAATCAATCTTATTGTTCCTACCATTTTAGCTTCCTGTTCACACATGGGCTGAATTACAAGAATCAAAATTTTCATTTTAATTTGATTTTTATATCATCATTTTATGTATATCTATTACATACACAGATAATTGTAATCGTAATGGAAAATTGATAGGTAATGACTTTAACTCAAAATGATAAATTTACTTTACAAAATTTATGAAATTATTAATTAATATACCAAAATTTTATAATTCATCTTTAGAATAAGAAAATTAGATAAATTATACTTAAATTGGATAAATTTTAGAATAAGATAATTTCAATTACAAACACAGTAGTTCCATACTATCATTTAAGAAATATAATTCTAAGAAAATATTATTTTTATATTTTCTAAAGTTTTAATTTATTTTAATTTTGATTTGTTAAAATTTTCAGAACTTTTATATATTTTAAAACTTTCAATTTGATTTTCATATTTTCCTTTTCTTTTTTTTTAATCTTTTACCTATTATTCACTTAAAAACAACTTAGTTATTGAGGTGACAGATCTCCTTCTCATTGGGATTATTATGCCAGCATCCAAAAAAAATTTAAGTAGCAATGTACTACAAGAGCTAATTTTATATAAAACGTTTTTAATGGGAATTATAAGTAAATTAACCGGTTAATTTAATATACATCAAATGTAAATTATCATTCAAATAAGCCTCAAAATTATGTTACTTTTACATCAGTTTTTATACTTAACCTCACTTGTGGATGCTTAGCCACCATAATCTCTTCTTGCTGCAACCTCACTTCGCTAGGAGCAACATTGTCACATTTTTTACATTATAACACAAATTCTAGTTTTATACAATCCATAAATAAGAAAGGAGAATCCAATTCATTTTCAAGGTAAATGCGTATATGCAAAAACAAAAAGCAACACTACAACCATATCTGTAGATGAATGAAATGCTTCTAGTTCAAAAAAAAAAAAAGGAATGAAATGGTTTATCATATATGAACATAGTAGATATAATAAGAGGAAGAGAAATGTGAGAATCATGATAATATATTGACGGCCTGCGCCCCACGAGCAACCTTGATGAAGACATCCTCAAGAGTGGTGTCAGCCAAACCCCATGCGAACACTGTAAACCTGCTCTTTGCATTCTCAACTGCTTGGAATACATCTGCTATTCTCACCTCTTGCTTTGGCATCTCGAACTTCTGTGTTCCTGAGATTCGGTATATCTTGTTAGCATTTGGGGAGAGATGTTGTACCATGTTCTCCACTTCTTCCTCGTTATTTGAAGATGTTGTTATAGTGAATATGTATGATCCTCCATATCTGCCCTTCAGCTGCCATACACACCAATAATAGGTTAAAATAGCTTTTCTCACATCAAAGACCCAAACAAACTTTAGAAGAAAGTGTTTTGAAAAAATAGAAGATTAAATGGATCTCTTAAAGAAAATAGAATAGAAATTCTGCAGATAAGAGGATTAGTTCAAAAGCTCTGGTCTATGGATAGGGTGTGTAACACGCTACCGTGTAAAAGATGAGAGGAATGTAAGTTTTATCAAGTTGAGAAAATTACTATTAGAGCCAAACTAACCTCTTTTGCATTTCCTATGCACTGTAAGGCGCCATCTACAAAAATTCCTAATCGATCACATAGCACCTCTGCCTCTTCCATTGAGTGCGCTGCAAACATTCAGATAATATTTGTTGGTATCTAAGGGCCAATACTTCTCACCTTCTATTATCAATAATCTTTTTAAATGAAGTGCAAAAGAGAGAGCAAAGCATGCAAATAGGTTAAAATCAAGAATGGTGAACTAAGAGTGGCAGTGCACAGAGAGAGAGAGAGAGATACTGGTGAGAATAATTGCCCTGTCTCGTTTTGCCTGTTTCACAACACTCCACAGACTATTTCTTGAAGCTGGATCAAGACCGGTACTGGGTTCATCCATAAAGACAACCTATTTGCAAAATCTCAAATGATTAAAGCCATGAACAGCACCCCAGGATATAAGTTTAGTAATGTCTTACATAGAAATGTAGAGTGAACCATTTTACCTTGGGATCCCCAATCAGTGAAATGGCAACGCTGAGCCTCCTCTTCATACCTCCACTGTATTTGCCCGCATGTTTGTCTGCAACCCCTCCATGAAATAGGTTGACACTCTTAAGAGAGTCTTCCACTGCCTGAGGCAATTGCATGGGAATGAGCAAAATTAGAATCCAAATATTTTACATGACGATAAACTACATCGCCTCAACCTAGCTTTCTATGACGGTCCACCATCCGCCCTTAATATTTGAATATTAAAAGACAAAACAGAAGTGTGATAGGAGGGCCTCTAGACTTTAGATTTATAATTAAATAATATTTATGAGCATCAACTTCTCCAAGTAAAATCCATAACAAGCTCAGAAGGAAATCTTGACTTACTTGATTTAATGCAGAACCTTTGAGGTTCTTCAGTCTCCCATAAAATAGCAAGTGCTCCCTCCCAGTTAAAGTTTCCCAGAGCAGGCTAATTTACAAAAAACAAAATAAGAAATCTTTCAACATGGAAAACAATGTGTTTCTTGGCAAAAGGAAACAATTATATCATACTCATGCTGTGGGCAGACACCCATGCTTGTATAGATTGTATCCATAGAAGTCAGTATATCCAAGCCCTGAAGATATGCTGTCCCTGAGGTTGGTTTTGTGAGCCCAATCATCTGTCCACAGAATAACACATCAATCTTGCATAGTTTTTTACAGCTAAACCTGATTCTATCTTTATTAAGATACAGGCAGGAGTAAGACGAAAGTAATCCCAACATAGGGAACAAAATGGCTAAAATTACTACTGGGGAAACAAACTAGATCCTAACATGGAAGATTTCACTTTCAGCCCCTCACGTCACAGAAAATGCATACGAGTCTGCTAAGTGCATAAAAGAACCATACTTTCAAATTAGAGAGAGAAAAAAAATAATACAATACCATATTAATTAAAGAAGTCTTGCCAGCACCATTAGGTCCAAGCATGCCAAAACACTCCCCTCTAGGCAAAGCAAGAGACAATCCTCTCACAGCAATTTTGGCAGGATTTCCATCCCTTGCAGGATATATCTTTTTGAGGTTGTCACAAATGATGGGATAACTTGTAGTTGATTCAAGTAGCAACTGTTCAACTTTCTCTCGCTGGAAACAAAAATATAAAAGAAAATATTATTACACAAATGAGTTATTCATATCACATTGAGCTACAAACACAACACTTTGAAAGATAAATACTAAGCTACAGTTGTACACTACTCAATGCATAAAAAGTTGTTTTAATTGGCAATGGACCTAGTTGAGTTAAGATAATGGCATAAAAGTTAGAAGGACGCTGTTAGAGATGCACATCTGAACAAAACTACTAATACTAAAGTTGGAAGAGGTGGAACATGAAGTCTGAACTGGACATTCTCTGCTCCATTAAGGCATAAACAAGAAACAGCCACCCTTCTATCACATTAGACCAACTAATGAAAATTAGGGAGAAAATGAAATTCATGCTTCTTTAGAAAGATTTGAATGATCAAACCGTTTTCGGTTCTACCATAAGAAATAATCATGTTAATAGAATAATAATGTCAGTGAGTGAAAGGCTAGTCTTTTGGAAGACTATGAAAATTAAGGGAATAGTGGTCACTGAGCCTTTCAAAGAAATCTACCCTTAAATGAGAACATGCATTCTACAGAGCCAAAGGATCGGAAATATATTACCTCCTGATGAACATCATCTTTATCCATCTGAACAAAAACTTTTGATCCCTGTCTTTGTAGACTAGAACTCCTAAAAGATGATGCAGGCTTTCTACGGAATCTTTGCAACAAAAACAGAGGGCTCTTCCCGGCACCCGAAGATGAAACCTGATCCACATAATACGCTACAAATAGAACCACAAACCACTCAACAAGAATGATAATCATGACCTCACTCATCCCATTAGAGCTATCACTCAAATCCCCCCACCGCATCCCATGTGTGCCCATATAATTTCCTTGGAAAGAATATTCTCCAAACTCATATAATCCCCGATACAAAGCGAATCCAGGAAATAACTCCATTACAATAAGCCAGCCTCCTACAAAATCAAAAAAATGAGTCTCGTACTAAGTATGGAGAAAGGTACAAGCGAAGATGGTCAGTTTAAATGAATAATAATGAATCTTTAGAGATTGAAAGAATATACTTCTAGAAATGTGCCAACTATTCTAAGTTTACAGAAGCCAAATTTATTATTACTACAGCCTCTGGGATAGAATTCATTTCTCAATTCCTTACTAATCACTATTTCCCAGTTCCCAACAGTCAATAAGTCAAAAGAAGTAATTGACCCTCAGAAGCATGAGTAAAAATAGTAGGATGAGGTGATTCAAACATTTAAGGAACAGTCTGTGCCAACAAAATTAAATGCTAAAATCAGTATGCTTCAGGCTGCAAAAGATATTAGCTTCTTTAAAGCATCATCAAATCAAGTTATTAGTTTCATTAACAAATAATTCAAGCATACAAAATAAAGATAACAAATTGCATTTTTATAATTCCTTAACAGTTAAACTTACTAGGAAATGAGTCATCTTCAAGGAAGGGCTGGAAGAGAAAGCCTCCTAAAAGTCCCGTTCCAAAGACAAATATGTATCCAACAACTGCAACCATTGACAAGTAGTGAAGAAAAATAAGTCAGTTAACTAATCTTTAAAAGAGTAGACTGTTGCCAACTAAGAGGAGTGAATCGAAGAGCTACGATAGACCTGAAGCAGTCTTAACATTTGAAAACATTGCAGCTACAAGGAAGGCCAGGGAAATTTGCAGATTTATGTAGAGGAAGTAAAACACAAACTGGATGCTATAATCATTTAGTGTGAAAAATTTCAACCCTGGAAGGAAATCAAACACATTAAAAGAGAAGCTTGAAGTAAAGATATTAAAGAGCAGTTAACTGATTAGATTAGTACCAATGACTGAGCCAAATATCACAAAACATAACATGTACAGCAAAGAGATGACAAGAAAATATGCATAAGATATCATCCAATAAGGTCCATCTCCAAGCCCATGCATTTTCATCATAACTCGCAGTTTTTGCTGTTTTTCGTAGACCAGTGAAGCCAACACCACCTACATTGAGAACCAGAATGTTAAGGCAAATATAGAACAATGTATTATAAACCGTCAAGATATTAACAGAAAGAGATCATAACTAACAGTTGACAATGACTCAGGAAAATAAAATTGTAACCATGACCTTGGATCAGATTTTCCATATAATAAGTTTGCTCATAGGTTTACAAGGCAATGCAGAAAGCCGACAACTAAGACATAGATTTGTTATCCAAACGTCATAAGAATAGAGGTGAAGTGAAAAGGAAGGAATATTGCAGGAAGAGGTGCTCGGTTAAATTTTGCTTACTGGGCCTATGCCATTACATGAAGAACAGAGGAGCACTGACAAATGACAATAGTTGTCCATGTCAATTTGCGATAACCTCTCATTTCATCTCTTTATATAACAACACTAAAAATGTATTCCCTTGGCCCTTCGTGTGAATATTGTGCATTGTTCATAACTAACCCCGATTTTTATCTAAAAAATCTCCCTGGCATGAATTAGAAATTAAATCTGATTGTAGAACTTTTACTATCAAATAAATGTTACCAAACTGTGATAATTTTGATAATGATCAATAGGAGTAATAATGTTAAAATTGTGCAACCATACATAAGGACGAATACCAATGAAGAAGAGATAAATACTTACGGGGAACAGTTGTAAAACAACCCATGTAAAGAAGAGATAAATACTTACGGGGAACAGTTGTAAAACAACCCATGTAAAGAAGAGTGTTCCCAGAAGAGATGACAAATCAATTCTGAGTTTTGTTTCAGGTTTTGGCATTTCTTTGACAAAATCTAGTAGCATTTTTGTAGCAGGCCCTTGCAAAAACTGAAGGTAGGCATTGGATACCTGTAAATATGACATTAGCAAATATCAGTATTCACTAGCTTTTGATCAATAAGCAACTACCATATAAATTTGTGGAATAAAGAGAAAGGTAGCAAGAAATAAGAAATAAATTTATAAAAGGGCAAAGCACATTAGTAATGCAAATTGTATAACATATTTGGACCATTGAGGCAGCCTTATCCCTTAGAGTCACTGACTAAACCAAAATGCAATGTGCATAGATAGAATATATAGTATAGCCAGAAAACTCAAATATGATGGGTAAGGTTTCTATTTGTACCAAAAAGGAACACCATAAGCCAATTAAAATGATTCAAGATTTTAAGTAAAAAAACAATTGTCATATTTTGCTGCAAAAACAGAACAACTAGTCTCCAGAAAAATGGACTGGAAAAGACTAAAATAGAGACAATGAACCATTGGTTTCTCAACCATATTCCCATTAACAACTGTTTGGGGAGCACAGTTGAAGAAGTAGAGTACAGAACTGAGATTTTAAAGCCTCTCGCTCATAGTTTCCTAAATCCTAACTGCTTAGTCAAAACAAATTTGTCCTGCTAACATATTTCCTGCTGTCAGATGTTGATGTATAAATCGCAACAACCTTATGAACCAAAACCGGAAAGAGATGATGAGCTTACAAGAGATAACACCAATCTGCTTCAGAAATCAAACCAGAAAGAAATCAACGTATATTTTAGAATTGTTCTCATAGATGCCTCTTTTTCCTTATAACTTTTTTGTTCAATCCATTAAGTAAAACTGATGAGCAAGATTTGACTCCAAGACTTTCACGCCCTCCTTTCTTTAGAAAACTAGAGAATGATATTTTGTCAACCATTTTAAATAGTATATGAGAGTCTAAGATTAATCCCAGGTATAAGATTAGTACTGCCAAAGAATCAGGCAAGGAGGAAAGCTGACTTTAGCTAATTCAAATATATACCAGATTGACAGATCGTGGAATCCGCAACAATGCCATAGAACTACCAGTTGAGTAATTCCTATAGGTAGAATTGTACCAGACGCTCACATTAAAATTATTGCCATCTGAATTCAAGAAATCATATGCTGTGGAAAAGATAAATTTGTCAGTATTTTTCTCTACCACACATGATTTTATGTAAATTAGGTAAAACAATAGCAACAACACAATTTAAGCTAGACTAACCTGAAACAAACTCATTTATCTTCTCTTCTGAGTTCCCTTTTCTGTAACCTCTATACAGCTCATTGTTCACCTGGGAAGAACTATTGCGCCATAGGTATAAACCTTGAACACATCGTACCTCTACATCCACAGAAAATTAAAGAAGTAAGCATAGAATCACCATCTTCCTGAAATCAAATTTTAATGCAACATTGTAATTTTTCTTTAGAGAAAGGTAATATTGTATGGGAGGACCATTAATCAACTTTGGGTGAGTTCCTGCATTGAATTTCTAACATAAATGAGCTAATCTAAGGCATTAGGTTTACAAAGTGCTCTACTTTGAGATTGTTTCTGAGTTTTCCTGACTATCTCAAAAATAATAAAGAATCAGGCCAGAGAAGTTCAACAAGCAGAGTTTGACCCTCTGAGACCTCAAAGGCAATAAGATCTGTCAATGTGTTTTCCAAAAACAATATATATGTAAGTAGCATTAAGGAGCCTTAATGTTAGATAGATTCATGCAAGTCTAAAATCTACCTACCAGTGCAACAAACTTGTACTTGGCAAAATAAACAAGAATATGAAAACTGCAACAGCTATATAAGTTTACAACACAAACGAACTTCAAATTAATATATTTTCCAACAAATATTTCTTGTCCTTATATGACCATGCCTAATATTCTTGAAAATTTCCATTGTGGCATTTCAACTAGTCTATTCATGCAGTCTCATTCATATAACAAGAATGTCAGTGGCATATACCTTTTTCCCTGGCTATAGATGATTGGTTGATTAGAACAGAAAATGTTGAGTTTGATGTGCATTGACTTTGAACGTTATAGAGGGGAAGTGCTTGAACAATAGCGGGTTCAAGGTAATTGTAACCCTCGGGATATGTTCCTGTACCCTGAAACATTTTGAGAAGACAAATTATAAACCAAAAGATGGGAAGCAGTATTATGACATCAGATTCTAAATCATCACCAAAATCAGAAACAATGTCTATATATAAGTGGAAAAAGGAAGGAACAAAAAGGAGAACTACTTACCAGGACATTGCTGGACACACTGCTTGCAAAATCAGAGGAATTGATATTCAAAGAAGTTGAGAACATGGTCTGCGTCAAAACTACCAAAGCCAGAAAAAGCAAGTTTTAACCTGATGTGGTTTCATCTTTCACTGCAGCAATTAGCTTAAAGCCAAAGAAACTTGAATTTTAAAACAAGGGATGAGAAGTAAGATGCATACTTTGACTAAGCGTTTGATTATTCCCTGTGAAAAATGAAATTGCAGGACAAGTCCCCGTACTTCTACAAGACTCATTTGGGAAGTCTGCAGCCATATTTGAATCAGATCTAACTGCACGATATTGGGGACGTGGTACTTGTAATAGTGCAGGCCATTCCGGGGGATCAGGAATAGGACAAGTTGCTACTTGATCTACTGTCGAGTACTCTATCCCACATTCTCTCCTCTGGCAATTACCATTTGCGTTTCTTTCAACACAGATACATCCACAACGATTGTCCGCATTATCTAGTGAACTATCCAACACTTGTTGCACCACAACAAACAGAACACAGAAAAATAACGGGAAGGAAATCAGCCGAATGTTTGCCCCTATGTTCCTTTTCTGCAAAATGCCATAATATATAAATAACAAAAACTTTTCAAGGAAAAAAATTTATTAAGGGGAAAATATCAAAGATCATCCCACCTAGTAAACCAACATCAACAACTGAAATAAGCAATCGTAACAAGAAATACAAAGCAAAACCAGGCAAAAAAAAAAAAGTAGATGAAACTCTAACCCAGTATTGCTTTTCATTTTCCAAGTTGAACTTTACTAAAAAAAATCCGAAATTTTCACAACAAAACTAAGATATCTTTTAGGAGGATAAAATGAATGGAAAAAAGGTGAGAAATTGAATGAGATGGACCTGAAAAGTTAAGTTCTTTCTGAGAAGAGCGTTGGCCTGCGTCCAGAAACTGGCTGGACCCAGTGTTGGACGCTGATCCGCCATTGATACAACTTTGCTTAGACGAAAATCAAGTTGTAAAATTCAGAGAAAATTAAGAGTTTTAAAGTCTTCGGGTATGGTTTTATAGGAGGGAAAGGGAGCGGTTTTTCTCAGCTGTTTCGTACTTTGCTTTCCGGACTGCTGCTTATTTATTAAATAAAGGAATAAACCGGTCTGAAATCTGAATTCTCCTTTCCTATACTTTTTATTGTTCTGGGAGATTTCCGGATTTCCCCGCGATTTTCAAACCTTGTTGCCTATATTATTATTATTCTACTCTCCAAGTCTTAACGCGTTTCGGCTCTTTGGCCCTTCGCTTCCAAAATACCCCCAGTTCTTAGCAGAAATAGCCGAAATGCCCTTCGAGACCAAAAATATGTTATTTTATTATAAAAAAATAAAACTAAATGCTATTTTTATTATTACTTTTTAACTCTTTTTTTTTTTTTAAATTATCGGTTGATGTTCCTTTTTATGAATTTCACCTTTTCTAATATTACTAGGCAGTAATTACCGTTTCCCTAAAAAGTAATTTGCTAACCCTACTATAGATTATTTATTTACCTTTTTTTTACATTTAATATTTATTGTGATGAATGAATGATACAAAATTCGAATCGAAATTAACAAAAACAATTTTAGATTTCTTGCTAATATATTTTTTTTTATTTATTTTCTTAGTGCAATTATCATTATCTATGGATATCACATTAACATGAATATGTTGACATCTAAATTGCCAAATCCCTGCCATACGGCTCCAATAAAATATACAAGTGAATTAAATTTCTTGGATATTTAACCAATAGGTTGAAGTTAATACCATATCTTTTCGTTAAGTAAAGAATAAATTTAACTTAAAATTCACAACCTATTTGGATTATTTTAAAATATTTTTATTAATTTAATCACTCTATTTAATATAATTATTTAAATTAATTATTATCGTTAAATTAATTCACTAATAGATTGTTAAGGTGACATTTTTTTACTTTATCTAAAGTTATAGTTATCTCTATAATTAGTTTAAAACATTTTTTTAATTTATTTACAATATAAGAGCAATCAATTCTCATCAACATCTATCCCTTATTCCTCGTCTCCGCACCATTAGAATCACCTTACACAATAGTTTCTGGTGATGTAAATGTTTATGATGTTTTTCATTCAGTTTTATAACTTTTGTGATTTTATTAAATATGTGCCTAAGATATGTTTGTTTTGTATTAAAATTTTAGTGAATTTAAGTGTTTAAAAAATTAGAAAAAGAAGGAATCTTTTTAATTGCTTTGCATAGAGTTATTAATTTCAGCTATTGGGTCTTTAAATTCTACTATCTTACTGTTTTTAAAGCTAAAAAAGATGGGTGCTTTATTTACACTATGTTTGGGGCTATTTATTTTGTTGATGCAAGTGTGTTGACCTTTGTGGAATAGAGTTGACTTGAATTCATGGTTTTTTTAGCTTTTGAGATTTAGCATCCACAAATTTTAGCCGTTGGGTTTAGTTTGTGGTAAAGTGAGTTTTTGTGTTTAATGCTAAAATTCATCGAATTATTGCATCACTTTTGTTTAAGTATTGTGTAAGGTGATTTTTACGGTGTGGAGGTAACGGAGTAAGGAGCACTAGGGATGAGAGAGCAGGAGATAGATGATAATTATAATTGATGATTTTTATAAACCATGATGGGTGGTTTTATGTTGTAAATAAAACTAAAAAATAAAGTGTTTTAGAATAATTATAAAAAAGCCCTTAACTTTAATTAAAAATTAAAATGCCACATCAGCAATTTATAGTGGATTAATTGAATTTTCAACTCCAATAATTAATTTAAATAATTATCTTAATTAAAGTACTAATTGAAAAAATTAAAATAATCAAAATAAAATGACTATTTTAGAGTGTCTGATAGTGCAATTTACCTATTATTATTTTCTTAGTATGATATCATAAACCGATCAACATTATACTGAATTAATTGCTTTTATCATCCCTACCTAATCAACTTTCTTATGTATGTATCCGATGATATCATACACCAAATGAATATGATACATAAAAATAATTAAAATATACTCAATTTTTATCACATTTATGCGTATAGAAACTACAACATGGAAGTGTATTTAAAATGTCATACAATAAATAATAAAATTTATAAATTGAAATTAATTAATAATAACACATAAAATATGTATGATATTAAAATTAAAGAATATTAAATTGTAACTAAAATAAAATTTAAACACATAAATACATCAAACTAAGAATACTAAATGCACTATAATTGTTTATTAATTTTGAGTCAATATATAGAATTAATGAAAGTGATAAGTATGCATAATAAAATTAAAATGTATATATTATATTAAAATAAAACTTTGGGTCAATGATAAAATTAAACTTTTATTGATATAAATGACATACGTCTAAATTTCACTATATGTAAATTTTGTACTGATTTTTATAAAAAATCAAAATGTTAAAAATATAATTTATTTTAAATATGAAAAAATGAATTAATACTTGAATACAAATAGCATAAATTACAATATGAGGGATCAATTTCTTAATATTTATTTGAATATCATACGTTACAAAAGGATCCAAGTGTATTCGTATATTCAAAGTTGGGCAGAAAGTCAAATTGATTGAATTGTATGAGCTTCTGGAAGGAAACGCAGCATCTTGGAAAAATCATGCAAATCAGGAAAATGGCAAAGCAGTATTGAATCAGAGATAAGACAAGGACACAGTGTAATTAATGTTTAATTTAATGAAAGCAAGCCAAAATATTTCTTCAAACCATAAATAAATAATTTATGCTTTGTACTTTGTGGAAGAATTCTGATGAAATCCAGAATTAATAATAAACAAAAACACCACCTCATTTCACCCATAGGCATTAATTAATTTCAACTTTTAATTTAGAAATGAAAAAAATACATTTTCAACGTAACAAACATTGTGCTAATTACTTCCCATCGCCTCATTTGTTTTTTCTTAAACTTTTATACGTTTTTTTATAAAATATAAATATCACCACGTTTATAAACTTTTTAAAATTATTATTATAAATAAAAATATTTGAATACTTGTATCGTAAAATTAAATTAATATAAAATAAAGCAAACACAAAAATGGATAAGAACTAGAAATTTTTTATTCATAACATGAAATATGTAAAATAAAACTCAAATTAGTTTCTATTTTAACCAACAAAACGAGTTGGTTGAGGCAATACAAAAGTTATGCGTTGGTTTTTTATTTTGTGGGAAAGGAAAATTACATCCCTATCCCTATGTTGTTGGACAAATTATCTTTTGTAGGATAAAACAAAAGTAAACACAAAAAGGATATTCCTTACTTGACGAACATCACACTGACATTACTTTTTACATATTCCAAATAAATTTATAATTTTGCGTCAAAAGAAAAATGAAATTTCTTGTTTATTTTTTCATTTCAATAAGGGATAATGGCAAGTTTTATCCTCTACTTTAACGAAATTGTCAATATGGTACCTGCAACCCATGAAAAGATAACCAAAGTCGGCAACTTTCCCTCTTTCAATCTCCTTCATCGGCTGCTCCGTCGACTTCCGGTCAAAGATCAATGCTGCTCTTAGCTTTCACCACTCAGATTTCTGATTGGGTTATCTACAACCCATGAAGCCGAAAGAGCCATATATGAGTGCTTGAACTCTCCTTTCCAACTTGTTTTTTTTGTTCTTCATTTCAGTGAGATTTTTTGCTGGTATTTTTGTTTTCAAGATTTGCTTGAGTCTTGGTTTTACTTAGATTTGAGTTTTATTTTTTATTTTTTTTGAGGGGTTGAGTTTGATTTGAGAGAAATAACAGTGGTAATGGGTGATTTGAATTTTTTTTTTCTTGATTAAATAACAATGATTTATTTTCAGATACTTTGGTTTCTACTGTGGAGTAAACATCAAAATGATTTTCAGTTTTTTACTTTGAAAAACTGTTCATCTTTGTTGTATGTAAATTTTTATTCAAAACAAAAACATGTATTTTTTTTTTTGACCTATTTATGGAAAAAAATTGTTGAATCTTATTTAACAATGCCCGAAATGAATCATGGTCATGTCCCATGTCAACTCATGTGCTATGTAGATACAAACTCATACAAGTGGAGAATAGAAGCTAAAAAACCATGCTTATCCACATAGGAAGTTGCCAAAAATCCAAGAGACTTTTATGAATGATTCATTTTATGAATTTTTAATTTAAGTATTTATTTATTTTAATAACAAAAAAAGAAAATAAATAATTAAGTGTTTAATTTAAATTTAAAAGAAAAAAGAAATAAAATAGAAATTAGTACGTTTTCAATTAAAATTTATAAAATGATATTAATAAATTTTAATTTCAATTTAGAAGAGAAAAGAAAAAAAAATTAAAAGTTTTAAATTTAAATCTTAATAAAAGTAAAAGAAAAAGAAATAATTCAATTTTAAATTGATTTTAAATAAGTCTCCAAGCATGGGCAAAATACCCAAATATACTAAAAAAATTTTATTTACAGAAAAGGGCTGAGTTTTTAAAATTCTGAGAAAAGGATCATTTTTTCACAAAATACGTCCATGTCGGTAGCGTTTTGTGGGATCAACAGAAAAGCGAGCCCTTGGGAGAGCGCTTTTGCCACATCAGCCAAAAACGCGTCCTTGAGGCGCTTTCTTGACGTGGCAAAAACGCTCCCCAATCTGCGTTTAGCCTGTTTTAAAAAAATTATTCTCAAATTTTTTAAAAAATTACGAGAAAAAACATTTATAAAGGCTAAAATTAACAACACCATTTTTTTAAGGTGTCATCAATTAATAAGGAAATATAATTTACAAATGAAACCTTTATATAAACCCAAAGTCTCATTTTACTTATTTTCTTGAAAACCTGGGATATGAGATATGTATATATAGACTCATGAATAGTTTTAAACATTGTTCTAAACAATGTGGGATTCCTTCCTCTTTTAACTAATAACATGAGATGAAATGCTACACTATATTTGATATTTTTACTTAGAGTTTAAATTTTTTACAAAAGTTAACATTTGTTACATTATAAATAAAACTTTTAAACTCCATAAGTAAAAAAATATAAAATATAAAATGAGTATGGTAAAATATTAAAAATAAATATTTAAAAATTACTAATAGTTGAGTGATTATTTTGTAAGTTTTATAATTCGATAGCTAAAAATATAGTTAATTGACTACTAATGTAATTTAATCTAGATATAAAATATGAAAAATAATTATTATATTTTATGTATATTATATATTTCTATAAAAAACTTATTTAGCATAATTATATACTATGTTTAAATAGATTATCTATCTAGTCAAAATATATCTGAAATAAATTTATCGGCACTCATTAGGTGATGAAAATTAAATTAAATTAGAATTACAAAAATTAATTAGTATAGTAAAATATTAAAATAAATAAATATTTAAAAGATATATCAATTTTTAAAATTACAAAAAAAAACTATTTGAGTACCAAATACTCTCCATTTATTTATTAATCAAACATTCATAATATAAAATAAAATAAAATAATAATAATAAATTAAAAGTATAACTTCTAAATTTAAATAATAGAAAATTATTTTAAAAATTAGAATTGCATTAATATTAACTTCAAACATTTAAAATTGAATAGAAGATTATTGCATGTACAAGTTTTATATGTGCAATTTGTTCTCTTTTTTTAATAGTTCTTTTGTATATATTAACAATTCTAAAATGCAACAAGATTAAAGATCTCAAAAGATAATTTTATAATATAAGAAAATGTTAACAAAATATATAAAAAAAGAAATTATTTTGTAAAAAAAAAATCAAATATAGTGTAGCATTTAATCTCATGTTGTTAGTTAAAAGAGGAAGGAATCCCACATTGTTTAAGAATAAGCTACAAAACTATTCATGAGTCTATATATACACATATCTCATATCCCACTTTGCTCAAGAAAACAAGAGAAATGAAACTTTGGGTCTATATAAAGGTTTCCTTTGTAAGTTATATTTCCTTATTAATTGATGACACCTTAAAAAAATAGTATTGTCACTTTTAGCCTTTATAAAGGTTTTATTCTCGTAAATTTTCAAAAATTTGAAAATAATTTTTTTTAAAAAAACCACGGGCTAAAGCGCGCCCTTGGGGCGCGCTTTGCCATGTCAAGAAAGCGCCCTCAAGGACGCGTTTTTGGTTGATGTGGTAAAAGCGCTCCCCAAGGCGCTTTCTCTCCATCCCTACAAAATGTCTTGGCGTGAATGTATGTTGTAGGAAATGGTTCTTTTCCATAAATTTTAAAAAAAACCAGCCTTTTTCCGTAAATAATTTTTTTTTGGTATATTTAGGTGTTTTACCCCTCCAAGCATTATATATTAAATATATTTCTTTTATTTTAAATTGATTTTTGACCTTAAAAATAAATAAGGGCAATTTTCTAAGAACTCCTTTGATTGCTATTTAAATTTTTTGGTGTGATTCACATTGCCATGTGTTATTTCATTACTGGTCCATGTGTCAAGCATGTAAAAAATTAACAGCCGTTAGGGTAGGGTACCAAAATACCATACGGATAGAAAGTATATGTACCAAAATGAACAAATTAAAAGTATAGGTATCGCATTAGCAATTTGGTTAAAGAACAGAGTAAAACTTGTCATTAACCCTTTCAACAAAAATATTCACCCAATTATTCGAGTTCATTCTATTTTAGTCACCCTATTATTAATTTTTTCGTTTTAGTCATTCAACTTTTTGAAATTAATTTTTTTAGTTACTCTTTTGTTAGTGGTCTAATGAAGTTTATCGTGGAGTTTATTTTATTGGCTTAATAACAAATTTAGTCCTCTAATATTTACCAGTTCTATTAATTTTGATTTTAAATATAAAAATTTAACAAATGTAGCTCTAAATTTTATAAAATTATAAAAAAATCTTAAAATTTTTAAAAGTATATATAAATTGTAAAATTTAAAAGCAAATATATAAATATTTTTAATATTCTTGTATCAATATGAATTTCAACATATCTTCCACTTTATTATTTCTTACATTCAAATGACAAAATTGGAAATATCAAATGTTGTGGCCTTGATCTGCAATCTCTTTAATGTCTGAGCTTGAAATGATAAATATACAAAAACACTAGAGCCTGGACCTGATACTGTCTCTTTAGCAAAGAGTAAGGTTGTCAGAGTTGATGTTGTCAACCCAAGGTTATAAATTTTTAACTTTGAGTTTCTTTCTAAGTTTTAATTAGGCATTTTGAGACAAACAATGTAGCAAAAGGAAAGGAGGACTAAAACAAAAGAGATTAAATAAAAAATAGTTTTAATTTCTTTCTAGATTTTTCACATGTTTGGTTGAAGAGAAAATGTAAATATAAATTATAAAAAAAAGTAAATATAGAAAGTTTTTTAAGATTTTAAAATATATTATATAAATTTTAGAATTGGAATTAAAATGAAAAATTTTGTAAACATTGAGAGTTATAATTTATTGAACTTTTTAAATTTATAATCAAATTGATAGAATGTGTAAATATTGAAGGACTAAATCTATTATTAGGCTAATAAAAAAAGCTCACGTTCCACTTTCGCTACTAAATTAATGGCAAAAAGACTAGAATATTTAATTTTAAAAAATTGAATGACTAAATTAGAAAAAGTGGTAGTTAAGCAATTAAAATAGAAAAATTACCTTATATATTTTTATTAATTTAGTTTTTATAAGACTACTTTTTTATATTATTTCAAAAATCAGAAATATAAGCATAATTAGAGTTAGAAATAATATATTTAAAAATTGGTATTGTTTACCCAATATAATTCTCAAATATGAAATTTTAAAAGTTTTAAAACTTACATTAGACAAAATCTGGTCAATGTGGTGTGACATCACATGATTTAGTTGTTTGACTTTGTTTTCATTCTAGGCCACTTGTTCCGTTGTTGACTATTATGCCATTTTTGCATAACTTTAAACCAAAACTATGTGAGATTTTGTATTATATTATAAAAACAGTATAATTATTTAAGCAAATCTTTATACTATTCTTAAACAATCAATTATTTCGGTAAGTATATGAATCCGAATTCAAGGTCTTAGAAGGAATGAGGGTACAGCACAAGTTAGGTAGTAACAGGGGACAGGATCAGCTTACTAAGGGAGGTGTTAAGTTGGTTGTTACAGATGTTGGGGGTGAATGTATTGGAGACTTCTTTTTATTTTACGGATTTCATCAATTTAATTTATTTATATTATTGAAAAGAACCAAATAAAGTTATATTGAAATAGAATTAATATTTAGTTAATATTTTTAAAGTTTTTTATTATTTTGTAAATAAATTTTTATTTGAAATTGAACTAAATAATTTTCAAGATATTTTTATACGATAAATATTAACTCTATTATAATTTAAATTTATTTAATTTTTAATAATATAAAGATTAATTTAATTCAATCTCTATAATATTTTAACGAATGAATAATTTTATTAACGTCTTGAATAGTATTGTCAAGTGTGTGTTAAGTGGTGTTTTGCTGACCATTAATAAATCTTATTTTCTAAATTTTAATATATATTAAAAATATACTTTAATTAATTAACAACATAAATTAAATAATAAAGGTATAAAGCTACATTTAATTCTCAATGTTTATATTTTTTATCAATTTAACTCATATTTTTAATTAATTTGGCCATTGATCTTTTAAAAAGAGTTAAATTTGACCATTAACCTTTCAAAAGAATTATATTGCCATTTTTAATAGAAATATTGACAAAAAATTAAATTTTTAAACATTGTAGCTCACATGACAATCCGCATGTAGTTCATACTTTTTTAATTATTATGAAATTATATATATTTTTAAATTTTAAATTTTTATAATTTATGGTTTATATTTTACAATTTTAATTATTTCTTGATATGGCATATAAACAAGTAATATCACGTCGGGATAAAGTATATATGAATTATCATAACGATTGTCATGTCAACATTACTAAAAATAATAATGTTTTAGTCTAACATTTTCATTTAAAAAAGTGATTTCTCTTTTAACTACCACAACGGTTGTCATGCCAACATCACTAAAAATAATAATGTTTTAGTCAACATTTTCATTTAAAAAATGATTTAACTCTTTTAGAATGTAAATAAAAATTTTAGATAAAAAATAAAAGTCAAAATGATTTTAAAAAATATAAGCGTTAAGAGCTAATTTGAACTAATTTGATATTATGTCAATCTTTACAAGCTTCATAATCGCCATATACTCGACCGATTGGTAGACAAAGCGATTGTAGTTTGCAAAGTAGCTTTCAAGCGATTGCACAACCTCCTATTGTAAAGACATAACCGGTGAGAGATCTTCTTCTATCAAGGTCTCCAAAGAAAATCGGCATCAACATACCCAATGACTCCATCTCTAGTTCTTCCAAGCGTAAGCAAACATCGGTAGTACCTCGTAAGTATCTTAAAATCCATCGAACTACTTTCAAATGTTCTTTCACGGGATTCGCCATGTACACGCTAAGCGCATTGATTGCATATGATAAATCGGGCGTGAACAAACCATAACATACATGAGAGATCCCACTTGCACTCGAGTATGGAACATGTGACATGTACTCAATCTCATCATCGATTGTGGAGACAAAGCCGATGAAAGTCCGAAATAAATTGCTAAAGGAGTACTAACGAGCTTAGCACTCGCATATTGAACACGCAAAGAACTTTCTCAATGTACCCTTCCGACTTAGGTACAACTTACTTGCTTTTCTATCTCCGAGAATCTCCATACCAAGTATCTTCTTTCTTGGTCCCAAATCTTTCATCTCAAATTCTTCACTTAGTTGGGCTTTGACCTTTCTTATCTCTACTTTATCTTTTCTTTGCTATCAACATGTCATCAACATAAAGAAGTAGATACAAAAAAACCATCACTATTTTTCTTAAAGTAAACACACTATCAAAGCTACTTCTTTTAAAATTATGAGAAGTCATAAAGGAATTAAACCTCTTGTACCCTTGTCTTGGTGGTCATTTCAAACCGTAAAGAGACTTTTTAAAAAGCAAACATAGTCCTCTTTTTCGAGATGTAAAACCTTCGGTTGTTGCATGTAAATATCTTCCTCAAGCTCTCCATGCAAAATGCGCTTTTACATCTAACCGCTCAAGCTCCAAATCTTGCATGGCCACAATACCAAGCAAAGCTCTAATCGAACTATGCTTCACAACCGGGAGAACACATCTGTAAAGTCTACTCTCGGAATTTGATCAGAACCTTTTGCAACAAGCCTTGCTTTATATCTGGTTCTTCAACTCACAGAGTCCTTCTTTCCTTTTAAACACCCATTTACTGTGAACAACCTTTTTACCTTTAGGAAGTTTCACAAGATCCCATGTTTTGTTTTTGTGGGTGATTCTATTTCCTCTTGCATAGCAAACATCCACCTTTCGAGTCTTCACATAACCGCCTTAGAATAATTAGACGGCTCTTGGTTTGCATCTATATCTTCAGCCACATTTAAAGCATAAGCAACTAGGTCAGCCTCAGCATACTTCTTTGGAGGTTTAATTTCTCTTCTAGTTCTGTTTTTGGCGATAGAGTATTGTGGTGAAGAAGCAACTCTATTCTCAATTTTGTACTGGCTTGAGGAGTTGACTCAGTATTAATCGATGCTCCACCGCTTTTTATTTTCTTTATTGGAAGAGTCTTTAAGAGATAAGTTAGGTAGCATAGCAGTTTCATCAAAAACAACATCTCTGCTAATCACAACTTTTCTATTTTTAGGACACCATAACTTATACCCTTTTACACCAGCTTTATAACCAAGAAAAACACATTTAATGGATCTTGGTTCCAATTTTCCATTATTAACATGAGCATACGCAGGACACCCAAAGATCTTTAAATTAGAATAATTAGCGGGATTACGGACCATACCTCTTGTGGAGTCTTTTCTCAATGGCAGCGGATGGAGATCGGTTGATTAAAAAACATGCGATGAAAGGTCGCTTACCAAAACGACTTTGGTAAGTTGGCATTTGACAACATACATCGAACCTTTTCTATGATCGTTCTGTTCATTCGTTCTGCAACGCCGTTTTGTTGTGGAGTATGACGAACAGTCAAGTGTCTCACGATCCCTTCTGACTTGCACAGTTTATTAAACTCATCAGAACAAAACTCTAAGCCATTGTCTGTATGGAGGTATTTTATTTATTTTTTCGTATGTTTTTCAATCATAGTTTTCCAAGACTTAAATGCGGAAAACACATCGCTTTCGCTTGGGAAGAATGCCCAAACTTTCATGGAAAAATCATCAATAAAAGTTAGCATATAATTAGCTCCACCTCTCGAAGGCACCCTTGATGGCCCCCACAGATCAGAATGAATATACTCCAACGTTTCTTTCGTGTTATGGATTCCTCTGGTGAATCGAACTCTCTTTTGCTTCCCAAAAATACAGTGCTCATAGAACTTCAGTTTGCAAATTCCTTGGCCATTAAGAAGTCCTCTTTTGCTCAATTCTGCCATGCCATTCTCACTCATATGCCCTAGGCGCATATGCCAAAGTTTAGTAATATCATCATCTGACAAAGAAGAGGAAGCGACAGCTACATCACCAATAACAGTAGAACCCTGCAAAACATATAACTTGGTAGTCTTTCTCTGCCCTTTCATCACAATGAGGGAACCTTTAGAAATCTTCAACATCCCACTTTCAGCTGTGTATTTGTACCCTTTTGAATCAAGAGTACTCAACGAAATTAAATTTCTCTTCAATTCTAGAACATGCCGTACGTCACTAAGTGTTCTGACAACTCCATCAAACATCTTAACTTTAATTGTTCCAACACCTGTGATTTTACACGAAGCATTATTTCCCATCAAAACAACACCTTGAGACCTTTGTTTGTAATTTGTAAACCGGTCCGATTGGGACTCATGTGGAAGGTGCAACCCGAATCAAGTATCCACTCCTCGCTCACTTTTGAATTGTTGACCGAAGCGACTAGAAGTTCACCATCGCTGTAGTCTTCTACAACATCAGCTTCACCGGAATTTTCTGGTTGCTTTCCTTTTAATTCATGACCTCCTTTTAATCTTGTTACGTAGCTTATAGCACTTTCAGTTTAATGTGCCCTTTCTTCTTGCAAAAGTTACAAGTTTTACCTCTGTTTGAAGACTTTGATCTACCCTTAGTTTTACCGCGAGGATTCCAATCTGTATCCTTCCACGATCATCATCGAAGATTAGATCTTGTCTCCCACGAACAATAAGACCCTCTCCACGAGTCGGGTTTAACCACAAGATGTTTCATCTTATCATACGAGGTCAAAGAATCATAAACCTCATCAAGCGTGAGAGACTCATGGCTATATAAAATTGTGTCTCTAAAGGTTGAATAAGGCAGGGCAACGAACAAAGTAGAATCAACCCTAGATCTTCCTTATCATCTTGAACCTCCATGGCCTCCAAGTTTGAGAGAATTTCTTTAAACATCATTAAGTGTTAGTGCCTGACGCACCTTCCTCCAAGCGATGAGCATAAAGACGTTGCTTCATATGCAACTTGCTAGTTAAAGTTTTCGAATACATATTTGTTCTAGCCTCTTCCATAATCTTGCGGCGATCTTCTCCTTCATCACATCTGCAAAATTTCATTAGACAAATGCAGATGTAAGCGTGTTAGTGCCTTTCGATCCTTGCTTCTTATCTTCCTCCGTCAATGTCGAAGGCATCTTATCTACCTAGCAGGGTTTCCTCTAAATCCATCTGTAAGAACCGCACTGCATCTTTATACGCCACAATGCGAATCTGGTGTTACGATCCAACAGCGGAATTTCATACTTCAATGACGCCATTACCGTGATCGAGATGAAAACCCGAAAGCTCTGATACCAATTTGTGAAAAATATAAAGTCGGTAATGACAATATATATCGCAAAGAAAAGAAAAAGAGAATAAAGAATACACAGATTTTACGTGGAAACCCTTTCGGGAAAAAAACCACCGGCAGAGGAGAAGAAAATTCACTATGTCGAATTCGAATCATTACAAGAGGAATAGACCATGTCTATTTATAGGCTTATAAAACCCAATTCTAATCAAAGTAAAAATATATTATGCTAATAAATGCTAAATATATTATACTCATAAATACTAAATCTTCTAGAAAGAAGATATATTTTGTTTAACTTGACTTGCAAGCAATATCTTAGAATTTGGGTCACACAACTCTAACATTAATATTAAAATAGCAATACAACAAGGTTCTTACCAATTCAGAAAAAAAAAAATTGTACAATAAAATAGACACATAAAATCTTTAAAGGATAAATTTTATGGTTTATTGGTCAAATATTTACTTTATTTGGGAATAATTTGAGTTAGAACCACAATTGTACCAATAAAAACTTAAAATGAAGAAATAAAATAAATTAGCATAGTATATTCTCATAACTCTTTATTTACTTATCAATAATAAGTGTTGATGTAGTGGTAAGTCATATAATATTTTTAAAGAAAACATGAATTTAAATATTTGAAATGATATTATTGAAAGAAGAAATTACTAACTTTATTTTTAATATTTTAATTAAAAGTAAAAACAATTTTAAAAATTGAATATACAAATAATGTTGTTGAGATATTAAGGTGTCAATGTTGATCTATATTTCTTAACATGTTATTATAAGCAGGGGCAAAGGGGCTGGCAAAGATGGAAAATTTTCCATTTGACCCTTTAAAATTAATAAAGGTAAATTTACATTTTAGTCTTAAAATGATAAAATTTAACTTAATCTTTTAAAATTATATTTTATTATCACAAAATTATAATTTAATTTCAGCCCTCACTAAATTTTTTTTTTTACTTCACCTCGATTATAAGATATTTTCATACAAATTTCTTACTTTTCGAATTCAAATTTTAAATAAAATACGTAGTGAAACTACTATTATTGGATTTCAATATCCGATTCTAGCTAAAAGATTGAAACAAATACAATGGATATAAGATGAAGCAAAAGATTTATGCAAGATATCCATTTAAATGTATTACTTTTCTTGTCAAATAAGTATATTTTTGCTTTGAATAAAAATCAAACCACATAGACTTATTTAGTTAAAGAAGGATAAATATTGATAAGGAGATACAATTAATTATTTTCTTACATTTTTATTAAAATGTCGTAATATTAATAAATTTAAATATCATTTAACTACATAAATTGTACGTTACAATTGTCAAAACCATTTTAGAATCGGATTTTAGAAAATGAGGATCGACTTTTAAAAACGAAAGTGGGAGTCGCCACCAATTCCTTTTTACTTAGGTGTGATTGGATCACCTTGTAAAATGTTTTATTTTAAAACATTTAACTTTGGTCTACAAAACGAGAAAACGGGTTCGGGAGTCGGTTACGTATGAGGAAGGGTTAGCACCCTCATAATGCTCAAAAATTGGTACCTAATTAATAAAATCATGTCCAAATATTTGAAATTTAAAAAGTTTAAAATAAGATCCCTTATTAGAAGTAAAACCAAGATTTACCTATTTCAAATAAATATAAATACAACATCCAATAAGTTAGGATACAACATTTTATAACTTTGAAACTAGGTGTATGTTTATTTTAGAAAATTCTTACCTCAAGACACAAAATATCACACCCAATAAGTTAGGATACAACGTTTTGAAATTCTCAAGAATAAGTTTTTTATTTGAAAGTTGAGATATCTTTATTCCGAGAGAATATAAACATCACATCCAACACTTTAGGACACTAAATTTTTTAAATCCTCGTAATTAAGGTCATCTCATGATTTACAAAACTTGTTAAAAGGATATTTAGTTATTTAGCCAAACGGAAAATTGCACCCAACACGTTAGGGCACTATTTTTTTGAATTTCTAAATATCAAAACATTGCCTTATTTTAAAAACCTTTGGAGGAAGTATAATAATTTTGCAAAAATGTATTTTATAATAATCCATATGATAATATTGCATTTATAAATTATCACACATAAATATTGAAAGCAATTATAATATACTAACGTTTAAAATAGGCAACAAAGAAATAATAATACAAAATATGACAAATAATAATTCCTACAATAAAGCAATTGTAAATACATGATAAAGTATAAATAAATACAATAAATAATAAAACAAATATGAACATATTTCATGCTAATATATAACAAATAATAAATATAAAAATGTATACAAATGTAACATCCTAAATTTATGGACCTGTGCATTTAGTGTGGGGATATGTTTAATTTGTTAATTTAAGTGATAGGGGTTCAAAATTGGGCTTAGGATTAGACAAAGGCCTTAATTGAATTATTTTAAGGTGGCGTCATTAACATAAAAAGGCCCAAGTTTTGGCCGCAAGGAGCCCATGTTTTTAGGGCCATTTTCGGCACCTAACATGAAGCAAGGAGTGACGCCACACACAAAGAGTTAGGGGCCCAAAATTTAAGTTTAATAAAGCCCAAATCTTTTAATTTAAGTGAGTTAAATTTAGGCATTAAGATTTGATGAGGTGGACGGCTACAAGGCTCAAAAATAGGAAGATTTAGATTGATTTTATAATTGATAAAATAGTAGATAAAAGGAGAAAAGTTAGGAGCTTATCTACAAGGGAGGTGATGGCGAAAATCCATCACCTAGAGGAGTGTAGAAATTAGCTCTTGCATGGCAAAGGGGTGCCAATTTTCCCTCTCATTTAGCTTGAATTTTAATTAATTAGGAAGGGCGTTTTCGGTTTTATACATAAGGTATTGAAATATCTATAAATAGGGGGATAGCTCCTCGATTCTGATATTGAAAACCCTAATTTCTTCTCCCATTGTGCCGAAATTCCTTAGCCTCTCCCTCTCCAATTTCTTTTCTTCAATTTCTTCAAAAGCTGAAACCTCTTCTCCACTTTTTTCCCTTTGTGCCGATTTCTCTAAAAAGCCGAAGCCTCCATATTTTTTTTTATTCATCCTATTTGAGAATTAGTTCTATTCTTCCAGCATTTAAAACTTTTCTTTGGCATTGTCGAATCTCATTTCCAAGTGTTAGCCGAATTCCCTATACTAAGGTAAGTGCCGATTTCTATTAGATCTCATATTCTATTTCGGTTCTTAAAAGGAAAAAGCCAAAAAATTAACAGTTTAATGATTCTATGTTGGGCGGCTATTCGAGATTTGAAGGAAGCTTGGTCAATTAGATCTAAAAGCCGAAAATAGCTAGTTTCCACTTTTGGGATTTTTAAGGTAAGAAGATTTCCTTAGATTTCTATTAGATTTGATCATTATATGCAAGATCTTAAGGTTATAATAAAATTAACGATTAAAATATTACGATAGTAGTTCGATAAGGACTTGTGATGGAATTAAATATGGATCGAGCAAAGGAGAAAATCCTAAGTTTAAGAAAAGAGCGGTATCTGCCATTCGAGATTGGCCACTTGATTGTGGACCGGCTTCTGAACAACACCTTAGGCAGATAATAGTAGTGTCGACTAAGGATAGCGTCGACATAGAAAGCATCGTCTTATCGGTAATCAGGTGTGTAGATCTCTAACACACTAATAAACTTGTATGTATGACTATATATATGTTATGGGCTTAAAAGCCGGAATAAGGCTGTTTAGACAGTCGAATGGAACCCTAAAAGGGTTAGGCAAGGATGCCGGGTACGTAAACATAGAACTCCCTATGTGTATCGGAAAATATATATGACTGCATGATGTTTTCTTTATGTGTATGCATGGGGTTGGGATATGATATTGAAGGGGAAGTGCATGATAGGTCACTTGGTGATCGGTGGTGGAAATCCCACATATACAAATGTTAGGTCACATAGTGATCGGTGGCTATGCCACATTCAATGATTCCTAATTAATAGGAATAGACAGTGCGGCTGTCGTTTTGGTGTGTAGCGGATGGAGGGTTGATTGTAGAAATTCCCAAGGTGTGATGGTTGGTACGAGTTGGTGTGCAGAGGATGGAAACCTAGGATGGGTTGGGTTATTCATTATTTAACGTTTATCATGTGATTATGATTGTTACCTTCATGTACAGGCCAGGGCCCATAATATGTTTGTGAGCTCGGGTTGTTGTGTGTTTTGAGATTTATACACTGAGTCTTGGTGACTCACGCTTTCCTTTTCTCTACTCTTCCAGATGAGCAGTAGATCGTGGACATGGGAGCCGAGACGGACTCGAGGGGCCATCAAGTTTTATTTCTACAAATTATTTTTGGGATTTCTTTAAATTTTATTTTATTTTATTTTATTTGAGAATATTTATGTAATAAGGCCCCTAGTTTTATTCAACTAAGTAGTTTTCAATGTTATGCAACTTATGAATTTATGACAAGGTTTATTTATACGTAATAATAATACAAAGAGGTTTATTTCCAAAAAGTCACTTCTTTATTCAAATTTTAAATAATTAACTTGTGTTTTCAAAATCCGATAAAGTGTTATGCGTTCCATAACACGCCAAATCTGGTCGAAATACATGGGTCGGGTTTGGGGTGTTACATTTGGTATCAGAGCCCAGTTCAAAACTCGGGCTGTGAAATGGGCCTAGAGGTGTTTTGGAAAAAAATTTTAGAAAAAAAGTCTGGTTTGAGGATATGGCTTTGAGTCTCTCTAAGACCCGATCCATGCAAGTAAGTATTCTGAACTCTCTGTGTGTTATATATTTATGTGGGCTTGATGAGCTTTATGGGACGTAGACTAATTAGATTTAGAACTTGATGGACTCTAGGCTTAGTTGAAACAACTCCTTAAATTTCAACCCATGAACGAGTCGCAAGACTAGGGTGTGGCAACGGGCATACGCATGTCTAGGAATAGATCCGGAAGAGCTTGGTATTTAAGCAGTCCTAGTGACTCACCTCCTCTTCACTGGAATCTTACCTAGTGCGTAGTGGCTGTTCACTCTAATTATGAGGGCTTGTTGATGGGCCAAACCTATAATTAAAACCCAAAAGGGACCAGCCACCCTATTTTGCAAACAAAAACCCCTAAGTTTTGTAAATTTCCAAAGAAATACACTTGATTTGTGAAAATTTCCAACCAATAGTGAATTTGTAAAATGCCTATGTTTTGAAAATTTACCCAAAAATCGTATGTTTACAAGAGCAACTCGGATTGTGAAACTAGATTTTCCAAAGTACCCCTGTTTTGATATAAAAAAACAACATCATCGTCAAAATAACCCTAATTTGTAAAATTACCAAATTACCCCTGATGTGCAAAATGAACAAAATACCCCTGAATTTTAAAATTATCGAAATACCCCGGATAGCAAAATTATCAAAATACCCTTATTTCACAAAATACCAAGGAACCTTATTTTGGAAAATTATGAAAATACCCCTATAGGATAAAATTACGAAAATACCCCTGGGTAGTGAAACAACGAAAACACCCTTAGGTGATGAATGTATGTATTTCTTAGAGGATATGAACTTGAGACTGAATTGTGAATGCGAATTCGAAAGAACTACTCTTAAAACTATCATTTATAAGACTGTTCGTGGTTAATCAGTGGAAGAAAACTAGTAATTCATAAAATTTCTAATTAGATAAACGTGAAGCGGTAGAATGAGTACAAGGGGTAGAGGACGTCCGCCACGTGGTCGTGGTAGGGGTAGGATGACTCTGTCAGAACCAGTAGGATCTGGCCACGGGTCAAGAAACTAAATGCTAACTGAAGAGGTCGAATGTCAGGATCGGGGCGGTAGAAGATGATCTTGTATCTCGAGTTATGTTGAGGGTTTTAGAGAGGGTTGCTGAAGTAGGCATGGGCACAGGAGCCCGAAAATCTGTGTCGGAACGGCTTAGGGCCAATGGGGCAGAAGTGTTTAGGGGAATTTCTGAGGTAGCCCCAAGTTCAGCTGAGTATTGGTTGAAGGCGGTAGAACGAATAATGGATGATTTGGATTTCACGGAGGAGGAGAAGTTGAAAGGGGTTGTATCCCTCCTGATCAATGGTGGCTTACGGTTAAGGATGGTACAGTGGCTGACCGTATCACCTGGGATTTCTTTAAGACGGCGCTTCAGAATAAGTATATTGGATCGAGTTATGTGGATGCACAGCGCCGAGCATTTCTGAATCTGGTTCAAGGGAGTAAGTCAGTGGCTGCGTATGAAGCTAAATTCTTACGCCTTTGCCGCTATGCTCGTGGGATGGTAGCCACGGAGCATGAATGTTGTGTTATGTTTGAAGATGGCCTGAGGGATGACTTGCATGTTTTGATAGCCCCACAATGGAGAGGGAATTCTTGTGCTTGTGGAAAAGGCTAAGATAGTGAGGAGGTAAAGCGGATGACCGAGAAACCGAATCGGGATAGAGATAGGAGTGGAAGTAAGAGAAATTTTGAATCGTCAGGGGCAGTTAGGCAAACTCAGAAAAGACCTAGGTCAGACGGGCCGAAATAGAATGAGAGACCGGCTACTGCTAACCAGACACAAGATTGTGCTTGATATGGTAAGTTCCATACCGGTGAGTGTTGGGCAGGCACTGGGAAGTGTTTTAGGTGTGGATCTACGGACCACCAAGTTAGAAACTGTCCGCAGCAATGGGGTAGGGAAGGGCCCACAGGTCAAGAGAATGCACCGCCGGGAAGAGGAGGTCAACAACTATCAAGGGGCCGTGGTCAAGCCAATGATGGCACAGGACATGGTCGTGGAGGTGCAGGCTATGCTGAGGCAAGGCAGTCAGCCTTGGTCTATGCAACACGTCACCAAGGGGACGAGGACACTCTAGATGTGAATATCAGTGCATACCCTACCACAGTATACTAAGTGTTTATTTTGGCTTTAGAATAAGAGTGCGTAGCGAAAGCATAGTAGTGAGACTTAGGTAGTTTGATTACTAGTTAGTTGGAAATTTCGAGGACGAAATTTCTTTAAGAAATAGAACTATAACGTCCTAAATTTATGGGCCTATGCATTTAGTGTGGGGATATGTTTAATTTGTTAATTTAAGTGATAGGGGTTCAAAATTAGGCTTAGGATTAGGCAAAGGCCTTGATTGAATTATTTTAAGGTGGCGTCATTAACAATAAAAGCGGCCCAAGTTTTGGCCATAAAGGAGCCCATGTTTTTAGGGCCATATTCTAAGCACCTAAAATGAAGCAAGGAGTGACGCCACACACAAGGAGTTAGGGGCCTAAAATTTAAGTTTAGTAAAGCACAAATCTTTTAATTTAAGCGAGTTAAATTTAGGCATTAAGATTTGATGAGGTGGACGGCTACAAGGCTAAAAAATAGGAAGATTTAGATGGATTTTATAATTGATAAAATAGTAGATAAAAAGGAGAAAAGTTAGGAGCTTATCTACAAGGGAGGTGATGGCCGAAAATCCATCACCTAGAGGAGTGTAGAAATCAGCTACTACATGGCAAAGGGGGTGCCAAATTTTCCTTCTCATTTAGCTTGAATTTTAATTAATTAGGAAGGCCGTTTTCGATTTTATACATGATGTGTCTAAATATCTATAAATAGGGGGGATAGCTCCTAGATTCTGACATTGAAAACCCTAATTTCTTCTCCCATTGTGCTGAAATTCCTTAGCCTCTCCCTCTCCAATTTCTTTTCTTCAATTTCTTCAAAAGCCGAAACCTCTTCTCCACTTTTTTCCCTTTGTGCCGATTTCTCTAAAAAGCCGAAGCCTCCATATTTTTTTTCTTTTATTCATACTATTTGAGAATTAGTTCTATTCTTCCAGCATTTAAAACTTTCCTTTGGCATTGTCGAATCTCCTTTCCAAGTGTTAGCCGAATTCCTTATACTAAGGTAAGTGCCGATTTTTGTTAGATCTCATATTCTATTTTGGTTCTTAAAAGGCAAAAGCCAAAAAATTAACAGTTTAATGATTCTATGTTGGTGACAATTCGGGTTTGAAGGAAACTTGGTCAATTATATCTAAAAGCCAAAATAGCTAGTCTCCACTTTCTAATTTTTAAGGTAAGAAGATTTCCTAGATTTCTATTAGATTTGATCATTATATGCAAGATCTTAAGGTTATAATGAGAATTAACGATTAAATATTGTGATAGTAGTTCGATAAGGACTTGTGATGGAATTAAATATGGATCGGCAAAGGAGAAAATCCTAAGTTTAAGAAAAGAGCGATATCGCCATTCGAGATTGGCCACTTGGTTGTGGACCGCTTCGAACAACACCTTAGGCAAATAGCGATGAGTGTCGACTAAGGATAGCATCGACATAGAAAGCATCATCTTATCGGTAATTAGGTGTGTAGATCTCTAACACACTAATAAACATGTATGACTATATATATGTTATGGGCTTAAAAGCGAATGAAATTTGTTTAGACAATCGAATGGAACCCTAAAAGGGTTAGGCAAGGATGCAGTGCGTAAACATAGAACTCCTATGTGTATCAAAAACATATATGACGCATGATGTTTTCTTTATGTGTATGCATGGGGTGGGATATGATATTGAAGGGAAGTGCATGATAGGTCACTTGGTGATCGGTGGTGGAAATCCCACATATACAAATGTTAGGTCACATAGTGATCGATGGCTACGCCACATTCAATGATTCCTAATTAATAGGAATAGGCAGTGCGGCTGTCGTTTTGGTGTGTAGCGGATGGAGGGTTGTTGTAGAAATCCCCATGGTGTGATGGTTGGTACGGGATGGTGTGTAGAGGATGGAAACCTAGGATGGGTTGGGTTATTCATTATTTAACGTTTATCATGTGATTATGATTGTTACCTTCATGTATGGGCCAGGGCCCATAATGTGTTTGTGGGTTCGGGTCGTTGTGTGTTTTGAGATTTATACACTGAGTCTTGGTGACTCACGCTTTCCTTTTCTCCACTCTTCCAGATGAGCAGTAGATCGTGGACATGGACTCGAGGGGCCATCAAGTTTTATTTCTACAAATTATTTTTGGGATTTCTTTAAATTTTATTTTATTTTATTTGAGAATATTTATGTAATAAGGCCCCTAGTTTTATTCAACTAAGTAGTTTTCAATGTTATGCAACTTATGAATTTATGACAAGGTTTATTTATACGTAATAATAATACAAAGAGGTTTATTTCAAAAAGTCACTTCTTTATTCAAATTTTAAATAATTAACTTGTGTTTTCAAAATCCGATAAAGTGTTATGCGTTCCATAACACGCCGATCTAATCGAAACGCATGGGCGGGTTTGGGGTGTTACAACAAATATGTTGAAAATAAAAAGAAAAATATATTTAAAATAAATAAATAAATAATTTATAAAATATATTTAAAATAATCTATTACATATAAAAGCGCATTTAAAATAAATAATATATTATACAATATAAATGATTTAATTTTTAATATAAAATATAAAATTATATAATAAACAAAATATAGAATATAATAACTAATATATTAATCTAAAAATAATATGTAATAAAAATAATTTGAATAAAATAATAAATAATAATAGTTACGTAATAAAAATATATAATAGTTTTATATCATTAATAAATTAATATATAAATAATAAGAGAAATAATATAAAATATTTAATATGACAAAATAATTTAAATGAAATAAAATAAAAAGTTATAAAAGTATTAAATAGCAATTAAAATAGATTAAAAAATTAAATCAAAGCACGTATTAAATTACAGGGGTTAAAATGGAAATTAAGCCAATTAAAAACTACGACGTTTCGATCCCAGCCTTTAAAGAGCCCGAGGGACTAAATTGGAAAAATAATTAAACTTGTAGGGCCAAATTAAAAACAAATAAAAAAGAAATTAAACCGGATTTAAAAACATAAAAATGCGGGAGGACCTAAATGGAAATTACACCATTCAATGAAAATGCGCGGATTTTACCCGGGTTATTGGTTCAACGCGCGGATCTCCTACCCGAAACGACGTCGTTTCTTTTCGTTTATAAAAGGCAATTTTAATAAAAAAAGTAAAAATGCTCCCTAGATTCGTCTAGGGCTCTGATTGTTGGAACCTCGGGGCTCTGCATCTCGCACACCTCACGCGCTTTCACGGACAACGGTCAGAGGCCAAGACTTCGGTTTTCGACACCGTCAAGAGGTGAACTCACCCCTCCCTTTTATTTTAGTACTATTTTTTTTAAAAAAAAAAGACATGAATGGACAAAAAAAGTCAAATAAAAATAGGAAATAATCACCTCTATTGTGTTTTATTTCTCAAAAACTTTCGTATTTTGCGTATGTGTACACTGTTTTTTTCGTGTATTCTCTCCCTATTATAGGTTTGATATGGGGTTTTTATACCCAAAAAAAATGAAATAAATAAAAAAAGGGAAAAGATATCCTTCCGTATCTTTTCATTTCTGTGCCTTTTCTTCGCTGCGATTTGTTTCCTTTTCTGCTTTGGTGTTTTCCTTTTTTGCAGGTTGAGAATCTCGCGACAATGAGCATGAATCATGGCACAATCGAAGGGGTGTTGCAAAAGTGCGACGATCAAACTCCCGCTACGACGATCCGGCTCCAGATATTACGGCACGACTGTTGGATTAGCCTCTGCTTGCGGCGAAGAAACCTAGGGTTTGAAACCTTTGGTTTCGATTTGGAGTTAGACCTTTTTGGCCACAAGTGTTTTGGGTTACCTTGGGTAGTCTATTAGGTGCAGGTTAATGGGTATTTCGGGTTTTAGGTTTCGATTGGGTTTAGTTTTGTAAAAGGGATGGACATTATTATTATTTTTGGTTTTGGTTTATTTTATTCGACTTATTTTAGCCCTGGTCAAAATTGGGTTCTTCTGATTGCCCCTCTTTACTCATTGTCGTGTAACGAGAATAGAGCAAAGACTATAAAAGAACCAATTTTGACCAGTCTTAGCCAAGCCTTGACTTCTTGGTCTTCTTCAAATGGCTTCTAACTCCACTGCAACCCCAGGGAAATAAAGCTGAAAGTGTCTTTATGATCTGCTTCCTGCAACTTCAGGAAGATGAGATCTTCTTTCTTCGATTTACTCCACTGCAACCTCAAGGAGATAAGACTGAAATGTCTTTGATCTGTTCCTACAACTTCAGGAAGATAAGATATTCTATTTTCGATTTGCTTCACTGTAACTTTAAGGAGATAAAATCTTCTGTCTTTAGTTTATTCCACTGCAACTTCAAGGAGATAAGACTAAAACGTTTTCGATCTGCTTCCTACAACATTAAGAAGATAAGATCTTCTATTTTTGATTTGCTCCACTGCAACTTCAGATAGATAAAATCTTCTGTTTTAAGTCTGCTCCACTGCAACCTCAGGGAGTTAAGACTAAAATGTCTTCGATCTACTTCTTACAACTTTGGAAAGATAATATCTTCTGCTTTCTTCAATCAGCTCTACTGCAACTTCAGAGAGATAAGATTGAAAGTATCTTTTGATCTGCTTCCTGCAACTTCAGGAAGATGAGATCTCCTTTCTTCAATCTAATCCACTGCAACCTCAGGGAGATAAGATTGAAATGTCTTTGATCTACTTCCTACAACTTCAGGAAGATAAGATCTTCTATTTTCGATTTGCTCCGCTGCAACTTCAGAGAGATAAAATCTTCTGTCTTTAGTCTACTCCACTGCAACTTCAGGGAGATAAGACTAAAACGTCTTCGATCTGCTTCCTACAACCTTAGGAAGATAAGATATTCGGTTTTCAATTTGCTCCACTGTAACTTCAGGGATAAAATCTTCTGTTTTTAGTCTGCTCCTGTAACACCCTAAACCCGGCCTAGAAGTTAGGCCTGAATCTGGCATGTCATATTAAAGGAAGTTGAAAAGCTAAGCAATTGTTTAGAAAAGTTTTATCGGATTTTTGAACTCTGAGTTTGTTGTTTGTTTGAGAAAAATGCGATTTGCTAAATGACCGTTTAAAAGTTGTTATTATTTTAAAAAACTGTTTTGTTATGAAAGTTAAACTTGCACCATTGCGTAAATATGATATTTTAAAGAACGATTGCTCATGTTTTAAGAAAACCCCGTATTTATAAGTTTAACAGTTATAAATGAAAACTTAGAAAAAAAATAAACTAATGGCCTTATTACAAAATATTAACCCAAAATGAGCAATCTTAAAATACGGTAAAAATCAAAATTACTAAAGTTCACGAGTAGTATCTCCGATGTATAGCCACCCCCCAGTCCTCCACGACTCCCAATCCTCAATTACTGGGAATCGCCTGAAACATTTAATAAAAGATGGGGTGAGTTTACGAAAACTCAATGTGTACAACTCTAATTGGTAAGAACATGCATCACAACAATCTGGGTCGAAGCCCAAAATAACCTCGGTTGAGCCTTAACCTATATCATATGTCACAACAGATAATGTATGCAATGCGATGCAAACTCAGCCCAACCTAGATTTCCATCCTCTACACACCACCCGTACAGGCCAATCACACCATAGGGATTTCTTCAATCAACCCTCCATCCGCTATACTCCATATGTGGCACCTAGCCACTGGTGGTACCTAACCACTGGTGGTTCCAAACCATTGGTGACAAATGTCACAAAAGAGAATACATAGGGCCAACCCACTTATGGTACCAAACCACTGGTGACAATCCCGTAATGAATATATGTGGGGCCAACCCACTGTGGTACCGAACCACTGGGACGAGTCACAAAATCATCATAATGTGGTACCAAACCACTGGTGGTTCCAAACCACTGAGACTTAGTCACGAATCAAGAATGTAGGGCCAACCCACGTGTGGTACCAAACCACTAGTGACAGTCTTACACTTCCCCTTAAAATATCATATCCAACCCATGCATACATGTGTCAAATGAATGCAGCAAGCTGTCAAGTACACAATATCATTATGGCATACAATCATTAGCGCATACATAAACAACAGAGTATTTACCTGGTATTTCGGTCATGCCCATTGTGGCATAACGTTGATCCCTCTAACCATTTCGGCTTTTCAGCCCAAATATTTAATAACACATAATATTAAAGTGTGAATTACACACAATCACGCTAATCAACCCTAAGGTATAACGGTAATTTTACCCATCGAGGGTATTCCAGTAATTTACCTAGCAAGGGTAATTCAGTAATTCTGCTCATAACTAATCCATATATGAAGTGCATCTCGAACATAATCAATCATACAATTAACACAGACAACGTTAGTACTACCACGAGGGGTCATTTGTCGTTTAGGGGTAAATCGGTAATTCCACATTAAGGGTATTTAGGTAATTTTGTAATTCAAAGGTATTTCGATAATTTTACAAACTAGGGGTAATTCAGTAATTTCACAAACCAGGGGTATTTTGGTAATTTTGTAAACTAGAGGTAATTCAATAATTTCGTAAACCAGGGGTAATTCAGTAATTTCGCAAACTAGGGGTAATTCGATAATTTTGCAAACCAAAGGTAATTCAGTAATTTTATAAACTAGGGGTAATTCGGTAATTTTACAAATCAGGGGTAATTCAATAATTTTGCAAACTAAGGGTAATTCAGTAATTTTACAAACCAAGGGTAATTTAGTAATTTTGCAAACTAGGGGTAATTCAGTAATTTTGCAAACTAGGGGTATTTTGGTAATTTTACAATCAGAGGTATTTGGTAATTTTACAAATTAGGGTATTTCGATAATTTCACAAATCAAGGTATTAACGACCCAACAGAAGGTTCACTGTCTCCTCGAACGACTTAAGTATTCTAAACAGAGATAATGATACGAATGGGCCTAACGCCCATTCTCGGCCCGAATGGACCCACACGCTCGTGTGGCCCATTCAGCCCAATCCTAACCACATATATGAGATTCACATAGTTTAGTTCACTATCTACTACTCAATCATACAATTTACTCATGTGGGTCCTCGGGCCCATTCGGCCCACTTGGCCTCTATCGGGCCATCGTGGCCCAACAACCCACACCCACAAGAACACTACTGATGGCCTCAACTATCGCGTTGAAGCCCCACACATGCGCTCACACGCTCGTGTGGTTACTATCGTCGTGTGACCGGCATTTCGGCATTTGCTGCCCTATAGTTAGAGTAGAGAGAAGTACACACCTGATAGGAATCTGAGGCTGCTAAACCGCGCTCCGAGCACTCCTATGCCCAACGCCAACCAGGTATGCTCCTTCTCCTCCTAGGCAACTCTATATATAGCTAGCTTCTCACCTTTCTTCTTTGTATCTTTTCGATGTGGGATCTCTTCATCAGTAGAGTTTAAATCCAACTCAAACTCTTCCCGTCCAATCCGCAAAATAAATACTCCCTTGCTTGACATGAGATTCGAACCCAGGCTCCCCTGTAGCATAATCCACGCCGCTAGCCACTTTACCAACTAGCTCCTTGTGTCTAAAACCATGGGCAACTAAATATAACCTTATGGCAAAATTCTAGAGTTCCTTTAAAAAGAAAACCAAAATGCAAGAGCCAAGACTTGAACCTTGGACCTCCTTCTTTCCTTGTGGAGTCACCCCCTTGTCTCTTATGTGGCGTTACTTTACCACTACACCACACACTCCACTTGTGTTTTTTCCTCTACATTTTATTCTTAAAGCCTACCTACTAACTCCCAGGGTCTTTTTTCACCTAAAACCAAAATTTTCCTAAAGCCAAAGTTTGAACCCGGGACTTCATATAAGCCCCCTAACCTTTCAAAATCACTCACCTATTCCGTTCTTTTATTCTTAAAAATTTTAAATGCTCCTACGCTTAAGGCCCAATGGGTCCAATCCTACTAGGCCCAACTTTGGGATGTAACAACTCCACTGCAACTTCAGGGAGATAAGACTAAATGGTTTTTGATCTGCTTCCTACAACCTTAGGAAGATAAGATCTTCTGTTTTTGATTTGCTCCACTGCATCTTCAGGGAGATAAAATCTTTTGTTTTTATTCTGCTCCACTGTAACTTCAGGTAGATAAGACTAAATGTCTTTTGATCTGTTTCCTACAACCTTAGGAAGATAAGATCTTCTATTTTCGATTTGCTCCACTGCAACTTCAGGGAGATAAAATCTTTTGTTTTTATTCTACTCCACTTCAACTTCAGGGAGATAAGACTAAATGTCTTTTGATCTGCTTCCTACAACATTAGAAAGATAAGATCTTCTGTTTTTGATTTGCTCCACTATAACTTCAGGGAGATAAAATCTTCTGTTTTTAGTCTACTCTGCTGCAACCTCAGGGAGATAAGACTAAATGTCTTTTGATCTACTTCCTACAACCTTAGGAAGATAAGATCTTCTATTTTCAATCTACTCCACTGCAATCTCAGGGAGATAAGACTGAAATGTCTTTGATCTGCTTCCTACAACTTTAAGAAGATAAGATCTGAAACTTCACCGATATCGTTACACCGTCTACTGAAGGACATATCCTGTAGACTAAGTTTCATGTGTTATGAGTGATATGAATGCAACATGTCATGAAAATGATTAGGATTAGAATGCAATGACCGAAATGAGTCAAATGCATCTAATGAAATTTGCTATGATACAAAAATGTTATGAGTATGATTCCTATTCTAGGTGTTATCACTCATTTGTTCTTCATTTTTTTGTTCATTAATCACGTTTTGCTTGACCAGCTTGCCCCAATGTAATTTTTGAATCAACCCTGCTTGGCTCTTGAGTCATGAAATTGGTTCTTCCCACTACAACTTTGGGGAAATAACATTTGGTTTCTTCCACCCTTCTGTTACCACTCAGAGGTGCAGAACTTGTATCACTTCCAATCACTTTGATCTGTTACACCGTTCCCTGGATGTAATGACCAAATATATGTGTCTAAAATTTTCAATGAATGTAAGGTATCCCAACAGTGATCCCTTTTGACACTTGGATTGACCTTATTCGTCATTTTCCTGATGTGGTACCATCAACGAAATTATCTTATCCAATAAGAATCTGAAGAGATAATCATTTTGCAATGTTTTCAGCCCTTAAGCTTGGTGAGTTCTGAATAATAATCCCGTTTCAGATTCTCATGTTATTTAGAAGCTTCCAGAGTAATATGCGAAACTCCTTTTATGAAAATGTTATTAGTTCATAAATCGTTATTTCAATATAAAATGCTTGAAAAAGATTACAACAATGGACAAGAAAGAAATCAATCAAGAGCATATCTCGAAACAAATAAGTTAATCAAAGATAACCCAGGAAATAAAAGGAAATTAACTTGGGTGTATCTCAAAAGAATAAAGCAATCAAAGATAAAGAATTCAAAAATGGGTAAGATAGAAGCTAGTTGCCCCAGATATCGCAGCCTGAGCTTCTGTGTTCCAACTTCTTGAGGACCATTTTAAGCTCGATATGTGTTTAGGGGATCCGGAGTACTCTGTCAATGCCCCAAGATGTAACATACTTCTTTATTGTTAATTCAAATGTAGCAAGACTACTGTGTGCCCCCCTTTTTGATCAAAATTTGAGCAGCCCTTTTTGGGTTTTCAGCTCAAAGCCCCTTTGGTCTCAAAGCGCCATTTGCTGGTTTTTGCCTTGGCCTCTCCTTTTTTTTAGGCGCTCTTTACGGGTTCTCACCTTGGTCTTTCCTCTTTCAGGTCAAATATCTCTTGACTAAACCTAAATTCGCCAGATTAGGCTAGTCTTCAAATATCAATGCTCTTCTAGAACAGGCCCTACATAAGTCCTTCCCAGTTTGGCATATGCTTTCCTCTGAAATCGTTTTGTAGGAAAAGGATCTGTTTCAACATCAGGTTCCCCCTTGTGGAATTCTCTAGTATGAACCTCTTTGTCGTAAACTCGCATCATCTGACTGTGATGGATAGCTTTTAACCTTTCATTGGGTTCATTTGGCAAAACGCTTTAATTCCATAAAACAAATGGGTAAGATGTTACCCCCAGAGAAGGTTCTGGCCGATGTTCAATAAGACAGAAGGTAATAGTAGCTTCTTATGCCAATCTTTACAAGTCTAAGTCACCTTTCATAATTTTTGTTGTTTTTTCTTTTTGTATTTTTTTTTTTTGGCAACTTTTGTTTGTCTGTTGATATCTTTGCTGATTTTTGAACAAACTGTAAACTTTGACTTTGCCTTTATTGACATTTTATGTCGGCGTCTGATTTCTTCTTCTTCTTCTTCTTCTTCTTTTTTAAATTTGATGACTATCGACTTTGTAACATTGGCATATGAAGCTACTTCCACCCTCTTAGTGAAGTAAACAATGACCACGACAATGAATCGATATCGATGACAACTTGAAGCATTTGACAAAATTGAACCTATAATATTCATACCCCACATATAGAAAAGTCTGTGAAGAAAATAGAAGAGTCACATAAATCTCGTTTTTTTCAATCCAGTATTTGTGGTATGACTGATGCAATCCCCTTCCATGGCAGACCAACAGTGCCCCATCTTCTTGTTTAGCCCGCGTCTTATTAGCCCTGGCATGTCCTGAAATTATCGTGCGAAAATATCTTTGTATTCTCGAAGATAACTCAATAATGTCTCGCCCTACTCCTTTCCTGGGCTCGCAATAACCAATGATCCTTTGTAGAGTAAGGTCTATTTATTCTTGTTAAACCATTCTTAACAAGTGAGAAGATATGTCACAATCTCTGTCATCTTCAAAATCCTGAGATCCCTTAGACCCATATCTTGTTCAAAAAGGGAGTCAGTAACAATGTTGCTCATGACGTTGATATCTAGGTACCTAGGTACGAAGGCGAACAAATCCAAAGAATAATGATTCTAAAGATGATTATTTGGATAATATGGTCACAAATAAAGAATGAAATAATATTGGTTAAAAAAATGTACAATGTGATATGTAAAGAATAAAAGAATATGTATTCAAAAAGATGCATTTTATTGAAATAAAAATTTCAGACACGAACCTATTTCTCAATAGGGTTCTTATTGCCTCTAGGCTTAAGGCAACAAGCGTGTTTCAAATATTACTCTATATCAGCTCTAAAAATACATGGATCTCTTCCACAGTCCCATTATTCAAAGCACTCTTAAGTACACAAAGGCTTAGAAACATTGTTTCCCAATTCTCTCTTTATCATTGACCATTGGTCCATTCTTGTTTTCAAATCCTCCAGCTAGCAAATGACTTAACTGGTCAATCATATTCTTTTGGAATTCCCGTATGTCTTGTTGAATCTTAGTTAATTGCCCCTGCATCTGTGTTTGCATTTGCTCTTATTCTTTTCAATCTTTATTCCATATTTTCCAGGTTAACTGAAACATTTTACCTAATTAGGGTCCTTTTATAAAAGTCTAATGCAAATGATGCAATGTAATGCAAATGTTGCAATGTAATGCAAATGTATGAATGCAAAGAGGCATCGATTCTGATCAACTTCATTGTAGAAAACTTTATTAGAAAACAAATTCTTTTACATAAAATGGACTACTATATGCTTTCGCCCTAAATCCTAAAATTTTGATTTTCTAAAGCAATGGAGCTAGCTCTCGACTATGATCGGACTGTAGCTCACACTTCATGCTCAACTCATCAACCTGTGATTTGAAAATCTGTAGATGATCAGCTATCTCACGAATCTGAACTATTGCTTCACCCATGAGGTAATCCCGACTTCTAACTTGGTCATGGGAATAGTGAAGCTTTTCCTTCCAACACCATTCTCTTGTTTCAAGAAGCTCAATCTGAAGTTCACAACTATGCCATGTTGCCTCTAACTCTTCAATCCTTCCTTTCGGGCTTGACTTTAACTCGATCGCAGAATTATGGCTTTGATAGTGATGAATATATCAAATGGAGGATCAATACGAATTTCTTTCATTTCTCCACAACGAGTCAAATCCATTGCAATGTTGTTTAGATCACCATGTGGAGCCGAGAAGTTCACAACACCTTATCTTTCAATCCTAGATGACTCCACCAACACCCATTTGGGTTATCCTGGCCATCAGGGCTTGCATTTCCATTGTTTCTGGTAAGTACAACAGTAAACTCAAGCTTGTTGTTTGGTAGCAGACCTATAATAAATAAATCCTTTATCATCATAGACAAATTTTTTCCATCCAAATCATTTTTTAGGTCTTATGCACTCTGTCAGTCACTTTTTTTCCAACACTCTTACTGTCTACAGGGTGACCAGCTTCATGTGAAAGAGAAACGTTATACTGGTAGAAGTGTCTATCCGTACTCCTCACGCTCACTTTAAAATGATTGGCGAGCATAATTACCTTTTACCCTTTAGTTCTAACTCTACGCCTTACCATAGAGTGTCGTACAACCTTCGCATTTGATTCTGAAATGACATCAGGAGGCACAGGTGGCAGAAAAGGCAAGGATTCCGGTGCTTCCCCATTTCTCTCTTGCTTAAACGAATCTATACCCTGAAATCTTCTTTCTATTTGGTTTTTCTCTAACCATATACAAACGATTGCATTGTCTTCCACTTTATCAAGGAACCCGTTCTCCATAACCAGCTTTCTAACTTAGAAACTGATCGTGAATTGATACCTCTTAAAATATGAAATGACATGCACAAAAACACAACAAATTAGCACCGCAGAAAAAGGTATAAAGTAAGTAAAATATGATGTTATGTAATGCATGAATGTAGAGAAAGAGAGGTATTGATTCTGAATTCAGTTACATTAGAAAAACTTTTCTAGAAAACAAATTTCTTTACATAAAATGGATCGCATACACGGCCTTGCCTTCATATTCCAAGCAAAAACATTAATTCCCTTCCTCGCAAAGGTCAAATCTCGCAAACTTGTAATAAATGCCTTCTGGCTCCTTTTTGTTTGATCTGGGATGCGACTCCCTGCTCCATAATACTCGTTAGCTTTTTCAAGAAAGTCGAAACGTGATGATTCCAGATTTGTAATCCTTGGGTAATAAAGTTTTGTATTCCTTCGTCGGCTATCAATCTTCTCTTATTGTGTTTACTTAGACTATATTCGGTTGAGACCGTATTATAATCCACTTTATCAAAAAACCCGTTTTCTTATGACAAACTTTTCTATTTAGCAATCGGATTAGAAATCAACACCTCTTTTCTATGATATGAATGCAATGCAATCAAAACAAAATAAAACCCATTAGCACAGGAAAAATAAATAACATAGAACCTATCAGGGTGACCACTAGAGTTTGCCATAGTTCTTCCTCAGGGTTCACTATATGTGGTTTAGTTCTAAAGTCGAGGTACCCAAACTAGCAGATTCCTCGATCCTTACCCATTATAGGCTCATATGGACCGAGTTCGGTTTAGGGGAATACATTTCCCTATGGCCATGCGAAGTGAAAACTTCACGAAGACATAGGTACAGATGTACTCCGGAAGCAATCCACTAGCCCATGAGGAGGCGAAAACCTCACGAAGGCATAGCTTCTTGCTCCCACTTAAGAGTGTGACCACGACGGTCATGCGGTGCAATGCAGAAATATATATTAAAACTACATGTAATAAAAGGATCATAGTTTTTAAAATCAGAATTTTAAATTCGAACAAAAGGACATGAAATTATTAATTTTACGGTTTGACTCTCTTATTGTCCCCAGTGGAGTCGCCAAGCTGTCGAAACCATTTTAAAATCGGGTTTTAGAAAATTGGGATCGACTTTTAAAAACGAAAGTAGGAGTCGCCACCAATCCCTTTTTACTTAGGTGTGATTGGATCACCTTGTAAAATGTTTTATTTTAAAACATTTAATTTTGGTCTACAAAATGAGAAAAAGGGTTCGGGAGTCGGTTACGTATGAGGAAGGGTTAGCACCCTCATAACGCCCAAAAATTGATACCTAATTAATAAAATCATGTCCAAATGTTTGAAATTTAAAAAGTTTAAAATAAGATCCCTTATTAGAAGTAAAACCAAGATTTACCTATTTCAAAGAAATATAAATACCACATCCAATAAGTTAAGATACAACATTTTATAACTTTGAAATTAGGTGTATCTTTATTTTAGAAAATTCTTACCTCAAGACACAAAATATCACACCCAATAAGTTGGGATACAACGTTTTGGAATTCTCAAGAATAAGTTTTTTATTTGAAAGTTGAGATATCTTTATTCCTAGAGAATATAAACATCACATCCAACACGTTAGGACACGACATTTTTTAAACCCTCATAATTAAAGTCATCTCATGATTTACAAAACTTGTTAAAAGGATATTTAGTTATTTAGCCAAATGGAAAATCGCACCCAACACGTTAGGGCACTATTTTTTCGAATTTCTAAATACCAAAACATTGCCTTATTTTAAAAACCTTTGGATGAAGTATAATAATTTTGCAAAAAATGTATTTTTATAATAATCCATGTGATAATATTGCATTTATAAATTATCACACATAAATATTAAAAGCAATTATAATATACTAACCTTTAAAATAGGCAACAAAGAAATAATAATACAAAATATGACAAATAATAATTCCTATAATAAAGCAATTGTAAATACATGATGAAGTATAAACAAATACAATAAATAATAAAACAAATATGAACATATTTCATGCTAATATATAACAAATAATAAATATAAAAATGTATACAAATATGTTGAAAATAAAAAGAAAAATATATTTAAAATAAATAAATAAATAATGTATAAAAATATATTTAAAATAATCTATTACATATAAAACTACATTTAAAAATAAATAATATATTATACAAAATAAATGATTTAAATTTTTAATATAAAATATAGTATTATATAATAAACAAAATATAGAATATAATAACTAATATATTAATCTAAAAATAATATGTAATAAAAATAATTTGAATAAAATAATAAATAATAATAGTTACGTAATAAAAATATATAATAGTTTTATATCATTAATAAATTAATATATAAATAATAAGAGAAATAATATAAAATATTTAATATGACAAAATAATTTAAATGAAATAAAATAAAAAGTTATAAAAGTATTAAATAGCAATTAAAATAGATTAAAAGAATTAAATCAAAGCATGTATTAAATTACAGGGGTTAAAATGGAAATTAAGCCAATAAAAAACTACGATGTTTCAATCCCAGCCTTTAAAGAGCCCGAGGGACTAAATTGGAAAAATAATTAAACTTGTAGGTCCAAATTAAAAACAAATAAAAATGAAATTAAACCGGATTTAAAAATATAAAAACGTGAGAGGACCTAAATGGAAATTATACCATTCGATGAAAATGCGCGGATCTTCCCCGGGTTATCGGGTCAACGCGCGGATCTCCTACCCAAAACGACGTCGTTTCTTTTCGTTTATAAAAGTCAGTTTTAATAAAAAATCATTTTGAATCTTTTTTTTTTAAAAACTAAAAATGCTCCCTAGATTCGTCTAGGGCTCCGATTGCTAGAACCTCTGGGCTCTGCGTCTCGCACACCTCACGCGCTTTCACGGACAACGGTCAGAGGCCAAGACTTCGGTTTTCGACACCGTCAGGAGGTGAACTCACCCCTCCCTTTTATTTCAGTACTATTTTTTTAAAAAAAAGACATGAATGGACAAAAAAATCAAATAAAAATAGGAAATAATCACCTCTGCTGTGTTTTATTTCTCAAAAACTTTCGTATTTTGCGTATGTGTACACTATTTTTTTCGTGTATTCCCTATTACAGGTTTGATCTAGGGTTTTTATACCCAAAAAAAAGAAATAAATAAAAAAAGGGAAAAGATATCCTTACGTATCTTTTCATTTTTGTGCCTTTTCTTTCTTTGCGATTTGTTTCCTTTTTCGCTTGGTGTTTTCCTTTTTTGCGAGTTGAGAATCTCATGACGATGAGCATGAATCATGGCACAATCGAAGGCGCTATGAAGGTGCGACGATCGGACTCCGTTATGACGATTGGCTCCGAGATATTATGACGAGTGTTGAGTTAGCCTCTTCTTGCGGTGCAAAGAAACCTAGGGTTCGAAACCCTTGGTTTCGATTTGAGTAGGGCCTTTTGGGCCACAAGTGTTTTGGTTCTGCTTGGGTAGTCTATTAGGTGCAGGTTAATAGGTATTAGGGTTTTAGGTTTCGATTGGGTTTAGTTTTGTAAAAGGAACTGGACATTATTATTTTTTTTTGGTTTTCGTTTATTTTTATTCTAACTTATTTTAGCCAGGTCAAAATTGGGTTCTTACAACAATATCATGTCAAAATGAATATTTTATTTCTTAATAGTCCTTTTTGACAATCATACTAAATAAAGTCTTAAATCAAACTTTTCAAAATTATTTTTTAAATTATTTTTATAATATTTTTTCAAATGCAACGCTAAACTAGTCTTTAGTGAGATTTAGAGCTATCCATGAGTTGATAAACCATAATTTACGCATATTTTAACTCCATACTTGGCTTAATTTTGGATGAATATTCATTGGATTTGATGAATTTGATGCTCCTAATCTCTTAATTTCATGTTTTATGTTCAAGAGAGCTTAGGAAGTCGAAAAGACCGAGAAACAGGCCAAAAAGGGGCAAAACGGGCCTACATTAGAAATCACACGCCTGGACTATCAACCACGAGCAAATCACACGGCTGTGTGTGGCGAGCAGAATCGACCACGGCCGAAGGAGTCTACCACGAGTGTGTCCCTACCGCAGCAAAGAAGAGTTTTATTTGGAATAAGCTACTTGTGGGCCAACAGAGGTATTCCAAAGCCTATATAAACACCCTAGGAGGCAACTTATACGGGAAAGTTGATAGGACATCGAATAGACACCGAGTAGAAGGAGAAATACTCTAAGACAGCCGTTAGGAACAGCTTAGGAGAAGGATTTCCATAAAGATTGAGGATCTCCTATCAAGTTCTTTAGAAGTTTTTGGGTTTTCTTATGTTTTGTTGTTTTCCTCTTTTATGATGTTTTCCTCTTCTAGTATGAACTAAATACCTTAGATACCTAAGGGGATGAAACCTATGACAGATCTTATTATTATTTGATTTATGAGATAAATACTTGTGCTTATTCTTAATTGTGAGTTTTATTCTTGTTTTGATAATTCAGGTTATTGATTCAAGTCGAATGTGCTTATTCAGTGGAGCAAAAGTCCCTGTTTAAGAGTAGATCAACACAATTAAGCGGATTTGATTGTAACCCTAGAAATAGGGCAACAAAAATCTACCGAATTAGGGTCAAACCTAATATGGGAATCTATAGATTGAATTAATGCGACAATAGGGGTTTTAATTAGAATGAGATTTCAATTAATCAACTTAGAGTCAGTTGTTAGTAGCCTCAAAAGAGGTATTAATATAATTCAGTGATTTCTACGAATTAAGTCAAGTGAATAAATCACATGAATCAAAAGTAATAAGTGAAGTCTAGGTGAATTCTTCCTTTAGGTATTGCCTATCTTATAGAAGTTGTCCAAAAGTATTTTCCAGTTTACTCCCTATCAAGTTCATAGTTAGTTAAATTTTAGATTAAAAATAAATCTCCTTTAATTATTAGGCTAGATAATAAAAAGATAGTCATTACTAAGTACTCTTGGTCCTTAAGGATACGATATTTCGGACTCACCATAGCTATACTACTGTTCGATAAGTGCGCTTGCCTTTGTCGAAATAATAGTTATTTCGAGTTCCATCAACTTTTTGGCGCCGTTGCCGAGGACTAAGATATTAGGAAAACTAAATTTTTATTACTTTAGTCATTTTTTTATTTGCAATTTATATTTATTTTATTTTTAACTTTACTAATTTTTCTTTTATTTGTTTCTGGCAGGTAATTCTAGTTTATGACTAGGAGGAACCCGTAGGACCCTTGATTTTTGACAGTGATATAGAAGCTACCACTTGCAGAAGCTGAAGAGAACTAAGGCAAATCCTACAGTACATAGAAGAAGAGTAAAAAGACGAAACTAATACTACCGAAGAGATGGCTGATAACAATCCGCTACCTTCTATGGTTGCTGCAAATTTGGTGAATCAAAGTCCTGCTCCTCGCACTATGTATGATTATACTAAACCTAATTTAACAGGAACTGAGTCAAGTATTGTTAGACCTGCTATTGCTGCAAATAATTTTGAACTGAAACCTAATACTATACAAATGATTCAATAGTTTGTTCAGTTTGATGGTTTGTAGGATGAGGATCCAAACAATCACTTGGCAAACTTTCTTGAGTTTTGCGACACTTTCAAGATTAATGGCGATTCTGATGATGCCATTCGCCTTCGTTTGTTTCCCTTTTAGTTGAGAAACAAAGCTAAATAGTGGTTGAACTCGTTACCACGAGGATCAATCACTACATAGGAACAAATGACTAAAAATTTTTTATTAAAATATTTTTCGCCGGGTAAAACAGATTAGTTGAGGAATGATATCTCTTACAGATAAGTTGAGGAATGATATCTCTTCTTTTGTGTAGATGGATTTAGAAACACTTTACGATGCATGGGAGAGATACAATGATCTACTGAGAAGGTGACCTCACCACGGGTTACCATTATGGCTACAGGTTCAAACCTTTTACAATGGTGTGAACCCCTCAACCAAGCAATTAATTGATTCAGCCGCTGGCGGTACTCTGAACAACAAAACACCTAAGGCTGCCTACAAATTCATTGAAGAGATGTCACTGAATAACTATCAGTGGCAAGTTACGAGGACAAAGCCAACAAAAGCCGCCAATGTCTTCAACCTCGACACAGTAACCATGCTATCAAATCAGGAAGAACTGTTAAATAAAAAGATTGATAGTTTATGTGGTTCTTCGCAGGTACACTCAGTGATGCAATGCGATATATACGGAGGAGGGACAAACAATTCAGAATACCCACCCTACAACCTTGGCATGGAAAGCGAACAGATGAACTATATGGGTAATAATTCTAGACCCTAACATAACCCTTATAGTAACACTTACAATCAAGGTTGGAGGAACCATCCAAACTTTTCATGGGGTGGTCAGAGACAACAACCCCTCCCAGGTTTTCAACAGCAACCCTACCCACAAGAGAAAAAGCCAAACCTTGAGGAGATGCTAACAAAATTTATCGCGGTGTTAGAAACTCGTTTCTAAAACACCGAAAAAACACTCAAAAATTAGCAAACATCTATTCAAGGGATCGAGAACCAACTAGGACAATCGCTAAGCTCATATCTGAATGGCCACAAGTCAGCTTGCCAAGCAACACTGAAACTAACCCAAAGGAGCAACTTCATGCCGTTACTGCTCACGATAGTGAAGGGTCAAATGAGCCAAAACTGAAGCAAGAGAATGTGGTAGAGGAAGGTAAGGTTGAGGTAAACCATAATCTACCAAAACTGATAATTACAGAGTACCAACCTCGTGTGCCATACCCCAAAGTGATGAAGAAAGACAACACAGATGAACAATTTAGTAAGTTTCTTAAACTTCTAAAGAAATTACATATTAATTTACTGTTTCTTGAAGCTCTTTCGTAGATGCCAGATTCAAAGAAATTTTTAAAAGAAATTTTGACAAACAAATAGAAGTTAGACGAGGCGTCGCATGTGGAGCTAAATGCAAAATGCTCAGTAATTCTACAAAATAAACTACCATAAAAGTTAAAAGATCCAGGGAGTTTTACAATCCCATGCTTAATTGGCAGTTTCACCATTGATAATGCTTTAGCTGACTGAGGGGTAAGCATAAATGTTATGCCTAATAAAATGTTTAAACAGGTAGGTCCAGGGAAACACAAACAAATTAGGATGAGCATTCAATTAGCTGATAAAACTATTAGAATTCCTAGGGGTATAATTGAAGATGTACTCGTGAAAATTGATAAATTTATATTCCCAGTAGACTTTGTCGTTTTAGACATGGATGAGGACAATAATATTCCTTTAATTTTAGGAAGACCCTTTTTAGCAACTGCTAGAACTAAAATTGATGTTGGTACAGGTGAACTCACACTTTGTGCAGGTGATCTCACACTTTGTGCAGGTGACGAGAGGATTACTCTTCAAGCTCTTGACTCGGCTAGGACATCAAGTAATAAAGGTGAGAACATAAATTCTATTAATGACCATTCGGTTAAACATTTTTTTCAAGAAGCACCACGGTACTACACAACTGAGCCAGATCCTAGAACTCATGCCAACAAGGAAATAACTTATGAGGAATGGACGCTTCAGATCGATGAACTAGACGAGTGGAAGATGCATTTCAAAGAGAAACTAGGAACACACGAAGTAGAACCAAGGCAACACCATAAGCCAAACCAATTTAAGATAGGAGATCAGGTATTGTTAAATAAAACAGACCTTCGGATCGCCACTTCAAACCTTGATACAGATGAAGAAATCCCCTTTGAGGTACTGAATATCTACCCATATGGAACAGTCGAGGTAACGAATCCTAAATTTGGCACTTTTAAGGTAAAAACTACTCGACTCAAACTATATAAGAATCATAGGACTGATAGTAGGGAGAGAGTTCCAACTCCTCAAACCACCATGGATGTGCGAATGAGAGGTAAGTCTAGCTTAAGACTTTAAACAAGCGCTTCTCGGGAGGCAACCCAAGCACTAACCCTACTAATTAGTTTAGTTTATTTCTTTTCATGTTTAGGCGCAAGTTTTCTATACCCACAAGGCCTTACATACGGCCATGTGGGCCCTACAGGTAGGTACATGGGTGTGGCCATAACCGTATGGTAATAAGACAAAATTTTCCCCAAACACGGGCTGCGGTAAAATGCCACGGCCATGCGACACAACTGTGGCTGACACTGATTAAACCACACGGACGTAAAAAACTTCACAGGCATGAGAGAAATGAACGAGCCACCATATGGTCATTCGGTACGGCCGTGCGACCTCACATGCCTATGACACACGGGCGTGGGATGTACCATATCTCAGATTTCTATTTATAACCCCGTCTTCTCACCTACTCCTCAATTTCCTCTTCTTCCATACCCTTGAAGCTTTCCCCTCTCATTTTCCTTTATTTTGCCTTCCCTTCACTCTTTATCTACACCATCGTCACCATGTCGAAGAAGCGAAAGGATCCGAGCACAGTTTCCTTGTGCGAGATCGATCTACATAAGTTCATACCGACCACTTCATTAACTCAACAGGACAAGGACCTTTGAGCCCATTTACTTTTTCTTTTTCTTTTCTCTTCTCCCTTATTTTCCTTCTCTTTATCTCTCTTGTGCTAAATCTATATTATTATATTTTAATTTTGTTTATTTAGGTTCTTCAGGCTACTTGGGAATCACCATACCACGACCCTAGTAACCACCATCACCAATGCCTCCTCCTCCAACTCGACCCGAATTTCCCCCATTTCTTTTCTTTTACTCCACCCAAACTTCAGGAAGTTTCACTTCTATCCCTACCTTATGATTTTCTTACTATATTGTGAATATCTATCTTTGTACATTGAGGGCAATGTACATCTTAAGTGTAGGGGGTGAATTTCAAAATTTCCTAACTTTTTGCATTATTCTTAAATCTCTGAATAATATTTTGTCTTAAGTAATTTTCTCATATTACTAATTAGAATGAATCTTCTATTGATTTATGGTTTTTATTGATATGTTTTGGATTAAGTCATAGTTAGTTGTGCATTGATAATTTAAACTTTAAGATATTAGAGAATCAAGCATGATAAGTCTATGTTCGGAAAAAAAATTAGATAGGTTGTTAACCTAAATTTAAATATTACTTTGAAATTTGAAATTTGCATGGTTGACATCAAAAACCATAATTTTTGTGAGATTTTGAGCCTTTAGAGCATATATCTTTTCGTGCTCACTTTATTAATTATGAGTGTGTCAACATTGATTTGTTATTCTAGAACTTGCTTCGATTATACAAGTTGAGACCACACATTTGATTTGATATACTGAGATGATAAAGGCACCTGGGATTTAACCCACTTACTCTATAAAAAGCCTACCTCCGTAATTAACCCCTAGTGAACCACTTTTTAGCCTAATCAACCGTTTCTTGATTTACTACTAATATTAACCTGAAACCTTGTTATTAACTTGTTTATCCCATTTTCTTGACTCCCGTTTTGTAGAGATTTAATTTGATCGGTTGCCTAATTATAGTAGTTGAATTCATATTTTATTATGTACTTGTGCTAAAAAAATGTTAGAAAATTTATTCATCATTAGTTCTATGTTCTATGAGTTTAAACAGTTAAATTCACATCTTTAGAAGAAGCTCGTGTTATTGATGTAATTATTCATTATCAGTTCATTGTTTCTAGTTAGGTAATTTGTTAATTCAATCTCAATTTTAACCTTTTAATTTAGCCTATATCCACACCTTTAACCCGAGCCCCATTACAACCCTTTAAAGACCTTTTGATTTGTGTATCATCTCATTTTATAGTGGTAGAGATTTAATTTTCATGTAAGCCTATGGATTAACTTTTCATATTTGACTTATGAGTGCTTATCTTATACCTTAAACACTTTGAGTGGTTTGAGTGAATCCTTAGTGAGGATGTCAATCCTTGTCAGTTTTGAATCAGAGGCAATTATTTAGGTAAAGGGAAACACCTATGTTTTCGGGCTATAAAAATTGATGACTTAGATTATTTGAATCAATAGGACTCTTTAAGTTAAATTATCCATGTATATATTATCTATGAATTATGATGAGACATTATCGATGAGGATTATGAATTGAAGGAAGTTAATTTTAATTATGAGCTGAGAATTTTGCTTGAGGACAAGCAAAAGCTTAAGTGTGGTGGTATTTGATAAACTATAATTTACACATATTTTAACCCCATGCTTGGCTTAATTTTGGATGAATATTCATTAGATTTGATGAATTCGATGCTCCTAATCTCTTAGTTTCATGTTTTATGCCCAGGAGAGCTTAGAAAGTCGAAAAGAACGAGAAACGGGCCAAAAAGGGGGCAAAACGAGCCTACATTAGAAATCACACGGCTTGGACTATCAACCACGGGCAGATCACACGGCCGTGTGTGGCAAGAAAAATCGACCACGGCCGAAAGAGTCCACCACGGGTGTGTCCCTACCACAGCAAAGAAAAGTTTTATTCGGAATAAGCTACTTTTGGGCCAATAGAGGTATTCCAAAGCCTATATAAACACCCTAGGAGGCAACTTATAGGGGAGAGTTGATAGGATGTCGAATAGATGCCGAGCAGTAGAAGGAGAAATACTCCAAGACAACCGTTAGGAACAGCTTAGGAGAAGGATTTCCATAAAGACTGAGGATATCCTAACAAGTTCTTTAGAAGTTTTTGGGTGTTCTTATGTTTTGTTGTTTTGTTGTTTTTCTTCTTTTATGATGTTTTCCTCTTCTAGTTTGAGCTAAATTCCTTAGATACCTAAGGAGATGAAACCTATGACAGGTCTTATTATTATTTGATTTATGAGATAAATACTTTTGCTTATTCTTAATTGGGAGTTTTATTCTTGTTTTGATAATCCAGGTTATTGATTCAAGTCGAATATGCTTATTCAGTGGAGCAAAAGTCCCTGTTTAAGAGTAGATCAACACAATTAAGTGGATTTGATTGCAACCCTAAAATAGGGCGATGAAAATCTGCCGGATAGGGTCAAACCTAATATGGAAATCCATAGGTCGAATTAATGCGACAATAGGGGTTTTAATTAGAAAGAGATTTCAATTAATCAACCTAGAGTCAGTTGTTAGTAGCCTCGAAAGAGGTATTAATATAATTCAGAGATTTCTATGGATTAAGTCAAGTGAATAAATCACATGAATCAAAAGTAATAAGTAAAGTCTAGGTGGATTCTTCCCTTAGGTATTGCCTATCTTATAGAAGTTGTCCAAAAGTATTTTCCAGTTTACTCCCTGTCAAGTTCATAGTTAATTTTAGATTAAAAATAAATCTCCTTTAATTATTAGGCTAGATAATAAAAATATAGTTATTACTAAGTACTCTTGGTCCTTGAGGATACAATATTACGGACTCACCACAGCTATACTACTATTCGAGAGGTGCGCTTGCCTTTGTCGAAATAATAGTTGTTTCGAGTTCCATCATGAGTCGAGCTTTAATAAAGAGGTTTTGCCCATGGATCGGCTCGAATGTAAATAAAATGATTCTTGAATATTGTTATTTAATTTTTAGTTAAAATATTTTTTATATCTTATTATTTTTAAATTGTAAGATGAACTTTTTGGATGGGTCGAGCCAAGTCGGGCTCTGGCTCCAACTTGGAAGTTTTGTAAAATTGAACCTCAACTCGGTTTGACGTGACCCATGGACATCTTTGATAAAATAAAAGAGTAAATGAATAATGAGATACATTTATTGTAACGCCCTAAAAATTTAGGGCTTGTAATTTTGCATGTTTCGACACAAATACTTGTTTGCTTTAATGGTTAAGTGATTTGGGTGTGTATGAGAGTGTTTGGGTAGCTTGGGTTCAAGTCTTGACTTTTGTAGAATTTGTAGTTTTTCTCTTAAATGAACCTGGACACTGGCACTTAGGCCTTATTAATAATAATGCTTGTTTTACGACATAAGAAGAACTTGTAGTCCAGTGGTAAGTGGCGTGTTTAATACTGCAAGGGATCTCAAGTTCGAGTCTCATCATGCACAATGGAGTATTTATTTTATTTTCTTGCAGCATGAGAAGTGGAGTTAGGCTAAAATTCTGTAAGATGAAGTTGGTGTTGTGGCCGATTGGGACTCTAAGGCTTTAGTGGAATTCGACTAACGGGAAGATAGGGAGCATTTTCGGCACTAGGCATTTCTTTGTGAGGTTTTGGAAGTAGAGTACCGAATTTTATTTGGGATTTTTACCATCTTTTGGGTTTTGCATTTTAGCTATTGAGGTGACCAAAATTTCTACTACTTTCTTCCTTCCTACATTGCCGAATAGGTAACTTTCTTTTTGGGTCTCATTTTTTCTTTCTTTGCCGAATTCCCTTTCCTCTCTCACTTTTGGTTCTGCTTCTTTTTTTCCTCCTTAATCCTTCTCCTCTCGACCTCCCTTCTAAACCGAACCTACTCTTCATCTTCTTATTCTCTTCGTCCTACTCACTCCCAATCATAGCCGAATTCTTCATAAGGCTTTTTGTGTACGTTCAGTTTATCATCTTTTCCTATTGTGCTTGGCCGAATATACCTAAACTATTCTAGCAAATTCCATCATCATCAATTTTGGTATGTCTTCCAACTTTTTCCAAGTGAGTTATTTCATTAACACTGTGTTTCTAAGCCACGCTTATTTTGTTTTTAAGGTTCTAAAATCTCTAGAAGAGAATTGAAGAGTCTCTAGCGTACAGAGGCGTTCCAAATCTCCCCCTTCACCAATTGATTGATCATTGGGGTAAGTTTGGTAAGGTGGGCCGATTAGGCTGTGATGTTGGTGTTGGGTTTGTTAAATCACATTCTAGTGAATAGATCTGACTAATAAGAATCGTTGCTTAAACAAATATTCATCAAGAGCGTGGAATCATGGCTTGGCCAACAATCTTAGAAGAGTAGGTCATATTTTATTCAATCGTGGTAGATGATTATTTAAGTGTGGTTAAGTACTTGAAAATATCCATTATTGAAGGGCTGGTCGAATATTCGAATCAATATAGGTTGGTGCCAAGAGGTGTTTCGCTAGCTCTCGTGAAACAGGTGTGTAATCACACTATCTCCTCTGCAAATCGACAAAAGCCGAAAAGTCGAAACCTCGGCATATGAGGCCTTACAAGCGTGCGATCACTCGTGTGGTAAACCAAGCCCACAATCATAGGCGATAGACTGTAGAGGCCACTGCGAGTGTTCCGTGCTCTTGGGCCGTTATGGGCCTCGTTTGGCTGAAATATGTCGTGTGGGTCCAATGGGCTCGTGGGCCCACTCGGAATAAATCTATGATAAGTGGAAAATACTGGACTGGGCTATATTGTTCGCATAGCTGTGTCTGAATTTGAGTTAAATGGGCCACACGAACGTGTGGGCCCACTTGGGCCGAATATTAGACTTTGGCCTATTTACATCATTTTGATCATATAGGTTACTGGTGTCGCTCGAGGCGACTGTGGACCTTTGGAAAGGTCATTATCTGCACTAAAACCCTAAAATAGGTAAAATGACCAAAATATCTTTAAAGGGTAAAATTACTATTTTACCTATAATAGATGGAAATTACAATTTTACCCCTAGAGGTAAATTGAATGATGAATGCATTTTAACGTATAACTGTACCGAGTTGGACATACTACATACATGAGATATTTATGACATGGCATATTGCATGGGGTTGAGATATTGTTATGGAAGAAGTGTCTCATTCTTGGTGGCCTTGCCACAAATCTCATTACTAGCGACTTTTACAATAATCATCGACTTGGTAGCTCTGCTTCAATACTATTTTTGGTGGCTTTGCCACATATACTATTACTAGCAGCTCTGCTGGCGTTATTATTACTGGCAGTTATGCTGTAATATTGGTGTGTCGGCTGGGTGGGTCAATTTTATTCCCACATGGTGTGTTGGTTGGTACGGGTGGTGTATTGGCTAGATTGGGGTGGGTTGCATATGTGCACCATACTGATACTGTAAAGGGCTAAGGCCCAGACAACACTGTTACTAAATAGGGCTCAGGCCCAGACTGTTACTACATGGTAGGGGATTACACACTGAGTTCTTGTAACTCACCCTTTTCTTTTAACTGTACAGGTAATCCCCAGCCTTAAATGATTTGGAGCTGCGAGGGACTTGGAGGTGGCCAACGTTTGGAAATATTTTATTTTAGAGCTAATTACTTAAATTTTTATATTGGGTTGATATTTATGTAATAAGGCCTCTAGTGATTTTAACTTCTTTTAATTGGGTTTAATTTCTTATTTTGAAACTGCCAAACTGATACAAATAAGTTTTCAAAAATAATAATTGTTTTAAAAGATAAACATACATTTTCAAACTTTAAAATGACATTAATTAGATTAGCTTCCGTAGATTTTTTAACCAGCTAAGAAACCAACAGTAACAAACATGATAATTACTTAAAAACAGTTTTCTCTCAACAAGCTTAATTTCGAAAAACACTTATATTGTGACAATTCAGATCCGGTCGTAATATCGAGGCCGATTTGGGGTGTTATATTTAGTGGTATCAGAGCCTGGTCGCAAAACTCAGCTATGGAATGTGTTTGAAAAGTTTTTCTGAAAGTAAATTTTAAAGATCTGAAACATTTTTGAAAAGATGTACAAGTGTGGCACACCGAGTCTCTAGCTCCAAATCTATAAGTTCTCTAATTCTGATTACTGTTATACTGTGAAACTCTAGATAGAGGAAACTGAGACTGTAGGAGACTTTAAATAGTAGTGAGACCTCGATCTGCGAAAACAAACCCCTAATGACTGTTTTTCATAATACATTTATTACTAATTACTAAAATTATAAATGATGCATAAGACTTTTTAATCAGATAAAGTGCATATTGAAATGAGCACAAGAGGTACTCGCGGAAGAGGTATCACGGGTCGCGATAAGGGCCGAGAAAGTGCTTGGGCTAGATCATCGACATCAGGCCATATGCCCGTTAGGGAAGCACAAGCCTCACCTGTATCTGAAACAGGGTCTTATAATCGAGCAGCTGGGGATGATGCTCTATCCAAGCGATGCTCTGTGTTTTAGAGAGGGTTTCTTGAGCTAGTATTGGAATAGTGGGCCGAGGGTCAATTTCAGAGTGACTCCGATCTAATGGAGTGAAAATTATTAAGGGTATTTCTGGAGTAGCCCCAAATGTGGCAGAGTACTGGTTAGAGGCTACCGAACAGATAATAGATGACCTTAATTTTACTACGGAGTAAAAATTAAAAGAGGCAGTGTCCTTACTGCGAGATGAGGCCTACCAATGGTGGCTCACCGTGAGAGAGGATACGCAGACCAACCGAATGCCATGGGAATTTTCCAGGCGACTTTCCAAGGAAAATATGTGGGCACAAGTTATGTGAACGCCCGAAGAAAGAAATTTTTGAACCTGACCCAAGGGAATAAGGTAGTGACGGAATATGAGGCAGAGTTCTTGCGATTGAGTCGGTATGCTCGAGGGATAGTAGCAACTGAGTATGAACGCTATATGTGTTTTGAGGATGGCTTTCGAGACGAGTTAAGGGTATTGATAGCTCTGCAAAGGGAGCGAGATTTTGCTACTCTTGTAGAAAAGGCAAAGATTGCTGAAGTAGTAAAACGCTCGAAGCGCCAGAACCGTGAAAAAGATAAAGGCAGAAATAAGAGGGATTTTGGGCCCTCAAGTTCTTCTGGGAGGCCTATTAAGAAGGCTAAGTTTGATGGGCCGGTTCGAATTGGAGTTCCTGTTGCTATTTCTAGACCGTAACCTTGCGCTGATTGTGGAAGATCTCACCAGGGTGAGTGTTGGAAGAGGATTAGGGCCTGCTTCAAATGCGATTCCATGGATCATTAGGTTAAGAATTGTATGCAGAGGCCTATTAAAATGCAAGCAGTAGGACAGGGATACGTTCAGCCAGTAAGAGTTGGTCAGCAGCCACAGAGAGGCTTTGGGCAGGCCAGAGGTGAAAATGGTATGGGACAAGGTCGTAGAACACTAGGCAAAGGTGCTGATAACACTGAGGCGAGACAGCCAACTCTGGTCTATGCTACTCGTCACTGAGAGGATGGTGATGTTCCAGATGTTATAACCGGTAAGTTCCTAATCCATAATGTACCGTACACTACTCAGATTGATATAGGGTCTATGCATTTATACATTGCATGTACTGTGCCTGGCATCTTGGATATCTTGTGTGAGAGTATTGTTAATGAAACGATGGTGTTAAGTCCACTAGGACAGTCGGTTAGGGTAGACAAATTGTTTAGAAATGTGCCCTTAGAGGTTTAAGGGGTTGTCTTTTTGGGTGACTTAATGGAGTTACCGTTTGGTGAATTTGACCTTATATTGGGTATGAATTGGCTGGTGAAACACCGTGCAAGTTTGGATTGTGCTGCTAAGCGTATGGTGTTGAGAACTACTGAGGATAAGGAAGTGGCGGTAATTAGAGAGCGAATGAACTTCCTGTCTAATGTGATTTCAGTATTAAGGGCCGAAAAACTGGTTAGCAAGGGTTGTGAGGCATTTCTAGCTTATATTGGCGTATCTGATTCTGAGGGTTTTCTGTTGGAGATATCAGAACAGTTAAGGATTTTTCTAATGTGTTTCCTGATGAGCTCCCTGGGTTGCTTCTAAATCGCGAAGTTGAATTTGGTATCGAGCACTTGCCTGGAACAGCTTCAGTGTCCATCGCCCTTATAAGATGGCACCAAAGGAGCTGCTAGAGTTAAAAGCTCAGATCCAAGAGCTGCTGGATCGCGAATTCATTCGACCTAGTGTGTTTTTGTTGGGAGCACCAGTGTTGTTCGTAAAAACAAAGGATGGGTCAATGCATATGTGCATCGATTATCGGTAACTTAATAAGCTGACTATCAAAAATAAGTATCATTTACCGAGAATTGAAGATCTGTTTGATCAGCTTCGAGGAGCTTCGATTTTTTCCAAAATAGATCTTTGTTCTGGGTACCATCAGCTGAGGGTTAAAAAGGCTGATGTGTATAAGACTGCATTTAGAACTTGTTATGGTCACTATGAGTTCCTAGTGATCCGTTTGGACTGACGAATGCAACAGCTGTTTTCATGGATCTGAAGAACTGAATATTCCAGCCCTACCTGGATCAGTTCATAGTGGTATTTATAGACGATATCTTGGTGTATTCGAGAACTGAGGATGAACATGATGCACATCTCTGAATTGTTCTACAGATTTTAAGGGAGAAACATCTGTACGCTAAGTTCAGCAAGTGTGAGTTCTGGCTGCGAGAAGTGACATTTCTTAGTCATATGGTATCTGCCGAGGGGATTAGGGTTGATCCTCAAAAAATTAAAGCCGTACTGGATTGGAAACCACCTAAGACTATATCTGAGATTCGAAGTTTTATGGGTTTGGCAGGGTATTACAGACGTTTTGTTGATGGGTTTTCCTTGATTGCTGCACCTCTGACTAAGTTGCTGCGTAAAGGGGTACTATTTAACTAGACTGATAAGCAGTAAGAAAATTTTGAGAAACTAAAAGAATTTTTGACTGAGTCCCCTGTCTTGATACAGCCAACGTCTGGTAAGGAATTTACTGTCTACAGTGATGCATCACACATTGGATTGGATTGTGTGCTGATGCAGGAGGGTAAGGTGGTTGCTTATGCGTCTCGTTAGCTTAAGTCTCACGAGGCAAATTACCCAACTCATGACTTAGAGTTAGCCGTGGTGATATTCGCATTGAAAATTTGGATGCATTATTTATACGGCGAAAAGTGTATTATCTACACAGACCACAAGAGCCTCAGGTAACTCCTCACTCAAAAGGAGCTGAATCTTAGGTAGCGAAGATGGATAAAATTGCTTAAGGATTATGATTGTGCGATTGAGTACCATCCGGTAAGGCTAATATGGTAGCTAACGCACTGAGCTGTAGGGCTATATCCAATTTGAGAGCAATGTTTGCTCGTTTCAGCTTGTATGATGATGGTAGCATGTTGGTTGAGCTATAAGTTAAACCGATGTGGACTGTACAGATTAAGGGTAAGCAGTTGTTGGATGAGTCATTGGTTCCTTGTTTCCGACAGGTGGAGAAGGGGGAAACTTCAGATTTTGGGCTGAATAGTGAAGGAGTATTATGTTTTTGTGGGAGAGTCTGTGTACCGAGGGATTCTGAGCTGAGGTAGTTTATACTACAAGAGACACATAGTAGTTCATATGCTATGCATCCTAGCGAAAATAAGTTATACCGAGATCTTCGTGAGCTGTACTGGTGGCTAGGGCTGAAACACGAAGTTACTAATTTTGTAAGTAAGTGCTTAACATGTCAACAAATTAATGCTGTGCATCAGCTACCATCTAGGTTACTGCAGCTAGTTAAGATTCCACTTTGGAAGTGGGAGAGGGTAACTATGGATTTTGTGAGTGGGCTGCCCTTAAAGCCTACTAAAAAGGATTCGGTATGGGTTATTGTAGACCGATTGACTAAATCTGCCCATTTTATACCAATCCGTATTGATTACTCGTTGCAGAAGCTGGCAAAGTTGTTGATGGGCATGAAACTAACTAATATTTCGACAAAGGCAAGTGCACCTATCGAACAGTAGTATAGTTGTGATGAGTCCAGAATATCGTATCCTCAAGGACTAAAATTACTAGTAATAACTACCTTTTTATTATCTAGCCTAATAATTAAGGGATTTATTTTAATCTAAAATTTAACTAACTAATTGACTAACTAAGTGATTATGAACGTGACAGAGAGTGAAAGAAGAAATCGAATAAACCAATGATAAAGACAATACCCAAGGAAGAATCCACCTAGACTTCACTTATTATTTTGACTCTGAATTAAATGATTTATTCATTTGACTTGATCTATAGAAATCCCTAAATTATGTTAATATCTCTTTCGAGACTAAAAACAACTAACTCTAGGTTAATTAATTGAAATCTCTTTCTAATTAAAACCCCTATCGTCACATTAACTCTATCTATGGATTCCCTTATTAGATTTGACTCTAATCCGATAGATTTATGTCGCCCTATTTCTAGGGTTGCAATCAACTCCGCCTAATTATGTTGGATCTACTCTTAAACATGGACTTTTGCTCCACTGAATAAACACCTTAAACTTGAATTAATATTCTAAAACATTAAAGCAAGGATTAAGAACACATAATTAAGAACAAGATCAAGTATTTATCACGTAATTTAGATTTATTGAATAATAAGATTCATCTAGGTTTTATCCTCCTTAGGTATTTGGGGAGTTTAGTTCATAATGATAGAAGGAAACATCATAAAATAAGAAAAACTAAAAACATAAGAAAACCCAAAAACTTCAAGAGAAATTGATAGGAGATTTTCAATCTTGATGGAGATCCTTCTTCCAAGCTACTCCCAATAGCTGTCTTCGAGTATTTTCTGCTTTCTACTCTGTGTGTTCTTTTAGGTCCTCCCCTAGGGTGTTTATATAGGCTTTGGAGCACCTTTCTTGGCCCACAAGTAGTCTTTTCCAAATAGAATTAGACTTGGGTTTGGCAAAGACACGCCCATGTGCGATAGCTTAGGCCGTGTTCGATTTTGCTTATCACACACGGCCGTGTGGTCTGCCTGTGTACGATAGTCCTGGCCGTGTTGATTTCTGAGGTAGGCCCATTTTGTCCCTTTTGGCCCGTTTCTCATTCTTTTCGACTCCTTAAGCTCTCCTGAGTGTAAAAAATGAAATTAAAGGATTAGGAGCATCGAATTTATCAAATCTAATGAAAATTCATCCAAAAATAAGCCAAGCATAGGGTCAAAATATGTGTAAATTATGGTTTATCAGTTGTATGTGGCTGAGATTGTGAGACTGCATAGAGTACCGGTTTCTATCATATCTGACAGAGACCCTCGATTCACATCTCGATTCTGGAAGAAATTACACGAGGCTTTGGGTACTAGGTTGGACTTCAGTATTGCGTTCCATCCTCAGACAGATGGGCAGTCAGAGAGGGTGATTCAGATACTGGAGGACATGTTAAGAAGTTGTGTAATTGATTTTCGAAGCAATTGAGAAGACTATTTGCCGCTAGCAGAGTTCGCGTATAATAACAACTATCAGTCTAGTATCCAAATGGCACCGTACGAGGCATTATATGGTTGTAGGTGTCGTACTCCTACCTATTGGACTGAACTGGGTGAGTGGCAAGTTTTGAGGCCAGAGCTAGTTTCTCATACCGAAGAAAAGGTAAAACTAATTCGAGACCGGTTGAAAAAAGCATCTAATAGGTAAAAGTCTTACGCAGATCTTAAACGCCAGAGATTGAATATTTTGTAGGAGACTTTGTATTTCTTAAGGTTTTTCCATGTAAAAAGATATTGAGGTTTGGGCGAAAGGGTAAGCTTAACCCTAGGTTCATTGGGCCTTACCATATACTAAAGCTTGTGGGACCAGTCACCTATCAACTTGAGTTGCCTCCAAAATTAGACCAGATTCACGATGTGTTCCATGTCTGCATGTTGAGGCGTTATCACTCTGATCCCACACATATGGTACCAGTCGAGGAGATCAAAGTTAGGCCTGATCTGACCTTCGAGAAAGAATAAGTACAGATATTAGACCGTGAGGTTAAGGTACTAAGGAAGAAATCGATCCCACTAGTTAAAGTACTCTGGTGAAATCACGAACCGAGAAAGTCACGTGGGAACCTGAGGAGGCGATGCGACAACAATACCCTCACCTATTCGAACCAAGTAAATTTTGAGGCCGAAATTTATTTTAGAGGGTAGAATTGTAATGCCCTAAAAATTTAGGGTCTGTAATTTTGCATGTTCTGACACAAATACTTGTTTGTTTTAATGGATAAGTGATTTGGGTGTGTGTGGGAGTGTTTGGGTAGCCTGGGTTCAAGTCTTGACTTTTGCAAAATTTCTAGTTTTTCTCTTAAATGAACCTGGACACTGGCACTTAGGTTTTATTAATAATAATGCTTGTTTTATGACACAATAAGAACTTGTAATCCAGTGGTAAGTGGTGTGTTTAAGGCTACAAGGGAGCTCAAGTTCGAGTCTCATGATGCACAAGAGAGTATTTATTTTATTTCCTTGCAGCATGAGAAGTGGAGTTGGACTGAAACTCTGTAAGGTGAAGTTTGAATTGGTCTTGGAGGGTTTTGTGGAGCAAATCAAGGAGGAGATTTGGGAGAAAATCAAGGAATTTTGAAATGGGAGGTTGGTAAGGTGTTGTGGCCGATTGGGGCTCTAAGGCTTTAGTGGAATTCGGCTAGGGGAAAATAGGGAGCATTTTCGGCACTAGGCATTTCTTTGTTCGGTTTTGTGAGGTTTTGGAAGGAGAGTGCCAAATTTTCTTTGGGATTTTTACCATCTTTTGGGTTTTGCGTTTTAGCTATTGAGTTGACCAAAATTTCTACTACTTTCTTCCTTCCTACATTGCCGAATAGGTAACTTTCTTTTTGGGTCTCATTTTTTCTTTCTTAGCCAAATTCCCTTTCCTCTCTCACTTTTGGTTCTGCTTCTTCTTTTCCTCCTTAATCCTTATCCTCTCGGCCTCCCTTCTAAATCGAACCTACTCTTTATCTTCTTCTTCTCTTCTTCCCACTCACTCCCAATCATAGCTGAATTCTTCATAAGGCTTTTTGTGTACGTTTAGTTTATCAACTTTCTCTGTTGTGCTTGGCCGAATATGCCTAAACTATTCCAACAGATTCTATCATCATCAATTTTGGTAAATCTTCCAACTTTTTCCAAGTGAGTTATTTAGTTAGCATTGTGTTTCTAAGCCACGCTTATTTTGTTTTTAGGGTTCTAAAATCTCAAGAAGAGAAAGGAAGAGTCTCTAGGGTACAGAGGCGTTCCAAATCTTCCCCTTCACCAACTGATTGATCATTGGGGTAAGTTTGGCAAGGTGGGCTGATTAGGCTGTGATATTGGTGTTGGGTTTGTGTAAATCACATTCTAGTGAACAGATCTGACTAATAAGAATCGTTGCTTAAACAGATATGCATCAAGAGCGTGGAATCGTGGCTTGGCCAACAATCTTAGAAGAGTAGGTCATATTTTATTCAATCGTGGTAGGTGATTGTTTAAGTGTGGTTAAGTACTTGAAAATATCCATTATTGAAGGGCTGATTGAATATTCGAATCAATGTAGGTTGGTGCCAATAGGTGTTTCGCTAGCTCTCGTGAAACAAGTGTGTAATCACACTATCTCCTCTGCGAATCGGCAAATACAGAAAAGCCGAAACCTCGGTGTATAAGGCCTCACGAGCGCACGATCACTCATGTGGTAAATCGAGCTTACAATCATGGGCAATAAACTGTAGAGGCCACCGCGAGTGTTCCCGTGCTCTTGGGCAGTTATTGGCCTCGTTTGGCTGAAATGGGCCGGCCCAATGGGCTCGTGGGCCCCACATGAAATAAATTCACGATAAGTGAAAATACTGGACTGGGCTATATCATTTGCATAGCCGTGATTGAATTTGGTCTAAATGGGCCACACGAGCGTGTGGGCCCACTTGGGCCGAATATTAGACTTTGGGCCCATTTACATCATTTTGATCATATTGGTTATCGGTGTCGCTCGAGGCGACTGTGGACCTTTGGAAAGGTCATTATTTGCACTGAAACCCTAAAATAGGTAAAATAACAAAAATACCCCTCAAGGGTAAAATTACTATTTTACCCCTAATAGATGAAAATTACCATTTTACCCCTAGAGGTAAGTCGACTGATGAATGCATTTTAATGTATGAATGTATTGAGTAGGACATTCTACATACAAGAGATATTTATGACATGGCATGTAACACCCCTCACCTGAGACCGTTGCCGGAGTCGAGTATGAGGCATCACTAGACTTGACTACTAATTCGGGGCATAAAAATTTAAACTGTCCAATTGCGTCATGTTGACTAAATTGACCATAACTCGAGTTACAAGACTCAAAATTTAGATCGGTAAATTTTTCTTGAAACTAGACTCATGTATCTTCTTACCATAATTTTTCTAGAATGTTTCATATGGCCAATTAGTACAATTTATTCATTAAAGTTTCCCCTATTTCACTGTTTGATGGTTCTGACCTATCCTTACAAAAACTCAGTTATCTCATTGTACAGAATTCCAATAATGTTCTTGTTTATTCCAATAAAAAAATAGACTCATTAAGGATTCTAATAATATAAACTATGCTCCATTATTATATTTGTACAATTTATAACAATTTTTCCAAGATAGAATAGTGAATCACGAAGTCATTCAGAACTAGTCTCACTAAAATTTAAATATATCATAACATAAAATTTCTTTGCCTACCATGTTTCTTTCATATAAAAATAGACACAATAAGATTTAATTCTATGTCTTATTCACTCTCTAATTCCATTTCTCCTATTTTTGGTGATTTTTCAAAATCACATTACTGCTGTTAACCAAAAACTATTTCATTGCAAAGTATGATTAACTAGTTTATACCATCCTTACTCCATTTTATTGAAACTCCATACCTTAACCATACTTATACATATTAAAACCAAAATCAACCAAAACCACAACCAAACATATTCATCAGGCCAAAATATAAATTCTAAGATTAACAAGATAGACAAGCCATTTTCGCATGGCTATTATTTATATACATTATTAAAATTTACCAAAACATAGGCTAGCTTATACATGCCATAGACCTTAAGTTATTAAACGAAAGAAATACCAAAACTTTGTCGATAGTGTGATGAGCTTCAACTATGATCCTCGAGTAAGAGATGAGCATCCAAAAGAAATCTACAATACATAAGCAACCACAATCGAAATAAGCTTTCCGAGCTTAGTAAGATTTAAGCAATTCACACTCATATATATATATATATATATATATATACATATGTTTGTTTGAAAATTTCGAAACCTAGTTTATTGATAACATCCATACCGAATATCCCAACCAATTTAAAAGTTGAATTCATACCCACATCACATGCTTATACTACCTACCATATACCATCATCACATAATAATTAACTAACACACATATCATATACTTACCAAATCCTTTACTTACATTTCTAGCTACCAAAAATCTTAAATTAATAGGAATAATACATACCTCAAGTTTACTTACCTCTCCTAACATTAACTGTTCATGCATGACCTGTCATAATATACTCATACATTTTCGTATACCAAATATTCTAGTAACGTATTACTTACATAGAGCCGTTACTTAACATTTCTCGTAATGTATCGCTCACATAGAGCCGTTACTCAACATTTCTCATAACGTATCGCTCACATAGAGCCGTTAATCAACATTTCTCGAAACGTATTGCTCACATAGAGCCGTTATACAACTTTTCTCGTAACGTATCGCTCACATAGAGCCGTTACTAACTTATTCGCACACATAATGCTAGTTATAAAATTTTCTCCTCTTACACATAACATATATAAATATTCACATTTTATAAAATGATCAAACCTAAATATGCATATTCAAACCAAATTCTTCTTCTTATAATTTACCATTATGTTCTAGCCACTCGATTAAACATATAATTGTATATTCAATCACCATATTACAATTGGCATCATCAAGAATATATATATATACACATATCCAAATACCCCATTTCTATATATAAATACATATATCTATCCCTTTCCACAATTTCGTATATTTGACCAACTCAATTGTTTAATGGTTATACATATGCACATGTATTTACTAATTCACCTCCGACTATCACCTATAATAATTCCTATGCTTTATTCGGCAATTGAAAATAAAATTATTTATGTCACTCAAACATGTACATTGTAATATAGGGATAATTCAAATTAATCTAATTGCTTAAAACTTACCTCCAAAAGTCGACAATTTAAGCTCCCCAGCTACTCGTTCAATTTGGCTTTTCCCCGATCCACTCCGGTTTCTTTTTGTTCTTGGTCTAAAACAATTCCAATTAAGCTCATTTAATTTCATTTCCATTCAATTTAATCCATAAATACCTGATTGCTCAATTTATCCTTTTGCCCCCAACATTTACAACTCTTGCAATTAAGTCCTTTAAGCACAAAACACAAATTACATGGAATTTAAATTCATTCCTCAAAAGCCGAATGTATCCCTAGCTAATACAAGTCCTTACAAACTATTTTTTTTTCATTTTAATTCCCCAACTAATTATTCTAACATCTAAATTCTAATTTCCTCATTTTCACTAAAAGTCCAAGAACAAAATTTACTACTTTATCACCTATCATCAAAATTTTACCATTTAACAACTAAATCATCAAGCTTTCTTCCATGGTACTTCATGAAAATCACAACCAAAACACAAATTTTTACATGGGTGATATAAAACTCTTGATAACCATTTCAAAAATGCCATCAATTATCAAAATCATCAAACACACGTACCTAATTTAGCTTGAAGTAGCCGAACATGAGAGAGCTTTTTCTCTTCTTTTTCCTTTAGTAATTTTCGGTAATAAAGAACAAAGGATAAAAGATGAACCCCCCTTAGTTGGTTTATGTTTCTTTATTTTATTAACATGCTTACCTTATTAAATTATTATTATAACATATAAACTAAAAATTTCTTAGCATGCTTACCGTCCATTACTTTGCTTTTAGGGAAATTTGACATGCAAATCCATTCTTGCAAGAAACATTTCAATTCAACCCTTCTAGCTTAATAAAGGCTATTTTTTACTACTTTAACTATTTGGTCCTTCCTCTTAATTTAAGCACACCAAAGCAATTAAATTCACAAATTTCAACACATACCCATTCATAATTATTACACACGAAAACAAAATAATATTAGAACTTTTTTCCAGCTCAGATTCGTGGTCCCGAAACCACTGTTCCGATTAAGGTCATAATTGGGCTATTACATGGCATACTACATGGGGTTGGGATACTGTTATGGAAGAAGTGTACTATTACTAGTGGCCTTGCCACAAATCATCATTCTTGGCGACTTTGCTTACGATCATCGACATTGGCGGCTCTGCTAATATCATTACTAGTGGCTTTGCCACATATACTATTACTGGCAACTCTGCTGCGTTATTATTACTGGCAGCTATGCTGCAATATTGGTGTGTTGGCTGGGTGGGTCTATATTATCCTCACATGGTGTATTGGTTGGTACGGGTGGTGTGTTGGCTGGATTGGGGTGGGTTGCATATGTGCACCATACTGATACTATAATCGGCTAAGGCCCACACAAAGATCATTCATCGAATAGGGCTCGTGCCCGATCATTACTACATGATAGGGGATTACACATTGAGTTCTCGTAACTCACCCTTTTCTTTTAACTATACAGGTAATCCCCAACCTTAGATGATTTGGAGCTGCGAGGGACTCGGAGGTGGCCACACGTTCGTAAATATTTTATTTTAGACCAAGTTACTTAAATTTTCATATTGGGTTGATATTTATGTAATAAGGCCTCTGGTGATTTTAATTTCTTTTAATTGGGTTTAATTTCTTATTTTGAAACTGCCAAACTGATACAAATAAGTTTTCAAAAATAATAATTGTTTTAAAAGACAAACATACATTTTCAAACTTTAAAATGGCATTAATTAGATTAGCTTCCACGGGTTCTTTAGTCAGCTAATAAACCAACAGTAACAAACAAACATGGCAATCATTTAAAAACAATTTTCTCTTAACAAACCTGATTTCGAAAAACATTTTTATGTGACACATCAGATCTAGTCGTAACGTTTAGGTCGGGTTTGGGGTGTTACATTTATGATGTGGGTTCTAACCCTATTCGGTTAAGAAAACAATTTACAGTTACCACAAAAGTTTAAAAATTTGAAATTTGAGTCGACTTATGATATTTATAACAATAAACTTTTTTCCCTGAAAAATACATGTGTTTTGTGCGAGACAAATTTGAATCATTATCGGCTTTCAACCGAACAACATTTTTTGCTAACCTCGTATCTCAAATTACGCTGAGTGTGGGCTCGAACAGCACGAACCAAACATAAAACAAGATACGATTTTATTACTTTCAGTAGGAAAGTAATTCTCTCAAATAAAAACTAGTAGAAATTGTAATTCCTAGAAAATAGAAGCTATCCATAGAAAATATATTTCCACTATTTTCCGATAGAAAAACAATATATGAAACTTGTGTGTAAAAACTTATATTAATAGCTCCACTAGTGTCATTTATTTATAAGAAAAGATAGAAGAATCCTTGCTGAATAATAATAACAACACATATAATATTTATGAAAATACTCCCCTAGTCTAACTAAGATAGAGGGGGACGACACACCCTAAATGCTAATACTAGGGTTACCACCCCTCACATGTAATATGAAATGTTTGGAGCCTCTCTTGTATTGGGTCCAATATATGTGCTTCCTGAACTTTTAATTTAGCACTTTATAATTTAATCCAACCCAATTTTTTTCTATTTCTCAAAATAAATATTATTTTATTTAATTAATCAAACTAACTAAATTAATTCCCCAATTAAATAAAATTTTCAACCCAATTCTAATTCCGTTAAAGTTATAATAATTTTACCGTAGAACAATCTATGAGGAAATATTTTTGGGGATAAATTCATTCTTCCAATATTATCCTATTTTACCTCATGCTAACCATTACATCTTCCTTCATGAAAAGTTAATTACTATCAAATAATAATTAGGTCATTTATCACAAAGACAAATAGCCCATGATCACGTTTACTTTTCATCTATTATGTAAAGTCAATGAGACAATATCATTTACTGTTTAGTCAAGCTATACATTCCCTATTGTCAATGATACTACATATTGCAGAAGTCGTTTACCCAATGCACCAACTTTTAGTTCCTTATTTATTTGAACTCAAGCTTTTCCTTACATAAAAATATATGAGTCAGGCATACATAATCCATCATCTATTCAAGATTTAATTATGTTGCACTATGAATGTCACAAGTGAATAAAGCCATAAACGAATCCACTATCTATTCTATTTGGGCCTTGTCCAATTTACTATTAGTACAATTAGTAACATCTATGTCTCTATTTTCTGAGAGTCATCCGCTCCGATGCTCAAGACAAAACATCTCCTTAATTGGACTTGATAGATGACGTATCAGTCTTTCAATCGACTTACACATTTTTTATTAGACTAAGGATGTGTTTAGATTATCTACTAATATAAATTGTCTTTATGTATTATGATTCGACCACGTAATACCGCTTAGTATTAGTTAAACGTTATATAACTATTTAGCTAATATTTGCTTCAATTTTGCTTTGCGTGCAAAAAAATTGATGAAAATATACAAAAAGATTTTAATGTAAACAATGAATTATTTTACTAATCAATTTGTTCGAAAAATACAAGTATGCAAAATGAACATACTACACTTAGAACACCAGATGCAACAGTCATTCTCTTCTCTCTCCCCAATATTTTAATGATAAAAAAGTTATGTCCATCATTTTAGCTCATTTGTTTTTTTGTAAGGTGTAGGAATATGGACTGTCTAGAGATCTAATTCAAATTCGTATCAATTAAAAAATTGAACATTAATTTTTTTGAAATTAAAATTAAACCTTATATTTGGATTGAACAAAATAAGAGAAAAAATAAAGGAAAGTAAGAGAAAGCAACATGGGAATTGAATTTCCATTAGTTTCCCTCGACTTGCTTAATTTTTTATTTACCCTAATTTAGGAAAGAAAATGGAAAATTTATCTTAAGATATATATTGGTTATTCTCTTACATTTTTGAGGATTTTGTATAGACAATCTTGTTGAGAATAATTTACAAGATATGATCTATTTACAAGATATGATCTATCTGTATCTAACGTATCAACTCCAAATATTGCAAATAAAAAGCGAAAGTCTTTATTTCGAAATACTTTGATATATTAGATGAATCCAGTATTTCGATTTCTTGCTTATTTTGTTACTGAATTAAGTTGAGCGTTGCTTTGCTACTATAGAATATTGCTACTATAAAATATAGAATATCGTGTTCTCTAACAAAAAAACCCGATTTTATTGAGCCAATTTTATTGATAGACAATAGAGAGAAAAAAGATCAAGTGAATAAATGAAGTAATTGCATTTAAACATTTACAAAACAACATAAAATAAGATAAAATAATGATAAAATAACATATAACATATAAAAGAGAAAATATTAATAATAATTAATAAAAATGAATTCTTTTTTTTCATTGTAATTTTGTAGTCTTTTTATATTCTTTATTCTTTTTTAACTCTCAACATTACTATTCAAAATTTACAATCATATTGTTATGATCCTTTGTATCCTTATAAAAAAACTAACACCATGTTTGGTTGGCATGAATAGCCATTCCATTCCTACCCAATTCTGTGTGCTACAGTAATTTTTTGCTATTACACCATTTGGTTCACCGTTTACTTGATTCCACAATTTTGCTATTACCGTCATATTCCTTCATATGATGTAAATGTATTCTTGGATGGGAGCGCTGAATTGCTATTCAACACATTTATCGTAAAATTTATCCCCAAAATAGCCTGCTCTTCTCCCTTGCTCCAGATTTCTTCCAACATTTTTTCCCAAACCAACAGCACGTTCGCCCTTCATCTTCGTCTCCTGTACATTTTCTTTTTTTACCTGTTTTCTATTTCTCCTTCCTCATAACTTTATAACTTTTCTTGTATAAAACTTAATAACTCTTCTCATGGTTTATAAAACTTAATAACTCTTCTCATGGTTATCTTTGATTGTCAAAATTTGTTATGGGTCTCTGATATATTTTTTTGTTTCCTTGGCTTATGAAACTGAAGGCACCGCCTTTCAAGTTTCCTCAGTTTTTTACTGGTTAGTTTATTTATTTTTATTTTTAATTTATGGGCTTCTGTTATTGGTTTTTTATGAGGACTTCAAGTTATGTCTATGAAATTCGTGGCGTTGGTATGATTTTGGTGATCACAAAGAGAAGTTGGTAATTGACGGAGAACTTTGTTTAAGGTGGTTTCATTTTCTTTAAAGTTAGATTCTTCTTGATTTGTTGAAATATGGAAATCTGATCTAGTGCACTGCCAAATAACTTGCAATTTCAATTCTACTTCCTTGTTTCTGTTATCATATGCCTGGCATCTTCATCTTGTGATTCTATTTGAAATTGTAGATGTTCTTTTATTGGTATCTGGGACTTGTGCTTCTTCATTCATTCATGCAAACGTTCTTCAATTTATTGTCTATTACATCTCTAGAAACTGTATTCTTAGTTTTCAATCTTACATAAACATGACATATAACTTAAAATTAAGTTTGAATGATGCCACTATCTGAAGAAATTGAAGAGCAAAATCTTTGGCGATGGCAATGATGAGAATGACATAGAAGTTGATAACCAATATCTCGGCCTACTTTTGACTTTTAAACATGCTGTCACGAGTGGTAGCTGCTCAGGTAACAGAAATAGTAAGCTTCACTCGTCTTATTCTTATTTTCTTTTTTGTAGTCCTACAATTCTTCCTTTTGAGCCCATTGCCTTATGCATCATATATGAATTAGAAAGATATGAAGCTACTAGGAATATTTTTGTGATTAAGAACTTGGGACAAAGTCTAGAGAATATAGTAAACTAATATATGTATGAGAGGCAGTGCAGTGTTATTTGTGAAGTGCATGAATTTAGAATGATTTAGAATAGTTTATGAATTTTGCATCATACTTATATTTTTGCTTATATCTTCTTAATGGATAAATTTCAGTAACCATGTTATTATGGTGACTATTGTATAAGCTAAAGCCTGATTGAATGACATTACGGAATTCTGTTATCGTTGCTTTAACCATGTTATTGCGGTGACTATTGTATAAGCGTGGACTTGTATTAGGAAAGGTATGATTTTGGTGTTGGTATTTGATATAGTTAAGGTAATCATGCTTGTTTGTTTAAGCTGATTGTCGTAATGGATGTCCCTATTTTTGTTGCAAATGTAAATTATTGAATATTCTGTTGCTTGAGAGTTTTAGTCCTAAACGTTAACCGCAGATGGTAGGTTGTGTTCTTATTTTTAAATATCTACGAGGTACACTGCATGCTTTTTGTGTTGTTTTGTGCAAAACAATATAACTCCTCTTATTTATCTGTTGGACCATTCATGTTTAACCTTTCACAAATAGGTTTTATGGCTAATTGTGGCATACCTTGCTGTCATTCTCGTGGAAATGCTTGAATTGATTCCTATACTAGTACTAGTCTACTAACAACAAAGTAAGATTTTACTTATTGCTGAAACTTTGTGAAACTAAAGGAGTTAATACGAGACCATATAGTGACATCTGACATTCCTCTTTTTTTTTTTTGTTAATCTGATGATCATAGTTGTCAATCTTGGTAATACTACTTATCATCATTATCCTAATGCTTAACTTCTTGTAACACATAAAATGTGAGGAACAATCTCTGGCATCCTGTTACTAAGATCTTGTTGGCTTTGTTAGTGACATTTTCTTGTTAGAAACTATTGTTTGCAACAATATAGAGTCCACCTCCTTTGCATCTTAAGCTGTTTCCATTTTACATGATATGAAATTTATTTTGTTTTGGAAAAGCTTTTTAATGTTTTTTTATGGTTTGTTATAATTTTTAAGTAGGATATGTTGAATTCATCTTAAACTCATCTCATGTTCCTTTTAGGCTAAAATTTACTCATGCGAAATGCTGGGTTAGGATATATGTATGGGATTAGTTGAAGTTCTATGAACTAGTAGGACAAAATTCTATCTTTAACCTGTCCATGTATTTTTACCTTGTTCCTATTGATGTTCTGGATATCCTCTTGGCTTGCCAGAATAGCAAGTCTTATGTTTGTTGGAACTACGTAATTTGGTGGAGAGAAACTTGCTGAAACTTAACTACACCCCCCTTTTAGTTGCTTTTCCAACAGTTCTATTCATTCTCGTTTCGACATTACTTGTTCTCTTTAGGAAAGAGAAGGCCATGGAGAGCTTTTCTTTTGTATGGACCACCTGGGACCGGGAAGTCATACTTAGCCAAGGCTATTGCTACTGAAACAGTCTTTACATTTTTTAGGTTATTAACTAATAAATACTAATTTTGCTGCTACTGAGAATTTTGGCAACCGAATTTACTATTTGTAACTCTGATTACATTGAGTGCTATGTCATCCACTTACCTTAGTTTGCTTTCTCCTATTCTGGGAACTATATGAGATATTCAGTATGCAGTTTGCTAGAAAATTGGAGGTTATTGTCCAACTTGTCTTTTTTGTAATAAATCTTGTGTTACTTCTATTTATACATGTATATGAATATATTTTTGCAAATTGAAACTTCCAGCAAATAATTTTGGAGTTACAGAATTTGTGAATCCAAAGAATTTACTTATTATTGTACATACATTTGTAATACATGTATGCATTTACTTATTATTTAAGTAAATATTTAATGTATTTATTATTATTAAATTGATATTATGTGATGAATAAATTAAATTAAGACAAATGTATGGTGCATATGGTGACATGTTTGACATTAATATACATACATCTGTAAAATACATGTATATTTACTTATTATACAAGTATATTATTAAATTATATATTATTAAGTAAAAGATATTTATATAATAAATAGATTAAAGAAAAATAAGTGTGATTATATAAATGGATACAAATGTTAAAAGAATATTTGTTATTAAATAGATTTTTATAATAGATATTTATTAAGTTATATATATATATATATTTATTAAATTAAGTTATGTTTATTATATTTTGGTATCTTTTGCATTTGTAATATTTGGATGTAGGGGCGAAGCCAGAATATTTTTTAGGGGGGCCGGATAAAATTTTAATTTTTTATAGTTTATATCTTTATAATTTATAAATGATTAAATTAAATTTTTATAATTTTAGGGGGGCCCAAGTGCAATTTTACCTTTACTAATTTAAAATTTTTAAAGAATTCCAAGGGCCAAAATTATAATTTTACATTTTAGGGGGGCCGGTGAAACACCCCCAAATCCGGCCCACGAGCCTCGACCGGATCTGGTATGTTCCTTGAGTAAAACAGTTCAAAACTTGTTTGTTACTTTGGAAAAATTTGGGTGGTTTTGAAGAACATTTGATTTGTGTTGGGTTCAAATTGAAAACGGTGTTGTTCTTGAAGACTAGATTTTATTTAAACAATATTTTTATTTGTACTTGAAATCAATAAGTTAAAAGTATTGCCGGGTTTTTAGAGTTTAACATTAAATTGAAAATCGATTGTGTTTGGGTGTCAAAACATTTAAAATTTATTTTTAAGGAAAGTTATTTAATCTTGATTTAATAATAATCGTATCATGATAAACCAAATTAAATGCATACTTAAAACAGTTAATAGTAATGGCCATATTACATCAAAGCAAAACCCGAAATAAATCCAAAATACTTAAATATAAAAATTCAAAATAAAATAAATCTTTGAAGTGAGCATGGCCACCAAGAAGCTCCTGCCAGGCAGGTCCATTTATCTTGAGTGTCACTTGAAAAGATATCCCACAACGGGTGAGTCAATGGACTCAATGTGTAACAACCAACACAATCTCCCAACGATTTAGGCATAACAAATCATATATATATAACAAATATAGGCAATGATGCAATCCCGAACCCAAAACTAAAAAACCACCCTCTACACATCACCTGTACCTGCCATCACACCGTGGGGATTACTAAATCGATCCTCCATCCGCTACACACCATCGAAGGCAGTCACTGCAAATGACTTGCACATCGCCTTATAAATTGTGGCATAGCCACGGATAATGTGACAAAGTCACCAGATAACATTTTGTGACATAAGTCACCACATTCGATTATGTGACATGAGTCACGATATTGTGGTAAAACCACCGATCACTTCCCTTTTCATAATCACCAATATGCCCCATGTGTCATACAAATCATGCGGATATCATGCCATATGTCTTATTCATATTCGTAACCAATTTTCATATATGTCACATTCAATGTTTATAATACTATTAACAGATCTTTAGAGAATAAGTACCTGAATATGTCGTACCATTGAATGGTACCTTTAGCCACATCTTTCATCTTCTTATTAACACACATATTAAATTAATACCGTAAATCTATTAGGAATTGGTGTAAGGCTACACACCTGGTTACTATCGTGTTCGCTGAATCCCGAAAATCTATCGAAACAGGTTGTACTTCTCCCTAAAAATCATAGTTAGAATGGGCCAAACAATAATCACTGAATATGGCCTTGGCCGAATGTTCATGCCCTCTTACCTTGCGGATCTAAATCCCGAAATCGCTATCTGCTAATAGAGATGTCGAAATACCTATAGGCTCATGTTAGATCCAATTTTCAATCACTTAATGAACTTAATAAATGGTCTTCGGCCTAAGATCATACTTTTCTTACCTTAGATCTAGAAATCCCGAAGATCTCCTCTTGAAGTCGGCTACAATAGGAATCTAGAAATTCCCCAAACAAAATAACCAAAACGCAATTGGCCAGCCCCCTTTAAGAAATCGACAAGAAGACTTGCAGAAGAAATCGATTCAAAGAGTGACAATGAGGTGAACTTTCGGCTTTAGGATTTACTGAACAATCGGCTAGGGGTTACTTTGAGTATTCAGCTTTTGATGGATTTGTGAAGAAAAGAAGGGAAAGGTTGATGATTAAGCAATTCAGCAATGGTGAAAAATAGAGATTCGGCTTCAATGGAAAAGGGAAGAATGGTATTGTGGTTCGGCCTTTATCAAAATGATGGAGGGAGTGTGGGGCTTAATTGGATTCGACAATGGTGAGTTTGAGGGAGAGATTTCGGCTTAGGCAAGGTAAAAGAAAAAGAAGAGAAAGTGACAGGTTTTGGAGAGAAAGGAGTAAATGAAAGAGAGGCTAAATGTCTTTATGAAATTCAGCTATTCCTCTCTACTAACTTGACCGAAAATGACACTAAGAGAACCCCTTGGCCGGCCAACACTCTTTCCCCTATCAAATCCCACTTTTTCCTCCTATTTTCTCTTTTCTTTATCCATTCAAAATTATCTGAATAAATCAACCATTATCCTTTGCCCTTAGCCGAATTTTAAAAGGAATTTGACCACATCTAAAGCTCATTCTCTTAAAATCCCTGTGCCGTCCACTACCTCTCCTCCTTGCTGCAAAATAAAACTCCCCTTTGCTTCCCTTGCTACTCGAACCTGAGCCCTTCTCCACTGCTTGAGGCGTCACTTACCAAGGCCCTAAGTGGCGCCTCCTTGCCACTTTAACAAGCCCATTTGTTTGTCCAATTTTCCCTACAATTCCTCTTAAGGCCTATCAAGCTTAGCTCCCCTTTAATACTTAAAATCTGATATTTTCTAAGGCATTTACCTACACTCTGAAGTTCTCAAAAATTCATACAACACATTCAAACACACATAGGCATGCTACTTCATACAATTAAGCAATAATGCACAAGCCCAAAATCCCGGATATTACAGTTCTACCCCCTTAAAATAATTTCGACCTCGAAATTACCTGGCTAAAATAAGTGAGGGTATTGTTGTCGCATTGCTTCTTCTGGCTCCCACGAAGCTTCTTTCGATCCATGATTACGCCACTACACTTTGACTAGAGGAACGGACTTCCTTCACAATACTTTCACATCTCGCTCCAAGATCTGAATCGGCTCCTCCTCGTAGGACGAATCTGGCCTTAGCTCCACCTCTTCAACCGGAACTACATGAGATAGATCCGATCGATAACGACGTAGCATCGAAACATGGAATACATCGTACATCTTCTGTAATTTCAAGGCAACTCTAACTGGTATGCCACTGGTCCAACTCGCTTTAATACCCGATAAGGTCCTATAAACCCGGACTTAACTTCCCTTTGCGACCAAATCTCATTACCTTTTTCCAAGGCCAAGCTTTAAGAAACACATAATCTCCCACAGCAAACTCAATCTCCTTCCACTTAAGATCTGCGTATGACTTTTGCCTGTCAGAAGCCTTGTAACACCCCAAACCCGGCCCACAAGCCCTGACCGGATCTGGTATGTCACTACGGAAAAACGGTTAAAAATCTGTTTTGACTTAAAATAGAACTTTAGAATCTATGATCTTTTGAAAACCATGTCCAATTAAAATTTATGAAATAGTATAAGCTTGATATAAATTATCCAATTAAAACTTTATTATATGTTTTAAGATATAGTGTCTTAGAAAATAAACCGATTTGAATAATAATTTAATCGCCATTTTGCTTTAGCATAATATAAATACTCAAATAATTTAATTGGGACTTATTACAATAAAACTTATTCAAATACTTAAATTACTAAAATGATAAATTCTATTAAATAAGGAAAACAACTTCTGCATGAAAATCTTCTTCTGCATGGCCACCTTTGCATCCACTCCAACCCGGTCCAAAATCACGAATCACCTATGATGGTTAAAAAGTTGGGTGAGTCACATAGACTCAGTGTGTAATTAACCACTGAATTCCACCCACATGCTAACCACATAATAACCCATGCCTCAGATATCATATATCATGTTCAGATCATATCACATTCTGGGCTTGGCCCATACTCATAACATTTATCAAGTAACCGGGTAACTAGTCACATACCCTCCACATTTTAGGCTTAGCTCATTTCTTATTCAAGTTCACGATCACATGTATTCACATACCACAATTATGCAATAATGAATCCCGACCCAAGCCTAAGGTCCATCCTCTACACACCCCCTTATCCAGCCTACCACACACCAGGGGATTATTAAATCACCCTCTCCTTTTAACTCCACAAAGGCATTCAATGCCATCCACGTGCAATTAAGCACAAAATCCACAACGCGACCTCAGTCAGCGCCAATCCACGATGTAGCCGTAGCTAACACCAAAACCACGATGGGACACATAGTCACTCATCAATCCACGATATGGCACATAGCCGATATCAATCACGATGAGGCACATAGCTACTCATCAAACCACGTACTCGAAGTACACCCGTACCTTCTTTCATAGCCCACCCATGCACATGCAACATAAAATACAGTTATGATAATGCATGCACATGCTATTCACAATCATAAGCATACTCTCGTATACAAATCAATGATCATATTTTAACAACTTTGATACTAACCTGATCACCCTCATACCCTTGAAGGGTATCAATATCACACTTATCACTGCACTTTGTTAGTAATCACATTACACACGCAAATATAAATCCCGGAAACAGTAGGCTAGCTACACACCTTATAACCTGAAGCTCTAGACCTTCGATCCCAACGCTATCACTAAGCGAGACTATGGCTATCTGCCTATAGCTTCCTGCTGCTGGCCCACACCCCGATGGCCAATCTCGAACCGCTGAGACAGCTCTTTTCTTAAACTTCGGGATAGGGACTTTCCCTTGCCCTCCTTGACTGGTATTGGTCTCCATCAAAACGCTTAATCAGAACACTTCGTTAATCGACAAGTACGAGATCTTAAACGAAAAGAACCATAACTTAACATCATTACTGAAGAACTCAAATCCCAAAGGCTTGTTTACTTCTGTCGACTAGCCCCCAAACCTTACTTATCGAAATCCTGAAAAATTGCACTTGCCCTTGAACTGTCGTAATCCCTGCTACACAACTATTAGAATCGGCTACCAATAAAAATCCATAAGCATGGCCCCCCTTGGCCGAATACTTACCACCACCACCTTACCTTGAGTAGCCGAATTTGAACAGCCCCTAATTGTTCCCTCACGCTGGTTATACACAAAAGAAACACGATATTAAAGGCATAAGAACATTCGGCCACTCCAAACCCCAAGACCACCATTTGATTAACCACTACTAAAAGAGATAGGTTAATAACATAAATCTTTACCTTTCTCAACGACTAAAGAAATGACCCAACGCTCCAACCTTTGCCCAACCAAAAAATGGCCACCACAAGGAATAGGTTTGGCTTGGGACTTGTAAACAAAGCGAGAGAATGAGAGGCCAAATGATTCTAAATGGCAAACAAAGTGTGAAGGAAGGAGGAAAATAAATACACAAAAGGCTATGGCTTCCAACAAGGAGTGAATATTCTACTATACAAGGAGAAAGTATTGGAAGGAAGAAAAGAAAAGATGGCTAAGGGAGAGAGTAGAAGAATTGACAAAGGGTCTAAAAGAAAACATGAAGAAGATCGCCCATTAAAAAGAAAAATTGACACTTGACTCCCCTATTTATAGAATTCTACCACTACACGAAATTCTCTTGGCCACTAATTTAAAATTATTCAAAATAATTTGAACACTCAATTGCCTATTTTTCCTCCTTGCCACTTAATAGAGATTAATAAAATAAAATCCATAAAAAAAATATACTAATATTATCCTTATTATCTCTTAACAATTTAAAAAAAATAAAAAAATAAATTAATGGTTATTCCCTCATCCAGCCGAATTTAAAAACAAAGTTAACTTAATCTTTATCCCAAGTGAAGGTCCCATGTGCCGTCCAACACCTTACCAACCTGCTTTGCAAAAAGACTAAAACAAAATAAAATTCCAAATGCAACTCTCTTGGTTCAACTCGAACCTCACCGCCACACCTCTCCTCCAATGCCCTGTGCCACTCTTCCCAATTGACTTTCATGTCATAAAGCCCCAACATTTAATTATAAAATCTTCCTATCTAAGCCCATCATCGCATATAAAATACAACACGCAAAATGTCGCTCCACCACTCGAACCAAATACCATCTTCAACTCCAACTCCTAAGTGGTTCATGGGAACCACTTTGCCAAGGTGTTTGCTTGTGTCATAAACTCGCCTCCTCCTTTTAAGGCCTCCTTCCTTGTAACGCCAAAACCCAAAAATTAAAACCACTTTGTCGCCTCCTTGATTCAACATGAGACCCCCTCACCCCTTGAGGCGCCATCTTCCCAAAGCCCCAAGTAGCGCCTCATGCCACTCCACCAAAGACATTCTTGTGTCATAACCTTCCAAATAAATCTCTTAAGACCTCTAAAGCCAAGCTCCTCCTTCTTAACCCTAAAACTCAAAAAATTTCCTAAGTCATCCTTTACCTTCTAGGTTCTCCAAACCCTTAAAATTCATCCAACATGACCATAAGCTCTAAACACTTGGGTTATGCTCCAAGCGATAACCCCTAAACCAGTGTTACAATTCTACCCTCCTTAAAATAATTTCGTCCTCGAAATTACTTACTACCGACGATCATAACTCATGACTTCGCGCTCTGCGCATTCTAATCTTAGCAAATCTATCCCGCCTTCTAGACACGCCTTAAGGTTCACATCCAAAGTTCCTATGCTTCACTAGCCATACCGTAATGAACTAAACTTCACATCAACAAGACAATAAATGGTGTCCAAAGAACGTGCTCGATATCAAGTCCTTGGTCGACTCAAGATCCGATCCTTTAGCACCTCTGCGGTACCATTTCCTCTATGGCTCAAACCTCGACCTCTCGTTGCGAGGACGCTTCTTAACCAAATGGGCCTTCACCCACATCGGAAACATTTCTTACTATTTCCCCAACATTCTCCTGAATGAGTTCTCCCACACTTAACACATGAATGATTCCGATCAGCTGGTACAAGTGCACGTACAGAATTCTCGATCGTTGGTCTTTTCTGGACATTACCAAATGATGCTGATGGTCCGAAACTTCTCTTATTCTCGTCCCTACTCTTCTTTTGGTTTTCTCTTATAGTCTTCTTAACCTCTTCAGCGATCCGAGCTTTCTCCACCAGAATGGCGAAGTCCCTTTCTCTCTGCGGAGCGATCAACTCCCGCAACTCATCTCGCAGCCCATCTTCGAATCGAACACACCTTTCATAATTAGTAGCCACGATTCCTTTGGCGTACTGACTTAGCCACACAAATTCAGCTTCATACTCCGCTACCGACTTATTCCCTTGTACTAGATTTAGAAATGCTTTCCTTTGCGAGTCCAAATAACTGGCTCCTACGTACTTTCCTTCAAACTTAGCCTTAAAGTAATCCCAATCCAATCGATCCGTTCAGTACACCTTGTTTAACAAAGGAGCCACCAACGATAAGCTTCGTCGCGAAGTAATGAAACAGCACCTTTCAACTTTTCTTCATTGGTACAGTCCAAATCGTCCATGATTCTTTCGACTGCTTTCAACCAATATTCCGCTATGTTCGGAGCGACTCCTGACACTCCTCTAAAGATCTCAGCTCTATTCGATCTAAGCCTTTCCGATACTGACTTTCGAGTTCCATTTCCCTACTAACTCCTACTACTCGTTCTAGCACTCGTAACATGGCCCGCGATACTGCGTCATCCTCACCTATCTAATCTTGCTCCTCCGCGCCCACTGCTGGTGGCGGCACTTCACTTTCTAACCCATGGCGGACCCTACCGGTTCGATCTCGCCATTCTACCTCTACCAAGTCCCCTAGAACTCATCTCTATCGTCACGATTTAATCGATGAAGAAGTTTTATGCATTAGTAATTGTTCCACTATTTATCCGCGAACAATTTTATGAAAAGAGATTCTAGAAGTGGTTCTTTCGATCACACCAAGGTTCGGTTCAAGTTCACTACCTTAATACAAGGAGTCACATTCATGTTCATAAATAGAGACATATTCATTCAGTGGTATCTACCACACACATTCACTATTTAGACATTTACTTCGTTTCTACCCTGCGGTATTTTCGTCATTTTCCTCTGAGGTATTTTTGGTAATAAAAGAAATTTTGAGAGCTTTTAATAAATCAAGACATTTTTTAAAATTCCCAAAGTGGAGGGTATTTCAAAATTTACCAAATTTAAAGCACTGATATAATTTTAGAAACCAGGGGTATTTTGGTAATTTTGTCGATCAGGGGTAATTTTGTAAATTTTTTTATCAAGGTATGTTGGATTTTCGTAAAATAGAATTTTTGAATACTTTTGCAAAGTAGGGAAACTTTATTAAAATTAGGGTTAAACCGAAAATTTTAAAAGTCAGGGGCATTTTAGTAATTTTCAACACAGGGGTATTTTTGTAAATTTCCCAAACCGAGTATCTTAATATGTAAAACTTAGGATTTTGGTATTTTGTAAAATAAAATCATTTTAACAAAAGTTGAGGTAATACTGGCAATTTTACAATCTGAGGGCATTTTGTAATTTTGCAAGTAGGGGTATTTCATAAATTTTGTAAATCGAGAAAATGTCTTTCAAAATCAAATTTAGGATTTACAAACCGAAGGGGTAAATTTGAAAATTTTAAAACTAAGGGTTTTAAAACAAGAAGCTAGTCCCTTTCGGGTTTTAATAATTGGTTTAGCTTTATGAAGAAGTCCTCTTGGTTAAGGTGAACCGTAGCTACGCACTAGGTAGGTTTCGAGTAAAGAGGAGATGAGTCGCTAGGACTACTTAAGTACCAAGCTCTTACTGAATACCAATCCTCGACATGCGTACAGTGGTTGCCACACCTTAACTCGGCGACTTGCTTCACAGGTTTGTTTAAGAGTTCTTAAGTCTTATGCGTATGTTTGAGTAGACTAGTCCTAGGGTTCAAAGATCCTAGTATTCTAATCTACGTTCCCAAATAAGCCCATAACAATTCACATATAACAAATCACTTCAAAAGTCCGAAGTACTTACCTGGTGGACTTCGAGTCGGAGGTACAGGTGCCATGCCAGAATAACCTGAAATAAAAGCCCATATTTTGAAAAGCCCATTTTTGAAAATTGTTTTCGGGCCCAAAACCTCAAAGTTGAGTTTTGAACTGGCTCTGATACCAAACTGTAACACCCCAAACCCGGCCCACAAGCCCTGACCGGATCTGGTATGTCACTACGAAAAAACGGTTAAAAATCTATTTTGACTTAAAATAGAACTTTAGAATCTATGATCTTTTGAAAACCATGTCCAATTAAAATTTATGAAATAGTATAAGCTTGATATAAATTATCCGAATTAAAACTTTATTATATGTTTTAAGATATAGTGTGCCAAAATAAACCGATTTGAATAATAATTTAATCGCCATTTTGCTTTAGCATAATATAAATACTCAAATAATTTAATTGGGCCTTATTACAATAAAACTTATTCAAATACTTAAATTCTTCGAAAATGATAAATTTTATTAAATAAGGAAAATAACTTCATGAAAATCTTCTTACGCATGGCCACCTTTGCATCCACTCCAACCCGGTCCAAAATCACGAATCACCGTGATGGTTAAAAGTTGGGTGAGTCACATGCACTCGATGTGTAATTAACCACCGAATTCCACCCATATGCTAACCATATAATAACCCATGCCTCGGATATCATATATCATGTTCAGATCATATCACATTCGGGCTTGGCCCATACTCATAACATTTATCAAGTAACCAGTAATTAGTCACATACCCTCCACATTACGGGCTTAGCCCATTTCTTATTCAAGTTCACGATCACATGTATTCACATACCACAATTATGCAATAATGAATCCCACCCAAGCCTAAGGTCCATCCTCTACACACCCCTTATCCACCTTTACCACACACCGGGGATTATTAAATCACCCTCTCCTTTAACTCCACAAAGGCATTCAATGCCATCCACGTGCAATTAAGCACAAAATCCACAACGACCTCGGTCGGCGCCAATCCACGATGTAGCCGTAGCTAACACCAAAACCACGATGGGACACATAGTCACTCATCAATCCACGATATGGCACATAGCCGATATCAATCACGATGAGGCACATAGCTACTCATCAAACCACGTGCATCAAGTACACCGCACCTTCTTTCATAGCCCACCCATGCACATGCAACATAAAATACACCATGATAATGCATGCACATGCTATTCACAATCATAAGCATACTCGTATACAAATCAATGATCATATTTTAACAACTTTGATACTAACTCGATCACCCTCATACCCTTGAAGGGTATCAATATCACACTTATCAACGCACTTTGTTAGTAATCACATTACACACGCAAATATAAATCCGGAAATGAGAGGGCTAGCTACACACCTTATAACACAAGCTCAGACCCTCGATCCCAACATTATCGCTAAGCGAGACTACGACTATCTGCCTATAGCTTCTCATTCTTGGCCCACACCGGTGGCCAATCTCGAACCACCGAGACAGCTCTTTTCTTAAACTTTGGGATAGGACTTTCCTTGCCCTCCTTGACCGGTATTGGTCTCCATCAAAACGCTTAATCGTAACACTTCGTTAATCGACAAGTACGAGATCTTAAACGAAAAGAACCATAATTTAACATCCTTACCGAAGAACTCAAATCCCAAAGGCTTGTTTACTTCTGTCGACTAGCCCCCAAACCTTACTTATCGAAATCCTAAAAAACTGCACTTGCCCTTGAACTGTCGTAATCCCTGCTACACAACTATTAGAATCGGCTACCAATAAAATCCATAAGCATGGCCCCTTGGCGAATACTTACCACCACCACCTTACCTTGAGTAGCCAATTTGAATAGCCCCTAATTGCTCCCTCACACTGGTTATACACAAAAGAAACACGATATTAAAGGCCTAAGAACATTTGGCCACTCCAAACACCAAGACCACCCTTTGATTAACCACTACTAAAAGAGATAGGTTAATAACATAAATCCTTACCTTTCTCAACGACTAAAGAAATGACCCAACGCTCCAACCTTTGCCCAACCAAAAATCGGCCACCACAAGGAATAGGTTCGGCTTCAGGGACTTGTAAACAAAGCAGAGAGAATGAGAGGCCAAATGATTCGGCAATGGCAAGCAAAGTGTGAAGGAAGGGAGGGAAAATAAATACACAAAAGGCTATGGCTTCCAACAAGGAGTGAATATTCTGCTATATAAGGAGAAAGTATTGGAAGGAAGAAAAGAAAAGATGGCTAAGGGAGAGAGTAGAAGAATTGACAAAGGGTCTAAAAGAAAACATGAAAAGATCGCCCATTAAAAAGAAAAATTGACACTTGACTCCCCCTCTATTTATAGAATTCGCCACTACCTGAAATTCTCTTGGCCACTAATTTAAAATTATTCAAAATAATTTGAACACTCAATTGCCTATTTTTCCTCCTTGCCACTTAATAGAGATTAATAAAATAGAATCCATAAAAAAAATATATTAATATTATCCTTATTATCTCTTAACAATTTAAAAAAAATAAAAAAAAATAAATTAATGGTTATTCCTCATCCATAAATTTAAAACAAAGTTAACTTAATCTTTATCCCAAGTGAAGGTCCCATGTGCCAGTCAACACCTTACCAACTTCTTCAAAAAGACTAAAACAAAATAAAATTCCAAATGCAACTCTCTTGGTTCAACACGAACCTCACCGCTTTGCACCTCTCCTCCAACGCCCAGTGCCACTCTTCCCAATTGACTTTCATGTCATAAAGCCCCAACATTTAATTATAAAATCTTCCTATCTATGCCCATCATCGCATATAAAATACAACACGCAAAAAATCTTTGCTCCACCACTCGAACCAAATACCATCTTCAACTCCAACTCCTAAGTCGCATATGGGAACCACTTTGCCAAGGTGTTTGCTTGTGTCATAGACTTGCCCACTCCTTTTAAGGTCTCCTTCTTGTAACGCCAAAACCCAAAAATTAAAACCACTTTGTCGCCTCCTTGATTCAAACATGAGACCCCCTCACCCCTCGAGGCGTCATCTTCCAAAGCCCCAAGTAGCGCCTCCATGCTACTCCACCAAAGACATTCTTGTGTCATTACCTTCCAAATAAATCTCTTAAGAACTCTAAAGCCAAGCTCCTCTTTCTTAACCCTAAAACTCAAAAAATTTTCCTAAGTCATCCCTTACCTTCTAGGGTTCTCCAAACCCCTTAAAATTCATCCAATATGACCATAAGCCTGCTAAACACTCGGGTTATGCTCCAAGCGCATAACCCCTAAACCAGGGTGTTACAAGCCTCCTTCAACCGTGTCCGAATCACCTTAACCTTTTCTTCCGATTCTGCCACAATTTTCGGACCCAAAATCTGACGTTCCCCCAATTCCATCCAACACGTAAGAGTGCGACACTTCTGTCCATATAGCGCTTCGTACGGTGCCATCCGAATACTTGCCTGATAGCTGTTGTTATACGCAAATTCCGCTAGAGGCAAATATTCTTCCCAACTTCCTCTGAAGTCTATCACACATCCCCTCAACATATCCTCTAACACTTGGATCACTCGCTCAGATTGACCGTCCGACTGCAGATGAAATGCCGTACTGAAGTCCAATCTAGTGCCTAAAGCGTGATGTAGTGCTTTCCAAAATCGAGATGTAAACCTTGGATCCCTATCTGAAATAATCGACACCGGTACTCCATGCAACCTCACAACTTCTGCCACATACAACTTTTCTAACCTCTGCAAAGAATAGTCAACCCAAGACCGAATAAAATCGCGGAACTTTGTCAATCGATCCACTATCACCCATACCGAGTCCTTCTTAGTAGGCGTAAGGGGAAGCCCACTAACGAAGTCCATGGTGATTCTCTCCCACTTCCACTGCAGAATCTTTATCGGCTGAAGCAATCCTGACGGAACTTGGTGTTCAAATTTAACTTGTCGACACATTAGGCACTTTTCTACAAACTCAGAATTTCCCGCTTAAGACCGTGCCACCGTAATCGCTCCGTAAATCCTTGTTCAACTTACTACCTCCGGGATGCATAGCATAAGGGCTACTATGCAATTCCATTTAATTCTCTTTTAACTCCTCATCCTTCACATACGAGACCTTGCCATGAAAACACAAAGACTCAAATCATCAAGTTTACACCAAAATTTTCCAATTCCCCACACTGCACTTGCCACAACTTAGAACTTAGATCCTTATCTGCCAACTGTCCTTCCTTCACCTCATTCAGCCATGACGGCTTGACCTGCAACTCTGGCAGCAAACATCTATCATCATAGAGGCTCAGATGTGTGAACATTGCCCTTAACTCCGTCACTACTTTCTGACTTAGGGCATCTGCCACCACATTCGCCTTGCCCGGGTGATACTCTATAGAACAATCGTAGTCCTTCAATAACTCCACCAACCTTCGCTGTCTCAAGTTCAGCTCTTTCTGAGTCAGCAGATACTTAAGGCTCTTGTGGTCTGTGTAAATCACTGACTTTTCTCTATATAGATAGTGCATCCATACCTTACGAGCAAAGACCACTGCAGCCAATTTCAAATCATGCGTCGGGTAGTTAACCTCATGTGGCCTTAATTGTCGAGACGCATAAGCAACTACCTTCCCGTCCCGCATCAAAACACATCCCAAACACAGTATGAGAAGCATCACGGACACCACAAAATCCTTCCCCGCCTCAGTCAATCAAAACTAGACACCACAAGACCCTCTTAAGCTTCTCAAAGCTCTCCATTGCTTCCGACTGCATTTAAAGGTACCTCCTTTCTCAACAATTTCATCAAAGGTGCGACTATTGATGAGAACCCTTCCATAAACCTTCTATAGTAGCCTGCCAATCCCAAGAAACTACGAACCTCAGCCACAGACTTAGGTGGTTTCCAATCTAGCACTGCCTCAATCTTCCTAGGATCTACCCTTATCCCTTCTGCCGATACCACATGCCCTAAGAAAGCAACTTTCTTAAGCCAAAATTCACACTTCTTTGAATTTGGCATATAGCTTGGCATATACACTTGTAGCACTATCTGGAGATGCTCATCATACTCTTTCTTAGAATTAGAATACACTAGGATGTCGCCTATAAACACAACAACGAATCTATCCAAGTAAGGTTGAAAAACCCGATTTATCATATCCATGACGCGGTTGGGGCATTCGTTAATCCGAACGGCATTACTAAGAACTCATAATGCCCGTATCTTGTCCGAAAAGCTGTCTTATGGATATCTGCCTCCTTCACTTTAAGCTAATGATATCCAGACCTTAGATCTATCTTTGAGAATACTGCGGCCCCCTTAAGCTGATCGAACAAGTCGTCTATCCTTGGCAACAAGTACTTGTTCTTGATGGTCAGCTTATTCAACTGACGATAATCTATGCACATACGCATAGTTTCATCCTTCTTCTTCACAAATATGACCGGTGCTCCCCATGAAGACACACCGGGTCGATAAAAGCCACGATCAAGCAACTCTTGGATCCGAGCCTTGAGCTCAACCAACTCCTTTGGTGCCATTCATGCGGGCAATTGACACGGGAGCTATGCCCGCAAACAAGTCAATTTTGAACTCTACTTTTCTATCCGGGGTATTCTGTAACTCCTCCTAAAAACATCCACGAATTCTCTTACCGTTTTAACTCCACTAACTCCCCCTTCCTTTGCATCCAACACACTAACAAAGGTCAAAACGCCTTGCACCATTTCCAACCATCTTAGTAGCCTTTAAGCGTAGACTACGTTAGACAAGTAGTTTCTTCTTTCTCCTATCATAATTATCGCCTTATCCTCCTGCGTCTTTAACTCCATTTGCTTAGTCACAATCCAATACTGTACCGATGTTCCACTAGCTACCCATGCCAAGGATGAGATTAAATTCTCGAAGGGTAGTTCCATCAAGTCGACGGAAATACCACTCCCTCAAGCTCTAGAGGTACACTTCAAATATCTTATTCACCACTACAGCTTGACCTAATGGGCTCGCCATACCATCTCTCCTATTAGGCAGTTCGAGGCTATGCCTAGTGTTTCAACTACTCTACATGCAACATAAGAGTGGGTAGAGCCAACATCAATTAAAGCAAAATAAGGCTTGTCAGCTATAAGGAACGTACCGGTTATGACATCCGGTGCGTCTCTATCCTCCCTCCGGTGAACTACATACACCGACCTACCGCTTTGTCTCAGATACCAATACCTCTTGCGGTGTTCCTCGTCCTCTTCTAAAGACCGTTACCTCGCCAATCGGACCACGGCCCTGGGTAGTTGCTGTCCACCTCTTCAAGTATAATTAAAACCCTGACCTGCTGGTCGGCTCCCATCTGTTTTCATAGGACAGTTCTTAATCATGTGGTCCTTGGACCCACACTTCAAACTTCTTCCCGTCTTCTTCCAACACTCTCCCACTGAGCACAAGTGAGGTACTGTCCTCCCGTAGCAGCTTGCTGACCTCGTGACCCATCCGTTCTAGGTCTCTTCTGAACATTCCTAGATGACTCTGATGATCCGAAACCTCTCTTTTGTTTATTCCTGTCCGTGTTCTGTCTCACAGACTCCTTAACTCCTTCAGCAACCTTTGTCTTTTTCCACCAACACAGTAAACTCTCGCTCTTACTGTGGGGCAATCAACAATCTTAGGTTATCCCTTAGTCCGTCCTCAAACAGGACACATCGTTCGTGCTCCGTAACTACTATACCTCAAGCGAATCGGCTCAACCTTAGAAATTCTACCTCATACTCCACTACGGACTTATTTCCCTAAACCAGCCTTAAAAATGCCTTCCTCTGTGCATCCACATAACTGGTCCCAATGTACTTCTTCTATATGCCGCCTTAAAGTACTCCCAAGTAAGATCATCTGTGGCGGCACTATCCCGAATCGTGAGCCACCATTGGTATGACTCATCACGAGTAGTGACACTACCCTTTCGGTTTCTCCTCGGCGATTAGTCCAAATCATCCATAATTCGCTCGTCGCTTCCAACCAATACTCACCAGTATTGGGTGCCACACCGATATACCATGGAAAACTCACTCCATTAGCTCGGAGTCGCTCAGGTACAGACTTTCGAGCTCCCATGCCTCCACCTACTCCAGCCACCCTTTCTAGAACTCGCAGCATCGCTGGATATCGCATCATCCCCGCCCGATCTTGATATTCCACATCAACGACTGGTGGTGGTGGCATTTCATTTTCGGACCCTTGACTAGACCTAACGGGTTCCGACACGATCATTCGGCCTCTACCACGGCCACGCACATTACGACCACGTCCATAGAACCCATGCTTCTGAATTACGTTTATCTGATTAAAGAATTTTATGAATTAGTTTTTGCTCCACTGATTTATCGCGAACAATCTTATGTTCAATAGTTCTAAAGAGTAGTTCTTTCGAATTCATACACACACAGAGTCTCAAATACATTCATTCAATCATCATATTCATGAACTTGAATTCATTACAGAAAAGTATTGTAGTTGTCATTGTTGTTGTTTTCCACTACCCAGGGGTATTTCTGTAATTTTATCCTATAGGGATATTTTGGTAATTTTTTCAAATTAGAGTATTTAAAAATTTTGCAAAATAGAGATTTTTGGTCTTTTTGCAAAATAGGAATACTTGGTAAGAAGATTCAAGGGTAATATAGGAATTTCATAAACTGAAGGTATTTTTGTAATTTTTCAAACTAGGGGTATTTCGATAATTTTTTTTGCAAAATATGGTTCCAGGTGGTTTAACGAAATAAGGGTATTTTGAAAATTTTTAATTCGAGGGTATTTCGATAACTTTCCATTCTAAGGGTATTTTGGTAATTTGTACAGGTTAGGGGTAATTTGGTCAATCTACAAATCAGGGGTATTTTGGTCATTTTTAAATCAAGGGTACTTTGGAATTTTATAATCATGGTTTGACTTTAGAATTTTACAAAACAAGGTGACTAGTCCCTTTCGGGGTTTAATTATTGAATTTAGCCTGTGATTGAGTCCTCTTGGTTAGGGTGAACCATCACTACGCACAAGGTAGGATTCGAGCGGAGAGGAGGTGAGTCACTAGGACTGCTTAAATACCAGGCTCTCCCTAAATCCAATCTTAGACATGCGCACAATGGTTGCCACAACCTAACTCGGCGACTCAGTCACAGGTTGGTTTAATTAGGCTTTAAAGTTTTATGTAATTCTGTGTTGGAGTAAATTAATCCTGGGGTTCAATAACTTAATATACTAATCTACGTTCCCGTTATACCCAGATACAAATCATACAATAAATCATACAATAGTTAGGGGTAGTTACCTGGTGGACTTCGGGTCAGAGACTTAGGTGCCATGCTAGAAAAACCTGCTTATTTCACAAAAATTTTCACAAAACTTATTTGGGCTCAATTTTGAAAACGTTGTGGGCTTAAACCCAAGGTCGAGAGTTTAAAACTGGGCTCTGATACCAAACTAAAACACCCCCAAACTTGGCCCACGAGCCTCGATCGATCTGGTATGATCCCTGAGTAAAACAGTTCAAAACTTGTTTGTTACTTTGGAAAAATTTGGGTGGTTTTGAAGAACATTTGATTTGTGTTGGGTTCAAATTGAAAACGGTGTTGTTCTTGAAGACTAGATTTTTATTTAAACAGTATTTTTATTTATACTTGAAATTAATAAGTTAAAAGTATTGCCGGGTTTTTAGAGTTTAACATTAAATTGAAAATCGATTGTGTTTGGGTGTCAAAACATTTAAAATTTATTTTTAAGGAAAGTTATTTAATCTTGATTTAATAATAATAGTATCATGATAAACCAAATTAAATGCATACTTAAAACAGTTAATAGTAATGGCCATATTACATCAAAGCAAAACCCGAAATAAATCCAAAATACTTAAATATAAAAGTTCAAAATAAAATAAATGCTGAGCTGAGCATGGTCACCACTGAGCTCCTGCCGACCCGGTCCATTTACTGAGTGTCACCTGAGAAGATATCCCACAACGGGGTGAGTCAACGGACTCAATGTGTAAAAACCAACACAATCTCCCAATGATTTAGGCATAACAAATCATATATATATAACAAGTATAGCAATGATGCAATCCCAAACCCAAACCTAAATAACCATCCTCTACACATCACCTGTACCTGCCATCACACCGTGGGGATTACTAAATCGACCCTCCATTCGCTACACACCATCGAAGGCAGTTGCTACAGAAGACTTGCACATCGCCCTTATAAATTATGGCATAGCCACCAGATAATGTGACAAAGTCACCAGATAACATTTTGTGACATAAGTCACCACATTCGATTATGTGACATGAGTCACGGATATTGTGGTAAAACCACGGATCACTTCCCTTTTCATAATCACCCATATGCCCCATGTGTCATACAAATCATGCGGATATCATGCCATATGCCTTATTCATATTCAGTAACCATATATATGTCACATTCAATGTTTATAATACTATTAATACATCTTTAGAGAATAACATACCTGAATATGTCGTACCATTGAATGGTACCTTTAGACACATCTTTCATATTCTTATTAACACACATATTAAATTAATACCGTAAATCTATTAGGAATTGGTGTAATGCTACACACTGGGTTACTATCGTGTTCACTAAATCCTGAAAATCTATCGAAACAGGTTGTACTTCTCCCTAAAAATCATAGTTAGAATCGGCCAAACAATAATCACTAAATATGGCCTTGGCCGAATGTTCATGCCCTCTTACCTTGAGGATCTAAATCACGAAATCGCTATCTGCTAATGGAGATGTCGAAATACCTATAGGCTCATGTTAGATCCGATTTTCAATCACTTAATGAACTTAATAAATGGCCTTCGGCCTAAGATCATACTTTTCTTACCTTAGATCTAGAAATCTCGAAGATCTCCTCTTGAAGTCGGCTGCAATAGGAATCCCGAAATTCCCCAAACAAAATAACCAAAATGCAATTGGCCAGCCCCCTTCAAGAAATCGACAAGAAGACTTGCAGAAGAAATCGATTCAAAGAGTGACAATGAGGTGAACTTTTGGCTTTAGGATTTACTGAACAATCGGCTAGGGGTTACTTTGAGTATTCAGCTTTTGATGGATTTGTGAAGAAAAGAAGGGAAAGGTTGATGATTGAGCAATTCGGCAATGGTGAAAAATAGAGATTCGGCTTCAATGGAAAAAGGAAGAATGGTATTGTGGTTCGGCCTTTATCAAAATGATGGAGGGAGTGTGGGGCTTAATTGGATTCGGCAATGGTGAGTTTAAGGGAGAGATTTCGGCTTAGGCAAGGTAAAAGAAAAAGAAGAGAAAGTGACAGGTTTTGGAGAGAAATGAGTAAACGAAAGAGAGGCTAAATGTCTTTATGAAATTCGACTATTCCTCCATACTAACTTGACCGAAAATGACACCAAGAGAACCCCTTGGCTGGCCAACACTCTTTCCCCTATCAAATCCCATTTTTTCCTCCTATTTTCTCTTTTCTTTATCCATTCAAAATTATCTGAATAAATCAACCATTATCCTTTGCCCTTAGCCAAATTTTAAAAGGAATTTGACCACATCTAAAACTCATTCTCTTAAAGTCCCTGTGCCGTCCACTACTTTTCCTCCTTGCTGCAAAATAAAACTCCCCTTTGCTTTCCTTGCTGCTTGAACCTGAGCCTTCTACACTGCTTGAAGCATCACTTACCAAGGCCCTAGTGGCACCTCCTTGCCACTTTAACAAGCCCATTTGTTTGTCCAATTTTCCCTACAATTCCTCTTAAGGCCTATCAAGCTTAGCTCCCCTTTAATACTTAAAATCTGATATTTTCTAAGGCATTTACCTACACTCTGAAGCTCTCAAAAATTCATACAACACATTCAAACACACATAGGCATGCTACTTCATACAATTAAGCAATAATGCATAAGCCCAAAATCCCAGATATTACAGTTCTACCCCCTTAAAATAATTTCGACCTCGAAATTACCTGGCTAAAATAAGTGAGGGTATTGCTGTCGCATTGCTTCATCCGGCTCCCACGAAGCTTCTTCCGATCCATGATTAGGCCACTACACTTTGACTAGAGGAACGGATTTCCTTCACAATACTTTCACATCTCGCTCCAAGATCTGAATCGGCTCCTCCTCGTAGGACCAATCTAGCCTTAGCTCCACCTCTTCAATCGGAACTACATGAGATGGATCCGATCAATAACGACGTAGCATCAAAACATGGAATACATCGTGCATCTGCTGCAATTTCGAAGGTAACTCTAACTGGTATGCCACTGGTCCAACTCGCTTTAATACAGATAAGGTCCTATAAACACAGGACTTAACTTCCTTGCGACCAAATCTCATTACCTTTTTCCAAGGGAAAACTTTAAGAAACACATAATCTCCCACAGCAAACTCAATCTCCTTCCGCTTAAGATCTGCGTATGACTTTTGCCTGTCAGAAGCCTCCTTCAACCGTGTCCGAATCACCTTAATCTTTTCTTCCGATTCTGCCATAATTTTCGAACCCAAAATCTGATGTTCCCCCAATTTCATCCAACACGTAGGAGTGCAACACTTCCGTCCATATAGCGCTTCGTACGGTGCCATCCGAATACTTGCCTGATAGCTGTTGTTATACGTAAATTCCGCTAGAGGCAAATATTCTTCCCAACTTCCTCTGAAGTCTATCACACATCACCTCAACATATCCTCTAACACTTGGATCACTCGCTCAGATTGACCATCCAACTGCAGATGAAATGCCGTACTGAAGTCCAATCTGGTGCCTAAAGCCTGATGTAGTGCTTTCCAAAATCGAGACGTAAACCTTGGATACCTATCTAAAATAATCGACACCGGTACTCCATGCAACCTCACAACTTCTGCCACATACAACTTTTCTAACCTCTGCAAAGAATAGTCAACCCGCACTAGAATGAAATGTGCGGACTTTGTCAGTCGATCCACTATCACCCATACCGAATTCTTCTTAGTAGGCGTAAGGGGAAGCCCACAAACGAAGTCCATGGTGATTCTCTCCCACTTCCACTGCGGAATCTTTATCTGCTGAAGCAATCCTGACGGAACTTGGTGTTCAGCCTTAACTTGCTGACACGTTAGGCACTTTCCTACAAACTCTGTAACTTTTCGCTTAAGACCAGGCCACCAGAACTGTTCCCGTAAATCCTTGTACAACTTACTACCTCCAGGATGTATAGCATAAGGGCTACTATGCGATTCCCGAAGAATTCTCTGCCTTAACTCCTCATCTTTTGACATACAGACCTTACCATGAAAACACAGCACTCCGTCACTATTTACACTAAAATTTTCTAATTCCTCACACTGCACTTGCCGTAACTTAGCACTTAGATCCTCATCTGCCAACTGTCCTTCTTTCACCTCATTCAGCCATGACGGCTTGACCTGTAACTCTGGCAGCAAACTTCCATCATTATAGAGGCTCAAATGTGCGAACATTGCCCTTAACTCCGTCACTACTTTCCGACTTAGGGCATCTACCACCACATTCGCCTTGCCCGGGTGATACTCTATAGAACAATCGTAGTCCTTCAATAACTCCACCAACTTTCGCTGTCTCAAGTTCTGCTCTTTTTGAGTCAGCAGATACTTAAGGCTCTTGTGGTCTGTGTAACTCAATGACTTTTCTCCATATAGATAGTGCCTCCACACCTTAAGAGCAAAGACCACTACCGCCAATTCCAAATCATGCGTCGGGTAGTTAACCTCATGTGGCCATAATTGTCGAGACGCATAAGCAACTACCTTCTCGTCCTGCATCAAAACAAATCCCAAACATGTGTGAGAAGCATCACAATACACCACAAAATCCTTCCCTGCCTCAGGCTGAATCAAAACAGGAGCTTCAGTCAAGACCCTCTTAAGCTTCTCAAAGCTCTCCTGTTGCTTATCTGACCAGATGAAAGGTACCTCCTTTCTCAACAACTTCATCAAAGGTGCGGCTATTGATGAGAACCCTTCTACAAACCTTCTATAGTAGCCTGCCAATCCCAAGAAACTACGAACCTCAGCCACAAACTTAGGTGGTTTCCAATCTAGCACTGCCTCAATCTTCCTAGGATCCACCCTTATCCCTTCTGCCGATACCACATGCCCTAAGAAAGTAACTTCCTTAAGCCAAAATTCACACTTACTGAATTTGGCATATAGCTTCTTTTCCCTTAACACTTGCAGCACTATCTGGAGATGCTCATCATGCTCTTCCTTAGACTTAGAATACACTAGGATGTCGATACATAAACACAACGATTTAATCTATCCAAGTAAGGTTGAAAAATCCGATTCATCATATCCATGAACGCGGTTGGGGCGTTCGTTAATCCGAACGGCATTACTAAGAACTCATAATGCCCGTATCTTGTCCGAAAAGCTGTCTTATGGATATCTGCCTCCTTCACTTTAAGCTAATGATATCCAGACCTTAGATCTATCTTTGAGAATCTGGGCCCCTTGTGATCGATCGACAAGTCATCTATCCTTGGCAGCGGTACTTGTTCTTGATGGTCACTTATTCAATCGACGATAATCTATGCACATACGCATAGTTCCCTCTTCTTCTTCACAAACATGACCGGTGCTCCCCATGGAGACACACTGGGTCAGATAAACCCACGATCAAACAACTCTTGGATCTCGAGCCTTGAGCTCAACCAACTCCTTTGGTGTCATTACATGCGGGGCAATTGACATAGGAGTGCATGCACAAGAAGTCAATTCAAACTCCACTTCCCTATCCGGGGTATTCGGTAACTCCTCCTAAAAACATCCACGAATTCTCTTCTTGTTCTAACTCTACTAACTCCCCCTTCCTTTGCATCCAACGCACTAACAAAGGTCAAAAATGCCTTGCACCCTTTCCGAACCATCTTATTAGTCTTTAAAGCAGAGACTATGTTAGACAAGTAGTTTCTTCTTTCTCCTATCATAATTATCGCCTTATCCTCCTGGCGTCCTTAACTCCATTCGCTTAGTTGCGCAATCCAATACAGCCCGATGTTCTACTAGCTAGTCCATGCCAAGGATGAGATCAAATTCTTTGAAGGGTAGTTCCATCAAGTCGACAGGAAATACCACTCCTGAAGCTCTGAGGTACACTCAAATATCTTATTCACCACTACAGCTTGACCTAATGGGCTCACTACCATCTCCTATTAGATAATTCAGAGGCTATGCCTAGTGTTTCAACTACTCTACATGCAACATAAGAGTGGGTAGAGCCAACATCAATTAAAGTAAAGTAAGGCTTGTCACTATAAGGAACGTCTGGGTTATGGCGTCGGTCGTCTCCATCCTCCCTCCGTGAATGCATACACAGACCCGATTGCCTTGCCTCTCAGATTACCAACACTTCGCTTTGGTGTTCCTCGTCCTCTTTCGGTCTACGTTACCTCGCCAATCGGACCCACGCCTGCGGTGGTCTGCTGCCCACCTCTTCTAGCTGATTAAAACCACGACTGCTTTGGTGGCTCCCATCTGTTTTCATAGGACAGTCCTTAATCATGTGGTCCTTAGACCCACACTTCAAACATCCTCCCCTCTTCTTCCAACACTATCCCAAGTGCATCTTTCCACACTGAGCACAAGTGCGGTACTGTCCTCCCGTAGCAGCTTGCTGACCTCGCGACCCATCCGTTCTAGGTCTCTTCTAAACATTCTAAGATGACCCTGATGATTCGAAACCTCTCTTTTGTTTATTCCTGTCCGTGTTCTGTCTCACAGACTCATTAACTCCTTCAGCAACCTTTGCCTTTTCCACCAACACAGCAAACTCCCGCTCCTTCTGTGGGGCAATCAATAATCTCAGGTCATCCCTTAGTCCGTCCTCAAACCGGACACATCGTTCGTGCTCTGTAACTACTATACCTCAAGCGTATCGGCTCAACCTTAGGAATTCTACCTCATACTCCTCTACGGACTTATTTCCCTGAACTAGCCTTAAAAACGCCTTCCTCTGTGCATCCACATAACTGGTCCCAATGTACTTCTTCTGATATGCCGCCTTAAAGTACTCCCAAGTAAGATCATCTGCGGCAGCACCATCCCGAACTGTGAGCCACCATTGGTATGACTCATCATGGAGTAGTGACACTACCCCTTTCAGTTTCTCCTCGGCAGTCAGGTCCAAATTATCCATAATTCGCTCCGTCGCTTCCAACCAATACTCGGTCAGATTGGCGCCACACCAGATATACCACGAAAAACTCGGCTCCATTAGCTCGAGTCGCTCAGGTCATGACTTTCGAGCTCCCATGCCTCCACCTACTCCACCACCCTTTCCGAACTCGTAACATCGCTGTGATATTGCATCATCCCGTCGATCCTCGATATTCTACATCGGTACCGGTGGTGGTGGCATTTCATTTTCGGACCCTTGACCAGACCTAACGGGTTCCGACACGATCATTCGGCCTCTACCATGGCCACGCACATTACGACCACGTCCCCTAGAACTCATGCTTCTGAATCGCGTTTATCTGATTAAAGAATTTTATGAATTAGTTTTTGTTCCACTGATTTATCGTGAACAGTCTTATGTTCAATAGTTCTAAAGAGTAGTTCTTTCGAATTCATACACACACAGTCTCAAATTCATTCATTCAATCATTATATTCATGAAGTTGAATTCATTACAGAAAAGTGTTGTAGTTGTCATTGTTGTTGTTTTCCATTACCCAGGGGTATTTTCGTAATTTTATCCTATAGGGATATTTTGGTAATTTTTTTCAAATTAGAGTATTTAAAAATTTTACAAAATTGAGATTTTTGGTCTTTTGCAAAATAGGAATACTTGGTAAGAAGATTCAAGGGTAATATGAGAATTTCATAAACTGAGGGTATTTTTGTAATTTTTCAAACTAGGGGCATTTCGATAATTTTTTGCAAAATATGGTTCCAGGTGATTTAACGAAATAAGGGTATTTTGGAAATTTTTAATTCGAGGGTATTTTGGCAACTTTCCATTCTAAGGGTATTTTGGTAATTTGTACAGGTTAGGGGTAATTTGGTCAATCTGCAAATCAGGGGTATTTTGATCATTTTTAAATCAAGGGTACTTTGGAATTTTATAATCACGATTTGACTTTAGAATTTTACAAAACAAGGTGACTAGTCCCTTTCGGGTTTTAATTATTGAATTTAGCTTTGTGATTGAGTCCTCTTGGTTAGGGTGAACTGTCATCACTGCGCAAGGTAAGATTCGAGCGGAGAGGAGGTGAGTCACTAGGATCTTAAATACCGTGCTCTCCACAGATCCAATCCTAGACATGCGCACAATGGTTGCCACACCCTAACTCGGCGACTTAGTCACAGGTTGGTTTAATTAGGCTTTAAAGTTTTATGTAATTCTGTGTTGGAGTAAGCTAATCCTGGGGTTCAATAACTTAATATACTAATCTATGTTCCCCTTATACCCAGATACAAATCATACAATAAATTATACAACAGTTAGGGGTAGTTACCTGGTGGACTTCGGGTCGGAGACTTAGGTGCCATGCCAGAAAAACCTGCTTATTTCACAAAAATTTTCTCAAAACTTATTTGGGCTCAATTTTGAAAACATTGTGGGCTTAAACCTAAGGCCGAGAGTTTAAAACTGGGCTCTGATACCAAACTGAAACACCCCCAAACCTAGGCCCACGAGCCTAAACCGAATCTAGTATGATCCCTGAGTAAAACAGTTCAAAACTTGTTTGTTACTTTGGAAAAATTTGGGTGGTTTTGAAGAACATTTGATTTGTGTTGGGTTCAAATTGAAAACGGTGTTGTTCTTGAATACTAGATTTTTATTTAAATAGTATTTTCATTTGTACTTGAAATCAATAAGTTAAAAGTATTGCCGGGTTTTTAGAGTTTAACATTAAATTGAAAATCGATTGTGTTTGGGTGTCAAAACATTTAAAATTTATTTTTAAGGAAAGTTATTTAATCTTGATTTAATAATAATCTTATCATGATAAACCAAATTAAATGCATACTTAAAACAGTTAATAGTAATGGCCATATTACATCAAAGCAAAACCCGAAATAAATCCAAAATACTTAAATATAAAAATTCAAAATAAAATAAATGCTGAGCTGAGCATGGTCACCACTAAGCTCCTGCCGCAGGTCCATTTTTGAGTGTCACTGAAAAGATATCCCACAACGGGTGAGTCAACGACTCAATGTGTAACAACCAACACAATCTCCCAACGATTTAGGCATAACAAATCATATATATATAACAAGTATAGCAATGATGCAATCCAGAACCCAAACCTAAATAACCATCCTCTACACATCACCGTACACTTATCACACCGTGGGATTACTAAATCGACCCTCCATCCGCTACACACCATCGAAGGCGTTGCATTTACTTGCACATCGCACTTATAAATTGTGGCATAGCCACGGATAATGTGACAAAGTCACCAGATAACATTTGTGACATAAGTCACCACATTGATTATGTGACATGAGTCACGGATATTGTGGTAAAACCACGGATCACTTCCCTTTTCATAATCACCCACATGCCCCATGTGTCATACAAATCATGCGAATATCATGCCATATGCCTTATTCATATTCGTAACCAATTTTCATATATGTCATATTCAATGTTTATAATACTATTAATGATCTTTAGAGAATAACGTGCACTGAATATGTCGTACCATTGAATGGTACCTTTAGCCACATCTTTCATATTCTTATTAACACACATATTAAATTAATAGTAAATCTATTAGGAATTGGTATAAGGCTACAGACTTGGTTACTATCGTGTTCATTTGAATCCCAAAATCTATCAAAGCAGTTGTACTTCTCCCTAAAATCATAGTTAGAATCGGCCAAACAATAATCATTGAATATGGCCTTGGCGAAATGTTCATGCCCTCTTACCTTGCGGATCTAAATCCCGAAATTGCTATCTGCTAATGGAGATGTCGAAATACCTATAGGCTCATGTTAGATCCGATTTTCGATCACTTAATGAACTTAATAAATGGCCTTCAGCCTAAGATCATACTTTTTTTCACCTTAGATTTAGAAATCCCGAAGATCTCCTCTTGAAGTCGGCTGCAATAGGAATCTCGAAATTCCCCAAACAAAATAACCAAAACGCATTTGGCCAGCCCCCTTCAAGAAATCGAAAAGAAGACTTGCAGAAGAAATCGATTCAAAGAGTGACAATGAGGTGAACTTTTGACTTTAGGATTTACTGAACAATCGGCTAGGGGTTACTTTGAGTATTCACTTTTGATGGATTTGTGAAGAAAAGAAGGAAAAGTTGATGATTGAGCAATTGACAATGGTGAAAAATAGAGATTAAACTTCAATGGAAAAGGGAAGAATGGTATTGTGGTTCGACCTTTATCAAAATGATGGAGGGTGTGGGGCTTAATTGGATTCGCAATGGTGAGTTTAAGGAGAGATTTGACTTAGGCAAGGTAAAAGAAAAGAAGAGAAAGTGATGTTTTTGGAGAGAAAGGAGTAAACGAAAGAGAGGCTAAATGTCTTTATGAAATTGGCTATTCCTCCTACTAACTTGACCGAAAATGACACCAAGAGAACCCCTTGGCCGGCCAACACTCTTTCCCTATCAAATCCACTTTTTCCTCCTTATTTCTCTTTTCTTTATCCATTCAAAATTATCTGAATAAATCAACCATTATCCTTTGCCCTTAGTCAATTTTAAAAGGAATTTGACCACATCTAAAGCTCATTCTCTTAAAGTCCTGTGCCATCCACTACCTCTCCTCCTTGCTGCAAAATAAAACTCCCTTTGCTTCCCTTGTGCTCGAACTGAGCCCTTCTCCACTGCTTGAGGCGTCACTTACCAAGGCCCTAAGTGGCGCCTCCTTGCCACTAACAAGCCCATTTGTTTGTCCAATTTTCCTACAATTCCTCTTAAGGCCTATCAAGCTTAGCTCCCTTTAATACTTAAAATCTAATATTTTCTAAGGCATTTACCTACACTCAAGTTTTCAAAATTCATACAACACATTCAAACACACATAGGCATGCTACTTCATACAATTAAGCAATAATGCACAAGCCCAAAATCCCGGATATTACAGCCGGGGCCCATGCCAACCCCCTAGCTACGCCCCTATTTGGATGGTATAATGACATGATAGAATGTCATTACAATGTTGTAAATTTTAAAAAATATGGATTATGACATATAAACTAATGAAATCATGTAACTTTTTGTTAATATATGAATATTATGTTTGGATGTGAAATATAACTCTCAAGTTAATTAATTACTTCTAATATTTAATTTTTTTGTAGAGTAATTAAATTATTTATTTCAATAATGATATTTTAGCACATATATGTATTGCGTTTAGAAATAATAAAATAGATTATATATATTTTTATAGTATTATATTTTTAATTTTTAATTCATATAATAATAATTATATTAAGCATGTTATTAAATTATATTTTTATTAAATTATATTTAATAATAATTATGTTATAATATGATTAAATTATTTATTATTTTTATTAATTATTTTCAATAATAACCTTATTAAAATTTAATAACAATAACAATAATCATCTACTTTAAAAAAATCTGCTAAGGGTATTCTAGTCATTTTAATTCTTTTCTTTATGCTATTACAACATCATTCCATTCAACCAAACACAAGAATACTATTATATTTCTATTCCATTTCATTCAACCAAACAGTTAAATTACTTATTACAACTCTATTCCATTACAGCTCTATTCAATTACAGCCCTATTCTATTACAGTGAACCAAACGTGGTGTAATTGTTTTAATTAGATTTGGGCAGATAATGATGAATTGAAGTTTGCTCAGTGAAGTTGGATACATGCTCTAAATATGAAAGGTTTGTTCAACCTTGATATATGTTTTATTGTTGAGGTAATTATGAGAGGAGTACCTAGAGTTATGCCACGACTAGTTCCCATTGTGTTCGGCATTGTTTAGCCTCATAATTTGCCTTATATGGTGTTGGTAATTTTGTTAACAAATCTTTGGACTATGATATTTGTTGATTATGTGGACGTGTGTAAGCCTATTTATGATATCCAACCTATTATAGGAACATACCTTGAATATTGGTTTGGATTGGATCAAACAAACTTTCTTATTTTGACGAGATTGGATCGAGTAACTTGGTAATGTAAACACTAATTTTTTCCGGCTCAATTTCGTGTTTAAAATTAAAATTTTAAAAAAATAAAAAATACAAAAAAATCAAAATTACATTTTAACCCCCTAACTTTTCCAAAATTATATTTTAACCTCTAACTTTTCCAAAATTACATTTTGACCCCTTGACTTTTCTAAAATTATATTTTGGCCCTTAAAATTTTCTAAAATTACATTTTAACCTTTCATTTTTCTTGAAATTAGGTTTTGGACTCAAAAGTTTCACTGTGTTTGCGATTTGGTCCTTCTGGCAGAATCACGAGATTTGGGCACCTACTCTCCGCGATTTCCTACCACCAGCCTAAGGGATGGCCTCCCTTCCCCCTAGCCACCTGCTACCTGCAAAAAACAACAATAAAAGGGGCTCTTACCCCCCAAAAATCGGGCAAGCAAGAAACCCCAAAAAAATCCAAAAGAAGAAAACCCACGAAAAGAAAAAAATAGAAAGAAAAAAGAAGAGGAAAAGAGAGGAAAGAAGAAGGAAGAAGAAAAAAAGAAAAGAGAGAAGGAGAATAAGAAGAGCCGTCGCACCACCGGGGAGGAAGAGGCGACGGCGACGGCGGTTGGAGAAGAAGAAGAAAGAAGAAGAAGAAGGAAGAATAAGAAGAAAAAAGAAAAGAAAGAAAAAAAGAAAAAAGAAAGAAAAAGAAAAAATAAAAAAAGGAAAAAAGAAAGAAAAAAATAAAAACAATGGGTCGAATCGACCACCCCACGACCCACAACCCGACCCGCCAAACCCACACCCCAACTGGCCCAAGCCCGATGCAAAAAAAAAAAAAAAAAGAAAAACAATCAGCAAAAAAAGAAAGAGAAAGCAGGCTAAAAAAGGGTGCAATTAACAAGCCAAGCCCGACCCAATGACCCATTTTCAAAGAAGACTCCCCAAGCAACAGCCCAATAGCAGCGTAGGCCCATCCCAACAAAAGCCCAAATTTCAGCAGCCCAAGTCTATAATTTTGGGCTTTGGTACACTCTCAATCTTTTTTATTTATTCATGTTGTTTTATTTTAATTAATTTAGCTTTTTATTTTTTATTTTTTTGAGTATTATTGTATAATTTTAATTATAAATTTAAATTTTAATAAATTCATTAAAAAAAGAGACAAAGTATCGATTTGACACTAAGTCGTTGATTTTCATCGCTATGTTGGGTGAATATCATCGATTAAGTGTTAAAAACGATACGCCTTTCTAAAAATCAAAATCTAAAAAAAAAATGTCTAGAGTTTTAAAATAAAATGATTATCTTTGTAGTTATTTTTAAATTATCAAAATTTCAATTTTAGATTATAATATGTTAATATGTAATTTATCAAAAAATTGTGTTTAAATTTTTTCGTCTTTTCAAAATTTTCGTGTTTAAAAATATATATATATTCGTGTTTTCAAAAAATTCGATGTTTTTTAAAAAAATTCTCTCATTTCAAAATTTTCGTGTTTTCAAAGTTTTAGTGTTTTTTAAAAAAAAATTCGTGTTTTCAAAAAAATTCCGTGTTTTAAAAAAATTCTCGTGTTTTCAAAGTTTCCGTATTTTCAAAAATTTCGTGTTTATTTTTGTGGTTATTTGTAAATTATCAAAATATCATTTTTATATTGTACAATACTTTAATATGTAATTTATATAAAAAATCGTGTTTAAAAAAATTCTCGTGTTTTAAAATTTTCGTGTTTTCAAAAATTTCGTGTATCAAAAATTTCGTATTTCAAAAAAAATTCTCGTATTTTCAAAGTTTTCATATTTTTAAAAATTTCGTGTTTTCAAAATTTTCAGGTTTCAAAAATTTTCGTGTTTTCAAAAATTCTCGGGTTTAAAAAAAATTCTGGAGTCTTAAAATTCTCGTGTTTTAAAAAATTCTCGTGTCTCAATCGGATCAGGATTAAATATTAAATTGAACTAGTATTTTTGAAAACTAAGACAACGCGCGTTTAACGAGATACCAATTTTGGGCGTCGCGAGGGTGCTAATACCTTCCTCGCGCGTAACTGACTCCCGAACCCTATTTTTCCCTGGAATTTTGACGTAGACCTAAACTCGCCCTTTTTTTTAAGAAATTCAAAAAAATAATTTTACTTTAAAAAAGAGGATTTATTAGGTGTCCGATCACACCTAGAAAAAAGATCGGTGGCGACTCCCTTTTTTATAAAATTGAAACTCTAATTTTCAAATGTTCAATAATTTTCTCAATTAGCGCCCGTACTAAAATTTTACGTCGCTACAGCTGGCGACTCCGCTGGGGACATTTTTTTTGAGAGTCGAGTCTGGAATTAAACGCGTGTTGTCAAAATTTTCAAAACTCTTGTTTAAATTAATACTTAGTCGTGGTCCTTAAATTTCGTTTTTTGAAAAGTCATGCATTTGCATCATGTTGTAAATATTTTTCTAACTTGTTTTATCTTTTTGTTTTTCAAATCTAAGTTTTTACGGTTTTAGTTTTTAGTTTTAAAATAAAACGAAAAGGTTTGTGAGTTTCTCCCACACATAGTGCACTTGCATTTTGCATAAAATGAGCTCTCTACCGGACTCAGTCGCTTAAGTGGAAGTAAACGCTATGCCTTCGTGAGTTAACTCGTCCCTCACTTGACAGCTAGTGAATACTTAGGGTTACATATGACTTATGCTTTCGTGAGTTAACTCGTCCTTCCGCATAGGCATAAGTAAATGTAATCCTCGAATTGAGCTCATGAGCCTATGATGGGCGATAACCGAGGCTCAGACTAGCTTTAGTAGGCGACAGTACGGACAATTCGAGTACCTTTTTAGAACCGAAACTGCATATAGTGAACCGTATGAGCCACCCGACTAGAGCCATACCAAACCTTCGTCGTTAATAGTCACCAAAATAAGTACATGGGAGAAATGCCTCTTACTTTTTATTTCTTTACATTTATATTTGTTTTTGCAAGAGAATTAGGTCTATTTAATAGAATTGGATCGGATAGATTATCTGATGAGCATGTGGGGTAAGTTTATTTTGTAAAGTATGATGGGGTAAAAACAAAAAAAAAAAACAAAAAAAGGCAATAAAAAGTAGGGCAGTTTCATTAAAATGCACGATTAAATAGCTTAATTTGTTAGATTTGGCATAGTTTTTCTCTGTTTATATTTGTTGTGATTACTAACCAAGATTATTTGTCTTTATTTTTATTTTATCATGCATGATAGGCATCTTATTAGGAATGTGTTGATTAGAGATTGGTTACCAAAAACGGGTTTCTGATGGAGGAGTCAATTACACAAGTAACCGAGAAAAACGCCATGGTTCAAGACTGGTCTTTGAAAACCCAGAAAGCAAAAGGAGACAGTTTAAAGGAAGGATGTATCTCCAATCTTCCCGAGTATGTAACTTCGAATGCTCGTCAGAATAACCTCGAAGACTTGACTTGGATCTGGAAACAATGGGACTTAGACACTAAGGGCATCTTCACTGAAAAGTATGGGGATATATCTCACTTGATCTCCGTCAACGTAGACGAACAGTTGATTCAAGCCATGGTTCGATTCTGGGACCCAGCTTACCAATGTTTCACTTTCAATTAGGAAGATATGACTCCGACCATAGAAGAGTATGCCACCTTGATTCGCGTTGACAATGCACAATTCAGCAAGATATATGTGAAGGAGCCCAAACCAATGACCTTCAAGAAAAAGCTAATAAAGTTGACGGGAATAACTGATACATGGGCTTTAATAGCCCAAATTTCAGTGATATCAAAAATAGTGATTCGAGAACACCAAATCTGACAAATGACCTCGTAAGTTATATTATTTAATATTTACAAGCCGAATGTAGCTTTTAAAAGATTTTTGAAATAGTAGATTTTGTTTTATAAAGATTTATTTGATCAAGAAATCGAGAAAAAGAGGTATCGAGATCTCGATATTATAAACCGAGTCATAAATATTTTTATGAATATTTACGGAATGTTAATAAGTTAGTACTAAAATTTCGTTAGAAAATTTTGACGTTTGGGTGGTTAATTAAAGAAAAAGGACTAAATTGAAAAAGGTGTAAAAGTTGCTAGAAGGATTAAATAGCTTAATTGTCAAATGAGGAAGGACTCATAGTGAAAATAAGCCCAAAGGAGATATTTTGGGCGGAAATAGCAGAGAAAAATCAGGAAATGGGTGAAATAAGGGCAAAATTGGAAAATTGGCAAAATTAGCTAAATAAAAATGGGACCAAATTGGAATATATAGAATTCTCCTCATTTCTCTTCATTTTCATCAGCTGAAAAACAGCCATGGAAGAGGGTTCAAGCTGGTTTTCATACTCTGGCTTCATGTAAGTTTAATTCTTGCTTTCTCCTTGAAATTTCTATGTTTTTGAACTTTTACAATTGGGTCCAACTTAGTATGTCATTAGTTTTTGATTCTATGGCTAATTTTTAAAGTTGCTATGGATGAGTGCTGGAATAATATGATGAATAAATATAGAATTGAAGCTTTAATTTTGATATATGATGATTTTATCAAGTAAAATTGATTTAAAATTGGTTTTAGGACCTAATTGTGAAAGAGTTGAAATTAAGGCCTAGTGTTAAAATTCTAATTTTCAAAGGTTATGAAGTAGTTTAAAATGATATAGAAAAGTATTAAATGAGAAAATTAGCTCAATTGAGGGTTAATTGAGCAAGGACTGAATTGTATGAATTGTGGAATTTGGGACAAAATAGAAATCAACATGTTACACTAATACAGTTTTGGACAGCAGCAGTTGTCTAACTTTGAAAAATCACCAAAATGGTATAAATTGAATTAGAAGTTGAGTGAGATATATAATTAAATCTTGTTGAGTCTATTTTCATATAAAAGAAACATAGAAAGCAAAGGAAGTCTACATATTGAGATATTTAAAGTTTTGTAAGACTGGTTTAGAATAACTTCGTGATCCCCTGTTCTTACTTTATAAACTCACTAAAATTTGTACAAAAAATAATTATGAGTTATAATTTATATGTTTGTATTCCTTAGTGATCCTATTTTCATTAGAAATAATCAGAAACACTATATGAAAATCGTACAATGAGATAATTGATTTTTAGTGAAGAGAGGTCAGAGCCGCCGGACTGTGTAACAGGGGAGAACTTAACTAATAAACTGTACTAATTGGCCACACTAAAAATTCTGGAAAAATCATAGTAAGTAGATATGTGAGTCTAGTTTCAAAGAAAATTAACGGATATTAATTTGGAGTTCTGTATATTAAGATATAAATAATTTAGTGACTATGACTCAAGTAGACAGCTTGAATATTCACATAAGTAAATAGTGAAAATTTTAGATAATGTTACTTACAAGTGTGTTGTTTATACTAAGGATGTGGATGGAGAGGAGGAGGAGGAAAAAATAATATATGAGCGACTTGTGTATAAATTGATGACATGCTCGATTATAATTGATAAATGTTGAATTAGAAATGATATAATGTTTTATTTGGAATGTTTATTATGAAATTATGATTATCGTTATAATACAAAAATTGAACTTGTGAGTTTATATGGATAAATTTTAGTGATCATTTGTTAATTTTATGAACTTCATAATGTGTTATTTCATACGTAATGATGATAAAATCGTGAATAATGTAAAAGCATGAAAATTGAAGAAACGATCAAATTGAGCACTTTAGTTTAGCGACAAGACGAATTGACGAAAAAGACCATGATTGAACCATGGCAACAAGTGATAAGTGATAGCTTCAGCTACACTTATCTGATCAAGGAAAGGTGAAAGTGATAAGTGATAGCTTCGGCTACACTTATCTAATCAAGGACAAGTGAAAGTGAAAAGTGGCGACTCGATTGCTGATCGGTGAAAATGGTAGCTCGGCTACGATCGATGAAAAGTGGTAGCTCGGCTACCTCATCGATGAAAAGTGAAAAGTGGTAGCTCCACCACCGATCGATGAAAAGTGGTAGCTCGGCTACGATCGATGAATAGTGGTAGCTTGGCTACAAGTGACAAGTGATTTCGTGTAAGACCATATCCGGGATATGGCATCGGTGTGATCGTGTTTAAGATGTAAGACCATAGTCGGGCTATGGCATTCTAGTGAAAAGTGATGAATTGACGGATAAGTCCATGGTTTCACCGTGGCATAATGATAGTGAAGATGTAAGACCATGGTTGAGCTATGACATTCTTGTGAAAAAAAACCATAGCTATGTTATGGCATCAGTGATTATCAGTGAAATTCAATGCATACCGGTGCAAAACAATTCCGTAAGACGTTCACTAATTTGAGGAAGCTGGTAAGTGTTACATAGAGTTATGTGATATAAGGAAATATGAGTTGATGAGACATGAACATAGAACTTGGTTGATGAATGAGTTCATTTGTAATAGTGTATTATCCGTATGAATTGGTATTCCAAAAGAGTTAATGAGAAGAGTTCTAATATGACATAATCTAAATTCGAAATAAAATATTATGAAAACATACTTGGAATACATTGGTATGTCTTGTATATGTTATTTGAGTTCATAATATGGAAAGTAAATGTATGTGAAAATATGAGGTGATGATACATACATGAAATTTATTGGTGGATACGTACATCCTAATAGATTTTAGTGAACATTGAAATTGGGCTCAATAAGTGATTTGTCAATTTAAATTGTGATTGGCATGATGAGTTAGTGAATTGCATGTTTATGAATTGTTACATGTATTTGTCAAAATACGAGGAAATAATGGTAATTAATACATGGAAATACGAGACTATATATATAAAAACATGAAATATGTTTGATAAATGTGTTCATTCATAATTATAGAATTGTGCATCTCAAGTGCACTATATGTGTAAAGATGATGTTTCAAATGATTTGATAAGTAAAACTCAAATATAAAGTAGTTTGAAACCAAAATAATTTGTTATAAAATATATATGAAATACTGAGAGGTGTGATTGTTATATGTTATATGAATACATAGTGTGAAAAATATGAGTACAAGAGAAATTTAATGAGAATTGAGCCCATATATGTTTCTTGTTATTTATATGAAGTGTATGACTAACAAATAGTATTAAGTATAAGGCTCGGTTGAATATGTTGAATTGGTTTTGTATGTATTAAATGTGGGACCCTTGTAAATGAGATAAATTTTGGGATATTGTGAAAAACTTCATACGATTCTGATTTAGTCCCGACCCAATCCTAATGTACGATTTGGACTTCAAAGGTAACTTTTATAATCAATTTTGGTATTTGAGTGATAAATGGTTTAAATTATCTGTAAGTGTTCCATACTTCTCGGTAATGCCTCGTTCTTTGTTCTGGCAACGGATACAGGTAGGGGTGTTACATGGGCTGAAAAACAGATAAAGAAAAAGAACGAAGTCAGTTGTGTTCTGTGGTTTTCTCTGTAAGACTTAGCTCAAAACCATCCAGATATTGTGAAGAGAGTGGATCTGTTTGCTTTGGCCATTCACGGATTAATCGTCTTCCCAAAGGTCCTTGGGCACATAGAAGTTACGGTAGTGGATTTCTTCAAAAGTTGAGGCAAGGAATCAACCCGTCCCAACTATCTTGGTGAGACTTTTAGATCTCTAAGTAGTTGTAGGAGGAAAGGGAAGGACGTTTTATCGGATCTTGCAGATTACTTAATGTTTGGATCCTGAGCCACTTCTGGAAAGTGGAGCGCATACCTTTCCACATGTTTTCAAAAACATTCTCTCCATTGGAAGCTTACCTTGGAAAAGATTGGCTAAAGGATGTCATCGAACAGCACTGGGTTTCAGTTTTTCAGAGCCTCCGCGCCAAGGATATAACTTGGAGAGCACCATGGATCCGTCCTTCGGTTCTGTTATACAAGTGTGGAAGCCAAGATTGGGTGTCTTTACTCGGATTATGGGGAGGAGTTGGATATGCTTCCTTAATGGTTCAAAGGCAGTTTGCTTCACGACAGTTCATACCAGGTACCGGGGGATTGGCATAGTCTGAGTTTACTTTTACAGGTGAAGGTTATATGAAAAAAGTCCGAGATACTGCAAAGTCTTGGAAAGAAATTTACCTAATGGAGTTAGCTCTCTATGATGATACTATCACTTAAGATTATGACATATGGAGACAACGATGAATGAATAGTCAACAAATTTCGTCGACGGATTACACTTTCCAGAATCCTTTCTCAGAAGAAATACCGTCCGAGCTGGAAATGGCAAGACATGAATTTGAACGTGAAAAGGCCAAGCTGTTACGGGATATTAGTTCTCTTCAAGAGGAAAACTACCAGCTGAAGATCGATGTTCAAATTGAAGAATCCAAAACCGAAAAAGTCCAGAAAGAAACTGAGATCATGAGAAATGACTTAAAGGATCTTCATTTGGAAAATAAGAAATTAAGAGGCACTATAAGGAATAGTGGGCTGGGCAAATCATCGGTAGAAGGGAAGGAGGAATTAAGCAACATTAAAGGTGGGATGGAATTCTAGAGAGGAAAAGCGAAGAAGGAAGAGGAAAAAGCTACGCGTGCTATGATAGAGTTAAGGAAGAAGAATGTTGAATACGAAACCATGTCTGCAGAATTAATGACTAGTTAGCCTGAGCGTCAAGAGCTAAGAAGGAAAATACAAGATTTAGAAAATATGCTGCAAGCTCATCAGTAACATTTGGATACTCTCCTAAAAGCCCTAGAAGAAAAGAATGGCCAAGATGATGAGACATTCGTTACTACGAAAAACTCTCCAAGAAAAAGATATGTATCTTGGCGGTTTAATTAATGAAATTACAAAAGCTATTTGTGCAAATCGTGCCATTATTAGATGAAGCAGAAGATCTCAGTTACCAATTCCCTCCGAGCCAAAGATCAAGAATGTCGAATTTCAAGAGCGAGTGAAGAAACAAGGCGATGTGGCTAGGAAATTTGTGTAACTGTTAAATCAGAGATGACAAAACGTTTTGTAATGGACTCTTTTGATTAAGAAAATGCCTAAGTATGGGGCTATCTTGAAATCAACACCAAATTCTTGCATATTTATTCATGACTAACATTCATTTATCATTTATTTATTCATCCATCCATTGCATGCACATATCACCCTAATCATTCACTAGAGCTAAAACCGTATAATCCACAGACGCGTCTAAGAGCTAGAATATTGAAACCAGTACACCACAAGGGTCGATACAGTTTAAGATTCAAGTTGGATAAGCGACAAAGAAGAAAATAGTTACAGAAAGATCAAAAAAGGAGGATTGCAAGAGCTTCAGGTCGAGAATTAGAATGGGGGCCCATAGCGTATCCCCCTTTGTCAAAAACATTTCCATCTGCAGAAATGGTATACCCAGGGCAAGATAATCCACAAAGCACGCTATTCTGGATTGAAAGGGCCTTCAGAATGTTAGTATAAATGTTGTTGACAAAGGGGATGATGCAATTAAAAATGTTTCAATGATACGCCCTTGTCCTCCTGGATTCATTTTGAACAATTGGACTGCTGTGGATCTTCTTGTAGTTTCTAAGTCCTCTCCAGAGTAATGCTCAATGTTAATTTTTTTGTGTGCCCCTAAGTAATAGTGGGATTCTTTTGTAAGAGCTTATGTTTGCTCTTTATCATTTAAATGAACATTAATGGAGATGCATTTTGTCATGGTCTTTTCATTCTCATTAACTTTATAATTATTCCTCTTCTCACAAATTTGTCCTTACATGTACCTCATATCATGCCATAACATTATGTTTGTTTGGTTCCAATACTTTGATGCTCCTCTATAGTTTTCTTTTCCATTCACCTTTCAGGTGCTCAGATACCAACGACATGAACAATCCCGTTACAAGTCCTGAAATCGATTTTGAAAAAGCTATTTGTTTAGGAGAATTCGAAGCTGAGAAAATGTTGAAGATTATGTATCGTCTCCTGACTTACTAAGGATGGTAAAACAAGAAGATAAACAGATTTTACCCCATCAAGAATCTGTTGAGACAGTAAATTTGGGAAATGAAGAAAAGAGACAAGAAGTGAAGATTGGGACTTCCATTTCAGAGAACACCAAACATGATTTGATCGCCTTGCTTCGTGAGTACAAAGATGTATTTGCATGGTCGTATCAGGACATGCCAGGGTTGAATGAGGATGTAGTGGTCCATAGACTCCCACTGAAGCCAGAATGCAAACCCATTCAATAGAAGCTAAGACGAATGAGACTTGAAATGCTGTTAAAGATAAAAGAAGTCAAGAAACAATTTGATGCTGGCTTCCTACAAGTCTCCAAATACCCAAAATGGGTAGCTAACATAGTCTTAATACCGAAGAAAGACGGTAAGGTACGAATGTGTGTGGATTATCGCAATCTGAATCGAGTAAGTCCTAAAGATAATTTTCATTTACCACGCATTGATATGTTGGTGGATAATACAGCAAAACATTCTTTATTTTCTTTCATGGATGGTTTCTCGAGTTATAATCAGATAAAGATGGCTCCCGAGGATATAGAAAACTACTTTTGTAACAATGTGGGGGACATTCTGCTACAAGGTGATGCCATTCGGATTAAAGAATGCTGGGGCAACATATCAGAGGGAAATGGTGATGTTATTCCATGACATAATGCACAAAGAGATAGAAGTCTATGTCGATGATATGATTTCCAAATCTCAGGGGGAAAGAAAGCATGTTAGGAACCTCAATAAGTTGTTTGAAGGACTAAGAAAGTTCCAGATGAAGCTTAATCAAGCCAAGTGTACGTTTGGGGCTACCTCAGGAAAATTACTAGGCTTCATTGTCAGTGAGAGAGGTATTGAGGTTGATCTAGATAAGATAAAAGCCATATAAGAACTACCATCTCCGCGTATACAAAAAGAAGTCAGAGGATTTTTAGGGAGGTTGAACTACATCGCTCGGTTCATTGCTCAACTTACAAACCAGTGTGACCCAATTTTTCGACTCCTTCGATAAAACAATCCTGAAAAATGGAACAAGGAGTGCCAAGTGGCCTTCGACAAGATAAAACAATATTTGTCTAGTCCCCGGTGCTAGTACCACCAACTCCTGGAAAATCACTAATATTGTATCTGACTGTGTTTGAAAACTCAATGAGTTGCGTACTGGGGCAACATGATGAGTCGGGGAAAAGAGAAAGGGCGATTTACTATCTCAGTAAGAAGTTTACAGAATATGTTGTATCATATGTTGGCTCAGACAATATATGTTGTATCATACGACATGGTTAATTTCAAAGCTGGACCCAATAAAGTACATGATAGAATCACCTGCACTTTCAGGAAGAATGGCACAATGGCAGATCCTACTATCAGAGTACGACATTGTATATGTGACTCAAAAGTCGATAAAGGGGAGCGCGATAGCTGACTTCTTAGCAAGTCAAACAATTGAGGAATACAAGCCATTGAGATTTGATTTCCCAGACGAAGACTTGATGTGCATTACAGAAAAAAGGGTGTGAGTCGTCAAAAGACAAATCATGGAAGATAAGCTTTGATGGTGCATCGAATGCATTGGGGCATGGGATTGGAGCAGTCTTAGTGTCACCAGAAGGGAACCATTCTCCGCTCACTGCCAAATTAAATTTCTTCTGTACCAATAACGTTGCGAAATATGAGGCTTGCATCATGGGACTTCGTGCAGCTATTGAATGAAACGTCAAAATCTTAGAGGTGTACGGGGACTCAGCGTTGGTGATTTACCAAATCCTTAGAGATTGGGAAGTGAGAGATTCAAAATTAGTTAAATATCGCGATCTTGTTGCGAAACTAATCAAAGAATTCAAAGAAGTGACTTTTAATTACTTCCCACGAGAAGAAAACCAATTGGCTGATGCCCTGGCCACTTTGGCTTCAATATTCAAAGCAAACAGAGAAACAGAAATAATGCCTCTCCAAATGAGCGTATATGAAGTCCCTGCACATTGTTGTAGCATTAAAAAAGAGACGGATGGACTGCCATGGTTCCATGATATCTTAGAATATATCAAGAATCAAAGGTATCCCAGCAAGCAAATGAGATCGACAAAGAACAATCGGAAGAATGGCTCCTTGATGGGGATATCTGACAAAAGAGGAAAAAATCAAGTGCTCCTGAGATGCGTGGATTCTATTGAAGCCAGAAAAATACTTGAAGATATCCATGAAGGAATTTGCGGGATGCATGCCAATGGTCTCACTATGGCCAGACAGATTATGAGACTCAGTTATTACTGGCTGACGATAGAAAGTGACTGCATTAGTTACGCACGAAGGTGCCACAAATGTCAAATTTACAGCGATAAAATTCATGCAGCCCCTTCGCCCCTTCATGTCATGACTTTTCCGTGGCCTTTTTCTATGTGAGGCATGGATGTTATAGGGCCAATTTTCCAAAAAGCTTCGAATGGACACCGATTCATTTTTGTGGTTATAGATTACTTCACAAAATGGATAGAAGCCGCTTCGTTTGCTAATGTGACAAAGATTGCAATTTGCAGGTTCTTAAAAAAAGAAATCATATGTCGATACGGTTTGCCTGAGAGAATCATTTCAGATAACGCTTTAAATCTAAACAACAAGATGATGAAAGAAGTGTGCGAGGAATTTCAAATAAAGCATCATAATTCCTCACCCTACCGCCCAAAGATGAACGGAGCAGTAGAAGCGGCTAACAAAAATATTAAGAGAATTATTGGGAAAATGACTGAGACATATAAAGACTGGCACGAGAAGCTACCATTCGCTTTGTATGCATATCGCACATCTGTGCGGACATCTACGGGAGCAACTCCTTTCTCTCTGGTTTATGGAATGGAAGCTGTGCTGCCCATCGAAGTTGAGATCCCCTCTCTACAAGTCTTAATGGAGTCGAAACTAGAAGAATTAGAATGGGTTCGAGCTTGATATGACCAGCTAAATCTTATCGAAAAAACGCTTGAAGGCAATCTGTCATGGACAAATGTACCAGAAGAGAATGATCAACGCCCATGATAAGAAGGTGCGGCCAAGAGAATTCCACGAGGGAGAACTCGTACTGAGAAAGATTCCCCCAATACAAAAAGACTTTCGAGGAAAATGGGCACCAAATTGGGAAAGGCCATACGTTGTAAAGAAGGCTTTCTCGGGTGGAGCTTTAATTCTCACTGAGATGGATGTGAGGGAGCTACCTAATCCAGTAAACTCAGATGCCGTGAAAAAGTATTATGCCTAAGAAAAGAAAAAGAAAAAAGAAGATCAAGATGGAAACTCGAAAAGGGCGTCTTGATAAAAAAAATCAAGATGAAAACCCGAAAGGGCGTCTTGATAAACAAAAAAAGATTAGGATGAAAACCTGAAAGGGCGTCCTAATGAAGGGGGTTCGGACATAAGGAGCAGGACGATTTGAACGGGGAGTCATGTGGCGAGATTACAGTATTTGAAGCAGTCTCGGAAGCTCGAAATCTTCTACACAAGAAGCCATGCTCGAAAAGATCCAGGATGAAGAAATGTGGAGAAGTTCATGCGTTGGATATCTAGAGCATTTGTGACAATTGAATCTGCTTTCCTTTCTTTATAATGTTTTCTTTATTGAGTTATTCCTTGTCAATTTTCGTTGCTTGTTGCTTTTGAAATAAATATGAATGTGAGTTATCCCTTTCATACATACTTTGCCATTTTCATGCATCTCGTTTATGGTTTATTTAAATGATAAATAGTGAAATGACATGCTCTAAACAAAAGGAATGTTGAGTATTACTCGGATGAGAATTTGGTAAGTACAAGAGCCTCAAAGCAAGGAAAAAGTTCAATAGGGGGCAAAAGGGTGATATACGAGAAACGCAGATTACTCGTAAAACTCGAGGACAAGTACAAAACCTGAAAGGAAAGTCAAGAGTCGAAGCAATGAATGCAGGTCATCATGAAAATCGTAACAGAAAGGGATATATGACAAACAAGCCCAATGCACATGGCATAATCATGTAGGCATGAAAGCATTTAAGACAAACACGTGCATGTCATGATAACATCATGCATGACATATACAGGTGCTCCAGTAAAGCAAGAGGTGTTAATGATAGCTGTATTGAATCAAGAAAAAAGAAGAAATCCGAGTTCCACCATATTATATGTTTTGAAATTCTGATATTTGAAAAAAATTCAATTACAATTTTCCCAAAAAAAATCAACTCATAATGCGAGAAGTGAGTTGAGCCTCGGGTCACATGCCGAGGTATTTTTAATTTCTATTTTTCAATTTCAATTTTTCCAAAAAGTCAACTCATATTGCGAGAGGTTAGTTGAGCCTCGGGTCACATGTCGAGGTATTTTCAATTTCTGTTTTTCAATTTTTATTTGTTCCAAAAAATCAACTCATATTACGAGAGGTGAGTTGTGCCTCAGGTCACACGCTGAGGTATTTTTCAATTTCTACTTTCCAAAAAAATAAAAATAAAAAAATCAACTCATATTGCGAGAGGTGAGTTGAGTATCAGGTCACACGCTGAGGTATTTTTCAATTTCTGTTTTTCAAAAAAAATCAACTCATATTACGAGAGGTGAGTTGAGCCTCAGGTCACACGCTGAGGTATTTATTTTATTTCTGTTTTTCAAAAAAATCAACTCATATTACGAGAGGTGAGTTGAGCCTCAGGTCACACGCTGAGGTTTTTTTAATTACATTTTTGAAAAATCAACTCATATTGCGAGAGGTGAGTTGAGCCTCGAGTCACACTGCCGAGGTATTTTTAATTTCGTTTTTCAAAATCAACTCATATTACGAGAGGTGAGTTGAGCCTCGAGTCACACGCGAGGTATTTTTTTAATTTCGCTTTTCAAAAAATCAACTCATATTACGAGAGGTGAGTTGAGCCTCGAGTCACACCGAGGTATTTTTTAATTTCATTTTTCAAAAAATCAACTCATATTGCGAGAGGTGAGTTGAGCCTCGAGTCACTGTTGAGGTATTTTTTAATTTCTGTTTTCAAAAAATAAACTCATATTACGAGAGGTGAGTTGAGCCTCAGGTCACACGCTGAGGTATTTTTTAATTTCTGTTTTTCAAAAAAAATCAACTCATATTACGAGAGGTGAGTTGAGCCTCAGGTCACACGTTGAGGTATTTTTCAATTTTTATTTTTCAAAAAATCAACTCATATTACGAGAGGTCAGTTGAGCCTCAGGTCACACGCTAAGGTATTTTTTTTAATTTCTGTTTTTCAAAAATCAACTCATATTGCGAGAGGTGAGTTGAGCCTCAGGTCACACGCTGAGGTATTTTTCAATTTATGTTTTTCGAAAAAAATCAACTCATATTGCGATAGGTGAGTTGGGCCTCAGGTCATACGCGAAGGTATTTTCAATATCTGTTTTTCAAAAAATCAACTCATATTGCGAGAGGTGAGTTGAGCCTCAGGTCACACGCTGAGGTATCTTTCAAATTCAATTTTTCAAAAAAAAAAAAAAACTCATATTGCGAGAGGTGAGTTGAGCCTCAAATCACACGCTGAGATATCTTTCAATTTCTATTTTTCAAAAAAAAAAAAAATCAACTCATATTGGGAGAGGTGAGTTGAGCCTCAGGTCACACGCTAAGGTATTTTCAATTTCTGTTTTTTTGAAAAAAATCAACTCATATTGCGAAAGGTGAGTTGAGCCTCAGGTCATACACTGATGTATTTTCAATTTTGTTTTTAAGATCAACTCATAATCCGAGAAGTGAGTTGAGCTTCGTGTCGCATGCCGAGCTATTTTCGATTTCTATTTTTCAAATAAAGAATAAAGATTGGACAATCGAACAAAATTTAGTGCTTTTAGGTCTTTGCTCTATCCCTGTTTCACAGCGATGAGCAAAGAGGGGCAGCTGTAAACACTAAATTTTGTCCGGCTCAATTTCGTGTTTAAAATTAAAATTAAAAAAATTAAAAAATACGAAAAAATCAAAATTCAATTTTAACCCCCTAACTTTTCCAAAATTATATTTTAACCCTCCAACTTTTCCAAAATTATATTTTGACCCTTAACTTTTCTAAAATTATATTTTGGCCTCTAAACTTTTCTAAAATTACATTTTAACCTTTCATTTTCTCAAAATTACATTTTGGCCTCAAAAGTTTCACTGTGTTTGCGATTTGGTCCTTCTGCCAGAATCACGAGATTTGGGCACATACTCTCATGATTTCCATTACCGACCTAAAGGATGGCCTTCCTTCCCCCTAGCCACCGCTACCGCAAAAACAACAATAAAAGGGCTCTTACCCCCTAAAAATCGAGCAAGCAAGAAACCCAAAAAAAAACATCCAAAAGAAGAAAACCCACGAAAAGAGAAAAAAGAAAGAAAAAGAAGAAAGAGAGGAAAGAAGAAGGAAGAAGAAGAAAGAAAGAGAGAAGAAGAAGAGGAGGCGCAGACTCTAGGGAGGAAGAGGCGACAGTGGCGGCGATTGGAGAAGAAGAAGAAAAAGAAGAAGAAGAAGAAGAAGAAAGAAGAAGAAAAAGGAAAGAAAGAAAAAAAGAAAAAGAAAGAAAAAGAAAAAAAGAAAAAAGGAAAAAAGAAAGAAAAAAATAAAAAAATTTTACGATCGCCTGGATGACCCGACCCACGACCATAACCCGACCACAAGAACCCATACCCCATCCGCCCAAGCCCAACGCAAAAAAAAAAAAAAGGAAGAAAAACAATCAGCAAAAAAGAAAGAGAAAGCAGGCCAAAAAAGGGTGCAGCCCAACAAGCCAAGCCTGACCCAGCAGCCCATTTTCAGCAGCAGACTCCCCAAGCAATAGCCCAATAGCAGCGTAGGCCCATCCCAACAAAAGCCTAAATTTCAGCAGGCCAAGTCTATAATTTTGGGCTTTGGTACACTCTCAATCTTTTTTATTTATTCATGTTGTTTTATTTTAATTAATTTAGCTTTTTATTTTTATTTTTTTGAGTATTATTGTATGATTTTAGTTATAAATTTAAATTTTAATAAATTCATTAAAAAAAGAGGCAACGTATCGATTTGACACTAAGTCGTTGATTTTCATCGCTATGTTGGGTGAATATCATCGATTAAGTGTTAAATACGATCATCCTTCTAAAAAATCAAAATCTAAAAAAAATTTCTAGTTTTAAAATAAAATGATTATCTTTGTAGTTATTTTTAAATTATCAAAATTTTAATTTTAGAATATAATATGTTAATATGTAATTTATCAAAAAATTAGTGTTTAAAAATTTTTTCGTCTTTTCAAAATTTCCGTGTTTAAAAAATATATATGTTCGTGTTTTCAAAAAAAATTCCATGTTTTTTAAAAAAATTCTCGTATTTCAAAATTTTCGTTTTTCAAAGTTTTCGTGTTTTTTTAAAAAAATTCGTGTTTTCAAAAAAATTCCGTGTTTTAAAAAAAATTCTCGTGTTTTCAAATTTTCAGTATTTTCAAAAATTTGGTGTTTATTTTTGTGGTTATTTCTAAATTATCAAAATATCATTTTTATATTGTATAATACTTTAATACGTAATTTATATAAAAAATCGTGTTTAAAAAAATTCTCGTGTTTTAAAATTTTCGTGTTTTCAAAAATTTTGTGTATAAAAATTTCGTGTTTCAAAAAAAATTCTCGTGTTTTCAAAGTTTTCGTATTTTCAAAAATTTCGTGTTTTCAAAATTTTTGAGTTTCAAAAATATTCGTGTTTTCAAAAATTCTCGGGTTTAAAAAAATTCGAGTCTTAAAATTCTCGTGTCTCAATCGGATCACGATTAAATATACCCCCGTTAGCCGGCTTTTGTAGCAAATTCTATTTGTTCTTCGCCGCTTTGGGTTGTGGGGCTTACTTCCTAGCCCCAGTGGGAGTAGTGACTAGCGTTATAGGTTGTTGGGCGGCCGGAAGGTTGCCACGAGTAAGTCAGTTTGGGGGGCCGAAGGGCGTTCTCCGTGCACCGGACACGTAGCTTACCGAATCAGTTGCGACACAGATGGGAATGCATGCTACGAAAGATAGGGTCGAGTCTGATACATCAACCGTCTACTCAATATCCTTGTTTGAGTCCACAATCACTACACGAGATGAACCTTGGTTTGGTGAATTGAAGTTGGCCTTAGGTGTAATAGGACTCCCAGTTACTGCGCGCGATCGTATACTGAGGTGCTCCCCGCCGGTTGTTGGAACGACGCGAGCCGGGCCGGGCCTCGATTCAGAAAGATGAAGGGCCTAAAAGTATAAATAGGGGTTAAATTAAATTTGTATTTTTGAAAACTAAGACAACGCGCGTTTAACGATATACCAATTTTGGGGGTCGCGAGGGTGCTAATACTTTCCTTGCGCGTAACTGACTCCCGAACCCTATTTTTCTCTGGAATTTTGACGTAGACCTAAACTCGCCCCTTTTTTTAAGAAAATTTAAAAAAATAATTTTTTTAAAAAAGAGGATTTATTAGATGTCCGATCACACCTAGAAAAAAGATCGGTGGCGACTCCTTTTTTTATAAAATCGAAACTCTAATTTTCAAATGTTCAATAATTTTCTCAATTACCGCTCGTACTAAAATTTTACGTCGCTACAAGTAATATATCTTGAATATTTGAAGCCTTATCTTGGTCATATTGAAGATATTATCCTTACTAGTTACCTTTGCTATTTTGATGGAAATATTGATTGCAATTAATCATTATCTTAATAAGCCTTAAATTATTATATATTGAAAGGCTTAATGAGTCACTTGGTTTTTGTCCTAAGTTTTTAGGGGAGAAGCTTAGAGGAGAGTGATCTAAATCTTATATGTAAAAGAGAAGTTGCTAATCTAATGAGTGTTTGTGTTTGTAATCACCTGTTGTATGATGTGTTAAGATAGTAAAATTATCTCCCTGGGCAAGGCCCAATAGACGTAGAGAAACGAAATTATGTAAACATATCGAACACTCATTATTTTTCTGCTTTGTTCTTCATCAATGCTTGAAGCAGTTAGCACTGCTCAATTTCTGCTTGCAATTATTGTTTTTGGAAATAACAAAAATAAAATTTATTTTAAAATGTAAAATATCATTTTTGTCTTATTAATCTTTTACATAAATTATTTTATAAAAGAATATAATTGAAAAATTCATTATAAATAATTATTTTTAAAATTTTTACAATTTAACACAACAAATATTGTAAAATATCCTTCGCTTTACTAATTTTAATTATTCAAATAAAATAAACATCATATCAAATTTTTCCTTAACCTACCTTTTTTTTTTTTTATTTTCTTTGTTTTCCTTTACTATTGTAAACATTAGTTTTGAGTTTTATATCAAAATAATATAAAAAAAATATTTATTGAAATTGATAAGCATCCCATTACTTACCAATTTACGCAAAATGAATAGTATTTCCACGTTGCCGCTTGAACAATCGGCGGCACTCCCTCCCTTATTATCGATGATTGAAGCGATCATTAAATTTTTTTAAGGTGCTGCCTGAGCAATTGTTGGCACCACTATTGATACCAAAAAAATATTCCATATTTTACACATGTAAAACGGAAAAAAAATTATTGTCATGCGAGACCCTAATATTTTATCTTAAAATATTTTTTATTAAAGCTGAAAAGAATTAAAATCCTGCCACTTATGTGACCCGTCGGTCACAGTTCCGAATTCCAATACCAAAAAAAAAAATTCAACTTTTTTTTTCTAGCTTTAAGAAAAAATTAAAATTAAAATTAATATATTTTTATTATTATTATTAAAGGGCTTGGTTTGGTACTAAGTATTTAGCATCTTTAATTTTTTTTTATATTACAAGCACTTAGATGATCCATCCTCCTCCTCTCCCTCCCTCCCCACAGTTGAAGGTCCAAAAAATAGGTATGTATTTTTTTCTTCTAATAGTATAATTATTAATAAGAATTGTGTTAAAAGTTTAATTTTTTTGTAATAATATGGTAATTTGAAAATAATTAGAATTGTGTATGCCAATTTTGTAGTGTATGTTTATTAAGATAGGTTTGGTAGTGTAAGCTTATTTTAGTAGAATTATTAGAATTGTTAGAATTTTGTATTAAGATAGATTTGTGTTGAAAGTAATATTAAGATTGGTTTGACTAGTGCATGTCTTTTTTAATAGTAATTTGTATATTTTAAGATATAAATGTAAACATTATATGTTTTTTGAGTATTTAGATTTTTGTTAATTATAAAAATATACTTTTGAAAAAATAGTTGTTGTTATTTTTATATTGTTTATTTGTTAAGTCGATAATTAAAATTTTAATTACTTGTGCAGATACAGTGGGGACACTGCCCAGTTTACTTAGATGGGAAAATAATGAAGGATTTATCCTATTTCAGTGTTTATTTTTATTATTTGGGTAAAAAAAAACACATTAGTTTTTTACCCCTTCACTTGCGGTTGATTTGATTTTAGCAGAATGGGTGAGTGAAGGTAGGTGACAAAACGCCGAACGATGAGCCCAACAAAGCAATAACGAAAGTTGGGCCTGCATGGGCCCATATGAAACATGTTCCATTAATAATATCTCATAATGTCTGTCTGGCATCATAACCGTTTAAAACCGGTTCTTAAGTACCTTTTTGTTGTTTCAAAATTTGAAATTCGAAAGGGCTTTGCCGTTCGATGTTTCTCCTTTACGTTTTATTTAGGTATGGCGCGTGGGACCCACTTCCAGCTCCCTCTACCGTTCATATCATCTTTACTTCATTTCTTCCTCACTCTCAATTCTCCCAACCTAAAAACCCCTGCTCTCCTCTTATGGTTGACACGTGTATCATAAAAGCCCATTACTGCTGCGGTTTTAAAAGTGGAGGAGCGTTATGTGGGGCAGCTGTCAGAGAAATAAAGCGCGTAGATGGCAAACAAAAGAATTTCGAGTAGCAGTTGAACTATAATTTTCGATAATTTTAGGTTTTTTTTTTTCTTTTTTGCTGCTTAATTTCCCGCCCATGAGATTGAGTCAAAAGTAAAGCAGTGAATCATCTGAAGGTTAAAAGGAAGGCAAAATCTCCTTATAAAATTCAGATAAGAATTCTGGGTTTGTTCGTGCCTTGAAAGAAAGCAAGAATTTTCTTTTTCTTTTTGTTTGAGAAAAATATTGGAAGAGAAACGATCAATCATGGAGGAGGTTGTCAAAGAACAACAATCTGCTGCTCAAATTTCTGGTTCAATTTCTGACTCTATTCTCTCGGTTTCTAAATCTGGCTTCTTTTAAGTTTTACAATATTCTTTCATTTTATACTAAGAAATAATCGCTACTGTTTCACTACATGAAAGACACAGTCCCATAGCCAATTGCCATGCAGTTTTAGGTTCCTTTTTGTTGATGGTTTAAGTAAGTTTCTTTGCCAAATTGTTACCAGAATAGGCAGTTTTTTAGAGATTGTATTGATTACCCTATAAAATGTTACATAATCTGGAAAAAGGAAGGTTCAATCCATTCAAAGTTAAATTAGAACTTTTAATAGTTTATTTTTTAAAATGCGTTTACCGACCAGTATTACATATCACTTGATTAGTTTTTCGATAAAAAAGAGTAGAAATAAATAACGGCGCGACTAATCACCATTTCTATATACATATTCTTTTGAACACTATATTATCCTTTAGATAGCAAATTTAATGACTTGAATGTTGTTCTCCTGTTTTCAGGGAGTGCAGGGAAGTCGAAGCTACGTTATCCACTTCGATCCTCAATGAAACCAAAGGAGCAGAAGCCACCCGCGCCTGATTTATCCAATTCTTCTTCATCCAGAAGGTATGCTCAAAATTCTATAGCTTGTGCTTTTGTTTTTGTCTCTGTAGAATTAATTATGCATTTGTAGACAACCTTTCTCGTATCATTCAATGATATATTATGTGAGTGTTGGATAAGAGTAGAGTTTTATTTATATAGTATTCCGTTTGACTATTTGTAAATGTTAGAGGGTTTGATTTGTTTGGGGTTGATAGGGGGAGGGCAACAACCAGTGTTAGCAAGAGTGTGGGTGTTCTAGATCTTTCAAAGGAGAAATCTGGGTCAGGGAAGCCGCCCAGGAGGCTTTCCATCCCAACCAAATCAACAGTGACTCCATCCCCAAAATTTGTTGGGACAACCACTCCTATATACGAGGGTAGAGCAGCCAAGAAATCAAGCAATGGTCAAGGCAAAAGTGACACACCCCTTTCTGATTCTTCTAGATCATCAACTCGAAGGAGGTTCAATGTATTGTCATCAGCTTCCTACTGGCTGTCGCAGATTAAGCTCTCTGAATCAGCTTCTAAGCACTCTGTCTCACTTGGATTTTTCAAACTTGCCTTAGAAGCTGGATGTGAGGTATGCTTCATTTGTGTCTTCGTTTCATCTTTTGCATTCTTCTCATATGATTTGGGGTCTATTCAATAGCTGCCTATAAAAATTGTCTTGCTAAAATAACCTCAAATTCATGCCATTGCATCTTCCTTTCTGCGCCCTTTCATTTGCTTTTGTACTCAAGTTTCCTTTTTTTTTTTTTTTTTTTTTTTGGCATTTGCATTTGCTATTTATAATATTTTCAGCCGGCATCGTTTTATATTTCTTTTGTGACACGCGCACACATATGATCAAAGTAGTTTACGCAATTTAGTATATGGATTTGGTATTTACTTATCTTTGTTTTAGTCTAATCTCATTTTAACACTAAATCCAGCCCCTTCAGAAAATGAGTGATGAGCTTAAATCCTATATACGTCGCCATAATCTTGGTGAAAATGGGGAAGCTATAAATGAGCTACTCGAAAGCTACAATGTTCCAGACAATCCCGAGCAACCACAGGTGTCTGAAACCTTTTCACAGGTGCCTGATGAGGGAACTCGGTCATCGGATGATGAGGTTCACAGGGTTTCTCCTGTAGCAGCAGCAGCTCGGAGATTGAAACCCAAGTCCTTGAATACTGATGCTGCTCAGGTATCATCAGTGGCCAAATCAGCAAAAGAGGCTACTCCAAAGAATAATGCTGCAAACAGGAATAGGCTTTTGAATAAGACCAGTTCAAATTCAAGGTCTGTTTCGGACTCTGGGAGTCGTAATTTACATACCAAAACTCAGAAGACAACCAAAACAGAGCCTGTTAAAGGAAAGGAAAAGACCAAGAGACAGGGCACCAAATCAGCTGATCAAGAAGGCAAGCGGGTGTAGATGAATTTTAGGTTCAGCATGTTACTATTCCTTTCGGTGCATGACTTATGTGCTTTTTCTGTTTTATGTTTACAGATCAGGTTTGCCCTTCGGCTGCAGCTGAGACTGTTGAAGAGGACAAAGAAAATATGGTAAGAAGTTTCATATCCTGCAACAACCAATGTAGTTCAATGCCGCAACCCCAAATTGACATGCCACTCATAAAGTTGGATTTTTTATAGACATAATTCACTGAAAAATTCTCACCATCCTCTCCATTACAGGATGCACCTCTGACAGAAGAAAGCAGCCTGTCCGGAGTGATGTAGGGGGCCAATGCTCAACCATGCTTTAAATTCCATCCTCTATTGGGTTGTCTTTCATGGGTTGATGTTTGTATAGGGTTTTAAACTTTATAAGTAAAGTGCTCCAATCTGGTGTGAAGTCAAGACCTGTTCTTTTGTTTTTTTACTTAGGTTGTTGCTTTAAACTGGGATTGTTGGTTTCTGGTATTATACAATCACTTGAGGTACAAATTGTATCAAATCAACCGACTTATTTGTTATTTTGTTAAATGTTATTCATATGATTTGACATAATACTTTTGCCTGATTCGAATCTCTTAACAAGACAATAAAAACACAAAATTAACCTAGTAGTAATTTAAAGAGGACATCAAAGTCAAACCAATTAAACCTAAAAATAAAATATAAGCATCAAAGATCTTCAAATTTAGCACAAAATTAATTAATAAAAAATTTACAAGAAATGAGGAGTACCAACAGCAATAACATGATGAAACCCAAAAAAGCAAGCAGAAATGGGTAAGCCCCAAAAACAAGAAGAATTCAAAAGAGTAAGAAACGGAGAAGAAAATACAATACAGAAGAGGAAAGGTCAATCGGAGTGAGAGGGATCGTTGTCGTCGTCGCTGAAATCGGAGAGAGGGTGACCGGGAGGATTAAAGCAGAGGTAGAGCCATAAAGAGTCAGCAAGGCGGCCAAGATGACGGCAAGGAAGGCAAAAGATGAGGTGCAACACCTGATCGCTGCTTAACCGCTCTGGGTTGCAGGCGATGTATTGGCATAGATTTGCTGATATATTGGCTATTGCCACCACCACCGAGCTGTTTAACACCATCGCTACCCTCTCTTCTCTATCTTTTATCTGTATTTCTTCCTGTCTTGCCCTTTTGCTCGTTTCTCTTCTCATATATTATTAAGTTATATAGTTTTGTTGTTTTTTGGTCTTACCATCGGAAACGGCGTCGTTTATTCTTGAATCCTCCGAGTTCTAACAGGTTAAAGATAGGACCGTTTTGGCTGAACATTTCACGTCATTTAATGTATGGGTTATGAAATTCTTCTGGGATTTTGTTACTTCTTCGCAGATGCTTCATTTAATACCTTTTATCTAATATCGATTTGACTTTACTCCTATTTTGATTATTCTAATTCAATTTAGTAACTATTGTTAGAGAAATTGTTTAAACCCTTACCAACTTACTAACTCAACTCGTCACCCTAGCATTTCTTTTTCCGCCCAATCAAAATTTAAATAAAAACAAAACAAAACAAAATAATCCAAAGCTTTCTTTACCTAATCCAACAACTAATCAAAACTCTCTTTTTCTTTCCCTTCATCATCTTCTCCCCAGACCCTGCTCCTTCGTCTCTATGGCTCCTCACTTCCTGCCCAGTTCCAGCCGAGCCAAAGAACCACCGTTGCTTGTTCCCATACCCCACCACCGGCCTTGACCGACCCAACCTCCATTGGTGCCAACCACCACCATTTGCACACCCTGCTCAATCACCACTAAGGTGCGAACTAGAATTGGCCCAACTCCGCCACCGCCGAATGGTGAATACCATATGAACTTGTGTGCTTGCCAGCAATGGACAACTAGGCGGATTCCTCTCGGTGCATGTATGCATGCAAGTGTCCAATCGTAATTGCAACTTATGCTGTTGATTTTACTGTTTTCCCTATACTTTTGCTTCTAACGATTCTTGTCCTTATTTCTTTTGTTCATGCTCACTGGTATCAAGGAGTGTCCTGCTCCGGGGTGTGAATATGCTGTTGATTTTGCTGTTGCAAGTGGAAATTTAACGTCTCCTGCATCTGCTCACATAGCTTTTGTTGGAATGTAAGTCACGATTTTTATATTATATTTTGATTCCATGGGCAGGGCATTACACTGTAACGGGTATCTAACTTATGCCAAATCTTGGTCTCAGTGTACTGAAAAAGCTCATCGCTATGTTGACTGCAAGACAGTGGCAAAATGGATTTTGAAGAATAGTGCAGAGTCAGAAAACATGGACTGGTAAAGGATATGGTTCACACCCACAAGATGAATATTTTATTCCCGATTTATATTCATTAATCTAAAATTTGAATCAAATTCTACAACTGTTTTACTAAGGTTTGACATGTGTTATTCATATAAGTTATTTAGAGAAATAAAAAGGTTCTAAACGAAACATTTTTCCTGGTACCAAAATAAGCATCGCTATTTTAAGTATAATTTACCCAAACACTGAGTGATATTTTTAAAGAGTAAATGTTAACATTATTTTAATTTGATTTTATGTGATTCTTTTTAATTGTACAAAGATTAAATTGATCCATTTGATAATAAAAGACTAATTTAATCAAATACCTATAATAGAAAAACCTCTCAGGTAGACATATTAAACGAAGCATATCAAGGAAAACGTTTCATCTAAATCTTTAAATTAGAAAGCACCATGGCTGAGAAACAATTTCTGAAACATTAAAAACCTAACATCATTTTCAAGCAGCAGCCATATATATGCACAAAGGTGAAGTAAGATGCCATGTATATCAATACTTTACTTCCCATCTACTCATTTACCACGCGTGCATCACACAAAAGGGATATGCACCTCTTATCAACACAAACATCTAAACTATTACTATCGAAATTAGTCAGCAACTACTACCATCACCAATCAAAAGCTCTTTCAAACCCCAACAAAAAAGTCAAAAGCTCCATAAGCTCTGTGCTTCTCAACCAAAAGGAAAAAAAAATTAACAACCCGGTTTGGGACGTAATCAACGAGAGATTTATATGGATGCAAATAGTTCATAATGGTTCATTGCAAATAGACAAACACATACATGTTTTTGGATGTGGATATTATGGTATGAACCTCTTAATATACGATAAAACTTTAAAAACTAAACCTGTGTCGGATGCAGATTCATATCTGATACTCACACCTTAGACCACACAGAATTCATATGCTATTTTTACACAAGCTTACGGCACATTGCAAAAGTCGATGAGGCATATATCAAGGATAAAGTTGATTAGTACTGCAAATAGCACTCTAAGTGGCAATGTCACCACGACGTCAAACCTTAAAAACTGACAGTTCCACTACCACATGGAGTTAGTCTGCTGTCCAGCTCTGCTCCACGATCTCCCTTACTCTTCGGTTGTACTCGCGCTTGTTCTCACTAAACATCCTAGCAGCTTCCGAGTTTGCAGGTGAGTTTGGGTTCGGATCACACAACAATGACTGCATCAATGGAATGATAGTTAAAATCATTTAATCACATAATTACAAACACAACTTATCTTTTTAAAATGAGCCTAAATGAAAAAAACAAGTAACCAATATCTTGTTCTAAGCTTAATGGGTTAAATAAAGTATTGAATCTCTAATTCAGGATCACCAGTTCAAACAATCATTTCCGCATAGGTGTGTATATATAAGATATCTATTAAATAAAAACGCAATCTTAGCTGAAAGGAGAATTTTAGGGGTAGTGAAAACAATCATTTCTGCACTGTTGGATGCTTCAAACTCTGAAGAATCTAACAGAATTACCTAACTTAGGTTTTACTCAAAAAATAATTAATCGAAATAGGGATTGAGTGCAGCAGCTGAAGTAAACTTGAAAATATGATTGCAAATGATGAACCTTTCAACAATAGATAAATCAATCCTAGAAGAACACTCATTATTTGCAGTTAAAATTTCATGTATCCTATGATATAAACAATTTAATCCTCCAAGTTTTTCTCTCATCTAAACATACGGACATATGTAAGCAAAATTTCATCAAAATTTCCTTAATCTAGAAATAAGAATAGGAAGGTGGCAGGCTCCTCCTTGAATAAATTTCCGATCATTGATATGATGTATGTAGCAACAATTCTTGTCAATAGTCTCATAATAATAGACAAGTAACAATTATATCCATACTGTAAAAAGGTTTCTACTGTACCTGGATGGATGTGAGAATAGCTGCTACATCATATATAGGACTCCATTGGTTCTGTAAAATGTCCAGACAAATACTTCCATCGGCATAAACTGAAAAGATTCAAAAGGTTTTAAGTCTGAATCCATAGATGGAATAATACAAATTGTTAGAGAAGACCGACCAATACTCAGGCTGGGGATTTAGTGTTAGATATATAGATGTCTTCCAAAAATAGATATGCTCAGACTTTTCTAAGTTTTCTCATATAATTGAGGATCATACCTCCATACCCAGACATCTCAGGTACTTCAAAGAAAATAAAGAGTTAAAGCAACAAAGTTGTAACTTACTGTTTGGATGAAACATCCGGGAGATAAATCTCACTGTTGGGGGTTTGTTTGGATAATCTTCAGTGAATTGAAGTGTCAACTTGAACGTACCTAAATAACTCAAAAACAAGTCACTTCACAAAGGTCAAAAGAGTGTTAAAATTTGAAGTGTCAAAAGATGTCAAATATCTTCTAATTTTCTTCCTGGGGGTATCTAGCAATGTCCAATTTGCATTTGGCTGTGCCATGTCGAACATTTATCTGACATAGGCATATATCCAGCACGGACATCAGTGGAACCATGTCAAAGCTTCATAGGGTTATTTAATCTGATATGAGCAAGCGAGTCATGCAGACTTCTCCAACTAGAAATTTGAAGTTATTATACTTATTCTCATAAAGGGAAAGGCCTCTCCTCTAGGTGTATATTAACATAAGAAACTAACACATTCCATCCTCCTACTAAACCACCACCAACTGTTGATTCTATAATTTGATCCATTATTTTGGACCCTAGAGGTTGGTGGATGAAAATTTAACAAGGAAATGCTTATTTAGCAAACATTATCCTTTTTCCCTTATCAAACTATAGCCTCCTATTTCATACCAAGACCAGTGAGAGAGAATCCCCCTTACAAGCAGTCTTATAGCCATGGCAGAAACAGCACTCCAATAAAACTGTGAACACGAATACATCTCAATACGTGTACATTCATCGTAACATCATTACTTTTAGTTTGGAAAACAGACAGGGTCCTGGAAACATTCAGAATAAACATCCACATAGAAGCTCGCAGGAATCAAACCTTCTAGTTATTTTAATAATGACTCAGTCACAACTAGGATTTCTAATGCCAACTACCATAGGGCTATCTAGAGCATGGACTAATCTTAATGGAGCATGCATTAGAAAGCTATGGAAATGGAACACATATTACTGTGAAAATTTTGAAAGCTTAGGCTAAGGACGCACGACAAAGGCAATAGTAAAAGAAAACTCAGAATAACCACAAACGAAACTGCTATGCGGCTCTGCTCTTAGTTTTCCCTAAAATTTTCATGTCAAGACACATATTTGACTCCTCAAAATGGACTATGTTACTGTTGAAAGCATAACCTTGTCTAAAGTTCGTACCATATCAGAGCATCATACGATGAAGTGACAATCAGAGCCCAGAAAATTAAACTACATAATTTTGCATAAAAATCCATCTCTGTAATAAGAATTAAGAATATGCTATAGTTTCAGTCATAGACAGAGATAAAATGGTTATTATGTTGACAAAGGAGAAAAAAGAACATGAATTCACCTAAAAGGATGTGTAACAAACAATATGAGATCCTACATAAACATTAATCTGAAGCAACTGAGAAGTGAATAGAAAGCACAGAATATCCTATTTGAATAAGAGTTTGGGCATCAGAATGCTCACCTCCATCCCATGGAGTATCATCTGGACTGCAATCCCAATTAGAAAAGAAACCAGAATAGCTTATTGAACCATACTTAATATACTGATAATGCCAAAAGAGGTAAAGCAAATATCCTAAAACATGAAAGTAAAAAAAGAAAAAGAAAAAGGATCCTTTTTGTTCCAAACTGACCCAAATATAACTGCATTCCAAAGCATAATATTGTTGTCTTGAGGTGCTCCACTGATACCGGCAGGCGGATCTTGTTGCAACCTCTTAAAATCTCTCATTAGCCTCTTCCTTGCAGGAGTTGACATTTCACCACCTACACACAAACATACACACCACCACCAACAACAATATCAAGCAAGGAGCTTTCACCACCCAATTGGTTATTCTTATAGCTGTTTAATTTACAATAATACAAGTAAGTGCTTCCTCTTCTTTCATTTCATATTCTAATTAAATCTAAAAGAACAAAATTTTTCACCCAAAATATCAAGCAACCTGATCATTTTCTTTAAATTTCAAGTCCTCAGCCTAAAATAAACCCTACCCAAATTCAACGTAACACTAAAGAATTAATCAAAAAAAGAAAAAGCAATGGACATTATCCAAAAGCTTAGAACTTTTCCACCCAAAAAACATAAAGTTTAGACATATTCCTCCTGGATCTACTTAAATAAACTTAAATAAAGGAAAGCCTTCACAAGAATAAAGGAAAAAATTACCAGGAGGTTAAAGCTGAACGAGGAGATAAGCAACCAGAAAATTTGAAGAGTTTAGGGTTTCAACTTGATATAATTGATCAACTGAAATTTATTTATATAATAAAAAAAAAAGGAAAAGAGTGTGAAAATTGGAAGAGACGAGTGGAGAGAAAAGTAGCAGAGGAAATCAGAAAGCGATAGAAAAAAAGGAAGAATCTGAATAACAAAAAATTTTATTCGATTCAGTTTGTTTGTCTCAGAAAATTTTGATTTATCATGAAATAAATATTCATAGCCTATTTGCTTTTCCCTTCCAGGCCACGACTCCAACACAGATTTTAATTTTGATTTAATTAGTAAATGGGATAAATATTAAAATTATATATTTAATTTTAATTTAATAAGTATTAGTATAAATAAATTTTAATTTTGTGTATTTTATTTATTATATTTTAATTTGATTCAATTTTTATAAATTATTTATAATATTATCGAATTAGCATAATTTTATGATGATAGATTGTATATTCATATAATTATATAAATTTAATATAAAAATAAATGCATGTATTTAATTAAATATATACAATTAGATTAAAATTAAAATTTTATGTATGCGAATCACAATTCAAATTTTATATATATAATTGCACAAAGTTAAAATTGATGTATCAAATTACATATTAAAACAAAATTTATATATAAATTTAATATTTATCCCTTATTAAATTGATATTCAATTTAAATAATTTTTTATAATTGAATTTTTATTCATTTGAACCGTGGACTTAAATGTAGCAAAAAACCTTTATACTTAAAAAGATAATTTTTTTATAAAAGTAGTAGATAAAATCATATGGATTTTTCTTTTGGTATAAATGAGGTGTTTTTATCTATTTCAACTATACAATTGAATATAATAATTATTAATTAGTTTCGCATTGAGTGTGGACTAACACCTACAAAGATTTGTTGAGGCAACATGCTGGTCAATAGCAATAAAAAAACGACACTGAAACCCATTCTCGTATCAGAATAATCTTTTTCCCTTTAGTATGATTGGAAATCGATTGGAGCATCCAAGAGTCGCTGAGAAATCTCTACCATAGCAAGATTGGTTTTATTTTTCAAAATTCCATCTTTATTCTCTCTCAAAGAATAATTGGATGGTAAGGGTTTCTTTGGTTGGTGAGTCCCATCTTTGAAGGTGGGGTGGTTTTGGCAATGGTGGAGTGTTAGTTTTGGCATCTGGATAGTCTTTGTTGGTAGGGTCCAGGCTTCACATCAGATCAAGGCTACAGTTGATGCTCTATATTGCTGTAGATGTCTATTAAGCACAGGTATCTTCGACTGCATCTTTAAGAACTTGGTGTATGTGTTTTTGTAATAGACCTACGAGATCCTTGGTTTTCTTTTGTTTTATTGTTTCGTTATCTCTGTTGCCTGGGTAGAGTGGAGGGTGGGTCTTCTTGGTCTTCTTGGATTTGACATAGGTATTGTTCTGGGCTGTGGTGGTGGGTGTTTGTGTAAATATGGTGTTTCTGAAGACTTCTTTGGTCTTTTGCTATGTTAAATATGGAAGAAGATATAAGTACGATGTTAGCAAAATTAAGTTTTTCGGAAGAAGAAACAAAAAGGTTGGTCAGTAAGAAGGTCAACATGGATAACTCAAAAGGATATGAACATTGGGCCATAGGCAAATTAATAACCGAGGAAAAAGTGAACAGAGAAGCAATGTACAGAGTCTTTAAATCACTTTGGTATACAAAGGAGAAGGTTAATTTCGTAGCTATGAAGCATAGACACGGACACGTAATACGGGTACATTTATTACTAATAAAAAATTTTTAAAAAATGAGGACACAATTTAGGATACATAATAAAAAATATTTTTATTATATATATATTTATGTTAAAATACTCAATGTAAATAAAATATTAATATTTTCATTAATATATAATTAATTTTTTTCATTATAAATTTATAATTATATAAAACAATACATTAATTATTTTTTCACAACATTAATTTTTTTTTTTTTTACACATTAATTTTAGGCATTAACTTTATTTTTTAACATTAAGTATTAACTTTTTTTTCAGCATTAACTCTCTTTTTATCTTTTTTATACAGCCCATTTTTTTTTTCTTTCCCATTTACTCTTTTTTCCTTTCACATTTACCATATTTACTTTTGTCTGTCTTTTTTGACACGCTTCAAGACGTGTCCGATCATTCTCCGTGCAAAAAATTCAGCAGACTCGAGTATCATTTTTTAAGACGCTTCCTAGTTTTCAGAAGCTTGTCCGGTCAGTACGAAGGTATCCGATAACTCAAAGGATATGAACATTGGGCCATAGGCAAATTAATAACTGAGGAACAAGTGAACAGAGAAGCAATGTGCAGAGGAGATTTTTTTGGTGTCGATGCTTCCTAGTTTTTCGTAGCCATTAAAGAAGGAGGCATACTGGTAAAATTTAGCAACGAAGAAGATAGAAAAAGAATCGTCAATCTCGCTCTGGGGTTGTTCGACCAATGTTTATTTAATATGGTCCCTTATAATAAAGATAAAACAATGGATGAGTACGATTTTAGTCATTCATCTTTTTGGGTTAGAATATCTAATATTCCATTGGAGTACATGGAGAGGGATATGGCAATGGAGATTGGTAATGCAATAGGGCAAGTTTTAGCTATAGATTGGCGAGACAGAGATGGAGGATGGACAAAATATATACGCATTTGAATTTACATTGATATAGATAAGCCGCTGCGAAGGGTAGTTCATTATATTGATCAAGAAGAGGAAGAGTTTATATGTGCTTTACAGCTACCAAGATTCTGCTACATATGTGGATTGATTGGACATACGACACAAAAATGCAAGAAGCAAAAGATCAATAATGAGAGCGTAGATAATACATTTTAATATGGTAATTGGTTAAGAGTTCCAGTAATAACTATGACTCAAAATAATGGATTGATGAGAAACGACATTGAGACGATAAAAGATGACAATGCGATAATAGAAAATCATATAAGAAATATTGCAAGGGTTTAAAGACGATTACATTAAATGATGCAGTGGAAAAGGAACAAGTCAAAAACATGGAGGATGATTCAGAACTGAGTACACCACAAGAAAAAAGAAGCAAGAAGAATGGTCGTGACAGTATTGGGAAAACAAAGTCTAAAAGGAAAAGAATAGAAGGATATAATGGGGAGTTACATGAAGCAAGCCCGAATAGATTAGTTCGTAGAAAGTTGATGAATGGCTCTACACCTTCAAAGGCGGTGGCTGGAGAACAGCCCATCCAGGAACAATGAAGTTTCTCAGCTGGAATTTTCGTGGGATGGGGTCACCTGCGATAATTCGGGAGCTTAGGCAACTTTTAGATGCCAATAGACCTGATATTATTTTCCTGTGTGAAACCAAAATGAATGCTAATGAGTTTCAAATAGTACAAACAAGATGTAGGATGCAGAATGGGCTTGTTGTAAATTCTGAAGGTCGAAGTGGAGGTCTGGTATTAATGTGGAAAGATGAGCTTGATGTCGCTATTCAAAGTTACTCTAAGCATCATATCAACTTTATTGTTAAGCTTAAAAATTCTAGCATTATTAGGGTTACGGGTTACTATGGTCATGCAAATCCTACTGATTGTATTAATTCTTGGAACATGCTACAAAGAGTGGGTGCTGATGTTAATGAAGAGTGGGTGGTGGGAGGAGACTTTAACACAATGCTGAATGAAGCAGAGAAGGAAGGGGGTCGTCGGATTGTTCAGGCCTTAATGGATGATTTTAGAGACATTGTCGACGATTTGGCCCTTGTTGATATTAAGCCGGATCGAGGGTGGTTTACGTGGGTTAACAACAGAGAAGGGCATAGGTTAATAAAGGAAAGAATCGATAGGTTCCTTACTTCTATGTCAATGGTGGAGAAATTTCCTTTTATTACTTCTGGTGTCATTCGACAATCACAATCTGACCACGACGCTATTCTCCTTGATTTGCATGGTCGTAACCCTATGGATTACCCTTGTGATAATCGTCTCAGGTTTCGATATGAAGAGTGTTGGGCGTCAGAGAAGGATGTTAAGAAGATTATCAATAAGGGATGGCTGTAAGGTGAGGGCAACTACGAGAATAAGTTAAATAATATTCAGGGTTATCTGGAGAGCTGGCAGAAGTAAAATTACTGGAGAACTAAGAGAGAGATAAGTAGATTGAAGGATAATATTAATAAGATCATTGATTCAACAAGCAGAGAAGACAGTGTAAGGCTACTAAGGGAGTATCGGCGTAGATTGAATTTTCTTTATGAAAGAGAAGAAGGGTACTGGGTACAAAGATCAAGCGTGCAATGGCTCAAGGAAGGTGACAGAAACACAAAGTACTTTCATGCAAAAGCTACAGGAAGGTTAAAAAAGAATAGAATTGAGAAGATAAAAGATGTAAATGGCATATGGATTACGGATAGCAAGGATATTTGTGGTGCAGCAAGAAACTACTTTTCAAATTTGTTTCGGTCTAATGGTAATAATATCACCCAGTCGGATTTAAGTTTTCTGGATGAGTGTATTACCAGATATAACAACGATTGGCTTGTAAGGGAGTACAATGAGGAAGATATTAAAAATGCTATCAAACAGATGGATCCAAGAAAAGCTCCTGGAATTAACGGATTATCTGGAATTTTTTCAAATAGCACTGGGAGTCTAGGACATTGTGGGAACTGATACTATACGTTTCTGCTTGGACATTCTCAATGGACAGGGAGATATAGCTTCTTTAAATGAAATTGTTATTATTTTAATCCCTAAAAATAGAGACCCTTGTGATTTTTCTAACTTTAGGCCAATAAGTCTTTGCAGGTATATCTACAAAATCATTGCTAAAGTGTTGGCTAACAGGTTGAAGGCTATACTTCCTAATTGTATTAGCTATAATCAAAATGCTTTTGTACCGGGGAGGATGTTCCATGATAATATTCTTATCACTCATGAACTTCTTCATTACCACCAAAACACTCGATACAACTCCAATAAAAGTTGTGTAATCAAACTAGACATGAGTAAAGCATACGATCGTATGGAGTGGAGTTTCATCGAAGAAATGATGCGACGCATGGGCTTTGCTAATCAGTGGATCGACAAAATTATGAGGTGTGTTTGTTCTATTAAGTACTTAATTAAGTGTAATAATTTGTTATCCAAAACCATTTACCCGAAGAGGTCTCCGTCAAGGGGATCCTCTATCCCCGTATTTGTTCTTGCTCTGCATGGAAGCTTTCTCTAGAATGCTTATTCAAGCTCAGAATAATGATTTAATAAGAGGCATATGAGCCAGTGTGCATGGTCCTAGGATTCACTTATTCTTTGCTGATGATGTTCTTTTATTTGCTAGGAACAAGAAAAGAGAATTAGAGTGCTTTATGCATATCCTTAGGATTTTTTCTCATATGTCTGGCCAAGAGATCAACTTTGATAAATCTATGATTCTTTTTAGCCCTAACACCCCCAGTAATATGAAAATTTTATGTAATAATATTCTTAGAATGAAGGTGGTGGACAAGTTAGACAAATATTTAGGTTTTCCCCTCCCCATTGGGAAAAAAAGGAGAGAGGCTTTTATTAATATTATTAATAGAATGTCATGCAGAATAAATAGTTAGACAAAAAGACTCTTATCATATGGTGGTAAAGAGATTATGATCAAAGCTGTGCTTCAGTCAATTCCTACATATGCGATGTCTATTTTTCTTGCTCCAATACGGGTGTTAAAGGAGATACAAACAAAGCTCAGTAGAGGATGGTGGGTTGGAAAGGAAAGAGGCAAATATTGGTCAATGCTCTCTTGGAGAACCCTCTGTCAGCCTAAGGGTATGGGTGGTATTGGTTTACGTAACATAAGATTGTTTAACATTGCTCTTCTTGGTCGTCAAGTTTGGAGACTCATCAACAACAAAGATTCCCTCTGCTTTAAAGTTCTGTCTTCAAAATATTTTCTTGATGGAAATATTTTTAATGCTAAAAAAGTGAATAGGGCCTCATTTACTTGGTCTAGTATTACTACTACTGCAGATTTGTTGAAAAATGGTTTTGGGTGGCAGATAGGAAATGGCGAGACCATAGGCCTTAATAGTAGTACAACAATTCCTAACATGCTTTCCTCTGGTGATGTAAGTGTTAAAGACCTTTGGAAGGAGCATGATAGAAGCTGGAATATCGAGAAGGTGCATAGGCTGTATAGTAAAGACTGGGGGACAGTATATGTAATATTCCTATTGGGAATGATGATCAAAGCGATAGAATGATTTGGTTCCACAATCGGTATAGTGTTTTTACATCAAGTCGGCTTACTCTTGGTTGCTGTTAAAAGAATTAGGATATGGTCCACATAGATGCTACTGGAAAACCATTTGGAAACTTAATATTATCCCAAAAATAGAGTTTTCACATAGAGAGTTGGTCATGAGATCCTCCCCACAAATGTAAAGATTGTTTCCATAAGAAGTGATTTTAATGTAAGTTGCCCCAGATGTGGTGCTGATGCTGAAACTCTTATCCATGCTCTTCGTGATTGTACTATTACTAGGGAGGTGCTAACCATAGGCGGTTGGGATGTTAACAACAATGAGAAGAAGTATGATAGATGCATCGACTGGATGGAAGATATGATGGGAATTCTCGACAAAAAAGCTATGGTAGATCTCATCACCACACTGTGGAACTGTTGGAATAGCAGGAATAAGTTTATTTTCAAAGGCCAAGTAGACAGCCCGCAAAGTATATGGGAGAATGCTAGTAAGCTGAGTAACGATTTTCAAATTTACAACCCAGTGAATCCTCCAATATTAGCTTAGAATGGGGATACAAAGAAATGGGAAAAGCCGGTAAAAAATACTCTCAAGATCAACTTTGTTGCAACGATTAAAGATAACAGAATGGGATATGGTTTTATTATTAGAGATGATGATGGCTTTGTGTTGGGAGGTGGGGGAGGCTTCAAAGATGGCAGAGTTTCAACCCAAGAAGCTGAATGTATAGCTTTAGAAAGAAGTATTGAAGGTGCGGTAAAACTAAATCTCTTGGGTGAGGTGACCATTGAGACTGATAATGCAGGGCTTGTTAACATTTTGAATATGGGGGATGAGGACATCACTATCATAGGCAGTAGAGTTAAAACGTGTAAAGAAGCTTTTGGATTGTTTAACTCAGCCAAGTTAGTTTGGTCACATAGGTCTTGCAACAGTGTGGCTGATTTAATTTGTTCTATATGTAGTGATGCTAAGAGTTGGTTTTTTGACATGGATTACCCTATGGAAATCCATAATGCTATTATTAGGGATATTACTTAATAATACGCTCGGACCCCTGTGGTCGTCTTTTACTCGAAAAAAGAATATAATAATTATTAATAATATAAATGATTTTAAATCAATTCTCATTTAATTTGTTTTACATTTATATATAATTTAAAATTAGGATAAATTATATTATTAAGTTATTTCTTTTTGATCACTTAACTAAAAAAAATTATAAATTGATCATTAAACTATTCAAAAGTTTTCATTTAAGTTATTAGATTATTAAAATCGATGATATATGTCCTTTTTGTTCACACTTATTGCATTAATCGAAAGCTCCCTTTCTCCTTCTCTTTACAACTTAGTTTTTCTTTTCATGAAACTACTTTGGACGTTATGAATCTACGAACCAAAATTCAAACAACTTTTTTCTTCGATATTTAACATTGACTATCAGATCAACTTGGATTTAAGATATATTTTTCTACTCATCAATAGGTATTGATCCACGTTGAATCATTGCTTGGAGCTTGCTGACGGAACTTAAAAAAATAAAAACCTTAACAGTTTATTAACTTAAATAAATACTTTTGAATAGTTTGGTACTCATAACGATAACTTACCCATAATTTAGTGACTAATGGTATAGTTTGCTATTAAAATTGAGATTTATCATTATAAATAGTTTTCAACAAATAAATATTATTAGCATTGATAAGTTTGAAGTGTCTCAAAAACAATAAAGTATTAAAGTATTGGGTTTTTAAAGATAAAACTTCAAAGTATAGTGAAATGAATCTCTTCCATATGGTGGTTGTGAAAACGTTAGACGAAGAATATTGAGAGAGCTGCTTTGATGTGTGAATAGGTACAATCCAATTGAAGAATCACGACGACTCAATCCAAGTCTTGACAAATGTTCGCTACATACCTAGCTTGAAGACAAATCTCATCTCATTAAAGGTCCTAGAATCTAAAGGGCTCACAATCACTTTGAGAAATGGATTACTAAAGGTAGTAGCTGAGGTATTGACGGTGATAAAAGGCACAAGAAGGAATAACCTGTACTACTTAAATGGAAGTACAATTATTAGATCAACATCAACAGCTTCTGCGAAATATGCAGATTCAGAGGCTACCAGGTTATGGCGTATGCGATTGGGACATGCTGGTGAAAAAGCTTTGCATAATTTGGCGAAGCAAGGCTTGTTGAAAGTTGCAAATTCTTACAAATTGGAATTCTATGAACATTGTGTTCTGGGTAAGCAGGAGAAGGTAAAATTTGGTTCAGTAATTCACAATACAAAAGGAATTCTAGACTATGTTTATAGTGATGTGTGGGGACCTACCAAAGTGGCTTCTTTGGAAGGTATGCACTATTTTGTTATTTTTGTTGATGATTATTCAAGAAAAGTATTGGTGTATCTAATGAAAAGAGAAAGTGAAGTTCTGGATGCATTTATGAAATGGAAGAAGATGGCGGAGACTTAGACTGGTCGAAAGGTCAAACGACTTCGATTAGATAATGGTACTGAGTAAAAGAATAATCCATTTCTACAAGTATGTCAAGATGAGGGCATTGTGTGACACTTCACTGTTCGGGATACACCACAGCAGAATGGGGTGGCAGAACGTATGAATCGGACTATACTGGAGAAAGTTCGATGTATGTTATCTAATGCTGGATTGGGCAAGAAATTTTGGGCTGAGGTAGTTACATATGCGTGCTATCTAATTAACCGGTTGCCATCAGCTGCAATAAATGGAAAAACTCCTATGGAGATGTGGACTGGTAAACCTGCTACTGATTATGATTCTTTACATGTTTTTGGTTCCAATGCATATTATCATGTAAAAGAATCTAAGTTAGACCCAAGAGCAAAGAAAGCATTATTTGTAGGTATAACTAGTGAAGTAAAAGGATACCGTCTCTGGTGTCCTGATACAAGAAAGATTGTTTTCAGTAGAGATGTGACTTTTGATGAATCAGCCATGATGAAGAACAAGGATTCACAAAATGATGACAAAACCAGTAGTACTTTGCAGCAAGTGGAGCTTGAAAAGGTTAATGATGATCCAACTAATATTGAAGGAACAAATGATGAAGAAGTTTCACCCAAGAACTTCTACAGTATCAAGATTCAATTTCATATAGGAGGCCAAGAAGAGAGATTCTTATGCCTGCTCGCTTTGATGATATTGTGGCCTATGCACTTCCAATTGCAGATAATGATGTTCCTGATAGTTACACAAAAGCAAGAAGTAACCCTGATGGTGTAAAGTGGAAGCAAGCTATGAATGAAGAAATTTAGTCTCTTCATAAAAATAGGTCTTGGGAGTTGGTGACACTTCCCAAAGGAAAGAAGGCAATTAGATGCAAATGGGTATATGCAAAGAACGAAAGATTTCCAGGTAAAAATGAAATTCGATACAAGGCTAGATTGGTAGCAAATGGTTACGCTCAGAAAGAAAGAATAGACTACAATGAAGTGTTTTCTCTGGTTGTGAAGCATTTGTCTATTCGGATTTTGCTAGCCTTGGTTGCGTAATATGATCTTGAACTAGTTCAGCTCGATGTGAAGACCGCATTTTTACATGGTGATTTGGAAGAGGAAATCTATATAACTCAGCTAGATGGATTCAAGGTTACTGATAAAGAAAATTGGGTTTGGAAACTGACAAAGTCGCTTTATAGATTGAAATAATCTCCGAGGCAGTGGTACAAGTGACTTGATTAGTTCATGAAAGGGAAAAGGTACACAAGAAGTAAATTTGATCATTGCATGTATTTTCAGAAGCTACAAGAAGGAAATTTCATATACTTGCTCTTATATATTGATTATATGTTGATAGCATCTAAGATTAAATTTGAAATTGAGTGATTGAAGACTCAACTCAATTTTGAGTTTGAGATGAAAGATCTAAGTGAAGCTAAAAAGATTCTTGGCATTGAAATATAGCAGAGATAGAGCTCGTGGTAGAGTTAGCTTGTCTCAGAAGTAATATTTGAAGAAAGCCTCGTGGTAGAGTTAGCTTGTCTCAGAAGCAATATTTGAAGAAGGTACTATTGCAGCTTGGCATGAACGAGCGAAAAACCTGCAAGTACCCGTTGGCTTCTCATTTCAAGCTTTTGCACAACTATCTCTTTCAAAGAATACAAAATAAGAATACATGTTACAAGTTCTATATTCTAATGCAGTAGGTAGCTTGATGTATGCAATGGTGTGTACAAGACCCGACATTTCACAGGCAAGTAGTATAGTGAGCAGGTATATGCATAATCCTGGAAAAGGACATTGGCAAGCTGTGAAATAGATTCTACGATATATTCAGAAGACCATAGATGTTGGATTACTGTTCAAGCAGGATACTACACTTAGTAAAGGTGTTATTGGGTACGTTAATTCTAACTATGCCGGTGATTTAGAAAATCGAAGATCAACCACCGGTTATGTGTTTACACTTGCTGGAGGACCAATAAGTTAGAAGTCTACACTGCAGTCTACAATTGCGTTGTCAACCACAGAAGTCGAATACATGGCTGTAACAGAGGCTGTAAAGGAAGCTATTTAGTTACAAGAAATGGTTAAAACCTTGAGATTGGTTCAGGAGCATATTAACGTAGGATTTGTTTCTTCTTCAATCCATCACATTGATATTCAAAGGTATAAGATCTGTATTATCTTCCATCTATCCCACTATAACTAAGGGGTATAGGGCCTGTAGCTTTTCCATCAACTGATCACTCCTCGGGTGACCCAACCAGATGTGTATGCATGATGGTCGCGTGAATGTAGAATATCAGTTTTTTTTCCGGAGAATGATTCCCATTTTACACTTAGGTTAATGGTGCCCATTTCTCGTCAAGATTTTATTACTGACGCAATATCTTGTCATTTGGTTCAACCACCATTCTTTGACAAAAGTTCGAAGAGATAGTCTCAGTTTAGACTCTTCTTTAAACTTGGTGAATCTTAAACAAATAGTCTTAGTTTAGACTCTTCTTTAAACTTGGTGAATCTTAAACAATAGTCCTGTTTCAAATTCTTGTATTATTCAAAAGCTTCCAGAGTAATATGCGAAAGTTATTTTATGAAAATATTATTAGCCCACTAATCGTTATTTCAATGCGAAGTGCTTGAAAAAGATCATAACCATGGACAAGAAGGAAATTGATTAAGAACATAGCTCGAAACAAATAAGCTAAGCAAAGATAGCAATCGCAATTAAGAAATTTATTGTGAACATATTTTGAAAAGAATAATATAATCACAAATAATAAATTTAAAATGAGTAAAATGGACACTAGATGCCCCAGATATCGCAACCTGAGCTTCTTTGTTCGAACTTCTTAAGGACCATTTTAAGCTCAATATGTGTTTAGGGATCCGAAGTACTTTGTCGATGCCCCAAGACGTAGCGTACTTCATCATTGTTAATTCAGGCATAGCAAGATTACCGTATGCCCCCTTTGATCAAAATTTGAGCCGCCCTTTTCGGGTTTTCAACTCAAATCCCCTTTGGTCTCAAAGTGCCCCTTACGGGTTTTCACCTTGGCCTCTCCTTTTTCTTTCATTCTTTTTTTTTTCTGAAAATTCATTTTTTCTTTTTGATTTTTTGATTTTAATTTTTTTTTTGAATTCTTTTTATTGAATCTAAATTCTCTAGATTGGGTAGGTCCTGGTCATCTATTTCAAACAATATCCATGCTTTCCTAGAACAGGGCTTCTTTGCTTCCTAAGGTCCTTCCCGGTTTGGCATTCTCTTTCATCTAAAGTCCCTTTTGCATGGGAAAGAATCTTCTTCAAAACCCTATCATGAAATTTTCTAGGACGAATCATTTTTGTTGTGAGCTTGCATCATCTGACCATGATAGATAGCTTTTAACATTTTCTGATTATTTTGAGATTAAACGCGTTCTGTCTCATCCAACTCCAGTTCTGATAAGACTCAAAAAGGAAACTTGACTTCAATGGGCGAAATCAATGAGAAACGGGCTGCCCCGGTGACCGTCCTGGCCAATGTTTGATAAGCATGGAGGGTAAATAGTATACCAATCTTTACAAGTCTCGGTCTCTTTTTTCTTTTTTTTTTTTTGAATTTTTTTTATTGAATCTGAATTCTTCGGATTGGGTAGGTCCTGGTCATCTATTTCAGACAATATCCATGCCTTCCTAGAATAAGGCTTCTTTGCTGCCTAAGGTCCTTCCCGGTTTGGCATTCTTTTTCTTCTGAAGTCCCTTTTGCATGGGAAAGAATCTTCTTCAAAGCCCTATCATGAAATTTTCTAGGACGAATCATTTTTGTTGTGAGCTCGCATCATCTAACCATGATAGATAGCTTTTAACATTTTCTGATCATTTTGAGATTAAACACGTTCTGTCTCATCTAACTCCAATTCTGATAAGACTCAAAAAAAAGAAACTTGACTTCAATGGGCAAAATCAATGAGAAACGGGCTGCCCCAGTGACCGTCCTGGCTAATGTTTGATAAGCATGGAGGGTAAATAGTGTACCAATCTTTACAAGTCTCGGTCTCTTTTTTCCTCTTTTTTTTATCTTTTTTTTTCCTGCCTTTACTGTGATGTAGCACCTGATCTTTGAACAGACCGCAGACTTTTGACATTGTGCGGCTAAATGTGATCTTTTCGACATTTTTTTCAGTGTTCATTCTTTCTTTTTTTCTTTTTTTTTGGTCTAATGACTATCGACTTTGTAATATTGGCATATGAAGCGACCCTCACCCTCTTAGTGAAGAAATCAACATCCATGAAAATGAATCGATGTTGGCCAGAAGCTTTGGAGGAGATTGGCTTGATAACATCCATGCCCCACATATAGACAAAATAGAGGAGGCACAAGAGTCCTATCTTTCTTTTTCTCAATTTGGCATTTGATGCAATTTTTCTTTTTGGGTAGACCAGTAGCCCAAACCTCATGATTAGCCCGACTATTGTAGAACCATTAACATGGGTTCTTCGAACACCAATCTTAACAGCATACCCACGTTTCAGTAGTCTAGCGTGAGAAAATATCTTGAATTCTTGAAAATAGCTCAATGATTGTTTCGCCTTGTGATGAATTATGCTTCGATATTTGCCCCTTCTTAATCTTGCAACGTCCACTGACCTTTTGCCAGTTAGAGTCCATCTTGTTCTACCATTCTTAACAAATCAAAAGATATGCTACGATCTCTATTATCTTCAAAGTCCTTAGATCCCTTAGGCCCATATCTCATTCAAAAAGGGAGTCAGTAATAACGTTGCTCATGTCATTGATATCTGGGTACCTATTGTAGGTACGAAGGCAAATTCCAAAGAACAAATGATTCTAAGGATGATTATTTATATGGTATGATCATGAATAAAGAATGAAAGAATATTCTAAAACACAAAAGAATGTAAAAAAGATATTTGTTTAAAAGGATGTATTTTATTGAAATAAAAATTCTAGACACAAGCCTATTTCACAAAAAGATTCTTGTTGCTTCTAGGCTTAAAGCAACAAGCATGTTTTGAATATTGCTCTAGATTAGCCTTAAAAAATACATGGCTCTTCCACAATCCTATTGCTCAAAACACTCCCAGGTTCATATTTCTGCATTTGGCATGTTATCTAATTTCACAATACCCATGCCGATGAATTTTTCCACCAATTTCTTGAAAGTAAGGCAACTTTCTATTGAATGCCCGGTGACCCCCGTGTGATACTCACATTGGGCATTTGGGTCATACCATTTTGGATATGGAGGTTGTATCGATTTCGCTAGTGAAAAGTCACCTCATGTGCATCAAATAGGCTTTGATACAACTCCCTATATGATATCGAAAATGGTGTAAACTGGAGTTGCTTTGCATTGGATTCTCGTCTTGATGAGCCCTGATGACCAGTTGTCATAGCCCTCGGTTGACTTACAGTGACTAATTTGGGATGCTTGCTCAAGCTGTTCACTTTATTTTCCCTATTTCTCGGGGCCTTTAAAGTCCACTCTCCCTTTCCCTTCGTTTCTGTTGCTACCACTTGGCTCGATCATCCTCCGGGTTAAAACCTAAACCTATCGGGAGTTTGAACAAGGCCGAAACATCAGTTTGACATTGGGGTCCAATAGTGACGGGTCTCCCATGTGAATGCGTGTTTGATTGAGTCGGGATACTCATCGGGGAATAAACGATGTCTTCATCATCATCCACACTGCTGACCACTAGGCAACTCTTTTTTTCAAGCCCCTTGACTAGTAGTTGGGTTAACTGGCGCATCACATTCATCTGATCTCACATATCCCGCTGAATTTCGGCCAATTGCTCCTGCATTTGTATTTACCTTTGCTCTAATCTCTCCAACCTTCGTTCCATATTTTCCAGGTTAACTGAAATAATTTCACCTAATTAGGGACCTTATGTGAAAATGCAATGCAAATGCATGAAATACAAATGCATGAAATGAATGCAAGAAGAAAGAGAGACGTTGATTTTAAATTTAATTCCATTAGAAGAACTTCTCTAGAAAATAGATTTCTTTACATAAAACGGATTACGTATGCGGCTTTGTCCTCATAGTCCAGGTGAAAACATCGATCTTCTCCTTCATATCCGGACGCTGCAGTCGAATCCTTCAAATCCTCCCAAAAGATATCTCTATTATTTCCACTTGGCTTGATTTGGGTCGTGATTCGCTACTCACTTATCCCTTGCGATATTGATTAGCCTCTTTAAGAAAATTGAGTCATGATGACTCTTGCACAATTCTTGTCAATTTAAATCTTGCGGGCAAGGTTTTGTATTCCTCCACGGACTATCAACTTTCTTCTATCGTGTTTACTCAGACTATATCCGGACAACCGTATTATAATCCACTTTATCAAGAAATTCGTTTCCTTATGACAAACTTCTCTACTTAGCAATCGAATTACTAATCAACATCTCATTTCTATAATGATGCAGTACAATGCGATGCAGTGCAATGTAATGCAAGCACAAAACACGGTAGCACAAGAAAAACAACCAAAATAGATTGCCTAAATGAGTGACCATTAGGGTTTGGCATTGCTCTACTTAAGGTGGGCTCCTAGGTCTCTCTATATGTGGTTTGGTTCTAAAGAGGGGGTACTGAACCAGCAAATTCCTCAATTCTCACCCGTTATAGGCTTATATGGATCGAGTTCGGTTCAGGGGAATACATTTCCCTATGCCCATGCGGAGGTGAAAAACTCACGAAGACATAGGTACGAATGTATTCCGGAAGCAGTCCACTAGCCCGTGCGGAGGTGAAAACCTCACGAAAGCTTAGTTTCTCACTCCCACTCAAATGTCCGACCACAACGGTCACGTAATGCAAATGCAAGTATTATAAGACTCGACATTATTACAGTTACAACACGAACCAATGCTTTAAAGGAAACATGATTTTCTAAAATAATTTTTCAAGTTTTCAATCAATGGACAAGAATTAACCAATCTATAGCCTGACTCTCGACCAGTCCCCAGTGGAGTCACCAAGCTGTCGAAACCATTTTTTAATCAATTTTTAAAAAAAGGGGGGATCGACTTTAAAAGGTATGGAGTCGCCACTGATCCCTTTTTGTTTAAGTGTGATCAGGTCACCTATAAAAATGTTTTGGTCTGCGAAATTTGAGAAAACGGGTTCGGGAGTTGGTTACGTGCAAGGAAGGGTTAGCACCCTTGCAACGCCCAGAGTTGGTACCGAATTGATTAATGTTGTCCTAATGTCGAAACCTTGAAAATATTTAGGGTCAAAAACTGTGAAAAAAAAGTTAATTGAATTGGAAATGAATCTCAGGATTAACTCATTTCAAAGGGATAAAAGTATCATACCCAGCACGTTAGGATATAACACATTTATACTCTGACACCGAGATCATCTTTGATTTTCAAAACATGTAAGAAAGGTTACTCGGGCATTTAGTTGAACGAAAAATCGACACCAGCACGTTAGGATGTAATTTTTCGTACTTCTAAACACACAAATATTGCCTCGTTTTTCAAATATGCAATCTTTAAATTAGCTCAACATTTATTTTTAATGTAATAAAATATTTAGAAAAGGTTTGAATATGTTGGAATTTGAAATACAATACAATAACAAGTGGCATGAATAAAAGGACATATTAACATTCGAAAGTAATTTTACAAAATACACATTGGGAAATTAACGTAAAACAAACTTTTGAATACTAGCAAATAGATTTAAAATAAAGAATGTGGAATTAAAACACCTAATGGCGATAATTATCAAACCTTAAATCAATAGTGAACAAAATGACTTTTAAAGAGACATAATATATGAATTTAAATGTATATAAAACATGTATACGTAATAATAAAAATATCGAAATAAATTAAAATACCATAAAATGTGATCTTTTAAAGTGATAAGTCAGATATATTAAATATTAAAATAGATATATATATATATATATATACATAAGTAATTTTAAAGAAACTAAATACATATAGCTAATGAAAATAACAAATTAAAACATGGTAGAATAAATTTCAAAATAATTTTATTAAAATATCTTGAATAATAAAAGTACAAGATTTTAAATAAAGATTAAAAATACTTAATTGAGAAAGAAATGAAATCACAAGGCTAATTTATGACTAAATAAAACCATTTAAACAAGATCAGGGATCAATATAAATGCGCCTCAAATGATTAGGGACTAAACCAGAAAATAACCCCAGTCGCAGAAACGCAACGTATGGAACGGACTAAATCAAAACAGTGCGCAAATTAAAGAGATTAATAAAAATAATGAATTAAATAACAGGTCTAATCCAATAGCACCACAAGCAAAGAGGATTAAACGCGCAAATATCCCCGAAGGTCAAAAACACGCGGATCTACGCCAAAGTCGGGTCGGGTCGCTGGGTATAGGCCGATACGGTGTCGTTTAAAGGCTATTGCCATGAGCCTAAACAGCACCGTTTTATTAACAGGTTTAAGAAACAAATTAAAGCAGTTCAAAACATTTAAACCCTCTTAAAATAAAACCCTAAAAATCCCTTTTGATTTTCATTCTCAGCCGCAAAGAAGGAAAAAGAATCCGGCCACTTCAACATCATGAAAATCGACGATCAGTGACCGACTTATGTCCGATCGATTGACCTCTTCCAAACCAGACCAGATCCTGACCATAGCGACCACCTCAACTTCAACTCTGACAAAGAGGGCATACCGTCGATTCGATCCTCAAAGTTAAGTTCCCCTCTTTTTTTTACTTTCTCGTATAGAAAGAAAAGGAAAGGAAAATGTAGAAATCGATTCGCAAATAAAAGAGATGAAATTGAAAACGCAACCTTTTTTAATCTGCTTGTTCTATTGCTGTATTATCTCTATCACTCAAAAATCGTGAAGCCCCTTTTTACAAATGTTGGCTTTTTGTTTATATAGCCGAAGAAAGAAAAAATCAAGAAAATAAAAATACAAATTTTTATATTCTATGTTTGCTGTCGTTTCTGCTTGCTGGTTGTTTGTTGTTTCGTAGGTACAAGGTCGCGTATGGAGGCGTGGACGTGGCTCGTACGGAGGTTGCGCTTAGCGAGGTATGCGATGTCTTGATAGGAAGGGCCATCGACGTAACGACGCTGCGTGTGGTGTGGGAAACCCAAACGTCTGGTCAATTTGTGTGCTTGCGCTAGAACCTTCTGGAGACTCTGCTAGGGTTTTTTTTTTTTGCCCTTGCAGTTCTTTGGGTCATTTGGGCCTGTCTAGTATTGGGCCTGTGATTAGGTAGTTTGTGTTATGTATCTGGGTATGGGTTTAGTGCAAGTGGGTAGGCTGATCTGGGCTAGGATAAGTGGGCCCTATTCTTTGTAATCTGGACTTTTAATTATTGGACTTTGTTATTTATTTTTTTTCTAGTTTTTCGTTAATATTTGGTTAATATGGTTAATATGGTTTATGGGTTTGGGGTTTATGATTTTAGGATTTTGTAATTATGGGCTTGTGGTTTAGTATTTTAAGGTTTTTTTAATATAAATGTTTCAAAATTTATGTTATATATATTTAAAATTTTAATCATAAATAAGATAAATATAAATTATTATTTTTCAAATAATAAAATATAAAATGGGATAAATCCCAAAAGCATACATGAACAATGGTTTAATGTGCAATTGAATATATGAACTTTAATTTGATCTAGTTCTTGTAAATTATTAACACAATTATTGATATAACATCATTTGAAACAAAATTAATTCGTGGAAACAAATTAAAATTAAAAAATTGGTAACTCATGCATCTCTAGAGAAACAAAATTAATTAGTAAATTGAAAATGTTAATTTAAATTTCCTAAAATATTGAAAGAATATATAATATTAAAATTTTATCTAATTAATTTAGGGTTTAAGGTTTGGAGTTAAGGGTTTAAGGGTTTGTAGTTTATGGGATTTGGTTGAGTTTAGGGTTCCAATATTTGAGGGTTATGATTTATGGTTTAGAGTGAGTGTTTTAGAATTTGGGGTTTAGAATTATAAGGTTTAGGGTTTAGGGTAGATCAAATGAAGACGTGTGTGAAGGAGAGGCCAATGCTACTAAAAAACGGTTTGATCTGTAAATCAGTTAACCGATGTCAATCGGAACTGAGCTATTTTTAATCAAGCCTTTTTCACCCTTATTTGTAGGGTTCTTAGAATGTCATATGTTTGTACTTGTGTTAGAAATCGAACTAATCTAATTAGAATTAATCAGTTCGGTTTGACCAGGTTTTTTGGTTTCTCATTCATTATTAGGCTGGATAATGATACCATTCTAGAAATCAATTTACTATTTAAGTGTTGGTCAATTATGTTTGAACCGGACAATATTGGCTGGCCGAATTGGGAGCTAGCCATGGTTACTAGTCTAAAGAATGGCTTTGATTCGGTTAGACCAGTAACTGGTATGGGCCAATTAAATTGACAGTTAAATTGGGGTTTTTATTTTTTAATTTTGAACGATATTTTAATCGAACCGGTCAGATTGGTGAATTGCTTGCTGAACTGGTTCGGTTTAAAAAAACATTAGTGTTAGTTTGTTTAGTTATTCGATTTAGAAATTAAAAAAAACACTTAAAAATCAACCACACAATCACGTCCAAATTAAAATACATATCACTAAGCATCTTGATAAAAATTGATGTCTGGGACAGAGTGCTCAGCTTTAAGCCTATCATTTTGTATAAATATTGAGATTTGTATTTAGCTTAGATCTTTCAATATGTCGATTTTATCCAATGTTATTATGGTCTATGAAAGTCATGATTGAGTCATGTTTTTAATGTTTATTTTATACTTATACTGCTCAATAAAAAGAATTACCTTATCAAATAAGGTGAAAGTCTAACAAATTTTTATTTTAGTCTTTGTAATATTAAATGGATCTATTTATTTATTGTGTTATTAAATAAATTTAAATTAAAATAGAGTTAACATTTACTGCTTAAAATAATAATATTTTTTTATAGTTTTGTAAATAGAATTTTTGTTTTTTAATTGAATTGAAATTGAAAAAATATTTTTATATTACAAATGTTAATTTAATACAATTTAGATTTATTTAAATGATTTAAATAGTATAAAATTATTTTTTGTAAAAAAAGTGTCATTTTGTAATTAGTTATTTTTATCCCAAAATTTTAAATGAAATATCTTTTTTCTTTGCCTTTCCCCCACCCATAAATCCCACCTAAAATCTTTCTTCTTTTATTTTCCCCCCAATTTCCCACTTTTATTTCCCCCCAATTTCCCACTCTTGGTTTTATTAATTTATTAATGTTTTTTGTTTTCTTCTTCTCTGGGTTTCAGTTGGCCCATTTTCTTCTGGTTCTTGTTGTTTTGAATTTTTCCTTTGTTTTATAAATCGAATTTGAAGATGGGTTCTTGTTCTTTTCTTCTTTTGTTGTTCTATATAACTGCTATCTGTTCAATACGCTGTGTTTTGGGTTCTCCGATTTGCTCCCATGAAGCTGATGTGTTCATTGAAAACCTTCGATTTCAATGCTCTCCTTCGTTATCTCCAATCCCCCCTCTCAAGGTAGTTCTTTTTTCCTCAAATTTTGGTGGGATTTTTTTTAGATTGAATTTTATGAAAAAAATGGATTCTGAGTTTTTTTTTCTTTTTTAGATTCTTGGCATATATGAGCTTGTCTTATCATGTTCAAAAAAAAAAAAAAGAAATTTGGGGGGTTTTTTTTGCTGAAATATTAGAGTATGATCATGTTTTTTTAAAAAAATTTAATTGTATCGAGTAATGGTTTATGGGTTATTTTACATTAAATGATAGAGAAAGAACTAGAAATGGAATTATAAAATTTATTAGCCGTGATTAAGGGCTTTAATTATTTATTTTCTTGTAGAAGATTTTGAATTTATATAATATTTATGTATTTGAAAAGCATGAGCACCTAGAATTTAAGACTATTATGGCTATGTTAAAGTAATAGATATTCAGCTTAAGTGTTATATGCTATGATTTAAGCCTTATTCAATTCGGCTCGACCTTGCCACATTGTTAAAGATCGCATCCGTTTCTTAAAGCTCGAACTTGTTTGCTAAAATGGCATATCGACTATCAAGAGCCCTTTGGCACCTAGGCATTAGGTTCATTAGGTTATGTTTAGAAAAGAATCTATATGGCTCGGTTACTAGGAATGTGAATTTTCTTCATAAATAATGTAAAATGTTGTCACTTAGTATGCATTTTGATTTTCTATAAGAAATCGTAATCTTTGTACCTTAGGTTAAGGTACCATTTCAATGGGTTTAAGAATCGTAAGAGTTGATAAGTTAGACTTCTTTCTGTCGAAACCATTTTTTTTGTTTGGAAAATGGGCCGACTTTAAAAAGAAAAACGGAGTCGCCACCAATCATTTCAAGTGTGATTGGGTCACTTTAGAAAACATTTTGGTCTCTTAATTTTAAGAAAAGCGGGCTCGAGAGTCGGTTACGCACAAGGAAGGATTAGCACCCTCGCAACGCCCAAAATTGGTACCGTGTTGATTGATTAATGTCCTTAATATCGAAAATTAGAAAATATTTTAAAATATGAATCTTTAAAAATGTTTGGATAACTCACATTGGATATCGAAACTCTCTTGTTCTGAAAAGATGAAATACCACATCCAAGACGATAGAACACGATGTTTCAAACCCTCAATACCAAGATCGTTCCATGATTTCCAAAATCCATGCATCCGATTTAAAAAGGATATTCCACTATTTGGTCAAACTAAAATCGAAACCCAAAGACGATTGGGCACGATCCTCGAATTTTCAAACATGAAAAATTGCCTTATTTAAGAAAACACGATAAAGAATCTTTGAAGGATATTTAGTTGTTTGAATTAATAGAAAATCGAGACCCAAAGACGATTGGGTACGAATCTCGAATTTCAAACACGAAATATTGCCTTATTTTCAAAAACATGATCAAAATCTTTAAAGAATATTTAGTGATCGAGACGAACGAAAAATCGAAGCCCAAGACGATTGGGCACAATTTCTCGAACTTCCAAACACCAAATATTACCTTTGTGAAACCCTTTTTATGAATTTTGAAAAAAGCAAAAATAAAAATATCAATAAGAAAATAATAGTAATAATATTATAATTAATAGTGGTAATAATAAAAATAATGGTAGTAGTAAAATAAATGTAATTATAATAAGTATAATTGTAGTAATAATATATATGTAATAATAGTGATAAAAATAATAGTAATGAAAAATAGGAATAATAAAAGTAATATAAAAAGCGATTTTTATAATAATAATACATGTAAAATAGTGGCAATAATAAAATGATACTAATAATGCTAACGAACCTAGTAATAGTAATAAAGTAAAAGGAAAAAATATTAAAAACAATAATGGTAATGGCCAAATTAAAGCAGTAAGTACAATAATATATATTTAGAGATAGTTGATTTGAAAGTAAAGCGAATAGGGACTAAATTGAATTTAAAACAAGCATCCGGGGTAAAATCGAAATAAAATTAAACGATGGACCAATTAGAACTTGCGAGAAACAAGGAGTGGCTAAAGGAAAATATCCCCACCCTCCAAAAGCGGTCAACTGCTGACATAGAAGATACTGCAATGGCCAAACTAAAAAGCTTCTTTTTTCGACGATCTCAAAATGGGTGCGTTTCTACCTCTTTTTCAGATTTTCGCGTTTATTCTTAAAATAAGTGTAAAAAAATGAATAAAAAACAAAATAAAAAAACACCTTGAATATTTTGAATCATCTCAAAATTCTTTTCTTTTTGTGTACTTGATTTCTAGTGTATTCAGAATTATCCAAAAATAGAAGGAAAAAAACCTCCTTTACAATGGTTTTGAATGGCTTTTATAGCCAAATTCTACAACTTATGCATGCAAGTGGGGTGATAGAGTTAGTGGGATGGTGGAGTTAGTGGAGTGGTGGAGTTAGTGGTCGGTTTAGTGGGGTGGTGGAGTAAGTGGTCGGTTTAGTGGTCTAGTTGGGTTAGGGTTACTTAAGTTCGGTTAATTGAGTTTGGTTTGATTTTTTTGGTTTGTTGTTTAGGCTTTTGTTGGGGTAAAATTAGCTCATACACTTTCTTCATCAAATTCTGTTTTAGAACATATATGCTATGATGTCCATAGCTCGAAAGTTAAATCATGGCATATCCATCATTTCTGCTTTCAGACATAGTAGTAGGAAATAAAGCAAATAATGTTTCTTTCATGGGCACTGTTTGCGATATCTTCATGAAAATGAGTGCCCGTTCAAGCATGTATCTTCCAAGTTTCTTAAGTTAAACCTTTGCATCCAGTGATTAATTGTATGTCTAATGTATGCATCCATTGCATTATGTTTCTTAACTCGAAATGCTTTGTTGTATGCTCGTGTGTGTATGACCTTGTAGTTAGCTAAATCCTTTATGTTTGTTCATGAGAACTGAAATCTGATTTTGATTAAAAAGTGAATCTAAAGTTAAATATATGATTAGAGATACTTTTTAAAGTAGTTCCTCATATATTTATTCTTAATTTTTATCTCTCTTTTTTTTAGTAATAAAGGAGTTTGTTCTAGAAAAACAAAATGCTTCAGCAGCATTAAAGATGAGCACCTCTCCTATGGTAACAAAATAAAATCTCTACCGATTTCACACAAACATTAGGACGATGCCTATTAGCGACTTTGCCCACTCCTTCAACGGTCTCTCCCACCATCTTCACAAAGATAAGCGGTACTCCTCCATTAACATCCTGTTGGTCACCATTTCTTGGCCCTTCTATCGCTAGTAGATTTGCAACCTCATTCTTCGACCGTTTTCCATGTAAGAACTTGCACATCTGAAAACCTTTGCAAAACCAAAGACAGTCTTTAATGGTTTTGGTAATTATTTAATTGGCTATTCTGCTGTCAATAGTTCTTACATCTATAAACCTACAACATTTGTACATCCCATTCTTACATCTATAAATCTAAATTATTTGATGTATGTGCCTTCATTTATTACAAACAATATTTTGTTTCTCGTCATATCTCACTCATTTGTGAGTTCTTATTTTCGATTAATCATCCTTATCATATAATTCATCTTTATGTTTCATCATTGACAATGTTAAACTTATTTTATTGTATCTTCTGTTTGAATGCGGGCTAGGGATCTTCCTGAATTGTTCAAGCTACATATCATTTAATACCCTATTTTATCTTCATTTTCAAGAGGGTAAGTATTCACCACTGTTAGTTCAGTTGTGTTTTCTTAAGTTTTTCTGTTAATGCATGTAGCACATTTCTTTTGAGAAGCATATCTATCGTTTTCCATAACTATCATCATCATATAAAAAATGGTCACATCAAGGTAATATTTTAGTGTCATTTTTAGAACTTTTTCCTTTTCTTTTTATTTTGTTAAAAATTTAAACTTTGTAAAACCTTTTTGAATTTATATTCTTTTTGGCATGCCAAATGAAATCTTGCTTTGTCACCTTGAACCTTACTATGTTGCTCTATTTATTTTATAATGGTTAGCCAAGTTTTGAATGACTTGCTGTTGCACTCTTATTTGGAGGTCTTGGTTAACATTATTGAATGCAAATGGTCTGCATTTGAAGTTCTGAACTTTGATTTGTCTTTAAAGGTGTCAAGGTTCGTTCATTTATCTTCATATAATTATATTCATTTATCTTCATACCAGGTTTTCTTGCATGCTTACAATGTCTAACTTATTATTACTTTAATGCAGGCTGCAGGATAGGATTATGAGAAGGAAAAACTTTAACGAAAGGAATTGAAGTTTCTTGGGGCTACCTTCGTAGAAATAAGAGATCAACAGAGTTTCTTGAAATTAAAGTTGCAGTTTTAAAATGTATTAGCTTTTATGTAGTACAACATTAATATCAATGTCCATCATCTTAGGTAGTTTTTTATTTGTTTACTTTTGTACATTGAGTTTGAATGTTAGTAGTATACATTTCAGCTAAATGTTAGTGTATTTTAATTGTTGGATCGATTTTTGTAGTGAATATTCAATATTTATTTTAATTTTAATTTTATATTTTTTCGTTGTATTTAAAGCACAATTCCTATCATTATTCACTCTAAATATTTATAAAAATATATTAATATTGAAATAAAAAAATTACATTATACGTGTCTATCTCAATCTTTTTAAGGTTACTTTAGATGGGTTTATTCTAACTTTTTTTAAAGGTTGACTTAGACAATATTTATCCCAACCTTTTAAAGATTGCTTTAAACGGGTCTATCTCAATCTTTTTTAAAGGTTGTCTTAGAAAAGGTTTATCCCAACCTTTTTAAGGTTGCCTTAGACGGGTCTATCCTAATCTTTTTTAAAGGTTACCTTAGACATGGTCTATTCCAACTTGTTTAAGGTTACTTTAGATAGGTCTATCCCAACCTTTTTTATAGGTTGTCTTAGACAAGGTCTATCCCAACCTTTTTAAGGTTGCATTAGACGGTTTTATCCCAACCGTTTTTAAAAGTTGCCTTAGACAAGGTCTATCTTAACTTTTTTAATGTTGCCTTAGACGGCTCTATCCCAACCATTTTTAAAAGTTGCCTTAGACAAGAACTATATCAACCTTTTTAAGGTTGCCTTAAACATGTCTGTAAGAACCTTTTTCAAAGGTTGGACTTAACTAGGCCTTTCCCAACCTTTTTTAAAGGTCGGCATTGACTCTAGAATACTGCTTGATCTTTATTACAATTTTATACTCAATTATTATATAATTCATATCAATTTTAAATAAATAATTTTTGAAACTTTGACCAATATTTAAAAGAATTAGATTACATGACATAATTTTTATATAATTTTTTTATGTAATAAAACAAAAACAAAAAATTTCAAAATATAAACCCTAAACCCAAAACCAATAAAACCCTAGATTCTAAACCTTAAACCCTAAACCTTAAACCTTAAGCCGCAAAACATAAACCATAAACCATAAACCATAAACCCCATAAACACCTAAACCCTTAACCTGAACCCCTAACCACTAACACTTAAACCTTAATACAGTTAAACACTAAAATCTTAAACCCTAAATAATAAACCCTAGATAACAAACTTTAAAACACTAAACCTATAACCCAAAATAACAAAACCTAAACCATAAAATTAACTTACTAAACATTAAATCCTAAATCAATTTTACTAGCTTTGTAACTTAAATGAAAACTTCTAAATAGTTTAGTTAACAATTTGTAACTTTTCATAATTAAGTTATTAAAATGAAACTTTCTCATTGCTTATAAATGAATGTATCAAAATAAAATATAATTCAAAACAAGAATAAGAAAAAAATTTTGAAATTTAAATCGGATCAAATCGAAATGAGTCCCTACACAAAAATGGCTGCTCAACTTTTAGCGGCGTTTGTACAAAAAGGCCGCTATTGCTCGGTTTATTAGCGGTGCTTGTATAAAAACGTAGCTATTGCTCAGTTTTTTAGCGGCGCTTGTACAAAAATGCCGCTATTGCTCATTTTATTAGTGGCGCCTGAACAAACACGCCGCTATTGCTCATTTTATATTGTTCAATTTTTGCGGCATTTTACCCAAAAAGCCGCTATTACTCAGTTTTTAGTGGCGTTTTCTTACAAACGCCGCTAATGTATAATTTTTGCGGCGTTTTTCATCCAAACGCCACTAAAAATGCCGCTAAAGCCCTTTTTTGCTGCAGTGTCAATGGCAATGAAATAGTATGGCTGATGCTTTGGCAATAGCAGGTAAAAGGAATCCTTCGTTTTTGAAAGTCGGGAGATGATTATTGTGGGCTACATATTAGTTTTGGTTTGAGTTGATGTTGATGGTCTCAGGTCGAGTGATTTTTAAAGTGAAAGATTACTTTGAGAGTTTTTGCAATGTTTTTATCTTTGAAAGAGGTTGGTATTTTTTAATGTCTTTCTTTGTCATTTTATATTGATTGATAAAAAAATTTATTGTACCGCATAATTTTAATTTAGTAAACATGATAATATTTATTAAATAAAAAATAAAAAAATGCATGAATGGTTTTAAAGATCGGGTATGTACCTTGTTATATTATATATATATATATATATATATATATAAAAGCTTATAAATAGAGACTACGAGCCTCTATGATGAAGAGCATGATCAGTTGAGAGCACCAAATCTAGGCTATAGAAGCTACTTTGCTTTATACAAATTTGTGTTTATTTCCTTCTTGTAGTCAGTGTTTGTTGCCTTCATTAGGAAGGTATTTGAGAGCAGAAAATATATTGTGGCCGTACTATTGACTTGATAATACATCATCCTCGGCATCACATATATAAACGTGTGCATAAAACTACTTTGGTATTATTTAGTTTGTGTTTGTAGCACATTGTTCCACTTCCTATGGCAACACTATATTGCAACAACTACACAAACAATCCAATATTAATCTCAATCCTTGTATGGGCTGAATTTGGACGGATCAAATCAATATTTTTGTATATTGTCTTGTACTTTGTTTTCCATTATTGTTCATGCTGAGCCTAAATATGGAAAGGGGAGGTCGGTTTTAGGGATTGCCTTTGGATGGTGCAAAAATGCAGATTGCAGACCAGGGAGGAACATTGACATTTGCAGGCAAATTGACTTGTTTTCAGGATAAAGGATCCTCAAGTTATCTGTAACTGTCTTCATTAATGTATTAAATTTATGCTATGGTTCACGTTTTATTTAATACAAAACTTTTTCAATATTTGAACAATTGCGAATGACCAAATAAATATTTGTGGAGAAACCAAACTTGTTCAAATTTTCCATGCCTCCCATCCTTGTCATTGAGAGGAAAATTTCTTCAAACTTGCTATTATTACATGCCAATTAAGACTAATGAATAACATCTTTAATTACAAATTAATATTCAAAAAAAAGAGAAGAAAAAAAAATCAATTGGTGTGATTTCCAGTATCACCAGGAGATGTGGAGGCACTCTTGGGTGTTGAAAATGGCAAAGAATTAGGTGGTAGAAATATCAAACTCCCTGGTTGGGAAGTTGTGGAAGGAGGTGGTTTGTTGAAGAAGCTTGAGCCACATCCATTTCCGTTCACTGCAAATGTCTGCTCTCCCCATTTCAACCTTTGTGCCAAGCTCTCCCCGCTACCACCACCACCACCATTATTATTATTGCCGGTTCCAATGATTGATGTGAGAGCCGCCGCTAAAGCAGATTGGAAATTGGGGTCTGTTGTGATTGCTTTGGTTGCTGCAGCGATGGTATCCGTTAATGGCTGTTGAGGAGGATTTAGGTTATTCTTTTGCATGAAAGATGGAAAAATGCTATTGTTCTCCATGGTGGACTGTGGTCTCCCATTAATGTTAAGAGGGTTTTTCATGTAGGGTTGAGTACTTGGACTACCATAGCTAAGAAGCCCATTGCCCCAAGACACAGTGTTGGATTCGGAAGAACCAAAGCTGAGACTTGTGGAAGCATATCTTGATGTAGTGGGATAAGCTGAAGAAAACCTATTGAAAGGAAATGATGAGGATGAAGATGGTGTTGAAGTAAGGTCAAGAGTGATTGTTGGGTGTGATGAGGCAGCCGAGAGTGAAGAGTTGGGCAAGTAGAACTTTGATTTTGAGTTATCACATAGGTAGACATTGAGCCCATGGAGGTTGGAAGTGGAAGTTAACGATGCAACATTGGAACCCGACGACGATGCACCAGACAATAGCATTGAAGCTGCTGCACAAGTGGTGGAAGCCATTGCAGTGGCTGACATTGGAAGTGGATGATTGTGGGTTCCTTCATAAGTTGTGATTAAGATCGACAAGTCTTCAGCACATCTTTGAACCTGTAAGTTCAGGGAGGATAACAGTTTAATTAATGTAGCCATTAATGGCTTAAAAAAAAAACAGAAAATTAACCTTCAAAATTCACCTGTTTTCTCACAGGGCATGAAGGTGCAACTGTGCAACGATAATATGCCCGAGGGCAAGGGTTTCCTTTAGCAATCTTCTGCCCATATTTCCGCCATTGGCATCCATCATTCATCTGTAAAAAATTACAAGAACATTATAACCGTCAAACCATGATCAGTATGGTTGTATCTATATGCACTAAACACCATGATAATACCGTGGGAGTTTCGCATCTGGTTCTGACGCAAACCCTAGCTTTCTTAACAGGGTTTTGTTGCAAAACTTCATCGTCTCCGGTTCTGGTTGTCTTGAGAACTTTGCTTGGTGGCCATGTTTCCTCTTCCTTGAGTTCTTGAGTACTGTTCACTGGACTTGGATTTGGCAAAGCTTCATCATCTACCTCAGACTTAGAAGCTTCAAGCTTGTAATCTAAGCCAAGAGATAAACCTTCATTCCCTCTCTCCTCCTCTTTTCCATGGCTGCTGGATGCTTTATTTTTACCCTCCTTTTTCGAATCACTCGAAAACCTTCCAAGTGTAAGAGACACAAGCTCGGGTTCTTCTTCTTCTTGTTGGTGGTGGTGGTGGTCATTATTTTCTGCTGCTTGGGATTTCTTTGAATCTTGTCCAACAATGTCATAAAATTGCATTTGTAGCTTCTGATAATCCTTCATAATCCGATTTAAATACATCTTTAGTCTTTGATTTTCTTCTCTAACCTCTCCCATCTCAGCTTTGGCAGATTCAAGTTGATCATCCTATTTCCATGCATAACAAAAAACACAATACTCAGTTTAACCAAATAATCTTCTTTATTGCAAATATAATTCAATCATGTCATAATTGAATTTTCAATTACTTCCCCAAGAATTATATCCTTATCTGAAAATCTATACCCTTATTAAAGCATAAAATTCATGTTTGTATTTTTCATGGATACATACATACATATACATAAAACAAAGCTAACCTGCACCTTTCGAGTTGAAGAAGAAGTCATGGAGTACTCAGGTTCGGTTCTTTCAGTATCAGATTTTAGAGATACCTGTTTTAATATTGCACAATGTTGAGTTAGCATAATTAAAATGAGTCTATTTATATTAAAATCAAAGCTGGAAGCCCAGAATGAAGCCAAGCAATTGGAAAAATAATGGTGAGAATAAAAGGATGGGCGATGACTTCAAGTCTAGCATCGAGACAAGAAACATATACATTAGTCAAAATCTAGAAATCAAGGGATTTAAGAAACATATAAAAAAAAAAAGGGTTGAAAAATCTATAAAAGATGACACAAATTTCTATGGCTTGATTGTTCATGTTTGTAGCCAAAAAATCTTTCTAATTTTATTGCTTCGTAGCCAACTTGGAATATTTCACTTCATTTCTTCCACAACCAAATGCTGTATAAATCCAACTTGTCTCTTTCTTGTATAAAACATATGTGCCAGATGTTGATTTGCGAGATGGTATATGGTGAACTATCTAGGATCAGAAAATATACATATCCTTTTGGATAATGTAGAAATATATTGTTATTTTATTTTATTTTGTGCTAATTTATGTTAAAATTTATACTTCTTTTTAGTGTGTTGGATTTACGTGATTTCATACATAGGTATTGCATCCATAGTGATCACCCAATTTTTATGCTTCACACCAATTAAAATAGTTGATAATATGACTGTGAATTAAATCTATATCTTATTAAAGGTCCATATTTTACAATAACTTTATCCAATTATATAATAGATATTGGCCCTGAAGAAAACAATCAAATTTGTAAAATAACCATTCGTTTCAATCCACAGTAACGTGTACATTAATCAGAATAAATAAAATTTCTACTTGAAATTATTATTTAAAAAAAGAATTGATAGAAAGCAGGGTTTAATTAATTGTTTACCTTCTTGTTGTTGCTGCTGCTTAAATCCTTTTTTCCAGGGGAAGATGGCTTATTATCATCATTCTCACAACTGCAGGTCTTTTATCTCCTACCTGATCATCAAAATTAATAACATGAAATAAATTAAGAAAACCATTTTTCTTTTATCCAAAGAAACTGCATGAAACTGCTAAAAACGGACATACGAAATACAAATCAATTTTGTTTGTAGAAAAATAGAGGGAAAATATGAAGAAAAAACCAGCAAGGAATAAGAATGGTGTGTGTATTCACCTTGGGAACAACAACAACAACAGCGGGAGCGCCTTCATCATCAGCACAAGAATCAGCTATCTTCTCTTTCTTCACAACTGCACCACCTCCTATATCATCAGAGCTCTTCTTCAAATTTCCCTCCATTGGGCTTTCTCCTCTTTTTTTTTTTTTTTTGTAATAAAATCTCTCAAACAAACCAAGTTCGCTCTTCTTTTATAGAGAGGCTGCTATATTTGACTCTCTCTTTTTTAACTTTAAAAAAATGCAAAAACAATTGCTTTCATCATAACTCTTTTAATCACGGATTTATATTGTAATTTATTCATTTAATAATTTTGTGAATTTCAGTGTATATATATAAAAATGACTTCATGCTCCAATAAACATTAATGTCAACAAAACCCAAATCCACTTGCATTAAAGAAAAAACAAAAGAACCAACGAAAATCTATAATGAAAAAAAAAGGGAGTCATTAATATATTCATCCCATATGTAATAAAAAAATTTAAGGAAGAATTGAAATTCAACTCTTTTGGATAACCTGTACTGGCAAAGGGCAAAAGAATACCAAGAAAAAGAAGGGGAGGGGTTCGAGCCGCAATACACGGTCCCCACCTAATGTCAAACAATGCTACCATTCGTTGAAGTTTCGTACTTTGCGAACGTCACATGGGGGTAATGGATTGGTTCATGGTCAAAGGTTTTAACCTCTCCTCTCCGGTGACGGTAGCTTTGCTTTGTTTTTTTTTTGTAAGACTTGGCTATATTGAAGTGAGATTCGGAATCTGACTCCGATGAAACTACTTTTAGTATTTATTTTTTTAATAATTTACAACACTTGAAAATAAATAAATCAAAGGGATATGGCTTTTTTTTTTAAGTTTTTTGACAAAGGATAAGAATTGAGATTGTCTATAAAATCTAAAATCGAGATTGATATTAGCACAAATCGTTGATCTGGCTTTCCCAAAGAGTGGAGGGTTTTTGGGTTAAAAAAATGGTGGTGTTGGGATTGATGACAAACATGGGATAAAATCTTTTAAAAAAAACGGTAACCCTCCGAATCCATGCAGTACTAGACCTGTTTTAACGAACTAGTCCAAACGCAATTCCATTAATATTTTGTGTGAAGAATTATAGCTTGAACCTATACCGTTTTATACTTTTCCCTTCTCTTTATTTCTTTTTATTCTCATGTTATCCCTTCTTTTTGTTACAGTAAGAATTAAATGTTTTGTTTTTTTTTTTTTGGCTAAGTCACATACATTATCTATATTTTAAAAATAATGAGATAAGGATAAAGGATTATATAATATGGGGCGTCATGTCATTCTCTATTCTTTTCAACTATTTAATAGTATTTTAGTAATTTTTTCATATTATTGATACATAATTTTGATAAATTTTTAACATGAACTCAAAATCTTAAATTTTAAATCAAAACCCTAAATATCAAACCAATTACCCTAAATTCTAAAATTTATATCTTAAATGTGAAATCTTGATTTAGGGTTTAAAATTTAGAATTTGAGATTTAAGATTAAAGTTAAAAATATTAAAATTATGTATCAATAACATAAAAATTATTAAATAATCATTAAATAATTAAAATATATATAAAATGAAGTGATGTCTCTATTTTATTCAATTCTAATATAAAAAAATAATAATCTAAATTTAAGTAAGAAAACCACGGCGTTGCAATAAATTTTTTTTTCTATAAAAAAGGTCTGTTAACTTTACAATTATTATTTCAACTTTTGCTTCTGCAATGGACAGTTGATTGTGTATGCATTGTTTTGGTTTCGTCCATGATTTTGAAAAATGGCTTTGACATTTGCCAAAAACTACATACATCCGATTATATCCTTGTATAGATATTACAATATAAAATTTTAAAATATACATATATTAAATATTTCCCGTTAATTGAATCGTATTGTGTTTATCATATTGGTGTTATATTTTGAATTAATCCAAATTTATTGAATATATATATGATAATAGGATAATGATCAGTGAATAAAGTAAATTCGAGTAAATTAATGTTTGTCTGGTTTTTCCAATTTTCGAGGTCGATATATTTTATTTTATTAGATTAATTTTAGTATATATACCAGCAATATAATAAAGAAATTAGTCATAACTCATATGCATGTCAGTGCAATTTAAAACTTTTTTTTTTTTACATTCATTTAATTTAATATGACTATTTATAGATGCGTTGATGTAATGGGATTCCCAAAGTTGTGATACAATTATATTCATTTTTATAATATACATAGCTATTTATTATTCCGGATTCAATAAAGAAGAATGTTAAGGAGGGTGGTATGATGGAAATCGATTCATTTAAAGAGTTCAAGAGCTGCAATAGAGACAAGAGGTGAAACAGATGATCATATTCAAAGGTACTGAAGTCGAGATGATCTATCAAAATCCTATTTCAAAAAAATGACAACACAAATATCAATTATGTGTCAAATATTGACACGTGTTGGAGTGATGGGATATAACACTTCCAAAACTATGTAAGTATATGACCAATTCTCAATAATTAATATTAATTTCTTGTACGTAATTGAAATTTGAAGCCATAATAATAATTTTACACTCAGTTTCTTAAATATATAGATTTTGTAATTTAGTTCGTTTCTTATTTTTAGAATTCGATTCATCTATTTTAGATTTTAAAATATAAAATTCAATTGTTAAAATTTTTAAAATTTTTCGTTAAATTTGTTGGTGCGACTTTTAAAATAAAAAATACTCACCTAATAATTATGTAACTAAAAAAATATTGTACTAAATTTAAATTTAACAAAATAACTTTAATAATATTAAATTTTAAATTATAAAAATAAAGAGATTGAATTTTTAAAATAAAAATACGACGACTAAGTTTAGGCAGAGTTGTGGGAGTGATGGCATAGCTTAAGCTATGAATTTAGGATAATTGGTGGCGGCATGTTAAACGCATTACACATGCACAACAGATGGAAAGTGGTGTTTGAAAAGGCAGAGGTTGGCCTTCCTACAGCCTACAGTTGGAAACGGATGCTAATATCTTGTAGGTTGACGAGAAACGCTGAAGGATTAAAAAAATTTATACAGGTACATATTAATTAATATTTTAAATTCATCTGTAATTCTTTGGAATAATTAATTAAAAAATTAATGATAAAAAACAATTAAAACACAAGAAAGGAAAATAAATAAACGGATATTTCAGTAATTAAAGTAAAATTTGAAACAAATGTTAATTTACTTAATAGCATTCTAATAAATTAGTTATATCTCTAAAGAGATCAAATGTAAGTTTATTTTCAAGAAAATATCATTTATAATTGTTATATTTTCATATTTTATTTTCTCTTTTATTACTATGCTTCTATTTATTATAATTTATTTATTATCATTTAAATTTTTAAAATTGATGGTTTTATTTTAAATGTAAATATTTAACGTATTCATGTGAAAGTTAATATATAATTGAATTAAATATAAGTTTAAAAATATTCAAAACTTACTTAAATTAGATTTCATTTAATATCAATTAAAATAATTCTAAAGCAATAAAAATAAATAAATAAATAAAATACATCATTAATATAATTAATTTTTCATTTCACATTTACTTAATAAATCAATCTTAAAAATTGTGTGATTTTTATCAAGTTTGGTAAATGAATATCTATTATTTTATTTTTTTAAAACAATACAACACGGATAGACTAAGAATTGCATAATCAAATAATTAATATATAGTTAGACTAAGAACTAAAATAGTCCAAACTAAAACTTTTATATGGTGGGACACCAGTATATTGTTACACATTGAGTCTCAAACTTAAATACTCAAGATTTAGGGTCTCTGCATTTGCCAATTGTATATGTTGTTAATCCCTATATTTATAGAGAATTTGATCTTTAGTCTTTCTACTTAAAAAGTTAAAAATTAAACCCTGTAAATATCAGCCCAATCATTAAAATCATAAGTATAGTTCATCAAAGTTTGTTAGTTTTATTAGGAGAAATGAATAACAAATAGAATGACCAACTCAGCTCATCCAATCCTCAATAGATTCCAGCTCACCAGGCGTAACAAATTCACTGTCCTTTGTCCTTTGTCCTTTACAAATCTGTTATATCTCTTGTATATAAGGAACACTGTAGCACCTAGTTTTCTTATGAATGTGAGAACAGTTTCCTTCTTCATCATTAATCTAACATGGTATCAGAGTGATTTTTTTTCCATTTTTGCTCATGGATTTTGGTTCTACAGACTTTGTGAGTGCCATTGCAAAGTTCTTTAATCATGTTACGTCTGCTTCTCAAAAGGTTGCCATTCTTGTCGATGACAGTAACTTCCTTGCCTGGAAGCAACATGTGCTTCTTGTAATCAAGACCCATTGGCTTCAATCTTACATTGATGGCTCGATTACTATCCCTACTCGAATGTTGACTAGCGATGATGGTGTTTCTGTGGAGAACCCAGCGTTTATTCAATATGAGCAGCAGGATTATGCTCTTTCGGCTTGGCTTCTTTCCACTGTTAGTGCCTCTTTGCACAATTAGTTAATTGGGAGTTCCTCGTCTACTTTTGAACTCTAGAAAACGCTGACTCGAATCTTTGGTACACAATCTGCTACCAAGGCTATGCGTTATCGCTCTCCCCTTCACAACTTCAAAAAGAATGAGCTTTCCATGTCCGCTTATCTAGCTGGTATTAAACATTTCTGTGACTCTTTAGCCAGTTGTAATCAACATGTCTCTTTGGCGGAACAACAGTCGGCCATTGTTAATGGTCTTCCACCGGAGTTTGATCACATAGTCTCTATCATCACTACAAGTGAGGTTCCCTTTGATTTACAAGCTATTACTACAGCCTTACTGGATGCTGAAGCTCGCCAACAAGCTCATCTTTCACAAGTTCAAATTTATGCGAATTTAGCTATGACTAACCGCTCTACCTCGCCTCTTCCTGCTTATAGCAGTCACCCACCACCACAGTCGTTTCGCTCCACTCGGGCTCCTGGGTTTTCTCGTGGTCGTCCTCGCTTTGGGAGGATGTCACGTCCGCAATGTTAGATTTGTGGCAAGATGGGTCACGTTACTCGTAAATGTTTTTACAAATATGATTCCACTTTTGACGATAAGGCAACTAATGGTTTGGTCTCTCCTTCTCTTGGATCTACAACTCATGCAGGCACAGGGAATTTTTCTGCTCATCTCTGTCATACAAACCATTTTGTTCCTTAGTCTTACCCACCCACCTGGAACTCCGTTTGTGCCATCTATTGTTTATCAGCCCATTTTCCATACACCTATTGTTTCGAATGCAGGAATTCCAACTGCTCTGCAAGTTTCTGTCATTTCGACCAAAGCCATATCTAGTGTTGTCTTTGATCCACTATGGTACCCCGATAGTGGTGCTACTGCTCACATGACTAGTGATCTAGCCAAGCTCACCAACTGCAACTCCTACACCGGTCAAGGTAAAGTTTTTGTGGGAAATGATAGTTATGCTTCTATTTCTCATGTTGGTGACTCCTCTATTTCTTCTGATTCTCACAACTTATTCATTAACAACCTGCTCTTTGTTCTTGACATTCAAAAGAGTCTTTTATCTATTTTTAAGTTTGTAAAAGATAATCAAGTCTTCTTTGAATTTCATCCTTCGTGTTGCTATGTGAAGGATCTAGAGACTCACAGGGTTTTGCTCCACGATATTGAATCTAATGGGTTGTACCAGTTGTTGCCTGAATCTCCTACCGAGTTTACTTTTACTGCTTCTAATAAATCAGCTCCTTCCATCAGTGTTTCCAGTCCGACAGCTACAGATCCTAAGGCTCAAAATAGTACAATTACGATTACTAGATGGCATCAACGCCTTGATCACCCCTCTACTGATGTGTTGCATCATGTCTTACGTGCTTATAATATCAGTATTCTTCATTCCATAGTTTCATGTAATGCTTGTGCACTTGGGAAAAGTCATAAATTACCCTTTAAGTCTGCTTCAACTATTTACTCTGTACCACTTGAACTGATTTTCACTGATCTTTAGGGGCCTACTCCTTATTTTTCTGCTGGTTATCAATACTATATTTCCTTTGTGGATGCTTTTTCACGACATACTTGGATATATTTCCTTAAATCTAAGTCTGATGCTTTACAGGCCTTCCTAAATTTTAAGCAACATGTTAAGTTACAACTTGGAACTAAAATCAAGCAACTTCAAAGTGATGGAGGAGGGGAATTTCGTAGTTTTGATATTCCGCTAAAAAAATTTGGCATACAACATCGTTTCTCATGCCCTCACACATCTGAACAAAATGGCATAGTTGAACGTTGTCATCGTTATATAGTGGAAATTGGTCTTGTTTTACTGGCACAAGTATCGTTACCTCTCTCCTATTGGGTCGATGCGTTTACATCTGCAGTCTATCTTATTAATCTAATGCCTACTAAGTCACTTCAAGGATTATTTCTATGAAGAAATTATTCAATAAACAACCAGATTACAAAGTTTCTTAAAGTGTTTGGCTGCCTCTGTTACCCCCTGCTTAGACCCTACAACAAGCACAAACTACAGTTTCATTCGTCTCCATACACATTCTTGAGCTATGCTGCAAATTATAGAGGATATAAATGTGTTGACAAGGCTGGTCGTACTTACATTTCCAGGCATGTTCAGTTTGATGAAGGTAGTTTCCTTTATGCCAGACTCTCTTCGGCTCTTTCTATTCCCAACTCAAATGCTTCAGAATCCTTGTCTACTCTACCAGTTATCATAATGCCTCCTCTTGGTACTCATCCACCCTCTCTCGATAACATGGCTCCTAATTCTACCTTGACTCCCTCTGTTGCTACTCATACTGAGAGTTCTCAACCACCGGTATCTACAAACTCAAATGATTTTGGTGACAATGATCAATCTCCAAATCCATCTATACCTGATACTCAGAACATGTCATCTGATCCTGTTCCTCATTTTTCTTCTAGCAACACTCATCACATGGTCACTAGGAGCAAGGCTGGTATTTTCAAACTAAAAATTTATACTATTTCTGTCAGCTCTGTCGAACCAACCACTATTCAGGAAGCTATGGTATGATGAATTACAAGCATTGATTCAAAATAACACTTGGGATTTGGTGCCTTTACCCCCTGATTGTTCTCTTGTTGGATGTAAATGGTTGTTTAAGACTAAAAAGAACCCTGATGGGAGTTTTGCTAGAAACAAAGTCAGACTCGTCGCTCAAAGCTTCTCCCAGAATGCTGGCTTGGATTATCACGAAACCTTCAACCCTATTGTTAAGGCTAACACGATAAGAACATTATTTGCTTTAGTCGTGTCAAGCAAGTGGAAAATTTGGCAAGTGGACGTCAACAACACCTTTTTAAATGGAGATTTGACAGATAAAGTTTTTTATGAAACAACCACCAGGTTTCGAGGTAGTTGATGATCATGGTAATTTGTTAGTTTGCAAACTGAACAAGGCTTTCTATGGCTTGACCTGGTTTCAAAAAATTCATAATTTTTAGTTCAACAACTGCAGTTTAAGTCTTCTAGAGCTGATTCCTCATTGTTTTTCAAGAAGATGTCTTTTGGGGGAAATGTGTTTCTTCTTTTCTACGTTGATGATATCATCATCACTGGTGATTCTAATACTGAAATTGAAAAAGTTGTTAATTCTCTACATAGTCAATTTTCTTTGAAAGATTTGGGACCTCTTAGCTATTTTCTTGGATTGGAAGTCACTAAGCATGGTGACAGCATGTATATTTCTCAGCAAAAGTATGCCCAAGAATTATTAGATAAAGCAGATATGGGAAATGCAAAACCAATTTCTACACCTATGGTAAGCTCACCAACTCTATCCCTCTGTGTTGGTTCTCCCCTACATGATGGAACTAAATATAGGAAGATTGTTGGAGGTCTCCAGTATCTCTGTATGACAAGGCCAGGCATTACATTTGCTGTTAATAAGGTAAGTCAATATATGCATTTGCCTTTTGATGTTCATTGGACCTGCTGTTAAAATAATTTTGAGGTACATTTGAGGCACTCTAGACTATTGACTATTGTTTCAACGCTTCAGCATTTAATTTAACAGGATTCTCTGATGCTGATTGGGCTAGTTCCCTTGAGGATCGTAAGTCTACATCTGGCTTTGTGTTTATCTTGGGGACAACCTGATTGGATGGTCTTCTAAAAAGCAAGGAGTGGTCTCTCGATCCACATCAGAAGCTGAATATAGGAGCTTAGCAAATGCCACTACAGAAATCACATGGTTTCAATCCTTACTCGATGAAATTGGCATGCCTTTACAAAACCAATCCAGTGTTTGGTGTGACAATTCCAGCACAGTGTCTCTCGCAGCCAATCCAGTGTTACATGCTTGAGTCAAACATCTTGAGCTTGATATCCATTTTGTTTGAGACAAGGTCTTGGATGGCAGGTTGCAAGTGAACTATGTCCCTGGACATGATCAAGTAGCTAATATCTTGACAAAACCTTTGATTGCTGAAAGTTTTTCCAAGCTTTGAGATAGGTTAAATGTTGTTGCTCTCAAAGATTTTCAACCGGGAAATGCAGGGGGAATATTAAGAGAAATGAATAACAAACAGAATGACCAGCTCAGCTCATCCAATCCTCAATAGATTCCAGCTCACTAGGCGTAACAAATTCACTGTCCTTTGTCCTTTGTCCTTTACAAATCTGTTATATCTCTTGTATATAAGGAACACTATAGCACCTGATTTTCTTGTGAATGTGAGAACAATTTCCTTTTTCATCATTAATCTAACAAGTTTGGCATGTTGATTATAGGCAACCCTCAGTTGACGTGGCATATAATTGACAGAAAATAAACAAGTTTGGATGACCAATTTCAACGAAAACTACCAACAATGATAATAATTAGCCTAGGATTTTTAAAATGGAAAAGTAATATTTAAAGTAAAAGGACCAAATCTCAAAATTTTAAAAAAAGTACAGGGATGAAAAGCATATTTTAACCTTTTAAAAATATAAAGAGAGTAGAAACGGCGTTTGCATACAGATAAAGACAGATAAGACAAAATTTGGGTACGAAGGAGTCAGCCCGCGTCTGCATGTCTATTCATTAAAACCAACAATTTCATTTTTTTAAAAAAAAAAAAAAAGAGTTTTTTCCTAGTTCAACGTTTTGTCAAATTCAAACACTGCCTACTTGCTTGAATAATAGTTATATTAAAATCCCTAGAAAAAGAAAAAGAGAGCATTGACCTTTTAGATTATATTTATATATTTCCATAAGTAGACAGAAAATTAAAATTTAATAGATTTACGATAACATTATTTTACCAACAAATTTTGTTATTTGGAGGTTGATAGAAATGTCTATTACAATTAATAAGTAGGAATTACAGAAGAATAAAACAAACAATAATAGATGAAGAAGTATAAAATCAGGTGAGGGTGGACTAAGCAAAAACTGGGTTTTTTTTTTATGTTTTATATTCGTTTTACGATTTATGTTCGAGATTCGTGATTGTTTCTCCCAATAATATTATCTTCAAAGTTCGAACTTGAATCATTCCTTTAAAAGTGTAACTTACTATTGCATCCAATCCCTTATTGATAACTAATGACAGGTTTTATTCTAGTATATATATATATATATATATATATATATATATATCTATATATATATATATATATATTTTAAACGTGAAGGATGATGTAGGTGAATATGCATATTCAATTGCGTACGGATGCATGTATGGAAAAGGTCATATAATTACCCATAAATAATCCACATGCATAATTAAAGTAGTACATAAATGGAAGAAGCCCTTGAGTTAGTTTAAAGTTTAAACTATCCTAGCTATTAGGTCAACGCTTTGTTCTTTATTCTTGCTTCGGTAGTTTATAAGCAATACGTTATTCTATCAGATAGGTTTTATTTTTCTAAGCATCAAATTGCTTGGATTAATATAATCTATTTATTATATAAAACCGACTCCCTACAAAGTTAATATCGTTTTAGTTTATATATTATATTGAATTTGTTGAGTAATTTTCTGTGTGCCTCATTAAAAGAAACATTTGAGTATTTATATATATTATCACTGTTTATAATTTGACTTTAAATACTGTTCATGGACTTGACCTCACTGTTCATAGGGCTGACATTCTGAATAGCCCTCAAGCACATGTACCGTTCTAGGTCACCTCTTAGGCCTCGCGGTCAACTACATGTGAACTCATTGGGTATATTCAAGATAGAACTACGAACTCTCTTCAACCCGTGCGAGTTTATCCTCTGGCTATCCCCTCACTGTACGCCTTGCACATATTCATCTGGTGAGGCCTGACCAAGTCGCAGATAAGTGATCCAGATCTTACTTGAATTTCGAGTTGATGATCATTGGTGTTTAATAATATTATAATTTCATCTCTCTTTTTAGTTCTTCTAAATTAAGTAGGTTTAAAGTCATTACATTTATTTCAATTTTCTGGATAAAATAACATTTTGCATTCCTTTCTAAATTTTTTTAGATAAATTAAAATATCGTTATAATTGAATATAATTATACTAATAAGAAACTTTATAAACTTTTTCCAATCATTATCTTTTATATAGTTTCGAGTTAATTTTGTATAACGTTGAGTTAGAGTTTTTAGTTATATATAATTTAAAAAAATATTAATTGAACATGTCTATATCTATATATGTGTTGTATTATATTTTTATTTTTATTGTTTAATTAGGAAAATTTTAGTTCTTCAATAAATTTTGTATAATGTAAATTTCTGTTGCTTTTTCATTAAAATTATATTAATTGAAAAAGTTTATATCTGTATCTATATTTAAGAGGTGAAGCTAAGAGGTTGAGAAGGGCCTTGTTCCCTTAAAATGGAAATTTTAGTTGAGTCCTTTAGAAATAATAAAATTATAAATTAATCTATGGTAAAATTAACTTGAGCCTCTAAATTTTTTTAGCTTCACTCCTACTATATTTATCTTATACTACATATTATTTTTATTGACTAAAAATTACATTCTATTAATTTTTTAATAATTGCCTTTCAGTTATCAAAACATGTTATAATCTCTTCCTTTTCCCATTTAAAACCAGCAGTAATAGGAAATAATTAAAATTAAACAAGTTAATTAATTTTATATGTTATGAATTCAATATGCATACAGTTAGAGTTTTACTTTATATATAAATTACTTTCCACTATAGACGTCAAAATGACAAAAAAAATATATGTTAATACTAGAGGCTAAATTTATCGTTTGCCATAAAATAAAATTATGATTTTAAACAATTAAAACTATTTAAATTATATTTTTAATATTGTATTATATAATATTTAATATGCTTTTGTACATGTTTACTATGTATACATGTAACATATATTTATTATGTAGAATAAAAAGTTATATATGTTTAAATGTTGAAAAATATAATAGGTATTAGTTAATTTAGCTTTGAAATTTTAATGTAAATTATATATTTCAAATAAAAAAAAAAAATTGCATATTAAATAACTAAAAATGAAACATGATGTAGGGGAATTGTGTTTAATAAATATGGGCAGGGTTAGGGGCTTGGTTTCCAAACGGTCATACAACCAATTTTAAAGTATGGAAGAAGAATACTAGGTTGAGATATGGATGGAGGATTAATTCAACTACATTTTCAAACGGATAGTTTGTCAATTCTTTTGGGTAGGGTTTGATAATTAAAGTTTAAAAGTAGCGTAAATTAAAATATTTAAGAATGCAATATTCATGATAATCTTTTAAACTCGTATATTTAGCAATAAATTTTAAAATTTTAAAATATATTTTTTATTTGAAAATTTTCTAATATTGAATGTGGCATTTCATTTTAACATTTACACAATAAATGAAATTCAAAATGTTGTGCATTGATTAAATAATTTAAGATTTTAGTATATTTTAATAATTTATGTTGAATTTTGTTTACAGTTACAAACATGACAAGGAAATGGAAAAGAAAAAGTAAACGCATAAATGACACAAATTATCCAACATAATGAAGGAATTCTTAGGTGGAGGAATATATATATATAGCTGTATTTCATTTGAAGTGGGAAAGATAGAGAATATTTCAAAGGCTAAATAATAATAATAATAATAATAATAATAATAATAATAATAATAATAATAATAATACGAAGTCAACTTAATTTCTGTCTAATTTCTTTTATTTTTCTTAATTTACCTAATAATTTATGGGCTAACAACAAATGCGACTTTTCCTTAATATATAAAATAATAAAATGGTTTTATTTAAATATCTATAAGTCAATGGCAATTGGTTGTTTAAATATTTTAAAATGATATATATGACCTAGTTTAATTAGCTTCAACTTGAATTTTTTTGTGATTTAGAGTCCGTTTGTGCTTTTTCAGCCTTTTCTAGTGTTTGTTTAGCTGAAAATAATTTCCTAAGTAAAATGAATTACAAAACATGGGAAAACAAAGCCTTAATTCTATCTCAGCTCCTAAACATAATTCCTAACTTTGCCCCTATTCAAATGACTTGTAAAGCTTGAAACCCCGAGTTTAAATTCCACCATAAAATTTATATTGGTGAATTAATTATCTAACCATTACTTTTGAAAACTACTATTACTATAATTTCAGCATATACATATATTTAAGAAATTGAAGGAGCCATAGGAAGCCTGTTCCCTTCACTCTTGAATTTAAGCCTCCGTTTGTTTGTCAATAAAATATTTTTAATTAAATTTCGTAATAAAATAGTCATTTCGTATTTCGTATTTAAAATTTAGTATTTCGTATTTAATATTTAGTATTATATATATAACTAATATTTTTATCATGTTAATATAGTTTCAATGGACACCATACGAGGTCCGCAATTGACAAAGAAGTCCGAGGAGTTCTTTCAAAATCTGAACCTTTGGTATGTGAAGGTCCGATTGATCAACTATGCCACCGTAGAGATGCACCAGTTAGATCGGGTTCTGCATCAATTTGGATTCCGACAACCGATTCCCGTGGCACCTGAGGTGCTCGATTATGAGCACAAAGTCGAATTACGACAGTTGCATACGGATTGGCCAAGATTTTGGTCAGCATATATCAAAATGTGGGAGAACCGGTATGATCATATACCTACTCGGGAATCGATCATCGTTCTTGAGTTAGCGTGCGTACCGGAATACATGTCATGGTTTAGGATCCATGGCAAGCCGTATTTATTGTCGGAAGAGGAGAGGCGACGACAACTTCGTGAATAAAGGGAACGGCGGGGCCCTTTAAATCCAAGGAGAAGGGGTGATGAGACGAGACCATTAACAGCACCGACAGAACCACCGGGCCCATCAACAGCGCCCACACAGTTACCGGGCCCAACACTTCAGCCGACGGCACCCACATCACAACCTTTTCAGATTATGCCAGGTGCGTACCCTAGCCCTTATATGTATTCTAACCCTTATATATTTCCTTTTTCGAGTCCCATGGCAGGTTGGAATGCATGGCCCGGTTCGAGTCTGTTCCCGACTACTCGACTGGCCAGCCAATCTTGAGGCCACTGTCGCACGAAGGATCGCACGAGGCGCCGTTAGGGAGCTGTTCTTTTTACCAGTCTCCTTCGCCGTATGGGATTTAGACACCCCCGCCATGGTTTATGCAAACACCTCCCCAATCTTTATTTTATCAAGGTGGGTCATCCTTCCAACACCCACAACCAGACCCCCTGCAGGAGGAACCAGAATCCCCACCTGAGGTTCCAGTACCCCCGCCGGAAGCTAAAAGAAGGAGGAATTCAGCGCGTAACCGTCGACCACCTCCATGTGGCATTGATTTCGATCGGCACCAACATTGATCTCGACAGCCATTTTTTTTATTTTTTTATTGTAATTTATTTTTTATATATTTAATAAATTAATAAAAGTTGTTTTTATATTTTTGTAATCTATTTTTTATTTTTAATGAAGTAAAAGTTGTTTTTTTTTGTAATTTAATTTTTATATCTTAAATAAAGTAAAAGTTATTTTTTGTTTTTATTGTAATTTAATTGTTATATCTTTAATAAAGTAAAAGTTATTTTTATTTTTATTGTAATTTTTTATTTTTTAATCTATTGTTTTTATTTTTAATAAAGTAAAAGTTGTTTTTTAATTTTTTATTGTAATTTATTTTTATATATTTAATAAAATAAAATTTGTTTATTATTTTTATTGTAATTTAATTTTTATATCTTTAATCAAGTAAAAGTTATTTTTTATTTTTATTGTAATTTAATTTTTATATCTTTAATAAAGTAAAAGTTATTTTTTATCTAATTCGCTCGAATCCAACGGCGAACTTGTACGGTCACGCGTTTTGTGTGGTAATTCAAGAAACTCCAATGCATCGTCTTGAGATAGATCGACATTATGCATGTGGGCTGGAGGTGAGTACGCCCTAAATAGTGGATCTTCTTCTTCTTCATTTGAACCGCCTTCAACATCTTCACATACAGTTGGAACAGGCTCCGGTTCAGAAAATAATACAACTTCTGCACCATCGGGCCTGGGCTCTCGAGGTGGATCAACATCGGACTCATTATCCGACCCACCATCATCTACAACGAACGAGGGCCCCTCGCCGGTGGATGTCGTGGGGAGTACATTATCCCTTCTTAAACAACTTTTGTAACGTTCTCAATCATATGTGGATTGCCAACCATTAGAAGTTGATGATGTTCCCCAATACGTATTTCTAGCATCGAACGTCGAAGGAAGGATATACCTCAAGATAGGATGATCCACTGGCAAGATGAGTTTCCACCATTGCCTCAAAGCTCCGAGGACCTTTGATGTCAAATGAGTCATATCTCACCGGATCAACCAAAGCGCAAAATCTATACTTAGTAGACTGAACTTTCATTGGCGTTGTTTCGAAGATTTTACGCCTAATTCTTTTGCGAAGTTCTGTCAAATCTATGTTCCGATTAAAACCCAATCCCACTGTGTTCTCCGATAAAAAACACCATTTTCGATGTCACAAACCTCACCATCAACATTAATACGTTCACTCATTTTCAGTTTCTAATTTTCTTTTGCCTCAATTTCAGTTATGCAACCTGAGAATGAAATTTGGCTGATTTATAGTCTAATGATTGCCGAGACTCATCAGAGCAAAAGAGCATCCACGTGGGAGCTTTTTTTCAAGACTTTGCCGACAAAGCATCCTGCTTGAAGCGCTTTGGTCACTATTTGTTCAGAAACGTCTTCTCAAAATTATTTTACCAGATACAACTATAGCAAAAGAGCGTCCACGTGGGAGCTTTTTCCAGTACTCTTGATGACAGTGCATCCTGCTTGAAGCGTTTTGGCCACTATTTGTTCATAAATGTCTTCTCAAAATTATTTTGCGAGATACTACTATAGCAAAAGAGCGTCCACGTGGGAGCTTTTTTCAGTACTGACAGTGCATCCTGCTTGAAGCCTTTTGGTTACTATTTGTTCAGAAACGTCTTCTCAAAATTATTTTACCAGATACAACTGTAAAAAAAATTCAAATAATTTTTATTTTGCTGATATATTTTTCCCAAAATTCTAAACTTAAAATTATTCTAATTAATTAACCCTATAATCTAGTCCATCAATTTTCTTCTAAAATCCTAAACCCTACGACCCTAAAAATCCATAAACCGTAGCCTTAAAACCCTAAAAACTCATACCATATAACACTACAAACAGCTGAAAAATCTAACGGGGGTTGGAGGGCAAAGGCTGTTTGCATCCCCCAAACGCTACCGACGTGGGCGCTTTTGGGGGAAATGACCTTTACATAAATAATTAAATTTTCGCCCATTTCTATATTTATTTTTTTAATTTTGATATATTTTAGTAAATTACCCTATGATAGCTCTATCGTATTGCTTCTCCTTCAAATAATCAACATGTATCATATATTTGCATTGATTAAAAGTTTTAAATGAGTTGACATGTTGGCAATTTATACCATTGGAATTGTTTAAGATAGATTTCGTATTTATACCTAGGCTTGAAAATGTATATTCAAATCTAGCTTTGAAGTCAATAACTTTGACTATATCCAGTTGAATGAATATATTGAAACCTACTAATAATCAAATAAATAAAACAACAGTTGAATCCATAAAACAAATAAATCCATGAGTTATATACATATATTAAAATTTTTTCCTAATTATTTCCATAACATTGCATATTCTTATTATTTATTAACTATATTTAATATTTATTTAACATTACGAGCACCGCTAGAAGCTAGCATCAAAAATGCATACACTTGTCACTTGTACATGCAAAATATTTGTTAAAATATAAAATTTGAAATTCTAAAATAAGATTTTCCGTGTCATGTCATCATGTACAAAATTAGATGTGGAAGGATTGAAATTTTGTGGTTTTGATCTTCCGAATTAGCACATAAATATTTTAAAGAATGTGACACTTTTTTTTCTAAAAGTTATTATGTGTAATTCGGGAACTATAACCCTAATATATATATTTTACACATTAAGCTTAATTTCTAATCAACTCATCATTAATTAGAAATTAATTACTAAAATATCTATACATATTTGACTCATAATTTACTTAATACTGAATTATCAATAAATTTTAACCAAATTATATCACTTTTAATTTAAGTTAACATTTATGATAGTAAATAATAATATGTAGTTATTATTATATATTTCCACAATATTTTTGAAAAATAGAAAACCATAAATCAAAACAAATACAAGGAGAATAATAGAAGTCCAAGGTCAATGATGAGTAAGATTTTGCATATGGACGCAACCATTAAGTTATTATATATATTGCATTCATCTTAACTGTGTTTTATTTGTGAGGAAGTCAACTTTCTACTCACTAGATATTCGTTGGAAAGAAAAAAAAATCTATTTTTAAAGTTAAGAGTTCAATATATTAGTGTAACATTTTTTGATATGTTTTTATTATTATTATATTTTAATAATTTATTTATATAATTGTCCTTATTAATATTTATGAAATGATTGAATTTTTTACATAAAATAAATAATTAAAAAATTAATTTACGTTAAATTTAGCATGAATAAAATATATAAATCTAAAAAATAATAAAGGATGATGATTAAATTATTAAAATATTAATTATACAAAAGATGTATAAGTAGATCCCTTTATATATATTATTTTAAGTTTTTTAGGATGTAATACAATAAAATGGCTTATACAATGGGTGATGCAATTAAAAAAAAGTACCAATTGAGTATTAACTCGATTGATATTAGTAATGTTGTCAGTGAAAGAGAAAGTGAGTTCGAGCGTGTTAAAGTGCATTACCTTCCTATTTAACGGTTGCGGAGGACTATAGATAATTTTAAGTATTATATTAAAAGGAACAGATATAATAGTAATATATAATAAAATTAATTTTAGAAGGAAAAAAAAGTTAACGGGGTATGTATGTGTATATTATATTCATAATCATAGTTGATTATACCAAGTCAACCGAATGTAATTTGTATAAGTTGGAAATTTTATTGAAAACGAAGTTACCTAAATGTTGCTTTGTCTATGCGCTTATGTGTATATGTGAATAAATTAAGGAAATTGTGAAAATATTTGACTTTCCTCCTGATTATGTTGTTAGGTTAACTTTATCATATATTTTTATATAAATTTGAATATATTAATAATTTAATTTTGATTATTATCGGGACTGTGTGTGATTTTTTATTTCTTTTTTTGTAAAAAAGGGTTATTGATTTTGACAATAGATACAAAGATTCAGATTTTAAATTGCCGAAAGTTTAGGGTTTAAGAAATTTCAAAATCAGGGAAGAAACTATTAATGCCAACATTTACAGAACTTTGGTTTTCTCCCTCAAGAATAAGAGATTAAGAGGAAAGAAAAGGAAGTGATAAATGAAATTTGGTACTTGGGAATGTAGAAGGCCCAAATTGCCCGGGCCCAAGTCAACATCAACTCAAAAAAAAAAAACAAAACAAAACCCCCAAAAAAAATAAAATAAACCCAAAATAAATTCTAGCCCAATAAGCTCAATTTACAGATGGCCCAAAAGGCCCAAAAATTAAAAATTTTTTGTAAGGCTAGGGTTTCGAAAACCCTAGCCAAGCAAATTAACCAACCCCACCGCCTATACCCGCCACGAACCCGCCTTCGACACTGAGACACTTGCCCGTCGCCTCCTCCACCGCTCCACCACGCCCTACCACCGCAAACACACAAAAAAGGACAATAATAGCAAGAAATAAACAAAGGCATACGATTCTTTTTTTTTCCATCTCTGTTATAAAAACCGAATGAAACAATGTAAAGGGGCTCCTCTTTTATTTTTTTTGAAATCAATACAAAAAAAGAACAAAGATTCGAACATAAAAAAAGAAGAAAAAGCAAAAAAAAAAACGAAATAGATCAGCAAACGACGAAACAGAGACGAAGAGGTGATATTTTTACTGTCAAAATTTTATTTTTATTTTATTTTTTTTAATCCTTTCATTCATGCAAATATACCTAAAATACATATATAAACGGTAAAAAATAAAAAATCTTACCAAATCAGAGTTGATCATAGTGTAAAGGCGGCCGACGACGGCGCCGGCGCGGCTGTGATCTGCCGAAATCCCACCGAATCCCCCCTTTTTGCAAAGAAAAAAAGAAGAAAAAGAAGTTTTTTTTTGAAATGCCTGCACAACTGATTTTTTCCTTATTTTTGGGCTTTAAATAGCCCCTCAAAACGACGTCGTTTTGGGGCTGGCCCTTAATGCCCAAAACGACGTCGTTTTGGCCTTGACCCGCGTGCGACCCGACCCGCTCCAGGATCCACAGTGTTTTGAAGGAAGGGCTAATTGCACTTTTAGCCCTTCCGCATTTTTATTGTTTTCAATTAAATTTTATTATTTTAAAATCTAGCCCGAACATTTAGTCCGGCTTTCAATCTGTCCTCCTCGACGCGTTTAAACTTATGGAAAATTGCCTTTTGGTCCCTCCAATCCTTTCACGCGTAAATAGGTCCCTAATCTTTCTTTTATTTCAAATTTACCCAAATTTTGCTTTTTATTTAATTTAGTCCTATTTTTATTGATTCACTTTTAACTTAGCTAAAACTTATTGCTATTATTATTTTTTATTATTATTATTTACCATTATTATTATTTTATTATTAATACTATTATTATTATATTATTATTTATTTTACTATTATCTATTACTTATTGCTATTATTATTATATTAGTATTTATTATTACCATTATTATATTTTTATGTACATATTTTATTATTAACGTGTTTCACTAATTTTACTATTATTATTATATTATTATTATTTGTTATCTTGATTACATATTTATTATTATTGGTTTGCTATTATTATTATTATTTATTATCACGATTGCATGTGTTATTATTTTATTTTATTTTTTTATTTTTATTTTTATTTTTTTGTTTACCATTATTGTGATTAAGATTATTATTTTATACATTATTATTATTTGTCGTTTTCATTATTATTATTGCTATCTATTTTATCATTATCTTATCGTTATTATTACTACTATTATTTTTTTTATGTATGTATTTTTATTTATTTATTTTTATGTATTATTTCTTTTGTTAGTACCCATCATTTTTTTGTATTATCATTATTATTTTATTTTCATTTCAAGTATCATCATTATTATCTTGTCATTGTTATTTCTTATTTTTATTTATTTATTTATTTATTCATTTTTATTACTACTTTGTTATTATCATATTATTATTATTATTATTATTATTATTATTATTATTATTATTTGCGCTTTTTATTTATAACATTCACATCCACATTTGTTTTCTTCGCTTTTGTACTATATTATTGAACAAAACATCTTTCGTAAAATCATCATATTTCACCTAAAAGATTTCAAAATAAGGCAATGTTTTGTATTTAGAAACTCGGGAAATAGTGCCCTAACGTGCTGGGTTGCGATTTTCCGTTTAACTATATAATTTAACATCCTTTTTACGAAGTTTCGCGAATCACGAGACGACTTTAATTGCGAGAGATTAAAACATCGTGTCCTAACGTGTTGGATGTGATGTTTATATCTTTTCGGGACAAAGAAATCTCAAGTTTTGACTCAAGCCTTTTCTTAGAATTAATCCGATACGATGCATTTTGTAAAGTCGCTACACTCCATTTAAAGATTTTTAAAATAAAGGCGATGTTTTGTATTTAGGAATTCGGGAAATAGTGCCCTAACGTGCTGGGTTGCGATTTTCCGCTTGACTAAATAACTAAACATCCTTTGATAAACTTCAGAAACCATGAGATAGCTTTGATTACGAAGGTTTAGAACATCATGTCCTAACGTCTTTGGATGTGATGTTTGTATCCTCTCAAGCAAAGAAATCTCAAAATTATGGCCCTAATTATCCAAACATTTTCAAAGGATCCGTATTTTAAAACTTTTTCAAACTTCCGACATTAAGACACTAATTAATCATTTTGGTACCAATTTTGGGCGATCGATGGTGCTAGCCCTTCCTCGTATGTAAATCGACTCCGAACCCGGTTTTAAAACTTGCAGACCAAAAAGACTGTTTTAGTAAAACAAAATGTTTTATTAAAATAAAGGTGATCCGATCACACCAAATAAAGGTCGGTGGCGACTCCTGTTTTATTCCTGTTTTCAAAACCAAAGTCGAACCCTATTTTGTCTCCAAAAAAATGGTTACGACAGCTTGGCGACTCCACTGGGGATCGATTTAGAGAGTCAAGCCATAAATTGATTATTTTCTGTCTTTTGTCGGAAGTTTGAAAGCTCGATTTGAAAATTACGATCTTTTTATTGCATGTTGTTTCAATTTCGGCATTACATTGCATGACCGTTGTGGTCACACCTTTAAGTGAGAGTGAGAAGCTACTCCTTCGTGAGGTTTTCACCTCCGTGCGTGATAGTGGATTGCTTTCGGATACATCCGCATTCTATGTCTTCGTGAGATTTTCATCTCCGCGACCATAGGGAAATGTATTCCCCGAATCAACTTGGTCCATATGAGCCTATAATGGGTGAGGATTGAGGAATCATCGTTCAGTACCCTCTTTAGAACCGAACTTCATATAGTCACCCTAAGAACCCACCCTAGGTAAAGCCATGCCAAACCCTAATGGTTAACAGATTAGGTATTTTTATTCTTTGCTTACTTGTGTATGGAATACCGATTTGCTTTATTTTATTTTTATTTTTGCATGGCATATTCATCAAAAAGGTGTTGATTCATGTTCAATTGCCAAATAGATAGCTTGCCATAGAAAAGGGGTTTCTTGATAAGGTGAAGGACAATGCGGCCGTCCGAATATGGGTTAAAACAGTGCAGTAAGAAAAAAGTGATAGTCTTACAGAAGGGCATATGTCAGAATTATGGAACTTCACACGTATTAGTGTCACCCAAAATAATCTTCAAGAGATGAAAGAGATATGGAGTCAATGGGACGATGAGATCAAATGACTATTCTACTGTCATTACGGTGATCTGCCTTATCTGCTCGACATCAAGGTAGACCAGCACTTATTCCGAGCTATAGCCCAATTTTGGAATCCCGCTTATAGTTGTTTTACTTTTGGGAAAGTGGACTTGGTGCCTACTATAGAAGAATACACAACTTTACTCCGTTGCCCAAAAATTCAAACTGACAAAGTTTATGCAAGACCATTAATGTCCCCACCTTCTTAAAAAAGTCGATGAATATTACGGAATGAGCGAAAAAAGGTTGCAAATGGATAAAACAAAAGGGAGATTGTAAGTGCATCCGTTGGAGGAATTTAAGGATTTGATCATAGCGCATCCCGACGTGAAGAAAAGGGTTGACATTTTTGCCTTGAGCATTTATGGACTGATTATTTTCCCTAAAGCTCTAGGGCATATGGACGAGGCGGTCTCAGATTTATTCGACAGATTGGATAGAAGAGTCACACCCGTTCCTGCAATTCTGGCCAAAACTTTTAGGTCCCTAAGCGCGTGCCGAAGAGCGGGTGAAGGAAGATTTACCGATTGTGCACAGCTCTTACTAATATGGTTCAACAGTCACTTTTGGAAAGCGAAAAAGGCGTCGTGTCGAATCTTCTCCGAGGACTATTCTCCGCTAAAAGAATTAGCAGCCATGCCAAGGCGAGACGATCTTACAGAAGAAAAATGGATGATGATTCTGCAAAACCTGCAAGAAGAAGACGTAGAATGGAAAGCTCCTTTAATGATTCCTGATGAGATCTTATACCGGTGTGGAGATTTTGACTGGGTTCCTCTATTGGGAGTATGGGGAGCTGTTGGATATGCTCCTCTCCTCGTGTTGAGACAGTACAGATCGAGACAGTTTATACCTGTAACACAAGGTCTAATTCAGTGCGAATTTGAATACAAAGGAGACAATTGTAAGAAAAGAGTTTGTGAAATAGCGAGCGCTTGGAGTCGGACTCACAGAATGAAAAGGTTTGCCACTAACCCGATGACAACCCCCGAATATGACCGATGGTGGAGTCAGAGAATCAAAGACAACATTTTCACATCATTCCAAGAAAACGCCCGATCAATGGAAGAGCACCTGCAGGTAATCCCATCAGAGCTCGAAATCATCAAACAAGATTTTGAGAAAAAGAATGCGAAATTAGGGAAAAGGATAAAACAATTAGAAGAAGAGAAAATACAGCTAGGATTAGACGTTGGCATTCAGAAGCTGGAAGCTGAAAAGCTGAGAAAAGGGAAAAATAAGGCTGAGGAAGATTTGGACAGTTTAAAATAGACTATAAGAAGTCACAAGGTCAATGAAACTTGCTGGATTAGGAAAAACGTCAGAGCAATGGTGTCAAGAACTTAGAGAGGAAAAAAATAGATCTAGTCAATGGGAAAGAGAACTCCGAGATACTCAAGTTTGAGAAGCTACTCTAAAAAGAAGTTTGGTAAAAACCCAGAACGAGAAAGAGGAATTAAAGGCTCGGTGGCGAATTGGAAAGATCCTTGTATCAAGATCGTAGCCGCAACTCTGCAATGAATTAAAGGCTAGTCTGAGTAAAATTGAAGAAATGAAAGCAAGAATCGAAGAGCTGAAATCTGCTTTACATGGTTGCGAGCTATGGGTGGAGCTTCTTTAAGTCAATGAGGAGCGTTGGAAGCAACAACTTTATCATGCTCAAAACCAAGTCAGAGACCGGGATTACATTATGGGGGAAGCCGTGGCTCAAGTGCGAGAGGTGGCGGATCACTTACAAACCTTAGCAGGCCAAGCTGATGTATTAAGTTTATTTTACGAGTCGAAGTCAGAGCAAGGTCAAGAGTTAGCTAGGCTTCTTGAGAAAGTCAAGGCCTTAAGTATTAGGGCGAGGCCATATATGTAATCCATTTTATGTAAAGAAACTTGTTTTCTAGAAAAGTTATTCTAATGGAAATTAAATCAGAATTAATGCCTTTTTTGCATACATTTTATGCATTAGCATTACATTGCATCATGTGCATTAAATCTCACAAAGGAACCTTAAATTATGACAGTGACCCTGGAACATCGCTACAATACACGAGGCAAAACAAAAATCATGGATCAAAGAATGGAAAGACTAGAACAAATGCAAAAGGAAATACAGGAACAGATGCAAGAACGATTAATCAAGATGCAACAAGACATGATAGAACGAATGCAAGAATCTCAAAATAGCATGATGAATCAATTGGCGCAGTTGTTGGCCAATGAACGTGAGAAAGGAAAGGGCGTTGCTACTAGTTTGGGAAATGATAATGACGACCCTGTTTACCCTCCGGGTTTTACCCCACCTAATACCCAAGTGCCACCGGACGTACATCCCCAAAGGACGCCTGTTACCATTAGACCACAATATCAGGTTGGTACCGCGATACTAGCCCACCTTCCGACTGGTTCGGGTACTAACCCAGGGGAAAGTTCGGCTAACCCTGTGGTCCCGGATTTTGATGAACTGGCAGAAATGGACAAGGCAAAAATAGATTTGTCAAAGCAACTTGAGAACCATTGCAAGTGGCTAGAAGAAAAGTTTAAAGAAATAGAAACGGCTGACCATCGTTACGGGATGGACGCTAAAGACTTAAGTCTGGTCCCGGACTTAGTCCTTCCGCCAAAGTTCAAAACGCCAGAGTTCGAGAAATATAACAGGACTAGCTGTCCTGAGGCGCACATCACAATGTTCTGCAGGCGGATGGCGGGGCACCTTAATCATGACTAGTTGCTGATTCACTATTTTCAAGACAGTTTGGCCGGGTCTGCCGCCAAATGGTATAATCAGCTTAGTCGTGCCCAAATCAAGACATGGAAGGACTTGACACAGGCCTTCATAAAATATTATGGCCATGTGGCTGATATTGCTCCTGATAGAATCACACTCCAAAATATGAAAAAAAAGTCGGGCGAAAGTTTTAGACAGTATGCCCAGCGATGGAGAGAGGTAGCAGTACAAGTTCAGCCACCGCTTTTGGAAAAGGAGACAACCATGCTCTTTATAAATACGTTAAAAGCTCCTTTCATCAATCATATGCTGGGAAGCGCCACTAAAAGCTTCTCAGACATCGTGATGTCGGGGGAGATGATAGAAAATGCAATCAGATGTGGCAAGATAGAAGTGGGAGAAAGTACCAGAAAGACAATCCCAAAAAAAAGAGAGAACGATATAAATAACTTAGGTAAAGGTTATCCGAAGCCTATTACTGTAAATCAGCCCAAGGCTGTAATCGCTGATCATCAGGGCTCCTCTAGGCAAGAATCTAGTGCAAAGTAGAACACGGAGAAAATTCAATTCACGCCAATCCCAGTCACGTACAAGGAAATGTATCAGAACTTATTCGATGCACATGTTGTTTCCCCACATTACCTAAAACCCCTGCAACCCCCATACCCTAAGTAGTATGACGCGAATGCACAGTGCGAGTACCACGCAGTGATTGTGGGGCATTCAATAGAGAACTGTCTTGCTTTCAAAAAATTGGTAGAAAGACTCATCCACATGGGCGTTATAAAAGTAGACGATACCCCCAGCGCGGGGCACCCGCTGCCTAATCATGAGGTCAATATGATAGGCAAGAACATGGGAAGGAGAGTTAAAAGGGATGTTGACGAAGTAAAGACTCCGATGAAACAAGTTTGGAAAGAAATGATGAAGAGAAGATTAGCTGTATCAAGTCCGGTAGGAAAGCATGAAAGAACAAGAAGAGGTTGCGAGTTTCATAACATGGAAGGGCATGAAATCCAGGACTGTACTGAGTTCAGAATTCTGGTACAAAGATTGATGGACAATAAAGAGTTGGAGTTTTTTTAGATTAATGAAAGTCGAAAAGAAAGAAGCATTTGCTTGTTGGAAGATGAATCAGAAATAAAAGTCTCAAAAGTTAGCTATCCTTTGGTCATCATCTCACGGCCAAAGAACGATGGAACCGGGATAAAGACACCTCCGAAGATTGTGATCCGAAGACCTGCGGCCTTTTCATATGAAGATAACAAAAAGGTTCCCTGGAACTACAACTGTAATGTGACGATTCCTGGGAAAGAAGACTTGTCTAGCACTGCAAAGGGAAACCAGGAAGTAGGCTCCTATACACGTAGCGGGAAGCGTTACGACACGGCAAACCCACGGGTCGAGCTTGCAAAGGGGAAAACCTTGGTGGGCGAACAAAAGAAAGAAAGTACGACCAAACAGGAAGCTCCTATAAATGAGCCAGTGAAGGAAGACGAGGCTAGGGAATTCTTGAAGTTTTTAAAGCATAGTGAATACAGTGTCGTGGAGCAGTTGCATAAACAGCCGGCTCGTATATCTGTGCTTGACTTGCTATTAAGCTCAGAAGTACACCGCAATGCACTGATGAAAGTATTGAATGAAACTTATGTTGCTAATGATATCACCGTTAACAAGTTGGATCGTCTAATTAGCAATATAACTGCTGATAACTTCATCTTCTTTAATGATGACAAGATTTCACCGGGAGGTATGGGTTCCATCAAGGCCCTCTACATTACTACACGGTGCAAAGGATACACACTACCAGGGGTACTAGTCGATAACAGATCGGCGTTTAATGTTCTGCCATTATCGACGTTGAATCGGTTACCCATTGATAGCTCTCACATGAAGGCCTGCCATAATGTAGTAAGGGCATTCGATGGAACTGAAAGGAAAGTCATGGGGAGGATTGAAATACCTCTTTAATCGGCCCAAGTACATATGAAGTGGATTTCATAGTAATGGATATCAGGTAGTCAGATAACTGTTTGTTGGGGAGACCTTGGATACACTCAATGAGCGATCCCCTCATCCTTGCACCAAAAATTGAAATTAGTCACAGAAGGACGTTTGGTAACAATTAATGCTGAATAAGACATAATAGCAACCGTAACCAATGGTGCACCATATTTAGAAGCAAATGAAGAAGCGACGGAATATTCCTTTCGTTTTTTGGAATTCATCAACGCAACGTTCATCATCGAGGGAAACAAGATCCCAGTGCCTCAATTATCCAAAACCACAAAAATAGGTTTACAATTAATGGTCAAAATATAGAGCATCATCGAAAAGGGATGGGAAGGTATCTCTAAGGAGGAATCGAAGTCCCGAGATTGAAAGAAAAAAGAGACCTCTTTGGCTTAGGATTCAAGCCGAATGCCAAGCAAAAGAAGAGAGAGTTAGAAAAGAAGCAAGAATAAAAGAAAGCGCGTTTGGGCGGAAATGAGATTAAATGGGAACCGATGATAATTCCTCATATTCGTGAGACCTTTATATCAGGAGGGGTTATCCATCCGGGGCGAGAAACGAAAATGAAGAAATCGTGCATGTCAACGCTATATCTGAGGGGGAAATTGAGGAAGAAAATCGGAATGGCATCCGCCCCTATGAGCCAAGCAAATGTTCTAAACAACGGATCATGGAGGAGATTCCTATAGCTTTTAGAACTTATTCGAGTAATATTCGAACACACTTGTTACTTTAAGTCTAGAAGCAATAAGAGTCCCTTTTGTGAAGCATGATTTTGTATAAGGCATCGTTATTTTCAATAAAATACATCTCCGCCATCTTTTGAGCAAATTTTCTTTTATGATCATTTCATTCATTATCATTATTCTTTCTGTAGATATTCTTCTAAACATTTCTATTTTTCATTTATGATACCAATAAGCATACCTAGATTCTGTGATTCTATGAGCCTTTATTCATCTACATAACAGGTCCCCAAATATCAATGATTTGAGTAACGCTACCGATGACTCAGAATGTCCTTTTGAGCAAGATATGGGTGCGGAAGATTTTCAGGATTTTGGAGATGACCAAGGCTGTAACTTAGCTCCTGAACTGTTAAGGATGGTAGAACAAGAGGAGAAACAAATCGTACCTCACAAAGAATCAGTGGAAATAGTGAACCTAGGAGATGGACAAGAAAAGAAAGAAGTGAAGATTGGAGCCAGATCGCCGAGAGACAAAGCAAGACCTCATTGAGTTACTCTAAGAATTCAAGGATGTCTTCGCATGGTCATATCAAGACATGCCCGGGTTAAGCACTGATATCGTGGTACACCGTTTGCCCATAAAAGAAGAATACAAGCCACCCAATGAAACTTGAGGATGAGGCCGACATTTCTCGAAAATAAAAGAAGAGGTCAAAGTAATTTGATGCGTGTTTCTTACAAGTGGTTAAGTACTTGGAATGGGTAGCCAATATCGCACCCGTCCCTAAGAAAGATGGGAAAGTACGAATGTGTGTAGACTACAGGGATCAAAACAAGGCTAGCCCAAAGGATAATTTTTCGTTACCTCATATCGACACCTTAGTGGATAATACGGCGGGTTATTCATTGTTCTCATTCATGGATGGCTTCTCTGGATACAACGAGATAAAGATGATTCCTGAAGACATGGATAAAACCACGTTCATAACCATGTGGGGAACCTTTTGCTATAAGGTAATGCCATTTGGGTTGAAGAATGCGGGAGCAACATATCAGAGAGCCATGGTAACCCTATTCCATGATATGATGCATAAGAAAATTGAGGTTTATGTCGACGATATGATCGCCAAGTCTCGAACCGAAAAGGAGCATATCCAAGTCTTAAGGAAATTATTTTTGAGGTTGAGGAAAGTCCAACTGAAGCTTAACCCGACAAAGTGTACCTTTGGAGCCAGGTCAGGGAAACTGCTAGGATTTATAGTCAGTTAAAAGGGGATTGAGGTTAACCCAGACAAGGTCAAGGCTATACAAGAATTGCCTCCGCCTCGTACGCAAAAGGAAGTTCGAGGTTTCTTAGGAAGATTAAATTACATTGTTCGGTTCATTTCACAGTTGACTAAGAAATGTGACCCCATATTTCGTCTTCTTAAAAAACACAATCCAGTGTGTGGGACGAGGAATGTCAAGACCTTCGACAAAGTAAAGCAATACTGTCCAATCCTCCCAGATTGACACCGCCTAATCCGTAGAAGCCTTTAATCCTCTATTTGATGGTACTTGATAATTCAATGGGATGTGTGCTCGGCCAAAGACGATGAGTCAGGAAAGAAAGAAAAGGCAATATACTACCTTAGTAAAAAGTTCACTGAGTGTGAAACGAGGTACTCACCAATTAAGAAATTATGTTGTGCCTTGGTCTGGACAACTTGGAGACTGAGGCAGTACATGTTGAATCATACGGCCTGGCTCATCTCGAAGCTAGACCCACTGAAATACCTAATGGAGTCGACTACTTTGAATGGACGGATGGCCCGATGGTAAATTTTACTTTTCAAGTTTGACATAGTTTATGTAAACCAGAAGGCGATAAAAGGAAGTGCAATAGCGGATTTTCTGGCCAGTAAAGCTTTGGCAGATTATGAGCCTTTGGACTTTGATTTCCCTAATGAAGACTTAATGTATGTAGAAACCACTGAAGAAGGTACCCCGAAAAATCATCCTTGGAAACCGAACTCGACGGGCATCGAACGCTATGGTCAATGAAATTGGGGCGCTTCGTGTCCCCAAACGAGATCATTACCCATTTACTTGTAAATTGGATTTTGATTGTACAAACAACATGGCAGAGTATGAAGCTTGCATCATGGGTATCCGTGCCACTATAGAACGTAAAATTAAGGTGCTAGAAGTATACGGGGACTCTACACTGGTGATTTATCAACTTAAAGGAGAATGGGAGACGAGAGATCCCAAATTGGTCGAATACAAAAGATTGGTCCAAGAACTGATCAAAGAGTTTGATGACATCACTTTCAGTTATCTACCAAGAGATGAAAATCAGATGGCTGATGCTCTAGCCACATTAGCTTCTATGGTACGAGCAAACAACAAGGAGGATATGAGGCCTATACGAATGAGCATTTATGAGGCTCCAGCCCATTGCTACAGCGTGGAAGAAGAGGAGCAAAATGATCACCCGTGGTATCACGATATACTACAATACGTGAAAGATCATAAATACCCCGATCAAGCAACCGAAAATGACAAAAGGATGTTGAGAAGACTAGCTTGTGACTATGTCTTAGACGGAGAGGTCTTATACAAAAGAAGAAAGGATCAAGTGCTATTGAGATGTGTGGATGGCGCCGAGGCTAAGCAGATCCTAGAAGAAGTCCATGAGGGTGTCTGTGGAACACATGCCAATGGGTTTGCAATGCCAGACAAATCATGAGATTCGGGTATTATTGGTCTACCATGGAAAGAGATTGCATTGATTATGCTAAGAAATGTCATAAGTGCCAAATTTATGGGGACAAGATTCATGTACCACCCTCACCTTTACATGTTATGACCTCCCCATGGCCTTTTTCTATGTGGGGCATGGACGTTATTGGACCAATCTCTCCAAAAGCTTCCAATGGACATCGATTCATCTTCGTAGTAATTGATTACTTCACTAAATAGGTGGAGGCCACTTCATATGCTAATGTGACAAAATCAGCAGCCAGCAAGGTTCTAAAAAAGGAAATCATTTGTCGATATGAAATGCCTGAGAGGATCATATCTGATAATGCGTTAAACCTGAACAACAGCATGATCGCAGAAGTCTGTAGGCAATTCAAGATCAGACATCACAATTCGTCACCATATCGCCCAAAGATGAACGGTGCAGTAGAAGAAGCTAATAAGAATATCAAGAAGATAGTAGGGAAGATGACTGAGACTTATAAAGATTGGTACAAGAAGTTACCATTTGCCCTTTTTGCCTATCAAACGTCAATCAGAACCTCCACCGGGGCAACTCCTTTCTCATTGGTTTACGGAATGGAGGCGGTTTTACCCATCGAAGTTAAAATTTTGTCCTTCGAGTATTGTCCGAATTGAAATTGGATGAAGCAGAATGGATCCAAGCTCGATATGATCAATTGAATCTGATCAAGAAAATAGGTCAAAGCTATCCGTCATGGTCGATGTACCAAAAGCGAATGATGCGAGCATACAACAAAAAAGTGCATCCAAGAGAATTCCACGAGGAGACTTAGTTTTGAAAAGATTCTCCCCATACAAAAGGATTTCAGAGGAAATGGATGCCAAATTGGGAAGGACCTTATGTGGTAAAAAGGCTTTTTCCGAGGGCTCTAATTTTGGCCGAGATGGATGGGAAAAATCTATCCAATCCCATAAATTCGATTCGCTAAGAAGTATTATGCTTGAAGAAGGAAAGGCTAAAGTGAAAACCCGTAAAGGGTGTTTTAAGACCTAGAAAAAAAAGAGAGGCCAAAGCGAAAACCCAGAAGGGCGCTTTGAGACTAAAGGGGCTTTGAGTCGAAAACTCGATAAGGGCGGCTCAAATTTGCACGAAAGAGGAGGTATGTGACAATTTTGTTCTCCTGCAATTAGCAAAAGGAGGAATGTTACACCTCGGAACATCTACAAAGCAACCGCAGATCTCCCAACATCTATTCAAATCAAAATGATCTTCTAAGGATTCTTGGTGAAGCTCAGTCGCAATATCCGAGGCACCTACTTTTTCTTTTTACCCATTTTTGTACTCCAATAATGTTTACTTTTTTGATTTAATCCAATTCCATTATTCATAAATTCCACTGTTATTTTAAATCTTTAAGTTGTTTGCAATTGAAATAACGACCCATGGACCTATAATGCTTCCATAAAATGAGTTCCACCTATTACTCTGGAAACCTCTAAACAGCGTAGGAACCTAAAATAAGATTGTTGTTTAGGAACCACCACACTTAGGGGTTGGAAACGTTCGAGGAAGAGGAGTCCAAAATTATGACCATTTCCTCAGATTCACAGTCATAGATATCAGACAAGATGTTACGTCTGTGCCGTGACCTTGACGAGCGAACGAGCAATTACAGCCCTAAGCTTTTAAAAAGAGATCATTCTCATGACATCCTACATTCATGCAAATGTCCTCCATAATATCATTTAGTTAGGAGCATTCGATTTATTACAATCATTGCATCTTAATGAAAAATCATCATTCTCATGACATTCTGCATTCATGTAAGTGTCATCCATATCACACGTAGTCAGGAGCATTTCAGTCATTCCGACCATAGCATCCGCATCCTTTGGCATAAACACAAACATATAAAATCGAGTTTACGGGATATGTCCTCAGAGGACGGTGTAGCAACACTATTGAAGATTACCTTCATTGCCACCGACCAAAGCGGTGGAATAGATGTAAGATCATCTTATTACCATCGACCAAAGGTGGGATAAGTTAAAGATTATCCTATTACCATCGACCAATGGTGGAATGGGTGGCCCTATTGCCATCGACCAGCGGTGGAATAGGTTGAATTGCCAGAAGATTGTCTATTGCCACCGACCAGCAAAGGGGAATAGGTTGAAGATCGTTCTATTGCCACCGACCAGCAGTGGAATGGGTCAAAATTGTAGATCTTGTCGCCCTAACCAAGAGTGGGGCAAGATCGAAGGCAAATCTTGGCTCCCAACCAAGAGGGAACATGATTTAGGCCACCGTCCTATTGCCACTGACTAGCAGTGGAATGGGTCAAAAATTGTAGATCTTGTCGCCCTAACCAAGAGTGGGGCAAGATCAAGGCAAATCTTGGCTCCCTAACGGTAGGGAATAGGATTTAGGCCACTGTCCTATTGCCACCGACCAGCCAGTGGAATGGGTCAAAATTGTAGATCTTGTCGCCTAGCCAAGTAGTAGGGCAAGATCAAGGCAAATCTTGGCTCCCTAACCAAGAGGGAACATGATTTAGGCCACCATCCTATTGCCACCGACCAAAGTGGAATGGGTCAAAATTGTAGATCTTGTCACCCCAACCAAGAGTGGGGCAAGATCAAGGCAAATTTTGATCCCTAACCAAGGGGAACATGATTTAGGCCATCGCCCTATGTCCCCGACCAGCAAAGGAATAGGCCAAAATTGTAATTCCGTCCCCTAACCAAGAGGGAGCATGGTTAAGCTTTAGTCCTATTGCCTTAACTAGCAAAGGAAGACGTCAAGACCAAAGACCTCATCTTTCCGGAGATGCAACGGAGCAATCCAAAATAAAACAAGTCACATCCCATTGAAGTCGCAGCAAGAGCAAATTGAAGCCACATAGCGGTGGAGTGGATCGAAGTAACAAGATGCGGTAGACTGGAATGAGGCTACATGAAGAAGAGAAGCACCAAAGAAGTCAGGACTCAGCAAGACCGGACAAATTTGGTCCCTCTTTATGTCTTTGCTCTATTCCCGTTACACGATAATGAGCAAAGAGGGGCAGCTGTAGAAGGCCCAAATTGCCCGGGCCCAAGTCAGCATCAACCCAAAAAAACAACAAAACAAAACCCAAAAAAATAAAATAAACCCAAAATAAATTCTAGCCCAATAAGCCCAATTTACAGATGGCCCAAAAGGCCCAAAAAATTAAAAAATTTTTCAGAAGGCTAGGGTTTCGAAACCCTAGCGCAGCAAAATGAACCAACCCCCACCGCTCTATACCCACCACCAACCTCGCCTTCTGACACCAGCCACTTGCCCGTCGCCTCCTCCACCGCTCCACCACGCCCTACCACCAGTAAACACGCAAAAAACAGAACAATAACAAAGAAAGGCAAAACAAAGGCACTCGATTCTTTTTTCTTCCATCTCTTGCTATAAAAAGCCGAATGAAACAATGTAAAGGGCTTCTCTTTTATTTTATTTTTTTGAAATCAATACAAAAAAGAACAAAGATTCAACACAAAAAAGAAGAAAAAGCAAAAAAAATCAAATAGATCAAGAAACGACGGCAAACAGAGACAAAAGGTGATATTTTTACTGTCAAAATTTTATTTTTATTTTATTTTTTAATCCTTTCATTCATGCAAATATACCTAAAATACATATATAAACGGTAAAAAATAAAAAATCTTACCAATCGGACCTCCGCCATGTATGGGGCCCGGTGACGGCTTGCGGCGAGAATCATCTAATCCTCTGGATCCCCTTTGCAGAGAAAAAGAAGAAAAAAAGTTTTTTGAAATGCCTGCACAACTGATTTTTTCGATTTTTGGGCTTTAAATAGCCCTCAAAACGACGCGTCTTTTTGGGGCTGGCCCTTAATGCCCAAAACGACATCGTTTTGGCCTTGACCCGCGTGCGACCCGACCCTCTCCAGGGGATCCGAGTGTTTTTGAAGGGAAGGGCTAATTGCACTTTTAGCCCTTCCGCATTTTTTATTGTTTTCAATTAAATTTTTATTATTTTAAAATCTAGCCCGAACATTTAGTCCGGTTTTCAATCTGGTCCTCCCTCAGACGCTGCGTGTAAACTTATGGAAAAATTGCCTTTTTGGTCCCTCCATTTTTTTTATTATAAATAGGTCCCTAATCTTTCTTTTATTTCAAATTTACCCCCAATTTGCTTTTTATTTAATTTAGTCCTATTTTATTGATTCACTATTTTAACTTAGCTAAAACTTATTGCTATTATTATTATTATTTTATTATTATTATTATTATTATTATTAATACTATTATTATATTATTATTTATTTTACTATTATCTATTACTTATTGCTATTATTATTATTATATTAGTATTGTTATTACCATTATTATATTTTTATGTACATATTTTATTATTAACGTGTTTCACTAACTTTACTATTATTATTATATTATTATTATTTGTTATCTTGATTACATATTTATTATTATTGGTTTGCTATTATTATTATTTATTATCACGATTGCATGTGTTATTATTTTATTTTATTTTTATTTTTTATTTTTATTTTTATTTTTTGTTTACCATTATTGTGATTAAGATTATTATTTTATACATTATTATTATTATTTGTCGTTTTCATTATTATTATTACTATCTGTTTTATCATTATCTTATCGTTATTATTACTACTATTATTTTTTTATGTATGTATTTTTATTTATTTATTTTATATGTATTATTTCTTTTGTTAGTACCCATCATTTTTTTGTATTATCATTATTATTTTATTTTCATTTCAAGTATCATCATTATTATCTTGTCATTGTTATTTCTTATTTTATTTATTTATTTATTTATTCATTTTTATGACTACTTTGTTATTATCATAATATTATTATTATTATTATTATTATTATTATTTGTAGTTTTTATTTATAACATTCACATCCACATTTGTTTTCTTCGTTTTGTACTATATTATTGAACAAAACATCTTTCGTAAAATCATCATATTTCACCTAAAAGATTTCAAAATAAGGCAATGTTTTGTATTTAGAAACTCGGGAAATAGTGCCCTAACGTGCTGGGTTGCGATTTTCCGTTTAACTAAATAACTTAACATCCTTTTTACGAAGTTTCGCGAATCACGAGACGACTTTGATTGCGAGAGATTAAAACATCGTGTCCTAACGTGCTAGATGTGATGTTTATATCTTTTCGGGATAAAAAAATCTCAAGTTTTGACTCAAGCCTTTTCTTAGAATTAATCCGATACGATGCATTTTGTAAAGTCACTACACTCCATTTAAAGATTTTTAAAATAAAGGCGATGTTTTGTATTTAGGAATTCGGGAAATATTGCCCTAACGTGCTGGGTTGCGATTTTTCGTTTGACTAAATAACTAAACATCCTTTTGATAAACTTCAGAAACCATGAGATAGCTTTGATTACGAAGGTTTAGAACATCATGTCCTAACGTGCTGGATGTGATGTTTGTATCCTCTCGGAGCAAAGAAATCTCAAAATTATGGCCCTAATTATCCAAACATTTTTCAAAGGATCCATATTTTAAAACTTTTTCAAACTTCCGACATTAAGACACTAATTAATCATTTTGGTACCAATTTGGGCGTATCGAGGGTGCTAGCCCTTCCTCGTGCGTAACCGACTCCCGAACCCGATTTTCAAAACTTCGCAGACCAAAAACACTGTTTTAGTAAAATATTTTATTAAAATAAAGGTGATCCGATCACACCAAATAAAGGTCGGTGGCGACTCCCGTTTTATTCCTGTTTTCAAAACCAAAGTCGAACCCCATTTTGTCTCCAAAAAAAAATGGTTACGACAGGGAAGAAAGAGGATAACAAAAGATGGGTGACGGATTTTGGTCAAAATGAAGATGGGTTTTAGTCGGTGAATAGCCTTCGTTTTGTATTAGTTGGTGTGAACCATTTTGGTAATAAATTAGAATGAGATTTTTTTTTTTATCACATCAATACAAATTTTGGCTCCTATTTATTATATTTGTGCAATTTAATTTATATAAACTGATATATTATGTATTGATTGGTGCATGAATGATATTAAAATATATATAAAAATGTTATTTTTACCTACTTTAAATTTTAACTAATGTAGCGACCTAAATTTTAGCACCGAAGCTAATTGAGGCGATTATTATAAATTTGAAAATAAAGTTTCGATTTTTTTTAAAAAAAGAGTCGCCACCGATCCTTTTTCCTAGGTATGATCGGACACCTAATAAATCCTCATTTTAAAAGAAAAATTATTTTTTTAAAATTTTTTAAAAAAAGGGCCGAGTTTAGGTTTACATCAAAATTCCAGAAGAAAAATAGGGTTCAGGAGTCGGTTACGCACGAGAAAGATGTTAGCACCCTCGTGACACCCAAAATTGGTATCTCGTTAAGCGTGCGGTGTATTAATTTTCAAAAATACGAGTTCAATTTAATATTTAATCGTGATCCGATTGAAACACGAGAATTTTAATAAATTATATATTATTATATATTCATTTAAATATAATTTGATAATTGACAAAAAATAAATATTTCATTTTAAAACACAATTTTTGAAACACGAGAATTTTGATAAATTACATATTGTCGTATTACATACATTTTAAAAATGAAATTTTGATAATTTAAAAATAACCATAAAAATAAACATTTTATTTTAAAATCCGAGAATTTTTGAATTTTTTTGAATTTTTTTAAAGAGGGCGTGTCGTATTTAACACGAATCGATGATAGCCACCCAACATAGCGATGAAATCGATGACTTAGTGTCAAATCGATTCGTTGCCCTATTTATTAAAATTATTTAAATTAAAAATATATAAATAAAAAATGCTTAAAAATACCAACAATATTAAAAACTAAATGTCATAAAAATACACGGACAAAATTAAAAAGTGGGAAAAAAAGAAATTATCGAAAAGCCCAAAATTACGGGCTTGAAGAATCTAGATACACGACCAGGGTCTTTTTTTTCTTCTTCTTTTTCTTCTTGGCTCTTTGCCTTTGGACTCGGGCGCCAGCCTACTTGGCTGGTCTGGGCTCTTTGTCTCGTTAGGCAAACATTTGCTATCTTTGTCTGGCTCGCTAGGCAATCGCTAGGCTCTGCTGATGGCGTCTGGGCTCATTTCTTTTTTTTTGTTTTTTTTAGGTTTATTTTGGGCTTTGTTGGGGGCTCACTGGTGGTTCATGGCATGCTGCCCAACTATTTAATTTTTTAAATCTTTTATTTTCTTTTCTTTTCTTTTCTTTTCTTCTTTCTTCTTCTTCTTCTTTTCCTTTCCTTCTTCTCCAAGATCTAGCCCAAGATCTAACCCACGCCATCTGCTGAACCCTGCCTCCGCTCTTCTCTTTCCTCCTCCTTTTTTTTTCATCTTTTTTTGAAACTTTCCTTCTTCTTTTTTTTCGTGAGTTGTGTATGGCTCCCTTTTTTGGGGAAAAAATCTCCTTTATGGTTGTTTTTTTTTTTGCGTGTATTAGATGGCTAGGAAGGAGGAGGCCATCCCTAGGCCGATGGTAGGAAAATCACTAAGATAGGTGCTCAAATCACGGATTGTTGCCGATTTTCGATAAAATCAATTACAAATGAAAAAAACGTATAGGTTGAAACATGTAATTTCTAGAAAGTTAAGGGGTTGAAATGTAATTTTAAAAAATTTAAGGGTCAAGATGTAATTTTAAGGAAGTTAAGGGGTCAAAATATAATTTTGGAAAAGTTAAGGGGTTAAAATATAATTTTGGAAAAGTTAAGGGGTCAAAATTTAATTTTAATTTTTTGTATTTTTCAATTTTGTTTCTAATTTTGAAAATAAAATACAATATTAATGGGCTAAAGCCCAAAGCTAAGTCCTAATGGGCTTAAATTTTGAAAAAGGATTAAAATAATTAAAAGCACTAAATTTTGTTCGATTGTCTAATCTTTATTCTTTATTGAAATAGAAATAAAAAAGAGTTCAAAGATGCTGAATTTTGCTCAACTCACCCACAATCCTTATGAGTTGATCTTTGAAAAATAAAAATAAAAAATACCTCGGCATGTGACCCAAGACTCAACTCACCTCACGCATTATGAGTTGACTTTTTTTTTTGAAAAATATAAATTGAAAAATACCTCGACGTGTGACTCGAGGCTCAACTCTCATCTTGCATTATGAGTTGATTTTGAAAAAATAGAAATTGAAAATACCTCAGCGTGTGACCCGAGGCTCAACTCACCTCTTGCAATATGAGTTGATTTTTTTGAAAAAAATAGCATTTGAGAAAAAATGAAAAAATGCCTCGGCATGTGACCCGAGGCTCAACTCACCTCTCACATTATAAGCTGATTTTTTTGAAAAACATAAATTAAAAAAATACCTCGGCATGTGTCCGAGGCTCAACTCACCTCTCGCATTATGAGTTGATTCATTTGAAAAACATAAATTGAAAATACCTCAGCGTGTGACCCGAGGCTCAACTCACCTCTCGCATTATGAGTTGATTTTCTAAAAAACAAAATCTTAAAAATGAGTTGATTTGTCTAAGGCTCAACTCACCTCTCACATCATGAGCTGATTTTTTGAAAATACATTAAAAAATACCTCGATGCTCAACTCACCTCTCGCATTATGAGTTGATTCTTTTGAAAAGCATAAATTGAAAATACCTTAGCGTGCGACCCGAGGCTCAACTCACCTCTCGCATTATGAGTTGAGTTTTGAAAAATAGAAATTTTAAAAAAACTACCTCGGCATGTGACTTGAGGTTCAACTTACCTTTTGCATTATGAGTTGATTTTTTGAAAAAGCAGAAATTAAAAAAAAAAATCTTGAAAGAATCGAATTAAAAAAAAACTTTTTTCATTGATTCAAGACATCTCCCAAAATTCCTTGCTCTACCGGGATACCTGTATATGTCATGTGTGATGTTATTATGATATGCACATGTTTGTCCTAAATGCTTTTATGACTACATGATCCTGCCATGCACCCTGGGTTGTTTGTCACGTGCCCCTTTTTTCATCATGATTTTCTTGAAGGCCCACATTCATTGCCTCAATCCTTGACTTTTCTCTCAGGTTTTGTACTCATCTTCAAGTTTGGTGAGTAACCCACATTTCTTCGTATATCATCCTCTTGCCCCCTGTTGAACTTTGTTTTTACTTTGGGGTCCTTGTACTTAGCAAATTCTCATCTAGGTAATGCTCAACATTCCTTTTGTTTAGAGTATGTCATTTTATTATTTATCGTTTAAATGAACCAAACATGATATGCTTGACAATGGCACAGTAGGTACGAAATAAACTCCTCACATTCATATTTATTTCAAAAGCAACAAGCAAAGAAAATTGACAAGGAATAGCTCAATAAGAAAACATTATAAAGAAAGGAAAGCAAATTCAATTGCCACTAATGCTCTAGATATCCAACGCATGAACTTCGCCACGTTTCTTGATCCTGGATCTTTTCGAGCACGGCTTCTTGTGTAGAAGATTTCGAGCTTCTAAGAATGCTTCAAATATTGTAACTTTGTCCTTCGACTCCCCGTTCAAAACGTCTTGCTCCTTAAGTCCGAACCCCCTTCATTAGGACGCCCTTTCAGGTTGTCATCCTGATCCTTTTTGTTTATCAAGACGCCCTCTTTCGAGTTTTCATCTTAATCTCTTCTATTTTTTAGGCATAATATTTCTTCACAGCATCTGAGTTCACTGGATTAGGTAACTCCCTCTCATCCATCTCAGTGAGAATTAGAGCCCCACCCGAGAATGCCTTCTTTATAACGTACGGCCCTTCCCAATTTGGTGCCCATTTTCCTCAAAAGTCTTTTTGTATTGGAAGGATCTTTCTCAGTACGAGCTCCCCTTCATGGAATTCTCTTGGCCGCACCTTCTTGTCATGGGCCATGATCATTCTCTTCTGGTACATCTGTCCATGACAGATTACCTTCAAGTGTTTTCCTTCAATAAGGTTTAGTTGATCATATCGAGCTCGAACCCATTCTGATTCCTTTAGCTTTGACTCCATCAAGACACGTAGGGATGGGATTCTACTTCTATGGGCAAAAGAGCTTCCATTCTGTAGACCAGAGAGAAAGGAGTTGCTCCCATAGATGTCTGCACAGTCGTGCGGTATGCATACAAAGCGAACAGTAGCTTCTTGTGTCAATCTTTATATGTCTCAGTCATCTTCCCGATAATCCTCTTAATGTTTTTGTTGGCCGCTTCAACAGCTCCGTTCCTTTTCAGGCGATAGGGTGATGAGTTATGATGCTTTATCTGAAATTGCTCAAACACTTCCTTCATCATCTTGTTGTTAAAATTCAAAGGATTATCTGAAATGATTCTCTCATTCAAACTATATTGACATATGATTTTTTTTTTTTACGAATCTACAAACTGTAGTCTTTGTCACATTAGCAAACGAAGCGGCTTCTACCCATTTTACGAAGTAGTCTATAACCACGAAGATGAATCGATGTCCATTAGAAGCCTTCAGGGAAATTGGCCCATAACATTCATGCCCCTCATGAAAAAAGGCCACGAAGAAGTCATGACATGAAGGGGCGAAGGAGCTGCATGAATTTTATCGCCATAAATTTGACGCTTGTGGCACTTTCGTGCGTAACTAATGCAGTCCCTTTCCATCGTCAGCCAATAATAACATCTGCCTAGCCATAATGAAACCATTGGCATGCGTTCCACAAATTCTTTCATGGACATCTTCAAGTATTCTTCTGGCCTAAACAGCGCCCACGCATCTCAGGAGCATTTGATCTTTTGCTCTTTTGTATAGGATATCCTCGTCAAGAACAAATCCAATAGCTATTCTCTTGATTATTCTTTTTTCATTCTCGTTTGCTTACTCGGGATACCTTTGATTCTTGATATACTCCAAAATATCATGGAACCATGGTCGTCCACCTGACTCCTTCTTAATGCCAAAACAATGTGCAGAGACCTCATATATACTCATTTGGAGAGGCATTATTTCAGTTTATCTGTTTGCTTTAAACATTGAAGCCAATGTGGCCAAGGCATCAGCCAATTAGTTTTCTTCTCGTGGGAAGTAGTTAAAAGTCACTTCTTTGAATTCTTTGACCAGCTTCGCAATGAGATTGTGATATTTGACCAATTTCGAATCCATTACTTCCCAATCTCCACGGATTTGATAAATTACTAATGTTGAGTCCCCATACACCTCTAAATTTTGATTTTTTGTTCAATAGATGCACGAAGTCCCATGACACAAGCCTCATATTCCACTATATTATTGGTACAAAAGAAATTCAGCCTGGCAGTAAGCGGGTAATGGTTCCTTTCTGGTAACACTAAGACTGCTCCTATCCCGTGCCCTAACTCGTTTGATGCACCATCAAAGCTCAACTTCCATGATTGATCTTTTGATAATTCATCTTCTTTTCAAAAATGCACATCAAGTCTTCATCCGGGAAATCGAATCTCAATGGCTCATTTCTTCCATTGCTCGACTTGCTAAGAAGTCAGCATCGCGCTTCCCTTTATCGAATTTTGGCTCACATACGTGATGTCATACTCAAACAATAGGATCTGCCATCATACCATTCTCCCTGAGAGTGCAGGTGATTCCATCATATACTTTAATGGATCCAACTTTGAAATTAACCATGTCGTATGATACAACATATATTTTCTGAGCCTTCAAACTACCCAGACCAAAGCATAACAGAATTTTTCAATTGACAGGTACTTTGCTTTATACTCTGTGAACTTCTTGCTGAGGTAGTAAATCACCTTTTCTCTTTTCCCCGACTCATCATGTTGCCCAAGTACGCAACCCATTGAGTTTTCGAATATGGTCAGATACAATATTAAAGGTTTTCAAGGGTTGGCGATACTAGTACTAGAGGGTTAGAAAAATACTGTTTTATCTTATCAAAGGCCACTTGGCACTCCTCGTTCCACTCTCCTAGATTATGTTTTCGAAGGAGTCAAAAAATTAGATCACACTGGTTGGTAAGTTGAGCAATGAATCGAGCAATGTAATTCAACCTTCCTAAAAATCCTTTGACTTCTTTTTGTGTGCGCGGAGGTGGCAATTCTTGTATGGCTTTTATCTTATCTGAATCAACCTCAATACCCCTCTCGTAACAATGAAACCTAGCAATTTTTTCGTGGTAGCCCCAAATGTACATTTGGCTAGGTTAAGTTTCAACTAGAACTTTCTTAACCTTTTGAACAGCTTAAGGTTCTCAACATGCTCTTTCTCTTCCCGAGATTTGGCAATCATATCATCGACATAAACTTCTATTTCTTTGTGCATCATGTCATGGAATAGCATCACCATTGCTCTCTGATATGTTGCCCCATCATTCTTCAATTCGAATGGCATCACCTTATAGCAGAACGTTCCCCATATTGTCACAAATGTGGTTTTTCCATATCTTCGGGAGCCATCTTTATCTGATTATAAATCGAAAAACCATCCATGAAAGACAATAAAGAATGTTTTGTTGTATTATCCACCAACATATCAATGTACGGCAATGGAAAATTATCCTTAGGGCTTGCTTGATTCAGATCGCGATAATCTACCACATTCGCACCTTGCCATCTTTCTTCCGTACCAAGACTATATTAGCTACCTATTCTGGATATTTGGAGACTTGTAGGAAGCCAGCATCAAATTGTTTCTGGACTTTTCTTTTATCTTTAACAACATTTCAGGTCTCTTTCGTCTTAGCTTTTGTTGAATGGGTTAGCATTCTAGTTTCAATGGGAGTCTATGGACCACTACATCCTCGTTCAACCTTGGCATGTCCTGATACGACCATGCAAATACATCTTTGTACTCACGAAGCAAGGCAATCAAATCATGTTTGGTGTTCTTTGAAATGGAGGTCCCAATCTTCACTTCTTGCCTCTTTTCTTCATTTCCCAAGTTTACTATCTCAACAATTTCTTGATGGGGTAGAATCTGTTTATCTTATTGTTCTACCATTCTTAGTAAGTCAGAAGACGAGACACAATCTTGACATTTTCTTCAACTTTGAATTCTCCTAAAAATAGCTTTCTCAAAATCGATTTTAGGACTTGTAACGGGATTGCTCATATCGTTGATATCTGAGCACCTGAAAGGTGAATGAAAAAGAAAACTATAGAGGAGCATCAAGGTATTGGAACCAACAAACATAATGTTATGGCATGATATGATATACATATAAGGACAGGCTGTGAGAATGGGGAATAATTATGAAGTTAATGAGAATGAAAAGACCATGACAAAATGCATCTCCATTAATGTTCATTAAAATAATAAAGAGCAAACATAAGCTCTTACAAAAGAATCCCACTATTACTTAGGGGCACACAAAAAAATAGAGAGTTAACATTGAGCATTACTCTGGAGAAAACTTAGAAACTACAAAAAGATCCACAATAGTCCAATTGTTCAAAACGAATCTAGGAGGACAATGGCATATCATTGAAACATTTTTAATTGTGCCATCCCCTTTGTTAACAACATTTATGCTGACGTTTTGAAGACTCATTTCAATCAATAACAACATGCTTCGTGAATTATCTTACCCTGGGTACATCATTCCCGCAGATATAAATGTTTTTGACAAAGAGGATGCGCTATGGGCTCCCATTCTAATTTCTGACCTGAGGCTCTTGTGATTCTTCTTTCTTGATCTTTCTATAGCTTTTTTTTTCTCTAACGTATATCTGGCTCGAGCCCCAAACCATATCGATCCTTGTGTTGTACTGGTTTCAATGCTCTAGCTATCCCCTACTGACATCTTTCCAAACCTTTTCTTCACTTGAGCTCCTTTTCCCACAGTCAACTTAATTCCCATCTTGGTATTCCTTGACAGCTTGGGTGTGCGAATCTTATTCCTTTCGGCAATAAATGTAGCATTGATAAATTCAAAAGAACGAAAGGAACATTCCACGACATCCTTGCTTACTTCGATGTATGGTGCATCAGTAGAGATAGATGCGACAATGTCTTCCTCACCTGCAACAGTAATCAAGCAATTATTCATGATAAACTTTACTTTTTGATGGAGAGATGAAGCAACTGCCCTAGCAGAATGAATCCAAGGCCTCCCTAAAAGGCAATTGTATGAAGGCGTGATGTCCATGACTTGGAATTCAATATCATATACACACGGGCCCACCTCTAGAGGAATTTGGATCTTTCCCATAACATCTCGTTATGTCCCATCAAATGCCCTTACTGTGGAATGATAAGACCTTAGATAAGACATATCAACTGGCATCCTGAAAAGTGTGGCCAAAGGCATGACATTGAGTGTAGATCCGATATCGATGAGCACATTGGTACTATGTAACTTTTGCAACTGGTTGTAATATGCAATGCTTTTACAAAGCCTCTACCATTTGGTGGTATTTCATCATCACTAAAAGAGATGAAATTATCCGCATTCAGGTTATTTACCCACCTATCAAGCTTTTCTACAAATACATTACTCGCCACGTAAGCTTGATTTAACACTTTTAGAAAGGCATTTCGATATGGCTCTGAGTTCAACAGTAGAGATAACACCAAGATTCTTGTCGACTGCTTGTTCAATTGCTCCAAGACGTTATATTCACTGTGTTTAATGAACTTCAAGAATTCATGTGCTTCCTCCTCATTCACAGATCTTTTAATTTCTTACTCAAACTATATTTCAACATCAACCTCAGCCTCATGCATTGGTGCATTTCCTTTTGATTCGAGTCAACTGTTTTCTTCTTTGGTTTAACCATTTTGGGGGAATAACACCTTCCGCTGCGGGTAAAGTGTCCTACTCCGCTAATATCTCCAATCACAACCTTTGACTTTTCACCTTCGAGTACGATAATATTAACATCATATTTCCATGGTACCGCCTCATTGTCCTTGTAAGGGAAAGGAGATGGTACTTCAATTATCATTTTTGGTTTCACTTTTTCCTTTTTTGCCTCGTAATAAATCACCAAAGGTCGATCGACGCTATAACGGGAACCTAATGATTGATTATCAGAAGCGTATATTTCTCCTTCATCGGCCTCTTCCACTCTGTTAAAGATCTCGACCTCCTTGTTGTCCATCATGTCTTGAAGTAATTTTCTGAATCCATCATAAGACTGGATGTCATGCCCTTCGATACCATGAAAATCACAAAAATATTGACTTTTTGTGTTTCCTTCTTTGAAAATTCTATTGGGATGAAAGAACGGCCCATTTTCAACCATTACCTCCCAAACCTTTCGCAAAAGTGTCTTTATTTCAGAAACACAACTTTTGGCTCGCCACCTGTCTTCCTTTGTCACCACACTCAAGTTTCCTTCAAGTATGGTTAGAAAGAGTATTTCCAACCACATTACTAATGCCATCAAATCTCAGAACGCCAGTATTGATGAGATCTTGAACCTTCCTTTTAAAGGCGAGGCAATTTTCTGTAGAATGCCCTTGATTTCCAACGTGATACATGTAACTAGCATTAGGATCATACCATTTTGGGTATGGAGGCTTTAGAGGTGCCATATAATGTGGGGATATTAATTGCTTCTCTAATAGTTTCGGGTATAATTCTCCGTATGACATGGGAATTAGGGTGAATTGAGGTTTTTCGAGATTGGGTCTTCACTTGGTCTTTGTTTATTTTGGGTTGGCTTTGTATGGGCATAGTATTTGGTGGGAACATGGTGAATGGTCTTTAATTACTTGTAGCGTGAGACGGGTAAGGAGGAGGTGCTTGATAGTAAGGGCTTTGGGAAGAAAAATAGAAGTTTGAAGGTAGGCGATATCGAGGTCGTAATTAGGTTGGGTACGGATTAGAAGTATAGTGACTCTCGGTTCCCACCATATAGGTTTTTGCCTCTTTTTTCTTTATGGGTACTGCCCTTTTCGAACTCTCGGGGCCTTTCATCCTTCTACTCTTGATGGCATTCTCTATAAGTTCCCGGATATTACAATATTTACGAAGTCTTTCATGGTGCTTCCTACCAACTTATCGTAAAACGGCGCTTTCAAAGTGTTGATGAAGAGGACCGTTATCTCAGTTTTAGTTAATGGGGTTTCTACTTGGGCCGAGATATCCCTCCATCTTTGTGCATATTGCCTAAAAGTCTCAGTCGACTTATTTTTCATCATCTGCAGAGTTAGTCGATCAGGTACCATATCGGATACATGCTTGTATTGTTCACAAAATGCTGATGCTAAGTCTTTCCATGATTGGATCCTTTCTCTACTGATTTGATTATACCATCGAAGAGTCGATCTGACCAAGCTGTCTTAGAAATAGTGTATTAGCAATTTATCCTTATTCACGTAACCAGTCATCTTTCGAAAAAACATGATAATATGCGCCTTTGGACATCTCGTTCCATCATATTTTTCAAAATCTGGCACTTTAAATTTTGGAGGCAGAACCAGATCAGGTACTAAACTGAACTCTTTGGCACTCAGTGTAGAGAAAACTTCAGTACCTTCTATCACCTTGAGCCTTTCTTCCAAGCTCTTATACTTATCCTGAGCATCATGATCATCCATTTTCAACTTGACTATTTCTACCGGATTATCCAAATCTGGAACAATTGGATCTGTAGAATTAGCCCCGAGATTTGATACGAATATTTCTTGCCCTAAATGAGCAGGTGGTGCAAGATGTTGCTCCACGACTGTAGGTTCTTCTTGGGGAAACCTTCTTTTTGTTGTATGGGCGTGAAGTGAAGTGAATTCTAGAGGATAAAGTGGATCCTGATTAGCTCTTGACTGGGGTTCTATGATATCAGGGCTCTGCATGGGTCCTTTTCCTTTGACCAAAGCTTTCATCATCTCCATCATTTTGGCCATTTGATCTCTTTGCTCGAGCGATTCCTCTCGATATCTGACCATCAGATCTCTTACTTCCTGTTGTGACTTAGCCAATTGCTCTTGTAACTCTCTTTGGGTCCTTTCCATCCTTTCAATTCTCTCATTGAATTCAGCATCCATAGCTCTAGCTCTTATACGCGTCCTATAAGAATGATGTGATTCTAGATTTGTAGTGTCGTAACTGTGGATTATATGATTTTAGCCTCAGTGAATGATTAGGGTGATATGCACATGCAATGAATGGTTGAATGAATAAATGACAAATGAATGTTAGTCATGATGCAAGGATTTGGTGTTGATTTCAAGATAGCCCCAAACTTAGGCATTTCATTAATCAAATGAGTCCATTACAAAACGTTTTTCCATATCTGATTTAACAGTTACCCAAATTTCCTAGCCACACCGCATTGTTTCTTCACTCGTTTTAGGAACTCCGACATGCTTGATCTTTGGCTCGAAGGGAATTGGCAACTGAGAACTTCTGCTTCATCTAATAATCGCACAATTTGCACGGCTGCCTTGTGAATTTCATTGATCAAATGGCCGATGTGCATATCCTTTTCTTGGAAAGCTTTTTCGTAGGCGCGAGTGTCTCTATCATGTTGACCATTCTTTTCTTCTAGGCTTTTAGGAGAGTATCCAAATGTTACTGATGAGCTTGCAACATATTTTCTAAATCTTGTATTTTCCTTATTAGCTTTTGACGCTCAGACTGAGTAGTCATTAATTCTGCAGACACGGTTTTGTATTCAACATTCTTCTTCCTTAACTCTATCATAGCACGCGTAGCTTTTTCCTCTTCCTTCTTCGCTTTCCTTCTCTAGAATTCCATCCTACCTTTGATGTTGCTTAGTTCTTCCTTCCATTCTACTAATGATTTGCCCAGCCCATTATTCCTTATAGTGCCTCTTAATTTCTTATTTTTCAAATGAAGATCCCTTAAGTCATTTCTCATTATCTCAGCTTCTTTCTGGACTTTTCTCAGTTCTGGATTTTTCAATTTGAACTTCGATCTTCAGTTACTAATTTTCTTCTTGAAAAGAACTAATATCTCGTAACAGCTTGGCCTTTTCATGTTCAAATTCATGTCTAGCCATTTTCAGCTCGGACGGCATTTCTTTTGAGAAAAGATTCTAGAAAGTGTGATCCGTCAGCGAGGTTTGTTAACTATTCACTCGCCATTGTCTCCATATGTCATAATCTTGAGAGATAGTATCCAGCATAGAGAGCTAACTCCATTAGATAAATTATCTTCCAAGACTTTGCAGTATCTCAGACTTTTTTCATGTAACCCTCACCTGTAAAGGAAAACTTAGACTGTGCCAATCCCTCAGTAGCTGGTATGAACTATCGTGAAGCAAACTGCCTTTAAACCATTAATGAAGCATATCCAACTCCTCCCCATAATCCGAGTAAAGGCACCCAATCTTGGCTTCTACACTTGTATAACAGAATCGAAGGATGAACCCATGGTGCTCTCCAAGTTATATCTTCGGCGCGGAGGTTCTGAAAAAATCGAAACCCAGTGCTGTTCGATGACATCCTTTGGCCAATCTTTCCCAAGGTAAGCTTCCAATGGAGCAAATGTTTTTGAAAACATGTGGAAAGGTGTGCACTCCACTTTCCAGAAGTGGCTCAAAATCCAAACATTAAGTAACTATGCACATCCGATAAAACGTCTTTCCCCTCTCCTCTTACAACTACTTAGAGATCTAAAAGTCTCGGCCAAAATAGTTGGGACGGGGTTGATTCCTTGCCTCAACTTTTCGAAGAAATCCACTACCGCAACTTCTATATGCCCAAGAACCTTTGAGAAGACGATTAATCCGTAAATGGCCAAAGCAAATAAATCTACTCTCTTCACAATATCTGGATGGTTTTGAACTAAGTCTCGCAAAGAAAACCACAAAACACAACTGACTTCGTTCATTTTCTTTATCTGTTTTTCAGCGCATGTATCGGCCATTCCCGTCAACTTCATTAGCTTTTTCTTGAAGGTCATAGGTTTGGGCTCTTTCACATTTATCTTGTTAAATTGTGCATTGTCAACGCGAAGCAATGCCGCATACTCTTCTATGGTCGGAGTCATATCTTCCTGATTGAAAGTGAAACATTGGTAAGCTGGGTCCCAAAATCGAACCATGGCTCGAATCAACTGTTCGTCTACGTTGGTAGCGATCAAGTGAGCTATATCCCCGTACTTTTCAGTGAAGATGCCTCTAGTGTATGAGTCCCACTGTTTCCATATCCTAGTCAAGTCTTCGAGGTTATTCCAACGAGCATTCGAAGTCACATGCTCGGGAAGATTGGAGATACATCCTTCCTTTAAACTGTCCCCTTTTGCTTTTTGGGTTTTCAAAGACCAGTCTCGAACCATGACATTTTTCTCGGTTACTTGCTTAATTGACTCATCTATCAGAAACCCGTTTTGGCAACCAATCTCTAATCAACACTTTCCAAACAAGATGCCTATGATGCATGATTAAAAATAAAAATGAAGACAAATAATCTTGGTTAGTAATCACAACAAATATAAATAGAGAAAAACTATGGAAAATCTAACAAATTAAGCTATTCAATCGTGCATTTTGGTGAAACCGACCTACGTTTTTTTTTTACCCCATCATACTTTATAAAATAAACTTACCCCACATGCTCATCAGATAATCTACTCGATCCAATGTTATTAAACAGACCTAATTCTCTTGTAAAAACAAATATAAATGTAAAAGAAATAAAAAGTAAGAGGCGTTTCTCCTATGTACTTATTTTGACGGACAGAGGTTCAGCATGGCTCTAATTGGGTGGCTCGTACGGTTCGCTTTATGTGGTTTCGGTTCTAAAAAAGTACCCGAATTGTCCATACCGTCACCTACTAATGCTAGTACAGAGCCTCGGTTATCGCCCATCATAGGCTCGCGAGTTCAATTTGAGGGATTACATTTACTTATGCCTATGGAAGGACAAGTTAACTCACGAAAGCATAAGTCATATGTAACCCTAAAGTATTCACTAGCCTGTGCAGAGGGACGAGTTAACTCATTAAGGCGTAGCATTTACTTCCACTTAAACGGATGGAGCTTGGGTTGAGAGCTTATGTTATGCAAAAATGCAAGTGCACGGTTTGTGGGGAGAAACTCACAAACCTTTTTATTTTTTTATTTTATTGAAATCAAACTAAAAACCGTAAAACTTAAAGCTGAAAAAATAGAAAAATAAACAAGTTAGAAAAAAAAATATTAATTTGAAAACCGAATACAGATGCATGACTTTTCAAAAATAAAATTCAAGGATCACGATTAAAAATTAATTTGAACGAGGAATTTTGAAAATTTTGACAACACGCGTTTAACATCAGACTCGACTCTCAAAAAAAGTCCCCAGTGGAGTTGCCAGCTGTAACGACCTAAATTTTAGCACGGGCGCTAATTGAGGCTATTATTGTAAATTTGAAAACAGAGTTTCAATTTTTTTAAAAAGGAGACGCCACCGATCCTTTTTCCTAGGTGTGATCGGACACCTAAAATTTTTTTTTAAAGAAAAATTCTTTTTAAATTTTCTTTTAAATAAAAGGGTCGAGTTTAGGTTTACGTCAAAATTCTAGAGAAAAATAGGTTTCGAGAGTCGGTTACGCACGAGGAAGATGTTAGCACCCTCGTGACGCCCAAAATTAGTATCTCGTTAAGCGCGTTATCTTGTGTTTCAAAAATTCTCGTGTTTTAAAATAATTTTTTTTGTAAATTATCAAATTATATTTAAATGAATATATAATAATATATAATTTATTAAAATTCTTGTATTTCAAAAAGATCATGATTAAATATCAAATTAAACTCATATTTTTTAAAATTAAGACAACGCACACTTAACGAGATACTAATTTTGGGCGTCGCAAGGGTGCTAACATCTTCCTCGTATGAACTCAATTTTAACCCTATTTTTCTCTCGGAATTTTGACGTGACCTAAACTCACCCTTTTTTGAAAGAAAATTAAAAAATAATTTTTCCTTAAAAAAATATTTTTTAGGTGTCTGATCACACATAGGAAAAAGGATCGGTGGCGACTTCTTTTTAAAAAAATCGAAACTCTATTTTTAAATTTACAATAATTGCCTTAAATAGCGCCCATGATAAAATTTAGGTCGCTACAACTAATATAGAGTAGTTTGAAAATTTAAAGTAAAAAAAAAATTAATAAATAATAAAAAGGAAAAGATTTTACATAACAAACTAACTAACGAAAACATTAATAAGAGAAAAAGACAAAATCTCTAAATTCTTTACCAAGAAGGCTTCATGTGAATGTTTGCATTAGACTTCCATGTTATACATTTAGTAGAGGAGCATCTTGCTGTGGATTTTTTTTATTAATATTATGGATAATTTTGTTGTTTAATATATGTTATGATTCATTTTAGATTTGTTGAATTATATAATTTTATTTTGAAAGTGAATAAATAAGGATAATTAATAATGGTATTAATGATTTTGTCTAATTAAACTGACATGGCAATAAATAAAATAAATAAATAAATAAAAGATATGTAAAATTTTGTTGGAGTATGTTGTAAAAATGTTTAAATTTTTTTCAATGGTCCTTTTTTTTTTTTTTTGGGTAATTTCGGCATTATCTTCATCTTCAACCATGGCTATTGAGCCTAGATCTTACTCTCAATTTTCTCACCAACCAAACAATATTTTGTATATATATATAAAAATTAACTTGTAAAAAAAAAAATATGAAAACTCAAATTCCAAACAACCAGATATTAAAAACTAAGCTTCAATATTTAACACTCGTGTCGAAACCATTTTTGAAAATCGACTTTTTTATTTTGAAAACAAAAATGGGAATCGCTACCAATCCATTTTATATGAGGTGTGATTGGATCACCTTGAAACTTGATCTTTTTAATAAAATGTTTAATTTATTAAAACAATGTTTTTCGGTCTACAAAAATCCAAAAAAATGGGTTCGGGAGTCGGTTACGCACGAGGAAGGATTAGCACCCTCGTGACGCCAAAAGTGGTACCTAGTTGATTACCTAATGCCTTGGTGTCGAAAATTAAAAACTCGAAAAGAATTTAAAATATCCTCTTTATATTGTGTTATTTTTAATTAAAATTACTCGAATAAATCAAAATGTGTAAAATGCCTCTTTATCTCGAAGTAACAAAATGTCACATCCCGTAAGTTAGGACACGACACCTCGTATTTTTGAGAATAAGCTTGCCTTTTATTTTTTATTTAAACCTCATTTATTTTAATTTTAAAAGGACATTCGGATATTTAGATTCAACGCGAGAAAAATCGAAACCTAGTAAGTTAGGACACGACTTCTTGAATTTTCAAATACGGAATATTGCCTTTATTTTCAAAATTTTCTTTTTTACTAATTTGGGTAAAAATTAATGTAATATTAAAATTGATATATGAATAAAATGTTACGCTAATGAATGACAACAATATAAATATACTAATAAGCAATTCATAATACATATCACTTTAATACCAATATTAACAATCAAAGAAAAATAAAATAAATAAATAATAACAATGATAACAATAATAGTTCTAATGACAAAATATCCACATGAAATGACAATACCAATTTTTAAATATAATAAAGACAAAGAAATAAATAAATAAATATGTAAATAAATATAGAGGCAAATAATATATATAATATTGAAAATAAAGGACTTAATTAAAATATAAATGAAATTATGGGTGCAATTTGTGATAAAATACATAAATAACTAGTAATAATAATAGATATAATAATAAATATAGTAAAAGAAAAACAAAAAATGAAAAAAAATAAATGTATAAATATAGATAAATACAAAGAAAAATAAAAGATTGAAAGTAAGGGACTATATCAGAATCTAAGCAAAATTTAAAGTAAAAATCATAACAAAATAAATAGATTAAGTAATAAAATAAAGTAAAGGACTAAAATAAAATGCACAAAAACAAGAGGGGACTAAATAAGAAATTAGCCCCATCCCTAGGACACGTGTCCTTTCCTCTGCAGATCAACGAACTGGGGACTAAATTGAAGCACAAAAAAATCAGTGGCCAAATTTAAAAAATCCAAAAGGTCAAATGACTAAATTGAAGCTCATCGCAAAAGCGGAAGGGTTGATTGCGAAAATAACCCATTCTCTAGAAAACAAGCGGATCCTAGCCTAGCGGGTCAGGTTATCAGGTTGGAGGCCAAAACGACGCCGTTTTGGCAGCCCAAAACGGCACCATTTTGTAGGGCCTATTTAAGTTTAAAAAATTTCATTTTATTCCTCTTTCAAAAAAAAAAAACAAAAAACTCTCTCAACCTCTCTCAGCCCTCAAAGTTCCGGCCATGGGTCCAGCCATCGGACCGTCGACCACCTGCGATAGAGGCGCCGTCGCCGGTGGCCGGAAAATAAAAAATTTCTTTTTTTAAGCTCTTCGCCTTCCTGAACCTGGATCTGAGGGTAAAATGCTCAAATAACCCACCAAAATTCGAAAAAGAGAGAAGAAAAAAAAAAGAAAAGAAATCAAGAGACCCAAAACGATGGGTAAAATTCTGATTTTTAGTTGTTGTTTTTTTAATTCGAAAATAAAAATAAAATGCTACCTCTTTTTTTCTTTTGAACTTTGATGTCCTTTTTTTTTTGTATTTTCGTGTCAAAAAATTACATTGATATGTCCATGGCTTTTATAGCCGAATAGATACAATATTTTATGCTTTTTCACTACTGTTTTTGTTGCTTCTCTGCTATCTGTATTGCTTCTGTTTTGCTTGCTTTTGTTTCTTTTTTTTATTCTTGCAGGCAAGGTCAACGAAGGAGAAAGGCTGACCCTTACCATTTTGGTGCAAGGGAGGCAGCCCTCGGGCGATGGCCGCGCTGACGCGGCATGTGGAGGGGTGCGACGCACAAAGGAGGCTAGGGTTTCCTCTGTTTACTGAAGATGTTTAGGCTTTGGGGCCATTAGGGTTTTCTATTTATTTAGGCCATTGGGTCATATTGTAAATGGGCTTATAATTTTCTTTGTCTGAATTTTTGGACTGTTATTTATTTTTTATTTTATTTCTTGGTTTATTTTTTATGGGCCCCGACAAATTTGGGCATTTACAACTCGTGTTGCTACAACTAGTGAGCCATTAGTTGTCTGCTTGATTCTCTTGTTCATTATGTGTTTGGTTTCTAAGGAAATATTGGATTTTACCCATGGAATCAGAAACAAATCGAGGGTTTTATCGCATTTTTTGGACTAGTATATTATATACAATTATTCAATTATTTAATTTTGTTACTTTGATAAATATTTTTTTTTCTTTCGAGTAGTATTATTGATAATCTTTCATGATACTTAATATAGTCTTTTATGAATTTAAAATTATGTAGTTAAACAATTAAATTATGCACTACCAAATATGATATAAGAAATTACAAATCAACCACACTTTGTTAGTCATATATGTCTACAGAATTGTTGATTGAGTCTTAACTCTATTGACATGGATTTTGTTGTCAATGCAGGAGGATATGAGTTCGAGTGGCTGAAACACATTATCTTTTTATTTATGGAGAGTTTTAGACATCGTGTTAAAAAATATATATGGTTACGACATATAATTAGATTGTTCGAAGAAAATATATGTCTTCAAACCGATTGAATTAAAATTTCTTTAACAAAAACTATAATTATACTAAATTCCTTTTTTTATTTTTTTGGTGAAATACTTTCTTTTAATTGTGTTGTGATGTTCAACGCAACAAAGTTGTGCGTTTTGTTTGACTTTCTTCAATTTTTATTAAATTATATTTTGTATTTAAAATTTAACTTGCATAATATAAATTGAGTTTGATTTATTACATTTAAGGTTTGGATTTGGATGTATTAGGTTTATTTTGGTTTTGGGCTTCATAATATATTTTGGTATGAATTTTGAGTTTAAACATATTAATATATATTTATATATATAAAGTTAATAGATGTTAGATTTTGTTATATTTACGATCTGAATAAAGAAAAAACGTAATATTTAAATGATATTTATAAAAATGTTATAGATAAAATGTTGAAGTGATTATAAATACTTCTTAAACTTGGGTTCAAACATTGCAATTTTTGTTGCTTTATATATTATATTAATAAGTTAAAATTATATTGGTAGTCATCTAACTATTAGTAATTTTTTTTATCATGTATGTTATTGTGGTCATTGTTGCTGTTATTACCATCTCCAAAGAACATAGAGAGCCTCACCATTTGTTTAATTAACCCACCATTAAAGGAAAATGAAAATGATTTTGAAATCATTAACTTCTTGAGCTAGAGTCGTAATGAATTTAGCCCACTTCGGGAAGTGGATAAGCTAAATGGCATAGGGACTTGGGAGTTCCAATAGAGTCATGATTGAACTCACATTATTGGTCTCCAAAGCCAACATCAAACAACGTATTTTGTTGGTAAATAAAAGCGATCAAAGTACTGCCACTTCATCCACTTGTGACATTATTCTTGCGTTTGACACAATGGAAAAAATAAAAACAACCAAAAGAACCATAACACCCAAATTTTGAAAATAACCAATTCAATTCCTTGAAAATAAAAGGCTAAAGATTTGATTGGTAAGGTGGAAAGAAAATTGGAAAGATTGAAAATTGAAGGGGTATAAAAATAGAAAGAAAGAAAATATAATTTTTTTTAATAGATATGCTTGGTAGGAAAGATGGAAAGGAAAAGTAAATTTTTTCCATCCATTGCTTGGCAAAGTTGAAAAATGAGAGGAAATGAAATGAAATTTGTTAAAAATACATAATTTTGAACTAATATATACCCCTCTCTCATTCATTCATCTTATCATTCAAGTTTGAAAGAATTGGTTTTTATGTATTAGAATGAAAAATAATCAACTCTTTTATTTTCTTTCTTCTCACTTTTCTTCCCTATCAAACACACTTAGGTTGTGCTTGGTTGGGTGGAAAGGTGAAGAGATGGGAGGAGGGAGTGAAAAAATGAAAAGAAAATGAATTTGAAGTGTGCTTTATAGGAAAGAAAAGTGAAAGAAAAGAATATAAGAGGGATGGTCAATTTCCATCCTAATGCATAAAAATTAACCTTTCAATTTGAAAAGATGAGATGAGAAAAAATGAAAGAGAAGTTTATTTTAGTCCAAATTATGCAATTTTCAATTGTTTTAATTTCTTTCTTTTCACTTTTCAACTCTACCAAGCAATAGAAGGAACAAAAAATACTCTCTCTCTCTTTTTTTTTTTTTCCTATTTTTCCATCTTCTTGCAAAGCACACCTATGTACAGAAAATTTATGTTTTTCATTCTTCTACTTTTCTACCCCTTCAATTTTCCATCATTCCAATTTTCTTTTTCCTCTACCGAGCAAAGTGAAAGGGAAGAAAATAAAACAATTAAAAATATATAATTTTGAACTAACATACACATCTCTTTTATTTTTTCTCATCTCATCTTTCTAATGTGGAGGTATTAAATTTTATGCATTAGGATGGAAAATGATTATCTCTCCTATCTTCTTTCATCTCACTTTTCTTCCCCGCCAAACGCACTCAAAATTTATTTTCTTTCCACTTTTTCGCTCTCTCCTCCCATCACTTCACATTTCCACCTAACTAAGCACATACTAAATGCTTAACTTAGGGCTCAACCTTTTAGAAATTACTCATGTAAGGGCAAAACCATTCACAATGGTCATATAAGGGTCTAACATTTACAAAAGTGTTCAAATAAAGACTTTTCACTCGCTTTAGCCTAGTTTGTAGTAAAAACTAGGTAAACGATGACATATTAAAATAAAAAACACTAGATGTTGCTTGAAAAACATAATTTGAAACATGATATACAACATTTGAGAAGCCCTTATTTGAGCACTTTAGAAAAGATTTTGTTTTATCTGACCTTTTTGAAAGGCTTAGCTTTTATTTGAGTACTTTTATAAATGTTAAGCCATTATATAACCATTTTAAAGGTTTGACCTTATGCCAGCAACATCTAAAAGGTTGAACCACAATTTGGGAATTTAGTCAAGATAAAAAGTATCCACTTCGCTAATTCAATTTAATTTTAAGTCTAACAACTTCAAAAATAAAAATAAAAATAAAAATTAAGCTTTGATTTTCTTCGTCAATAGGAGCCAACTCAAGCTAACAATAAATGAGTTAATTGTCATTGAAAGATGCCAAGTTTTTAGCCATTTGAAATATAAGAAAAACAATGTAATTGGAGAGTATCAGCTTTAATAATAAATAGGATTTTTAAATCTAAATATTTTTGTTCTTATTTTTAATTTACACATTGTGTATTGAATTATATTTTCATGTAAAAATAAGAAAATTAGGTAATGTGTAAGCATTGAGAGCTAAATTTTACAAAATTAAGACTAAATTGATACAATGTGTAAATGTTGAGGACTAAATTTGTTATTATATAAATTATAAAAGCTGTCCTCTATCTTTTTTTAGAACAAAAAAATTGAGTAGTTGGATGACTATTTTGTAACTTTTATAATAATGTAAAGATATAGCTACCCTTACAATAATATTGTTATTTTATAAAAATGAAGGAATACTCAAATTATAGGAGACTCCAACTCAATTACCTCTTATCTATATATATATATATATATATATATATATATATATATATATACTAGGTTTTTACTTGTGTGATGCACATGTTAATGGTATGTATTAATAAAATATATTATATTTTTATAAATTTTATTCATAAAATTAGAAATAAATTAAAATAATATTTCAAAACAAATTTTTCAAAATTTTGTTAAAATTTGTTTTCTAATAATTATGTTAATTTATATTATTTTTTGAATTAAATTAAATGTTATAAATGGACCGACACGTATGTAGTTTAGCACTTTCTAATATTAGAATATAAAATTTAACTTTAAAATTTCAAATATTTTTATACAATAATTTGTTTTATTGAAAATAGTTTCCGAAAATAATTTATGAAAATGATTTACTTTTCTAGAAAAGTTAATATTTTCTAGTGTTTGGATGAATCAGTATAAATTATTTTTGTTGTTTCAAATTTCTTGAAAATATTTCATAAAAGTTATTTTCAATGAAACAAACATACATTTGAGATTATAATAAGTAGTGAAATGATTACAAAGTGATGTTAAGGTGAAATTATAATAAATAATGAATCTTCATGATATTAAGGATTAAATTGTAAACTTTGTGAAATTTATAATGTAACAGTCTGAATTTGACCCTAATCGGAACGGTGGTTTCGAGACCATGAATTCAAGTCCAAAAATTTTTTAAATATTATTTTATGTATTAATTATATGTGAATTAGCATGTGTGAAAGTTTCGTATAAAAATTTGATTGTTTGTGTGCTTAATTAGACAAAAAGGACTAAATCGCATAAATGGTAAAAGTAGCCGTTTATTAAATTAAAGGGCTAAATTGAGAAAATAAATTTTTGAGGGACTAAAATGAAAAATAAATGAAATGTATGGGTTTATATGACTATATTGAAGATTCGGCCTAACTAGGTTGTTGTGAGATTTTGCTTAATTTGTGTTTTGTGCAAATAGGACTAAATTGTAAAAGTGTGAAATATTAGGGGCAAAATGGTAATTTTTTCATTTAGGTGTTTTTGGATTAAATTGCAATGAAATGTGTTTGAATTAGCTTAAATTGGATATGTTTAGATCAAGAACAAAGAAAAACGGACTTGGATCTAGGAAAGGCGAAAATTATCGAATAGCCGATTTTTGTCATCCGACGATATCCGAGGTAAGTCTTTAAGCAATTTAACACCATTAATATCAGTTATGATCTCAATTACATGCTGAATTTTGAATTTATAAAAGGGAATTTGGCCAAAGTCGATTTTGATAAGTGTTTTTTAATAATGAAATGTAGTTAAATTTAATTGAATTTGATATGTGAAAGTGATATGAATTATGTGTGACATATGTGATATTGGTAATATGTAAGATGTATGAGATGATTTAATAATATCGATATTCGGCTTGAGCCTAGCGGTGCCTTGTCTTGGGTGAATTATATCAGGCTTATTGCATAGCAGGCTAAATGTTGGTGATTAAATTTCAGACCTCGAGTCTAGCAGGCTTAGCGCATGTGTGTGTTTCAGGCTTTGTTGCCTAGCAGGCTTATTACCAGTGAATTATTATAAATAGAGGATACATGGATCACCAATAAGGTGGAATGTAATTACTGCAAGTAAGCTAAATGTTCAAGTAAGTATAAGTTTCATAGTTGCAAGGAATAAGGTAAGTTATTATATTACTATTCGAAGTGAGCAATATGTGATATAGTTGAAGTATTTTTCTAAGATTTTAATATGTGTATTTGGTCTTACAAATAATGAGTATGATATATTGAATTTAATCTTGGTTGTGCCTTTGAGATTCTACCATATGTGTAAATGCTATATGTGAGGCAAATGGATATGTTTACATATGTGCATGATTGATTATATGTGGTTAATTGGTATATTGTACTTACTTGATCTGGTTATATATGGATACATATTACATTTCTGAGTATTCGGTGAGTTTGCACAATTAAGGTAAGATAATGATATTTTGAGGTTATTAAAGAAAAGGGTAATAGCATTCGGTATTAGTAGATCATTTACTAAGCTTTGAAATTGTATGATATTAAATTTGGATTTGAAAATGTTTGAATGATCATTTGATTTAATACTTTTGCTTAAGACTTACTAAGCTAGGTTAGCTTATTATGTGTGTTTGTTATTCTGTTTTATAGATATTGGTCAATCTACGAGCTCTGGGGATTGTCAACGAAGTCATCCACACTATCGACTATTTTGGTACCTTTAAAGTCTAGATTTCGAACTAAAGGCATGTATAGGCTAGACTAGATTTTGAAACAATGAAATTTTGTTCTTGTATATATATATATAGAGCCATGCGAAAATGACTAAATTATAGTACTTTGGTCTTTAATATATTCGGCCTTAATGCTTGATCTTTATAAAGGTAGAATCGGTAAAGTAAGTAAGCATGGTTGGTAATTTGGTTGATTTATATGTCTTTTATGCCATGCATTTGCTATTTAGTAAATAGCTCATTTTAGAAGTATATCTTATAGTATATTATTTGTGATGGATGTTCTATGACTTGACTTTGAGATTAAGATAATTGTTGAATGTGATTGTTGGTGCTTGGTTGATAGTTGGTTATATTAAGTGTTTATGAACATTAGGAGTTGATTAGGAAGTTTGGTACATGCACATTTGAAGTTGTTTTGAGCCATGCTTTGATAAATATTTATTAATAGAGTACACATTTTGAAATGCAAATCAGATTGTGATAATGTCAAACACTTAATTAGATATATTAGGCCATGTTATGATATTATTGGTTGGAATGATAATTTGACTCTATCGAACATGTTTTATAAAGTGTATGAGTATAATTCAAATTAATATGAATCATGAATTATGGAAGATATTTATTTGATCTTGTTACTCGATTTTGTTCTTAAATGTGTATGGATTTATACCTTGTTTGGTTGTATTGGTAATTGGTATAGGAAGTTAGACAAAAGTTTAAATTGAATTTGCAAGGTTAAAGCATAATTATTCTTATACATGAAAACTTAGTATTGATATTTGATATCTTGTTTAGGTTTGATAAATAAGAATATGAGCATATTCGGTCATTGAAGAATGTGTTACCAAAATGAGTAGTAATAAGATTATTCAATGAAAAATACTTCTTTGTAATTGTGGCTAAATGAAATATGATATGTATATTAATATTTAAGCATGCTATGAAAGTATACTACCCTTGTTGTATTCAATCATGTCTATTGAGCCGTTAATGATTGATAAGATTTGTACTATGCATGGTAATGCCTTATAACCCTAATCCGGCGACGGATACGGGTTAAGGGTGTTACATATAATTGAAACAAGAGAAGTGATATGCATGAAAAATTTTCATGTGAAATATGATATTATAATAAATTATTTGAGTAAAGTGCTTATATGGTGAAAAAAAATAAATTACATGGCAATAAGGACTAAATTGAAAAATGTACAAAAGTTTAAGTGTGAAACAATTTAATATGTGAATAATGAAATTATGGTAAAAGTTTCATGAATGTGTTATGAAATGGTGAAATATGCATAAAGTATCTTAAAAGTGAAATGGGGGGAAAATATGGAATTTTTATGATAACAAGGACTACATTGTTAAACTTGAGAAAATATGTGGATGAAATAATAGAAGTGAAATTGTAACACCCCTAACCCATAACCATCGCGGACTAGGGTTAAGAGGTATTACTAATCATTTCTGAACATTCCATATCATTTTCAACACAAAGTCAATCAAATAAAATAATTCACAATCATATTGTCCCCTTGATGAGGTCTACGAGACCTTAAACACGTGTTAGAATGGGGTCGGGACTAAACCAAACTCATACAAAATTTTTGAAATTTTAACATTTTTCTGAGTTACAGAGGTCACATGCCCGTGTGGGTACGCCGTGTGCCTCACACGGCCTCGGACACGCCCGTGCGTCCAAGCCGTGGCAAAATAGGGCATACATATTGACTTGTTCACACGGCTTGAGACACGCCCGTGTGCCTCACCCGTGGTCGACACTGACTTGCACCACACGGCCAGTCACATGCCATGTGTCCAGCCCGTGGTTGAGTCTGACTTGAATCCAAATACAAACTCGAAAGACACGGTCAAGCCACACGCCCGTGTGCTCAACTGTGTGGGCAATTATAGGTCATTTTCAATGCCAAATTACCATCCACACTTAGAATCACCTACAAGCATCAAACTAATACCAATTCATGCTTCAATTGCAACCAAACCATACTAATACAAGCACCAAATCATCATTAACTACATCATTTATTTCCATACACCATTTCTACTCAATAATTCCATTCAAAACACCCAAATTTCACATCCCAAATCATATAAGTTAAGCATCATATAAACCTTACCACAATTCACATTTAAACTACCATATTCATCAATCATTTGAGCATGAAACATACCATATTTATCACTCACTACTTCATACCACATTCATCATTTACATAGCTCACACATAATAACCAAAATCATCTACTTCCAAGCCATGTCACATGGCAAGGTCCAACATCTCAAAATACACCATATTTACTAGTCTATACATGTCATATACCAAATATGTATATCTTTCAAAAGTACCGAAATAGATAGCCGATAGTGTGATTGAGTCGCTGATGATCCCCGGATCCGAGCTAGCTTTACTAACACTGTAAAACAGAGAAACACATTACACAGTAAGCTTAAGAGCTTAGTACATATTACTCAATAATGCAACATCAATATATAATTAATCCATCACATAGATAGAATTACAATTAACCACAATATCATCCTCAGCCATATACTCATACATCCATCTATTCAACTTAAATGATATCATCAACCACATAGGTTCGAAACATACCTTCGCCAACACTTAGTGATTAATGATCTTGCTATTCAATGCTCGATACTATACTATTCACTGTTTACTATCTCTTTAATTCAATCGCACACTTAGTGCCCAATTCATAGCCGAAGCTTTCATAACATCGTACACTTAGTGCCTTAATATAAAGTCGAACTCAATTCGGTATCGCACACTCAATGCCAATAAGTAAAGCCGAAGCTTTCATTACTTCGCACACATAGTGCTATTCAACTCTGACTAGATTTCAATTACACACACTTAGTGCCACATTTCTCAATTTCATATATAACATTTCTAATTTAATAACTATACATTTATTCATTTCACATCCCATAGATATAAATTTAACAACTTGTACTATATCCGAACTTACCTCAGACGACGAAATACCGAGACTAGCCGATCAATCGAGTACTTTGTCTTTGCCTCGATCTCGATCTGAATCTCTTCTTTCTTGGTCTATACATATTCAAATTTAACTCATTCAATCACCAACTCATTCAATTTAGTCCTAACACATATATTTAGGGCATTTTATAAAATAGCCCTCACATTTTCACATTTCGACACTTTAGTCCCTATTTTACAAAATCACAAAATACACAAAATTTCTCTTCACTTATGCCTAGATGAATTTTCCTTGTACTTATACAAGCCTATATATTTCATTTATTTCACATTTTAGTCCCTCAAAATTTTATTTTCACAATTTAGTCTAAATTACTCAATTTCACCAAAAATCCAAATACAAACTATGTTAACCCAACACCAAGCTTTCATAGTCCACCAAATAACAACACAAAACTCACATATTCATCAATGGCATATCACAAAATCACCATCAATTTCTAAAATTAAAGCATGGGTTTGATAGAACACGAAGCAACGATTACAAAAATGTAGAAATCATCAAAAACCGAAGCAAAAACATACCTTAATTGAACCAATTTCTAGCCGAACCCTATTGTTCTTTTTCTCTTCTTTTTCCTTAGCAATTTCGGCAATGAAAGATGATAACGCCTTTAACTTATGATTTGTTTTATTTATTATTAACATTAATAACTATTTTACAATTTTAACCTTAATGAATTTTAATAATAACACCTTATGCCATGCCATTATCATCCATTAACTATTTAATGGTTTAATAACAACATAAGGACCTCTCCTTTAATAATCCATGGCAATTAAGCACTTTTACAACTAGCACACAGCTTTTTTATTTTATGCGATTAAGTCCTTTTTCATAATTCGACACACAATCGATAAAATTTTCACACAAAACTTTCACACATACTCAATCGCATATTATAAAAATTAAAAATAATATTAAAATATTTTTTGACTTTGGATTTCTGGTCCCAAAACCATTGTTTCGGCTAGGGTCTAAACCGACTATTACAGAAATACATAGAAATTTGATATGTGAAACAAGATATTGAGATAAATTATGTGATTAAAATGTAACAAGGAAGAAAATTGATTTAATATGATTAATTAATGAATATTGAACTTTTATGACAAAAAGGGACTAAATTGAAAAGTTATGAAAATTTATAAGAAAATATTTGATAAATAAAGAATGTAGTAGAGAATGTAACATCCCGGTGTTTTGATCCAATGTTTGGGTAGGGTATGGGATTGTTACAGTGAACAGAGCCTTATCTATTTAAAAAATGTCTTATGGAAAAAGAATTGATAATACATTTTATAGTAATAACGGGTATTTTATGTTGGTGAAAAACCTTTTATATTGACTATCTTATTTTACATGAACAAACATTGGAAAAGGTTGAAAATATTTTCCGTAAAAACTTTTACGTTAAAACAAACAGAGCCTAGTTTTTAAAAACTATTTTAAGCATTATTTTTAGAAAAGAGATATTTTAAAAAAACAACATTATATATTTTTAAAAATATTTATACTATTTACAATATCTATTTAATTTAGAGAGGAATCCACTTACATGATGTAAAATTTAAGTGATTTTACATCGTTCGTAACTTTTACACACTAATATTTTAATAATTCAATCGCTGAATTTATTATGTTCTAATTAAATAGATATTATAATAGTATAAATACTTTTAAAAACATAATATAAACGCATAGTATTATATATAATATTCATATATTTTAACTAATATAATAATTATGTTTGTAAATTTTAAAATATAATATATCTATATAATAATATAAAATTAAAACATAACATGATCGAAATTATGATCAAAAGTCAGAATTACAAAACAGCTATGGGAACTAATACACTTGTTCAACATTATTATACGGTTATATTATGTTTTATTTAAAAATATATATTTTAACTAATATAATAAAAAGAATAATTTGATAAACTGTCAGTAAATTAAAAAGTACGTATCAAATATTAATCCTAATAAAATTATATTTTGTTTTTTTTAAAAATGGTACGACTATAAGTATAAAAAATAGTATTTATACTATTACATAATGTTTTATTTTAATTTTTAAAACATATTTTATTTTAACTTAACACTTGTGCAAAATGTAAAATTTTAGAGTGTGAACACAAATATTTTTGAAAATTTTGTAATAAATAATATTAGTTTGTGCTGGCTAAAAGTGTTTGTCAATGTTTTGGTTTCAAAATTAGGAATTTAGTATTTGTACTTGTATTTTATGAAATTTAGTGTCTCAAATTTTTAAATTTCAAAATTTAGATTCAATTGTTAACACTATTAATTTTTTATTAAATTCGTTGTTGTGATATTTTTCAAATAAAAGAATACTCATTTGGTAGCAGATAATTAAAAAATAATTTTGTAATCACTTGAATTTAACAAAAAAAGTTAACAATGTTAATAGTTGTACATGAATTTTGAAATCTAAAAAGTAAAGAGACTAAAATTCATAAAATAAAAGTACAGAGACTAAATTCTAAATTTAAAAAGTACAATGACTTGTGACATATTTTAACCTTAATTTTAACATGATATATATTAAATATAAGTTTTATTATGAAATTTGGTAATATTATATTAAAAATGAATATAATAAATATAGATGTCAATTGTTAAAATAAATAGAAAAAAATTGTATTTGAAATATTATATTAAAAGATTATAATAACTAGATGTGTTAATGTTTTATTCTAAAATTTTGTACTAAAAAATTAATTTCTGAAAAACAATTAAAGTTAACAAAAACAAAAGAATCTTATTATAAATAATAAAATTAATTAAAAATCTTACAAATTATAATATACATATAATAATTAAGTTTGTTTAAAACTAATTATCTAGTATAATTTAAAAACATAAAATAAAAGAGTAATTTATGAAAATAAAATAAATGCTTAAAAAGAGAGTATCATATATATATATAAAAAAAACTCTTAACTTAAACACAATTTTTATTTAAAATATTGTAATATAATATATATGATATAGCATAAAGCATACATATTATAGAGTTCAAATAAAAATTAATTTAAAAGATATTTTTAAAATTGATTAATATTTCAAAATTTATTCATTTTAACCGACCCTTCCTCAGTAAAAAATAAAATCCATCAAATTAGATTGATAGGTTAAATCAATCTATCCCGACTTTTGCTCTCTTTAATTTAATTTTTATTTATCACTGAAATTCGGAGTTAAAAAAAAAAGAACAACTAGTTTCATCCCTTCCGTCATCGCTCAGCTGTGTTTTCTTCAACTATAATTTCAAAACCCTAGAATTTCTCATTCTCTGACAATTCTTTACTCCAAAATCATGGATCAATACTATCAGCACCAACAACCTCGTAGTCAGTGGCGGCAACCACCGCCACCGCAGCAGCCTAGCCCATGTACAGTTTGTTCAATTCCTCACTTCCCATTCTGCCCTCCTTACCCTCCTTACCATCATCAAAACCCTAATTACCCTCAGCATCCCAATTATGCCCGACCTGGATTCGACCCCTTCCAACCTCCGGCACCACCACCACCTCCACCTCCACCACAGCCAGCCCCAGCACTGCCACTACCTCCTCCTCCTTACATCAATGGGTTTGCTGATCCTAGATCCTGGCATACCAACCCTAATTACGGCTACGATTATGCTACGGCTGGTGGTGGTGACGTCGATCGGAGCTACAAAAGACCGAGGATTGAGGAGGGTTGTTCGGGTCCAGCTCGGATTTTGACGGAGGATGACAGAAGGTTGAAGTTGATTCGTGATCATGGAGCTGCTTCATTTAGTGGATTTAACCAAGAAAATAAATCTCTCCATAATAATATTAATAACAATAACAACGTCAACTTAATGCCGCCAAGGAGTTCAGAGATGTATAACATCGAAGATTCACTTAATAATTATACCGATTATTATGGTAATAATAATTATAATTATAATCAGCCGCAGCAGATTCAGCATAAAGATTCAGTGCCCACGGCGGTCAATCATTGGCAAGGTTATGAACAGAGACTGGGAGGTTATTTGCCACACCCTTGTGGCAATCACATGTCTCAGCCGCCGCCTCCTCCTCTTCCAGCTTCTCCGCCACCACCTCTGCCCGTGGAGGCTTATTCTTCATCATCCAATTCATCAGTTTCTTTATTTCCAATAGGTGTTAGTTCATCAGTCACAGCACATTCCACTTATCCGGTGGTTACTGAGCCTTACCATCAGAACAAACCTCCTCCACATGCTTTCCATAGGGAGGTATCGCTTGTTTTTAGTTGGTTATTCAGCATTGGTGTTTGAAACTGTATTTTCCAAGGATGACCGTTATCTTTACATATTTTTGTTTTTAGGATCCTCAGGTTATCCATAGGACTTCCTCTGTGAAATATGCGGCCATTCCTCCAAAGGAATTATCTTCTGATAAGGCTAAATTTGTTGATGCTTCTGAGTTGTTTAAGATGCCTCATAGAGCTTCTCGGCCTGATCATATTGTGATAATTCTTCGAGGGCTTCCAGGTAAATTATATTTAATACTTGCACTTCAGTTGATGTATTTACCTCTCTTTTTTTAGCTGCTGGAATGCAGGCAGTCATTGGCTAATATTTGCTAAATAATAAAAGTAAGTTGAATTATTCTCAATGAGTATATGGAGTAGTGAACACCTTCACATTTCAGAATTAAATGTTTCACTTTTAGTTGCTTTTAGCATGTAAAAATGTAACTTTGCTCACAGTGAGTTCAGACATTTTTGAATTGATTGGTTTAAGTTAATAATATGTTTGTTTTTTATCAGAGAAAAAAGAAATTATACTTGTTCTTTGTGCACCACTAGCTGAATGAGAAACTAGATCCAGATCATATCTTATTTATGATTCATCCTTTGTACTTTTCTTTCCTTCAAGTGTTTAGTTTAATTTTTTTTTTTCCTGTTATTGAAAGATGTAATGATGTTATTGAAAGATGTAATGATATGACTGTATTTCTCACTTGGGAGGTAATGAAGCTCATCTATGAAATGAGTTTCTGGAAACGAAATTTTGAAGTGGCACCAATGGTGACATAAGATGATGCTTTCACCTTTTAACCTGAATATGCTTGAGAACTGCATCTTTTATGAGCATCTGCTGGTTATCCTCAATTTCCTCAGAAAATGCTATGGGTGTTTCTTGTGGTCATAGTGTGCAACAATAACCTTTGTGACCTTTATATGCGGATAAAGGAGACAAGCTAAGATGTCATTAACTGTATGGTCATGTTTGGCAGATTTAATTTACACCATTTCTTTTATGTTTAGGTAGCGGAAAGAGCTACTTAGCAAAGATGTTACGAGATCTTGAGGTTGAAAATGGTGGTGATGCTCCTCGTATCCATTCCATGGATGATTATTTTATGACCGAAGTTGAAAAGGTCTGTTTGTTTTTCTTATTTCTGTTTAATATTCATGGACAGTTGAAGGATTAGCTATGTGGAAATTTCTAATATGTTTCATGTCATATAAATTAAAGGATGAGGAGATAGAAGTTTCAAAATCATCAAGTTCAGTTCGAAGTAAGAAAACAGTGAAGAAGATGGTTATGGAGTACTGTTATGAACCTGAAATGGAGGAGGTAAGCTAGTAATTTTATATAAAATGGGCAATCTTGTTAGGGGCTTGAGTTGGAATCGGTTTTGCATTGCTGCTGAAAACATCTAGTCATTGAATATTCTGCCAGATTGGAAAAAGTCTCCAGTCAGGGAATTCTGGATTTTTCTTATGCATTCAAATATTAGTAGATACATGCATGGCAGCAACCTAGTCTTTGTATTCCTAATTGCACTATTTCTTTTCTATTGCATGATACCTGCTCTTATTGTTTTAAAAGAATTTAATGTTATGTAATATGCTACAGGCATATCGAGAAAGCATGTTGAAAGCATTTAAGAGGACCCTTGAAGATGGTATCTTCAGTTTTGTAATTGGTATGGCTCTTCAAATGAATACTAGACTAATGAACACAACTGATTTTTATTTTTGTTCTATTATTATTGTCATTCTGTTCTTTAAGTGGATTAGATGATGTTTGTGGTCGAAAAATTAAGTTTATACTGATATGGTTGCATGTTTCCTTTTGGTCTGATGATTTTGTGGTGATGCCTATATTTTATTTTCAAATTCTTCTGTTCTTGGTGGTAGTGTAAAGATGTTTCCTTCAGATTATGGGTTCATGTACCTGCATTAGTTTCAGTATGGTTTAGAAAACTGAGGATGGCTTGAACTCTTTTCTCAGTATTCCTTCACAAGGAGAGAAAAAAGAAATGGGACAAATGAACGCATAGGCTTCATTAGATGAAACAATTAAACATTCTCCCTGTTATGCTGGCTTGTTACAGCATTTAACCACATAAGTGATCTAGCTTCATTAGCATTTTAAGTGGTCATGCAGTGCCCATGCACTGCTTACATTTTCTACTAACTACAGATGCAGTTTTTGTTCGGCAATTGACCCTTTTCTTGCTGGTATGTGTGCTTCGTCTTAGTGGATGACCGCAATCTGCGGGTAGCTGATTTTGCTCAGTTTTGGGCAATTGGAAAGGTATACTCTCAATTCTTTCTCACACCCCTTTCTGCAAGTATGTTCTCTGGGAATATTTTAAAGGTGTGCAGGTCTTCATTTGCATAACATGGGTCTTATTTCTTTTTGAGTTTTCTTCCTCATCTTTTGATTTTAATTAAAGCTTTTTCTTTTACTTGTGAAATCTTCTCTATTTTTCCTCCCTGATTTAATCTAATCCTTTTTACTGCATGGGAAAAAGTGTTGACCCATCTAGGGAAAGAGATATAAATATAAGTAATCCTTTTGGATTGGAACTTGGAAGTCTTTGTCTCCGGCATTCATTCGTCCTTTTTATCTTTAGTGTTGTTTTCTTGCCCCCCTAGCTTGAGGTTCTGGTTTGCTTTCGAAATGTAAAGTGGTTGATGCTTTCATGGAAATGTGAGGTTCTCTGGTTAAGAGGTAATTCAGTTAAAAAAAAAAAAGAGAGGAAAAATAGGATGCTTTTGGTCATGCTTGTAATACTTGTAATTCGAGGCCCATGGTGTTATCTTCAGAAGGTGCAACCCTACTGTGCAATGGCAATCATAGATCTTCCTTTTAGGTTACAATTAGTTGCCATTATACTTCTCTGATTTTGAATAAACTGTTGACATATTGTGCCTTGTACCAAAATTGAATATGTGGATTTCATGCTTGACTATTATAATATCATCTAGAAATTCAATTGAGTATACCAAATTATTATTGATATTCCTTATATGCGCTTTTGAACTTAGGGTGTGGAAAAGCCTACATTATGATCCCAGTATTTTTCTTGCCAGTGCTACGAGTTTGCATGTAGATTTCATGCTTGAATATTATAATATCACCTAGCTTAAGGCATTTCTTATTTTCTCGGTATGAGCATGAATGTGAGCAAGTTTGATGTCTCAATGGGTTTATTGTTACTATTATTATTGATGATGGGATTTCTTATCTATATTCAAATGATTTGAACACATTTCAAAGCTTATTTTACATTTTGCTTTTGTTTTCTATACCTGAATGTTTTCAACAGTACAATACAATGAATTTGTTCAGGGCTAGCATTTAGGTTGGTGGTGTTGACCCCTTGTTGGTTAAAGTTTTTTTTTGTTCTGACAACTCCAATTTTTTTGCATTTATCATAAAAAAATATGAACAACTTTAATATATATATATATTTGTTTTAATCAGTTGCCACAAATTTTTTGCATCACTTTTTTTGAAAACTTTTCCTGGAATTTCCATTTATCCTGTAGAAAAGTTCTGCAGTAATCCATATCCTACTCTGACCGTTCACATTTATAATTTTGGACTTGAACCTTTAGGGTAAAGCATGATAAAACTACTAATAGGAACCCTGTTTGCATGTTATTCAACTGATGTGCTATGCTTTAAGCTGTTAATGATGATGACTATTGAGTTCTTTAGTTGGTTCCTCCTTTTTTTTTTTTTTTTTGTTCATTAGCTGTTTTTTCTTATTGTTCCTTTCTTTTTCAGAGATCCGGTTATGAAGTTTACGTGTTGGAAGCTACATATAAGGATCCTGTGGTGAGTGTGTGTATAATGTGTTTTCTTAACAAGATTTTTGTCACATTGCCTGATACGCATGCGTTTATTTTCTAATGTTGATTTGACAAGTTGCTGATTTTTTTTATAAACTGAACAAGAGATTTTCCTCACTCAATTGTCCATAAAGCTGATAATAATGTTGAATTTCAGGGCTGTGCAGCTAGGAATGTGCATGGTTTTACCCTAGATGATATCCAGCAGATGGCAGGACAATGGGAAGAAGCTCCGTCGTTATACTTGCAACTCGATATCAAGGTCTTTTTTTCCTAAGTTTGCTTCCAATTTTAACTACGGTTAACGCTTTGGAAATTCTAGGAGAAAGCAAATATCATGGTTTAGAAATTTTAAACATAAACTTGTCTTCTGTAATTTGAAAGAATTTGGAAATCAAAGTTTCTTTGATATGATACGACATGATTATATTGTAACTTCTTCTGAATGGTGTATTTTGCTATTATGACAGTCATTATTCCATGGAGATGACCTGAAGGAAAGTGGTATTCAGGAGGTAATTGACTTTCATATGATGCTAATCTGATTGAAATCTTACTTCTGGATGTGCCTTCCACGTCCATTGAGAAAAAAAATTTCATGTTTAGTCATGACATGCATATATGGGTAAATTATTTTTGCCCTTTTATTAGTGCTTCCCTGATAACTTCTAGTCCAAATGTTTCTTTGCAAGTAAAATTCTTTCCGGCACCTAAACAGAAATGTCTGTTTAATCTTTTCTCTTTTTTTTTTTTTTTTCCTGATAAGGAAGATTGGTTGTAATTGGAAAAGTCACTTGGAAAATCTCTTTCTTGTAGCATTGTATAACTTGTTTTGGCACCGTTTTGTCATGTTTCTTCACCCTGGAAGGATTGTGGTAACACAGACTCTTTAACATGTGATTTTGGAGTTGGTATTCTAAATAGTTTAAGCTGGTTTCTCTTTTTATATCTGCCAGGTTGACATGGACATGGAAGATGGAGATCATGAAGAAGGATTATCAGGACAACAAGAACAAAAGACTGAGAAAGTGAACTTGCCCACTCTTGGAGACCATGTACCCGAAGGTATATTTTTTCTCTTCATTTATGTGCCTTCTGCATCAGTTTGTACTCAATATCACTTCTTGGTCTTCGCTTCACCCTCCATTTGTGTTGTTGACCAACATGAATGGACAAATTTGTTTATATTAAGAATATTATCCATTTGTGTTACGTTTTAGACAATATATTTTCTTGATTTTTTAGTTGCATCTCAAATGAGTTTTGATACTTTGGGTGTGTTGTGTAGTCTGAAACTTGAACTATAATGTATTTTGTTTCTGAAATGCAAGAGTTCTCTAGTTTCAGTTTTCACGTTTTTGTTAGTATATATATTTGCTAGGTTGTGCAGTCTTGTATAAGGGTTACTGTATATAGGAATATATGTTACTGTGGGGTTTCAGAACAATATAGAACAGAGATTTCTATTACTGAATTAGCATACAGTATCTCATATTTTAATCTTGCTATAAATCTAAGACTATAAATCCAATCGCTATAAATCCAAGACTATAAATCCAAGACTACTTTATTTATAGGTTGGTCCAGGGAGTTCTCACCTTATTGACTGGTTGGGTCATAAAAGGTTGAGGATTCTATAATGTCAGTAGTTGGTAATTTTATATGCTTATGAAATTCTTTGCTGTTTAATTGAAGCTACTAATGGCAACACTCTCGAACAATTTGAAGATGTAAATACTGGAGAGAGCTAAGGGCAGGGAATAAGTAAATGAATATTAGGGTACTTAGTGTATGGTACTAACAAATTTTGTGTGCTTTATTGTTCTTCTTTTAGCTTCCTCCTCAAGACTAAAGTTTTTTGTACAGCTTTATAGGATACCTTTTATGTGTATATATACATATAATATGTATATGTACATGCATGTGCACACACATACTTTTTTTGCAAATTGCTGTAGCAATATTGCATGCAGTGCTATAATTTTTAGGGTAAACTACATTAGTAATCACCGAACTATGGTTTTTTTTTTTTTTTTTGGTCACCCAACTAAGAAAAGTTACAAAATAGTCACTGAACTTTTCAATTTTGTCCTTTTTGGTCACCCAACTATCTTGGATTTTGGGTGTTTTTATTTTTAGATTAGCCAGTTGGCGATAAAAAAAGACAAAATTGAATAGTTGAGTGACCAAAAAGGAAATTTACTCACAGTCAGTTGAATATTTTGTGACTTTTCATAGTTGGGTGATCAGAAAAGGAAAAAAAACCATAGTTGGGTGACCTCTATTGTAGTTTACCCTAATTTAAAAAAACAATTGAATATGGTGTTTATATTTTGGTTAAAGTTAATAAAATTTCAATTATGAGTTTATTATTTAGGATATTTTCTATCTATTAAGTTGTAATAGTTGTAGAATAAAAATTAGTGATTTGTTAGACCAGACCACAGCTTTGAAATTAGTTCAAGTAAGTTATTTTCGGCTTTGCTTGGTAGAGTGGAAAGAAAACCAGAAGGATGAAAACTAGAAGGCGTAGAAAACTAGAAGGATGGAAAACATAAGTTTTCTTTCCATAGGTGTGCTTGGTAGGAAAAATGGAAAAATGGAAAAAAAATTAATCTTCTTTCCATCCATTGCTTGGTAGAGTTGAACAATGAAAGGAAAGAAAACAAAACATTCTAAAAATGCATAATTTTGAACTAATATATACCTCATTTTTTCTCCGCTCATCATTCCAGTTTGGATGGATTGGTTTTATGCATTAGGCTGGAAAATGATCATGTCTCAAAAAGTTTCAAACCTCATAATTTCCATTTAATTATATTCATGCATCAAAAAGAAAAACTGAAACTTAGAGGTGCAATTAAACTATTACTTTACTCAAAGGTAAATGAACTAACATTAACTCTTATCACAAAATTTTATTATAAAAATAATGAGGGTATTTTGGTCTTCAAGAGAGGTTTCATAGCACATTGTATATGATATTGATATTCAACTTTTTCTGTTTGACATGTTATTAAATCATCCAATTTCCTATGATTTGGCTCTTTAGATTCTTCAAAGGATGAGAAGAGATGGGATGCTGAGGGGGATTATCTTGTGGAAGTAAAAGAATTAAGTAGGAGTAAATGGTCTAATAATTTGGACGAAGATGAAACTGAAGGATCGGAAGCTATTAAGGGAAATTTGAATGCTCTCTCTGGCTTGATCCAAGCATATGGGAACAAAGGAAAATCTGTATGTTGGAGTGATCAGGTACACCTTATATATTGCAAAACATATCTTTTTACTTTAGTACCGTAAAGCCAATGCTTTACTCAAATGATTTTTTACTTGAGCTTAAACCAAAGGATAGAAGAAACAACAATGGGATGGTTAAATGGTTGGGTATGAAAAGAGAAGGCAAGGGTCTAGTGAAGTTGGTGGCAAAGATTGAGTTTGAATAATTAGCTTAATTTTATTAAAATATAGTAATATACTCTCTAATTCCATATCCTGGTTAAGGTTGAGTATGAAATAATTAGCTAAAGTCTAGTAAAATAGGTTTAATAGGTTCTTTAATTTCATATCTGTGTGTTGTCCTAAATCTTTTGAAAAATTGCCAGTGTCACTCTGTTGTACTCATATCCCACGTCCATGCTATTTCTTATGAGGTTTTTTGGTTTTATGTAATTTCCTGGTGGCTAATAACCCTGATGTTTATTTCGCTTATTTGTCAGGGTGGTGACACTGGGTTTTTAATAGGTGCAGCCAAGAAGGCCAAGATGCTGTCTCTAATCATTGGACCAGGAGCTGGTTACAACCTGGTCAGTTGCACAATTATCGCTTCTGTAACATTTTCTTGTTGAAAGAAAATTAGGTGACACTGGGAAGCCAGTGAATGACAGGATTGACTTTATATGGTTCTTATATTCAAGTTGATTAGTTGAATACCCTTGTGCTCTGAGTTCGGTAGTTTTTGAGAGGCTAACTTTTTAATTTTTTCTTGTGCTTTTACAACATCACATGCAGAAGTCTAACCCATTACCTAAAGAGGAGAGCCATACATCCAACAGCATTGGCAATTCAAAGAGGCAAAGTTCATTCCAAGAGCGACTTCGTGCAGAGCACGAATCCTTTAAAGCTGTTTTTGATAGGAAGAAGAGGATTGGAGGGCTTGATCTGGATGAGGATCAGTAAATAAAAAAAGCTCGGGTAAGTTATTTGCCCTTGTAGAGAAGTTCGACTACTCCCCCATTTTGTTGGTATTTGAAAGGGTAGACAACCATATTTGTAGAGTATAATTGGAAAGAGGGGTGGTTCAGTTTTTGTAATTCAGAATGAAAACTCCATAGTTAATATTCCTATGGTAGGAAAAGAAAGATTCCCTATCATGTGTAATATATTTATTTTTCTGGGTTCCGAAGATGTATTCCATGACGTACCCAGAAAGTTATTCATATCTATAAAAGTATCCAAGCATTAGATATATTTCAGCCAATGTTAAATTATGTTGAATTCAATAGCGTAGTCTTATAAATTTAAGATAATTAATTGAGATTGTAGGTAGCCAATGTTCAGCCATTACCCCTTATCAGCTTGGTCAAGGAAATTATATATAACTGCAATTTGCAAGGGTGGAAGTCCTTTTAGCATATTAATCTTTTTCTTGAAAGTACATGATTTTTGTAATATAAAAATGGAAAAATGACTAAATATTTTACCTAAAAATTTATTATAACATTAAAAAGGTATTAATTTCCTTATAAACGGGAAGCCTACAAGACACGTTTTGCTAAAGTGATGAATTTTAAAGAAGTTATATTTTCATTTATTGTACAAAACAAACTGTAAAGATAGGATAGAATTTATGGAATAAAGATGTATTTTTGAGTTTTATGGTTTGAGGTTCATCAGTTTTATATATTTTGGTCAGAATGCCAAGAAACACATATGTCCTTTTGTTGAGATAGGTGACTGAAACATCATCATTTGGTTTGGAGAAAGCTTTAAAACACAAAATTTTGTACCTCAATGGTTATTTCTACAACCAACGTAATGCTTCTCCTTTCAAACTATACATACTTCTCTCTTCTTTCATTTATTATATGAATCATGAAATTCTTTCTTATTTGAAAATACATTATATGAACAATCTCTCACTTACTTTCAAATAAAACATCACACCTGGACAACTGATAATGAGAAGCTTGCAAATGCTACTTTTAAGACTCTAAATGCCATCTTCTATGAAGTTGATTATCAGGAGCTCAGACAAATCTCGTTATAAAAGCAGCTTGGACAATCTTGGAGACTACAAAATGAAGGGACTTGTACAGTTAAATAGTCTAAACTCCAAATGCTAACAATAAGGATCAAAACTCTGAGAATGCTTGAGGAAGAAACCCTTTTTTAATTTAATGCTAAACTATGTGATATTTTTAATCAAGGCTTTGCTTTTGGTGAGGAGCACTCAAACTCCAAATCGATGCGTAAAGAGCTAAGGTTTCTCCCTAAGCGATTTGCCATTAAAGTGACTACTATAGAGGACGCCAATGACATTGACACAATGAGAATTAATGAACTCATTGGGTCACTACAAACATTTATGATGAACCTTGAAGAGCCTAAAAGGAAACGTTGCCTTAGAATAGCTGCAAGAACGGATGGAAACACTTAGAACTCCATCATCAAGACATTCAAGAAGCTGTCCAAATAGAGTAAATGTAAAAAATTCAATAAAGGAAAAAGGGAAAGGTGAAGCTATTGATGAGAACCCTAGAGGAAAGAAGAGAGACATTCAGTGTTACGAGTGTGAAGGGCTTGGTCATGTACAAGTTGAGTGAGCAAACATTATGAAAAAATAAGTCTTTTAATGTTTCATGGAGCGATGAAGACTCAAAAAGTGAGAATGACGAAAATATTGAAAAGTTAAATAATTATATTGCTTTTAGAAGTAACTGATTCTGAAATTCGCAGTGATAGTGAAGTAGAACCAAGATGAGACTGTATAATTATGCTTGTCAAGTTGGATCAAGTATGTAAATTTAATGCCAAGGCTACTGATGAATTTTTTTTTTTTTGTTTAAACAAGAAATTCAAAGGCTGTTGAAAAACATTGAAGAGAAGGACACTTTTTTGAACGTTAGAAATGTCAAACTCAGTGAAATGTAAAGTTCTCAACTACCCAATTGATTTTGAAAAGGATAGGGTCAAGAATGGATACGTTTTGAGATTCTTGCTGCTGGAAGACGACAACTAGGCTAAGGTGGACTTGATGTGATGAAACAATGTCTTCAATTCTTTTTGTCAAAGCAAAAGGCAATATAGATAAACATGAAAATTCAATGAAAGAAGAAATTGTCCACAGTGACGAGAAGATTTGTGTGCCATCATTGTGGAGTTCCAAGCCATATCAGGCTTAGATACAAAAAAACCTCTTGAATGATCTCAAGACAAGGCATCCAATTGTTTCTCTAGCTTGAACTCAGTCTACAGCTGCCATAAGATACTTCCAAAATTAGAGCACTGGAAGAAGAATGAGAGGCCATCTCATGAAATGAAGGAGAATAAGAAAAAAAAAGTTATTATTGTGGTTTTGTTGGTTATATCATATTCGAAAATTGTTACAGTACAATTATAATTCAGTCAAGATACAATCAAAATAAATATTAGAGAGAATATTATCAATTGATTGATGCTTGACTGAAACATAAAATTGCAATTAATATAGCAACTACTAGAAATCAGAATGAGATTATTCCAAACATCATGAATACTCTCTCAAGATTTCGTACAAAAGATTTTTATTGTTGTGAGTTAAAACTCAATACTTACAAAATTGTTGAAGAAATAACATCCATTATACCTTTGTTGAAACACCTTATCTAGGGGAATATATTGATGCTTTTATTGAAAGGGGTTCTCCTTTGACATGGTTACTAAATTTAAATAAAAAATTAAAATATTTTTAAATAAAATAATTTATTTTATTTACGAAAGAATCTTTTGTAATTTTATAATTGAAATAGTGTTTGGTTAACTATTGACACCAACTCAATAGGATGCTTAAATAATAGTATATATATAATAATTAAATGTGAATGTATTTGAGAGGTCACTCTATTATAGGAATTTGATCAAATTATCTCTCTACTATTAAATAAATTAAATTAATTTCTGTATTATTAAAAAATTAAATAAAACTAAATTGAAATATAATTAATATTTACTGTATGACAAATATCATTTATTATTCCACAGAGATAATACTTTTAAAATTTTTATGATTTTATAAATGGAGTTTTTTTAAATTAAATTACAATAAAAAGTAATTTCCAATATATTTTCTATATAATTAATTTAATTAATTATTTCATTATTTAATAATAAAAATTAATATAATAAGAGATTCCAAATACTTTAACCTATTATTGAGAGATCCGTGAGTTGCGGGTCTCCTAATATTCTACAGAGATAAGTTAGGAAAAATTATAAAAAATTTAATCCACTTGTTTTGGCAGCCTCATGTTTCACAAACATGCTTTGATGGGATTGGTATCGGAAAATATCTATTATTTTTAAAAGATATTGAGTTAAAATTAATATTTAAACATAAAACTTATTTTTATTCATTAAAATTTAAACAAAATTAACAATTATTTTAAGTCACATAAAAAATTGTCCCAATAATTAAAAATGATAAAATAAAATATCATCAATTTGAATAGATGGGATAATATTTTGAATGGAAATAATTGAGTGAATGTAGAAAAATGTCTTTTTTTTAATAATTATCAGATTAGATATTTTTTCTCAAAAATTATGAGATTAGGTTGATTTTATGAAAACACGTTTTTAGTGTATTTGTAAAGAAAAAAACACTTTCTGCCCCTAATATCTTTTTTTTGGTGCCACCTATTGTAAAAATAAAACATACAAAATATGTCTTTACATAGATCCCAAGTTTTATTTTCTTTGTTTTCTTAAGCGATGTGAGATATGGGTCTTAATAGACTCATAATCCATTTGTAGTTTGTTTCTAGACAATGTAAGATTGCTTATTCTTTTAACTAACAACATAAATTAAAGACTACATTTAATTTTTAAAAATTAAAGATAAAACTTTGTACAACATTAAGCTTTAACATGCTACAATTAAGTGTACAAAGTTTGTTCCTAGAGTTTAATGTTGTACAAAATTTTGTTTTTAATTTAAAAAAATTAAGTGTAGCTTTTAATCTTATATTAGTTAAAAGAGTAAGCAATCTTACATTGTCTAGGAACAAACTACAAATGAATTATGAGTCTATATAGACCCATATCCCACATCGCTTAAGAAAACAAGAGAAATGAGACATGGGTCTATATAAAGACCTGTTTTGTAAGTTTTATTTTCACAAGATGTAGCACCAAAAAATAAAAGTAAAATAAAAGATATTGGGGTAAAAAGTGCTTCCAATTGGAAGTGTTTTCCTACAAATACGTTGAAAATGCTTCCAACTGAAAACATTTTTTTATAAATCAGTTGAGAATGCTTTTAGCTAGAAGCGTTCTCGTAAAATTGGCTTAGTCTGTAATTTTTTGAATAAATGGCCTAATTTGATATTTTTTTTCTTAAAAAATAGCATTTTTAAGAAATTCAATCGAAATAATGCATATTTAAATTAAGGGTAAAGTACACTAACAATTACTAAACTTTACGAAAAATAATAAACTAGTCACCATTAACCATTTTTCGTTGTGTCTGTAACAGAAAGCAAAACTGTCATCCCTGTAAACGGCCCCAATTTAAGAACCCTAGCTGGGTTGGACCGTAAAAGAAGGAGGAGAAGAAGAGAAAGAATAACCTTAGCAATTATTCCAATTTTGGGAACATGTAAAATTTTCAAACTTTTTGGCCACTGTTACTCTCTTACCAGGTTCACTTGTAATTTACATTGTTTTATGGTGATTTAATGGTTGTTTATGATTATATTTGATTTGGGTTTTGTTTGTTTATTGTAAATTTTTTAATTCCCATGTTGGTGCTGATTTTTGTGGTTTCATTTTTGTTTTGGTAGGGTTTGATTAAGAAGAAGAAAAAGTTAGGATTTGGTGTAAAATGTTGGTTTTAAGCCTGAATTCCAAAAGGTAAAGACATCTTAATGTTAGGTTAAGCAAAAGAGGGGATGTGTTTGATGCTTTTGCATGTGGATTTTCTCAGAAAACAAAGGAAATTTTAGTACATAAAAGATGGAAACCTGATTTTCTCAACTCTCAAGTGAATGAACCTGTTACTATGGACGAGTTTTCTAAAGGAAATCACCAGATTTCTTGAATTTGGACCCTGGTTTTTTGTTGGCCGATTTGCAACTGAACAGAGAGAATAAGAACTCCAATTCTTCAAATTTGATTTTTGATTTGATTACTGCTGATGAAATTGACATGATGAAGTCTAGTATAAATTTTGGTACCATAACAGGGAAGAGTAGGGTCATGAAACGGCGAGGGTGGATTCAAGAATGCAACAAGAAAGAGCAGTGACTTCTTCTCCTTCTTCATTTTGCTCACCCGCCTGTCCCTTTTCCCCTCAAAATTAAGAGCCTTTAGCTCCTCATATTTAACGTGGCAAGTTAACTGGTCACCTCAGCTAGTTAACGGGCCACGTCACGTGCTCCGTTAGGCTTGTAATGAAAAATGTTAGTGGGTGACTAATTTGTCACTTTTCGATAATGTTAGTGACTGTTTTGTTATTTTTCTAAAGTTTAGTGACTAAATTGAAAGTTTAGTGACTGTTTTGTTATTTTATCAAAGTTGAGTTACTGTTGGTATTGTCGAAACCATTTTTTTCTATTTTGAAAAAAACAGGGATCTATTGGAAAATAAAAAATGGAGTCGCCACCGACCCTATTTTGAGGTGTGATCGGATCACCTTGAGATTGATCATTTTAATAAAACTTTGATTTATTAAAACATATTTTGGTCTACAAAAACTCGAGAAAATGGGTTCGAAAGTCGGTTACGTACGAGGAAGGGTTAGCACCCTCGTAGCGCCCAAAATTGGTACCTAATTGATTATTTAATGTCTTAATGCCGAAAATTTGAAAAGATTCTAGATTACAATCCGTTTGCAAAAAAAAAAATTGAACGGAATCACATTGGATGCCAAAACCCTTCTTTTTTCGATTAATTCAAGTATTTATGCTCTTAGGCAGAGGAAGAATAGACCCTGTCTAAGAGTAGATCTAGCATAGTTAAGTGGAATTGATCGCAACCCTAGGGATAGGATGACGAAAATCTGTCGGATTATGGTCAAACCTAATATGGGAGTCATAGATCGAGTTAATGCAATTTTAGGGGTTTTAATTAGAAAGAGGTTTCAATTAATCAACCTAGGGTTAGACGTTAGTAGCTTCGAGATAGGTATTAATATAAATTAGGGAATCCTACGGATCAAGTCAAGTGAATAAATCGTCTGGTTCAGAGTTAGATAACAAGTGAAGTCTAGGTGGATTCTTCCTCGGTATTGTCTAAATCAATCGATTTTCTCTCAAGTTTTCCCTCAATTTCTTCTCTTTGTCTTCGCATCTTTAGCCTAGTAGTTAGTTAATTTTAGATTAGATAAAAATTCCCTTAATTCTTAGGCTAAATAATAAAAAGAAAGTTAGTATTAGTACTTTTGGTTCCTTTGGATTCGACAATCCGGTCTTGCCACTAAACTATATTACTGTTCGATAGGTGCGCTTGCCTATATCATTGTCTTAGTTAGTTTCCAGGTTTGATCATTCTTTTTATAAATTTTTAAGACTCTGACACACGATCAAGTTTTTAGCGTCGTTGCCGGGGAACTGAAATATTAAGAATGCTCAATTTTTATTACTTTAGCCATATTTTTATTTTTTTGCAATTAAACTTTATTTTTACTTTTTTAAATTTTCTTTTACTATTTCTCTTTTCCTAGCAGGTACATCTAGTTTATGACTAGAAGGAACCCGATAGGACCACTACTTTACGACAGTGATATTGAAGGAATCGTACGTAGAAATCGTAGAGAAGTAAGGCGAGACTTAAATTACATACAAGAAGAGCAAGAGGATGAAACTAATACCACCGAAGGGATGGCTGAGAATAATCTGCTACCTCAGGAGGTGGCCGATCATTATGCTCCTCGAACTATGTATGATTATGCTAAACCTAATTTAACAGGAGCCGAATCAAGTATTATTAGGCCTACTATAGTCGCTAATAATTTTGAATTGAAACCTAACACTATACAAATTCAACAGTTTGTTCAATTTGATGGTTTGCAGGACGAAGACCCAAATACTCATGTAGAAAATTTTTAGAATTCTGTGATACCTTCAAAATAAATGGCATTTCTGATGATACCATTCGTCTTCGATTATTCCCCTTTTTATTAAGAAATAAAGCCAAACAGTGGTTGCATTCTCTTCCACGAGGATCAATCACTACATGGGATCAAATGACCGAAAAATTTTATTAAAATATTTTCTGCCAGCCAAAATGGCCAAATTAAGGAATGATATCTTTTCTTTTGTGCAGATGGATTTAGAAACATTATACAATGCATGGGAGAGATACAAAGATTTATTGAGAAGGTGCCCACACCATGGTTTACCCTTGTGGCTACAAGTCCAAACTTTTTACAGCGGTGTGAACCCCTCAACCCAGCAGTTAATTGACTCAGCATGACGGAACCTTGAATAACAAAACTCCTGAAGCGGCTTTTGAATTTATAGAGGAGATGTCACTGAACAACTATCAGTGGCAAGTTACAAGGATAAGGCCAACTAAATAGCTGGAGTTTTCAACCTCGACATAGTCACTATGCTATCAAATCAGGTAGAGATGATGAATAAAAAGATTGATGGTTTGTGTGGTTCTTTGTAGGTACATCCAGTTATGCAATGTGACTCAAATCTAGGAGGTGTGGCGAATCTTGAGTACCCACCCTACAATCATGGCATGGAAAGCGAACATATAAACTATACGAGTAACAATTTTAGATCTCAAAATAACCCTTATAGTATTACTTATAATCCAGGTTGAGGGAACCACCCCAATTTCTCGTGGGGTCGTCAAGGAAATCAAAGACAACACCCCCTCCAAACTTCCAACAACAGCCCTACCCACAGGAAAAGAAGCCGAACCTTGAAGAGATGCTGACAAAATTCAGAGTGGTGTCAGAAACTCATTTCCAAAACACCGAAACAACACTTAAAAATCAACAAGCATCGATTAAAGGAATTGAGAACCAGTTAGGGCAACTCGCTAAACTGATCTCCAATGACCACAAGGTAGCTTGCCGAGTAACACTGAGACTAACCCAAAAGAGCAACTTCAAGCCATAACCGTTTAGAATAGTGAAGGGTTAGTAGAATCTGAATCTGAGCCAAAGCAAGAACTTGTGGTAAGTGAAGGTAAGGTTGAGGTAAGCTAAGAAAAGCCAAAATCGGTAATTAAAGAATACCAACCTCGTATACCTTATCCCAATGCGATGAAGAAAGATAATACGGAGGAATAGTTCGGTAAGTTTCTTAAACTCTTAAAAAAATTACATATTAACCTACCGTTTCTTGAAGCTCTTTCGCAGATGCCAAATTCAAGGAAATTTTTAAAAGAGCTTTTAACAAACAAGAGAAAGATAGAGGAGAAACCGCATGTGAAATTAAACGCAGTATAGACGAGAAACCGCATGTGAAATTAAACGCAGTGTGCTCGATAATGTTATAGAACAAACTACCACGAAAATTAAAAGACTAGGGAGTTTTACAATTCCATGTTTAATTGGTAGTTTATCTATTGATAATGCTTTAGCTGATTTAGGGAAAACATCAATGTTATGTCTTCCAAAATGTTTAAACAGTTAGGTCTAGGGAAACCTAAGCAAACTAAGATGAGCATTCAACTAGCTGGTAAGACTATTCGAATTCCTATGGGTATAATTGAAGATGTACTAGTCAAAGTGGATAAATTTATATTCCCAGTAGACTTTGTTGTTTTAGATATGGATGAAAACAATAATATCCCCTTAATTCTAAGAATACCCTTTTTAGCAACTGTCAGATCTAAAATTGATGTTAGTACAGGTGAGCTCATACTTTGTGTAGGTGACGAATCAATCAGTCTTTAAGCTCTCGACTCAACTAGGACATCAAGTGATAAAGGTGAGAACATAAATTCTGTTGATAATTAATCGGTTAAATTTTCTTTTCAGGAAGCACCACGGAACTATACCACTGAGCCTGATCCCATAACTCATACCAACAAAGAAATATCTCATGTGTAATGATGGCTTCAGATCGATGACCTAGATGAGTGTAAGACACATTTCAAGGAGAACTAGGAATACACGAAGTGAAATTGAAGGAACCCCCAGAAGAACTTAAAGGAACATTAAATCACTTCAAAATAGGAGATCAGGTACTATTAGATAAAACAGACCTGCCAATCGCCACATCAAACCTGAATTCAAATGAAGAAATCTCTTTTAAAGTAATAAATGTTTTCCCTTACGGAACAGTCGAGGTAAGTAATTCTACATTAGGTATTTTTAAAATAAACTCCACTCAACTCAAATTATATGATGATAGCATGAAAAAGGATTTTTTCACTCCTTAAACCACCGTGAATGTACGAATGAGAGGTAAGTCCAGCTTAAGACTTTAAACGAGAGCTTCTCAGGAGGCAACCCGAGCACTAAACCCATTTATTTTTATTCTCTTTCTTTTATCACCTAACTACAAGCTAACCAAGTAAATTTAGCGCAGAAGTATGAACCACATGACCTTAAACACGGCCGTGGCCGTGGCCATGTGGATACTACGGACTTTAGTACTGGCATGGCAGAGATAGTACGAGAAAGGACGAAAAAATATCTTCAAGTCACGGGCTCAACCAAACACCACGGTCGTGCGATGCAGCCGTGGCCAACACTGTTGAACCAACACGGGCGTGGAAACCTAATTACCAGGAGTGGGAGAGACGATTGAACAATCACACGGCCGTGCAATATGGCCGTGGGACACAACACGCCCATGGGACACGGCGTGGAGATGTACCAGAGCTAAAAATTTCTATTTAAAACACCCCTCTCCCCTTCTCACCCACTCCCTAGTCACTCTTTACTCCCTTCCATTTTCACTTTCCTCCTCCTTCACTCTCTAAAGTTTTGATCTATGCTTCAACAATGTCGAAAAAAAGAAAGGATACTATCTCAGTCTCCCTGTGCGAGACCGATCTACATAAGTCAAGGGTCATTGAGGCCATTTAGCTTTTATTTTTCCTTTCTCATCCCTTTTATTTTCCTTCTCTTTGACTTTCTTATGCTTAATTTAGTTTATTTCATTTTAGTTTCTTGGTTTTAGGTTCTAAAGGATGCTAGGGAATCACACACCATGGCCTTAGAAATTACACCCACCTCACGAACCATTTAACAATATGGACCTTTCGGTCCAATAATCGATTCTTTTAAGTCTTATTTCCCTTTTCAACATTCTTTCTTTCTATTTGTATTTTCTTTAAATATATAATTATCATATTTTGAATTATTATTACTACTTCCTAGCTAATTTTTCACGAGTTACCCAATTTCTTCATCTAGCGCAGAGATTGTCAGCGGCCACCACACCACGACCACTGCCAACTCGAGGATCTCATCCAAAATTCAAGAAGTTCACTTCTCTCCCTATCTTATGATTTTATTAGTATATGATTATTATCTATCTTTGTACATTGAGGGCAATGTGCATCTTAAGTTTGTGGGGTGAAAGTTTATTAGAAAAAAATGCCTAACTTTTTGCATTATTCTCAAATTCCTGAATGATATCTTGTCTTAAGGTAATTTTCTCATATCACTAATTAGAATGAAATTCCTATTGATTCATTATTTTTATTGATATGTTTTAGATTAAGTCATTGATAATTGTGCAATGATGATTTAAACTTTAAGATACTAGAGAATCAAGCATGATGAGTCTATTTAAAAAAAAAATTAAAATGTTGTTAGGTTGTCTACCTAAATCTAATTGTTACCTTGAAGTTTGAAATTTACAAGGTTGTCATCAAAAACCCATAATTTTTGTGAGATTTTGAGCCTTTTAAAGCATACATTCTTTTCATGCTTACTTTATTGATTATGAGTGTGTCAACATTGATTTGTTATTCTAGAACTTGCTTCGATTATACATGTCAAGACCACACCTTTGAATTGATATACTGAGATGATAAAGGCACTTAGAATTTAACCCACTTACTCCACTAGAAGACTACCTTCAAAATTAACCCCTAGTGAACCCCCTTGATCCTAACAACCTTTTTATTGACTCACCCACTAATATTAACCCAAAACCTATCTTGTATTTGTTATCACCATTCCTTTTGACTACCCTTCTATCGAGACTTGATTTGATCAGTTGCCTAAATACATTATTTCAGTAGTTGAAATTATTTTTTATGTATTTATTGATTTGTTCTTAAAAAAAATCGAAGTATATTCACTATTAGTTTTGTGATTAAGCGAGCCTATACGTTTAATTTCAACATCTTGGAGAAGAAGCTCGTATTATTAGTTTTCAATTGATGTAATTATGCAGGTTATTAGTCATTTTTTCTAGTTAGTTAATTGTAAATTCAATCTCAATTCTAACCCTTCTAATTCAGCCTTTATCCACACCGTTAACCTAAGCTCCGTTATAACCCATTTAAAGACCTTTTGATTTGTGTATCATCTCATTTTACAGTGGTGGAGATTTGATTTTCAGGCAAACCTATGGGATTAACTTTTCATGTTCGACTTTTGAGCGCTTAATTTTTGAACCTTAAACACTTTGAGTGATTTGAGTGAATCTTTAGTGATGATGTCAACTTTCGTCGATTTTGAATTAAAGGTGATTATTTAGGTAAGGGGAAACACCTATCTTTTTCGTATTACAAACTATGACTTTGATTGTTTGAATCTTCAGGACTCTTTTAGTTAAATTATCCATGTATAAATTATCTATGAACTATGATGAAACATTATTGATGAATATTATGAATAGATAAAGTTCGTTTTAATTGTGAGTTGAGAATTTTGTTTTAGGACAAGCAAAACCTTAAGTGTGGGGGTATTTTATAAACCATAATACACACATATTTAAATACCACATTTAGCATACTTTTGGATGATTTTTCCCTTTAATTATGGAACTAGGTGCTCCTAATCCTTTGTTTTCATGTTTTATACTCAGGAGAGCATCGGAGGATGAAAAGAATAAGAAACGGGCCAAAAATAGAGAAAATGGGCCAAAACACAAAATCCACATGGCTTGGGCCCAAGACCACACAGCCATGCCTCTTAAGAAGAGTCGAACATGGATTAGACCCCAAAATACATGACCGTGCCTTCTCAACAGGTTTGCACGGCCTGAAATCGAATCACACAAGCGTGTCACGGGCGTAAAAAAGAAGAGTTTCATTCGAATTAGGATACTTAGAGGCAAAGAAAGACATTTCAAAAGCCTATATAAAGACCCTAGAGACCAACCTTTAGGGGGTTCAACTAGGCCAATGAGCCAAGCCAAAGGGGCCAGAATTGTAGGATTCACTCGAAGAAAGCCAGTTGATTCATCTCAAGAAGCCGGGATCATACTCAAGACGGAAGAACTCTCCTTCAATTCCTTCAGGGGGTTTTAGGGTTTTCTTTATGTTTTGTTTTATATTTTCTTCTGAGATGTTCTCTTTTACTATTATGAACTAAACCTCTCAAATACTTGAGGGGGATGAAACCTAAGACGAATCTTGTTATTGTTATCTGAGCTGTATGATAAATACTTGATTTGTTCTTAACTATGTGTTCTTAATTCTTGTTTTGGTATTTCCAGGATATTGATTCAAGCATTTATGCTCTCAGGCAGAGGAGGAATAAACCTTGTCTAAGAGTAGATCTAGCATAGTTAAGCGGATTTGATCGCAACACTAGAGATAGAATGACGAAAATCTGTCGGATTAGGGTTAAACCTAATATGGGAGTCCATAGATCGAGTTAAAGCAATTCTAAGGGTTTTAATTAGAAAGAGATTTTAATTAATCAACCTAGGGTTAGACGTTAGTAGCCTCGAGAGAGGTATTAATATAAATTAGGGAATCCTACGGATCAAGTCAAGTGAATAAATCGTCTGGTTCAGAGTTAGATAACAAGTGAAGTCTAGATGGATTCTTCCTCGGGTATTGTCTAAATCAGTCGATTTTCTCTCAAGTTTTTCCTCAATTTCTTCTCTTTGTCTTTGCATCTTTAGCCTAGTAGTTAGTTAATTTTAGATTAGATAAAAATTCCTTTAATTCTTAGGCTAAATAATAAAAAGAAAGTTAGTATTAGTATTTTTGGTTCCTTTGGGTTCGACAATCTGGTCTTGCCATTAAACTATACTACTGTTCGATAGGTGCATTTGCCTCCATGGTTGTCTTAGTTAGTTTCCAGGTTCAATCATTCTTTTTATAAATTTTTAAGACTCTGACACACGATCAGGAGGAGTTGGCTGTGTTGAAGGACCTGATGGTGATGATGCATATGCTTTGGATGCAATTGTTTGAGAATGAACTGGTGGAGTAAGACCAAAAGGAGCTGGTAGAGCAGAAGCTACTGAAGCAGGATTTGTTGGAGCTACTCGAGCTGGTAGAGGTGTACTCTATAAAATTCACATGTTAGGAGTTCTCAAATTAGCCAACAATTGCATTAAAATTCTTAGTCATCAAAACACTTACAGCAAATGAAGTTTGACAGCTTTTGGAGTTGTGTCCAACCATGAAACACTTATGACACTTTATCTTCCTCCCTTTTCTAAACAGTTTACTCCTACCCATCTCTCTCTATTCTCTTACTTTTTTTTTTGGTCTCATAGGCATTTTTCTTGGAATGAAGGGTGTTAATTGGTTTAATATCGATTGTAAACCATCAAAATTGATGGTTTGACGAAGTCATCTGTAGGGTGTACCATCATAGTGGCATTTGTTCATGTTGTGGGTACTCCCGATAGTCAATGTTCAACTCACTCAAACCTACATTCTCATCAACCATAGGCAAACCTTGGGGTGTATTGAGCAAACTAGAAAATTTGTGTCACAAAATTTTGCTCAGGAGGGGTGAAGTACTGAGGTGGCAATGGGCTAAATATATCAAACATCAATTATGACCTTGGTTGCTGATAGGAAGAACTGCAACTGCCCATCTCTGGGTAAAGTGCATAACTTGAGTACTCTAGGGCAGAACTATTTACCGTCAACTCAGGATGATAAGAACTACCGATTAATTGTGTGTATGAAATTGTAGGTTTGGGCTCGGGCTCTGGTGGGAAAGGAGGAGGCGAGTGATAAGGTTGGTTGTGATGGGGACCTTGTCGATGCATATATGGAGGGACTACCATCAATTCACCACCATATAGGTAAGGCAACTCAATCTACATGTACCACTCCTGGTAGTCAACCGAGGGAGTGAAATAAAAAAAAAACATGATTCCAACAGCGGCTTTCTTTTCAATCGGGCGTTCCATAACGTAATATATTCTTGATGATCTAATACCCAATTCTTTGAATCTTCCCCTCTTGTAAATTCTGTGGGTGCAATTATCCAAATTCATAGGAACGTTTTGAATATCTTGATGACACCCGAATTGACGCAACACTCGATCTCCATTGTACTACTTCATTGTTGAAAAATTCAACACAGGTGCGTTAATGCACCACATGAGTGCGTGAGAACTAGACACAACATCTGACGCGCTATACGACATCCACGCGAACTATACAATTAATAACATGATTACGGTAACATAATTAAAATACCTATATTAACATAATTATATAAATAAAATAATTAAATGGCATTAATATAATTTTATTTTATGAAAATAAATTACCCCCTTCTTGGCGTGTGCCTTGATTATCTGTTATTAGACAATGAGTGTTTCTGACTTTTCGATTTTCAAAAAAGTAAACCATCTAAAAAATAAAGCAAAATCGTAAGAACATACTTTTGTAAAAAAAATCTTGATCTAAGTTTCAATTTTTTTTACCTATTTACAAGTGGGAACACATGTGCTTGGTGATCTACTGATGCTAGAAATGGCATTCTGTATAGTGCACAAGATTGTAACAGTACCAGGACACATGTCTATATCTCGTATTTTGTGATTTATTGCTAAAAAAAGCTCACGATACAACGTTGCTAGAATTGCTAATCCCGAACTGTAGGAACAAACAACTTGCAAATTAGATAGTAGTGGTAGGTACATCAAGTGGACTTTATTATTATTAACGTCTGGGATAAGTACCACCTATAAGTTGCAGTATGCACATATTCTACCTTTCAGTTGCATTACTCAATAATATTTTGAAATTTGCCTTTAACCACGAAAATTTTAAATCCATAAATTTAGCTCCACCATCACAGGGAGAGTGTCTAAGCAAGTCATAGTAGAGCGCCGCAGGTTCTTCTAATTTTCTTGAACTGATTATTGCATGCATGTGAAGCCTTAATTGTAGTGCGACATCCTCTATTGTGATGGTGCATTCCCCACATGGAAAATGAAATGTGTGCGTCTCTGGGCGCCACTGCTCAACCAATGTTAATATTAAGTCGACCCTTAACTCAAACACATAGATTAATGCCGCTGATCAAAATTTGGTGGCATCTAGGTAGGGCATAATTCGTTTATCCAGCCGGTAGCTTGGACCATGGCCATGTGGCCTCAACACGCGATATGAATCCTAATCATATTAAATTACAACATTAGTTAAGATCTTCGACTTAAATAAAAAATTATGTGCAACTTTACGTATATACTCTTGAAAAAAAAAATAGAACTTTTTTTACCGACACATGAATCATCCTTGCTATGTGATCTTCTGTTGTAATTAAAGAACCCATTTCGATATTTACACAAACAATTAAAATTTTAATCATCGACTTAACAAATATTCAATATAAAAATAACAAATTTTTTCAGTAGCCCATTTTCGTAATTAACTTTTTATAGATAAAAGAATCTTAGAATCATTTTCAATGCAAATCTAAATATTCAAACAAAAATATAATGTTCAATGTTATATTTTAAAATATAAAATTATTATTACAGAATAAAAAATTACACTAGTCAAACCAATCTTAATATTACTTTCAACATAAGTCTAATCATTCGATCAAAAATATAATGATCAATGTTATATTTAAAACTATACAAATTATCATTAAAAATACAATAAACATACACTACCAAAAATATCTTAATACACAATTCTATCAATGTTATATTTACTAAAACAATTCTACTACCAAAACTTTACTAAAACAATTCTACTACCAAAACTATCTTAAAAAACATACAAGACAAAATATACATACACAATTCCAATAATTCAAACAAAAATATTGTTTTCAAAGTTAAATAATTATATTGAATTGATGAATGATATTATGTATTTAGTATATTGTTGAAAAATAGAATATTGGTAAATTATAAATTTGAAGTGAATATCCGGTTTAAATGGAATGCGGGATTGAGTACAATCGTTGTGTGGTGAAAGACAACATATGAGGAATTGACGAAAAATTACCCAAGTAAATCGAGGTTCAGCATTTGTTGCAAACTTTCGTGTTTACTTTCCGTTTAGCTCTCACGAGCTTCTATTGAACTCAAAGAGTTTCCGTTCAGCTCTTTTGAGCTTCTGTTTAACCCTTATGGGTTTCTGTTTAGCTCTTACGAGCTTTCGTTCAACCCTTACGAGTTTTCGTTTAGCTCTCATGAGCTTCTGTTCAGCCTTCAGGCTCCTGAAAACAATGTACTCATATCCGTAAGTCATTCTCCGATTCATTAAGATTTGGTAAGTGACTTATGTGATTGAAATTGAAAGATTTATTGTTTATTAATGATATTGATTTGAAAGGTGTGTTCATCGATTTATGTTGTGATTGACAGGGAGAGTGCATGAATTATTTACTTACTTAATTTGTTAAATTAAGTTTGGTAAGATTTATGTTTAACCTATTGAACTTACTAAGCTTCATTAAGCTTACTTGTGTTGTTTAATGTCCTTGTAGATTAATTTGAGGTCGGGAGATCGGATCAACACATCAAGTCACACTATCCAGCTTATTACGGTAGATTTTGTACGTTTAATACGATTTATATGGCATGTATAGGGATGGTATGGTTATGACCAAAGTTTGGCTTGTGTAAGTGATAGGGATGATGTTTTGTTTATATAATCATCTTAAATATCTATATATATTAGTTTGGAGTTGAAGTAAACTTGTGATGTTGGTGTGAATGATATATGCTTGTTTTGATTACTTGTTTGGGATGTCTAGATGTATCAAAATGTGTGTATAGGTTGATATCAAAATGGGTGAGAAATGTGGCCTTAAAATGACCTATTTTTGTCTACACTGGCATGAGACACGAGCGTGTGTCTCAGCCATGTGAGACACACGGCCTAGCACATGGGCGTGTGGTTTGGCCATGTGTCCCATGCATCCTTAAAATTGAGAAACATACTACCCAGGTTGATGTGGTCTAAAACTAACTACAATCACAATAAAGGCAAGCGCACCTATTGTTCAATAGTATAGTTATGGTAAGACTTGTAATATCGTATCCACAAGGACCAAGAGTACTATTAATTACTATATTTTTATTATCTAGCCTAAGAATTGAAGTGATTTCTTTTAAACTAAAACTAATTAAACACAACAACGAAATAATTAGGAAAATACTTTTAGACAACTTATATGAGATAGGAAATACCTAAGGAAGAATCCACCTAGACTTCACTTATTACTTTTGATTCATATGATTTATTCACTTGACTTAATCCGTAGAAATCCTTGATTTATGTTGATATCTCTTTCAAGACTAAAAACAACTAACTCTAGGTTGATTAATTGAAATTTCTTTTTAATTAAAACCCTATTGTCGCATTAACTCGATCTATGGATTCTCTTATTAGATTTTACTCTAATCCGGCAGATTTTCGTTGCCCTATTTCTGGGTTGCAATCAACTCCGCTTAATTGTGTTGATCTACTCTTAAACAGAGACTTTTTTCCTCTAAATAAGCACATTTGACTTGAATCAATAAACTGAATTATCAAAACAAGAATAAGAACTCACAATTAAGAATAAGAACAAGTATTTATCTTATAAATCAAATAATAATAAGATCCATCTTAGGTTTCATCCCGTTAAGTATCTAAGGGATTTAAATCATACTAATAGGGGGAACATATTAAAATTAGGAAAACGACAAAACATAAGAAAACCCAAAAACTTCTAAAGAACTTGATGGGAGATATTCAGTCTTGATGGATATCCTTCTTCCGAGCTGCTCCCGACGGCTGTCTTCGAGTATTTTCTACCTTCTATTCAGCGTCCTCTTTTAAGTTGCCCATTAGGGTGTTTATATAGGCTTTGGAACTCCTCTCTTAGCCCACAAGTGATCTATTTTGAATAGAATTAAACTTTGATACAGCAGGGACACGCCTGTGACACGTGTTCAATTCTCGCGTGCCACACACCACACACTGGTGTAGTCCGCCTGTACATTGATCCAGGCCGTGTTTGATCTTACTCATAATACACGGCTGTGTTCATTGGTCCAGGTCGTGTTGATTTCCTAGGTAGGCCCATTTTGTCCCGTTTTGGCCCGTTTTTTATTCTTTTCGACTCCTTAAGCTCTCCTAAGTGTAAAACATGAAATTAAGGGATTAAGAGCATCAAATTCATCAAATCTAATGAAAATTCATCCAAAAAGTAAGCCAAGCATGAGGTTAAAATATGTATAAATAGAGGTTTATCAAATATCCCCACACTTAAGTCGTTGCTTATCCTCAAGCAAAATCCTCAATTCACAATTAAAATTAAACTTTCTTAAATCATAATTCTCATCAATAATGTCTCATCATAATTCATAAATAATTCATACATGGATAATTTAACAAAAAAAAAAACCTAAAGATTCAAATAATATAAGTCATAAATTTTTGTAGCACGAAAACATAGGTGTTTCCCCTTACCTAAATAATCACCTCTGATTCAAAACCGACAAGGATTGACATCCTCACTAAGGATTCACTCAAATCACTCAAAGTGTTTAAGGTTCAAGATAAGGCACTCAAAAGTCAAACATGAAGAGTTGTTACCATAGGCTTGCATGAAAATCAAATCTCCACCAGTATAAAATAAGATGATACACAAATCAAAAGGTATTTTAAAAGGGTTGTAATGGGGCTTGGGTTAAAGGTGTGGATACAGGCTGAATTAGAGAGTTAAAAATCGAGATTGAATTGTCAAATTACCTAACTAGAACAATAGACTAATACTAAATAATTACATCAATTGAAAACTTATGATAATAACACGAACTTCTTCTAAAGATGTGAATTTAACTATTTTAAGCTCAAAATAACATAAAACTAATAATGAATTTATTTCCAACTTCTTCTTCTTCTTCTTCTTCTTTTTAAGAATAAGAACAAGTACATGATATAAGATGAATTTAACCTCTGAAATAAAGAAAATAGATAGGCAACTGATCAAATCAAATCTCAACAAAATGGGAGTCAATAAAGTAGGGGAAGTAAAAATTTGGTTTTGGGTTAATGTTAATGGGTGAGTCAAGAAACGGTTTATTAGGCTCAAAAGGGTTCACTAGGGGTTAATTATGAAGGTGGGCTTTTTGGTGGAATTAGTGGGTTAAATCCTAAGTGCCTTTATCATCTCATTATATCACATCAAAAGTGTGGTCTCGACATGCATAATCGAAGCAAGTTCTAGAATAACAAATCAATGTTATGGTTTTTGATGTCAATCTTGCAAATTTCAAACTTCAAAGTAATATTTAAATTTAGGGAAATAACCTAACCAAATTTTTAATTATGGAAAATAGACTTATCATGCTTGATTCTCTATATCTTATAGTTTAAACCATCAATGCATAATTACCTATGACTTATTTCAAAACATATCAACAAAATCATAAATCAATAGAAGTTTCATTCTAATAGTAATATGAGAAAGTTACTTAAGAATAATGCATAATTCAATATTATTGACACCTCCCCACACTTAAGATGTTCATTGTCCTCAATGTACAAACATAGATAAGGACAATATAATAAGAAAATCATGAGATAGGGAGAGAAGTGAAACTTCTTGAATTTTTGGATGGATTCAAAGAAAAGAAACGATATAAAGTTGGGCAGAGGAGGTGGATACTCCGGTGGTGGTGTGGTCGTTCCTTAACAGCCCCTTGAATTAAATTAAATAAATCAAAATATACTAATATAAAATAAGGACAGGAAAGATAAAGGGAAAGAATTTAAAAATAAAAATAAAAGAAAAAGAAAAAATAAATGGACTCGAAGGTCCTTGTCTTGTCGAGTTAATGAAGCGGCTGGCATGAACTTATGTAGATTGGTCTCGAACGATAGGACTGTGCTAGGGTCCTTCCGCTTCTTCGACATGGAGATGGTAGTGTAAAGAAGGAATGAGGGAAAGGGGGAAAGGAAAAGGGATAAAGATGGTGTTTGGCTGAAGAAGAAGTGAAAAAATAGAGTAAATGGAGTGAGGAGGCAGTGGCAGTGGTAAGAAGGGGGAAAGTTGTGGTGCCTAGGGTTAGGGGAGAGGGTTTGGAGAAGAAGATGAATAATGGGGTGGTTTAAATAGAAATTAGTTGCCCACGCTTGTATACCCTGGGCGTGTGAGGTCACACGGCCATATCGTACGGCCGCGTGGTGCCTCGTTCGTTTCTCCCACGCCTGTATAGAAGTTTCCACGCCCATGTTGCTTATTCAGTGTCGACTAGGGTCTAGGGACACAGGCGTGTTGCACACCCATGTTACTTTTTTAGTGCCAACCACGATCGTATGGCACTGTCATGGTATTTTATCGCAGCCCGTGTTTTAGAGAAAATTTTAGTCCTTGGTTCGCACGATCTTTTCCACGCCGATGTGCCTATTCATGGTGTCCACACGGCCATGGCCACGCCCGTGTGCAAGGCCGTGTGGTAGGGAAGCCTGTGTTTTATTAAATTGATTAGTTTTTAGTTAAATGCTAAAAATAAAAATATGAAATTAATAGGTTAATGCTCGGGTTGCCTCCCAAGAAGCACTTGTTTAAAGTCTTAAGCTAGACTTTCCTTTCATTTGCATAATCATGGTGGTTTGAGGAGTTGAAACTCCTCATTCTTACTCTCAATTGTATTAAAATAAGGTTTTAGACGAGTACGATTTACCTTGAAAGTGCCAAATTGAGAATAAGTTACCTCGACTGTACCGTATGAGAAAGTATTAAGTACCGTGAAAGGAGTTATTCCATTAGGTTCAGTAGTGGTAACACGAGGATCTGTATTATCCATTAGAACTCGATTTCCAACCTTAAAGTATTTTGCTTCATCTTTAAGTCCGTTATGGAGTTGCCTTGGTTATGCTTCGTGTGTTCTTGGTTTCTCCTTGACATGTGTCTTCCACTCGTCTAGGTCATCGATCTGAAGCCTTCGCTCCTCATGAGTTATTTCTTTGTTGGCAAGAGCTCTAGCATATGGCTCAGTTGTGTAATTTCATGGTGTTTCCTAAAAGAAGGTTGAACCAAATGGTCATTAATAGAATTTATGTTCTCACCTTTATTACTCGATGTTCTAACCGAGTTAAGAGCCTGAAGAGTGATCGTTTCATCACCTGCACGAAGTGTGAGTTCACCTGTAACAACATCAATTCTAGTTTTGCCAGTTGTTAAAAAGGGTCTTCCTAAAATTAAAGGAACATTATTGTCCTCCTCCATGTCTAAAACGACAAAGTCTACTGAGAATATGAATTTATCAATTTTTACTAGTACATCTTCGATTATACCCCTAGGAACTCTAATAGTTTTATCAGCTAATTGAATGCTCATCCTAGTTTGTTTGAGTTTCTCGAGACCTAGCTGTTTAAACATTTTATAAGGCATAACATTGATGCTTGCCCCTAAATCTGCTAAACCATTATTAATAGATAAACTACCAATTAAGCAAGGAATCGTAAAACTCCCTAGATCTTTTAACTTTTGTGGTAGCCTATTTTGTAAGATTGTTGAGCACACTACATTTAACTCCACATGCGATGCCTCGTCTAACTTCCGTTTGTTTGTCAAAAGCTCTTTTAAATTTTTTTTGAATTAGGCATCTATGAAAGAGCTTCAATAAACTGTAAGTTAATATGTAATTTTTTTAAGAGTTTAAAAAATTTACCAAATTATTCATCTGTGCGGTCTTTCTTTGTCGCATTGGGATATGGCAAACGAGGTTGGTATTGTACACTTACCAGTTTTGGTTTATCATGGCTTATCTCAACCTTACCTTCCTCTACCACATCCTCTTGTCTCAATTTTGGTTCATCTAACCCTTCACTGTCGTGAGCAGTAATGGCATGAAGTTGCTCATTTGGGTTAGTTTCAGTGTTGCTTGGCAAGCTACCTTGTGGTTGTTAAGATATGAGCTTAGCGAGTTGTCCTAATTGGTTCTCAAGCCCTTGAATCGATGCTCGCTGATTTTTGAGTGTTGTTTGGTGTTTTGGAAATAGGTTTCTAACACCGCGATAAATTTTGTTAGCATCTCCTCAAGGTTTGGCTTTTTCTCTTATGGGTAGGGTTGCTGTTGAAAGCCTGGAGGGGGCTGTTGTCTCTGATTTCCTTGGCCACCCCATGAAAAGTTTGGGTGGTTCCTCCATCCTGAATTGTAAGTGTTACTATAAGGGTTATTTTGAGGTCTAGAATTGTTACCCATATAGTTCATCTATTCATTTTCTATGCTAGGGTTGTAAGGTGGGTATTCTGTATTGTTCATCCCTCCTCCGTTTGTAATGCACTGCATCACTGGATGTACCTGCGAAGAACTATACAAACCATCAATTTTTTTATTTAACAGTTCTACCTGGTTTGATAGCATGGTCACTGCGTCGAGGTTGAAAACACTGGCGGCTTTTGTTGGCTTTGTCCTCATAGCTTGCCACTGATAATTATTCAATGCCAACTCCTCTATGAACTCATAAGCCGCTTCAGGGGTCTTGTTATTTAGGGTTCCACCGACTAGTGAATCAATCAACTGCCTAGTTGAGGGGTTCACACCATTGTAAAAGGTTTGAACCTGTAGCCACAAAGGTAAACCATGGTGAGGCATCTTCTCAGTAGATCCTTGTATCTCTCCCATGCATCGTAAAGTGTTTCTAGATCTATTTGCACAAAAGAAGAGATATCATTCCTCAACTTTGCCGTTTTGGTCGACGAAAAATATTTAAATAAAAAATTTTCTGTCATTTGTTCCCATGTAGTAATTGATCCTTGTAGTAACGAGTTCAACCACTGTTTGGCTTTATTCCTCAACGAGAAGGGAAACAACCGAAGGCAAATGATATCATCAGAAATGCCATTTATTTTGAAAGTGTCGCATAATTCCAGAAAATTTGCCAAGTGATTGCTTGGATCCTCATCCTGCAAACCATCAAACTGAACAAATTGCTGAATCATCTGAATAGTGTTAGGTTTCATTTCAAAATTATTTACAGCAACAGCAGGTCTAACAATACTTGATTCAGTTCCTGTTAGATTAGGTTTAGCATAATCATATATAGTACGAGGAGTAGGATTTTGATTCACTAGGTTTGCGGTAACCATAGGAGGTAGCGGATTATTATCAGCCATCTCTTCGGAATTATTAGTATCGTCTTCTTGCTCTTCTTGTATGTATTGTAGGCTTCGCCTTATTTCTCTTCAAATTCTGCGACCGGTATCTTCTATATCACTGTCGTAAAGTAATGGTCCTGACGTGTTTCTTCTAGTCATAAACTAGAGTTACCTGCCAGAAGCAAATAAAAAGAAAAATTAGAAAAGAAAATAATAAAAAATAAATAAATTGCAAATAAAGAAAAAAAATGGCTAAAGTAATAAAAATTCAGTGTTCCTAATATTTTAGTCCCCGGCAACGGCGCCAAAAGATTGATGTGGTCTAAAACTAACAACGATCACAATAAAGGCAAGCCCACCTATTGTTCAATAGTATAGTTATGGTAAGACCAGTAATATCGTATTCACAAGGACCAAGAGTACTATTAATTACTATATTTTTATTATCTAGCCTAAGAATTGAAGTGATTTCTTTTAAACTAAAACTAATTAAAAACGACAACGAAAGAATTAGGAAAATACTTTTAGACAACTTATATGAGATAGGCAATACCTAAGGAAGAATCCACCTAGACTTCACTTATTACTTTTGATTCATATGATTTATTCACTTGACTTAATCCGTAGAAATCTCTGATTTATGTTAATATCTCTTTCAAGACTAAAAACAACAAACTCTAGGTTGATTAATTGAAATTTCTTTCTAATTAAAACCCCTATTGTCGCATTAACTCGATCTATGGATTCCCTTATTAGATTTGTCTCTAATCCGGTAGATTTTTATCGCCCTATTTATAGGGTTGCAATCAACTCCGCTTAATTGTGTTGATCTACTCTTAAACAGAGACTTTTGCTCCTCTGAATAAGCACATTCGACTTGAATCAATAACCTAAATTATCAAAACAAGAATAAGAACTCATTATTAAGAATAAGAACAAGTATTTATCTTATAAATCAAATAATAATAAGATCCGTATTAGGTTTCATCCCGTTAAGTATCTAAGGGATTTAGTTCATACTAATAGAGGGAAACATCTTAAAATTAGGAAAACTACAAAACATAAGAAAACCCAAATACTTCTAAAGACCTTGATGGGAGATATTCAGTCTTGATGGAGATCCTTCTTCCGAGCTGCTCCCGACGGTTGTCTTTGAGTATTTTCTGCCTTCTATTCAGCGTCCTCTTTTAAGTTGCCCCTTAGGGTGTTTATATAGGCTTTGGAACACCTCTCTTGGCCCACAAGTGATCTATTCCGAATAGAATTAAACTTTGATACGGCAGGGACACGCCCGTGTGACACGCCTGTGCTTGATTCCTTAGATCGTGCTCAATTCTGCTCGTCACACACGGCTGTGTGGTCTACCCATGTATGTTGATCCAGGCCATGTTTGATCCTGCTTGTAATACACGGCCGTGTTCATTGGTCCAGGCCGTGTTGATTTCTTAGGTAGGCCCATTTCGTCCCATTTTGGCCCGTTTCTTGTTCTTTTCGACTCTTTAAGCTCTCCTGAGTGTAAAACATGAAATTAAGGGATTAGAAGCATCGAATTCATTAAATCTAATGAAAATTCATCCAAAAAATAAGCCAAGCATGAGGTTAAAATATGTATAAATTGAGGTTTATCACAGGTTTTTACACACGGCCTAGCACAATGGCGTGTGGCTTGGCCGTGTGACCTAAGTTAGAGAGTTACACGGGTATGGACGCAGGCTGGGACACGGCCGTTTTCCTCACATTGAATGCCCACAAGACTTAAGACATGGGATGTCTCTTGGTCGTGTGAGCCACACGGCCTGGCCATACGGACGTATGTCCCCTGCACCTAGGAAGAATTTTGAAATTTTGCGAAAAATTCTCTGAGTTTTCGATTTAGTTCCGATTCATTTCTAATGAGTATTTTGGACCTCGATGGCTCAAATTTTATGAAAAATTCTCTGAGTTTCCGATTTAGTCCCGATTTATTTCTAATGAGTATTTTGGGCTTCGATGGCTCATACAATGGACAATATGAGTGATTTATGATTAGTCTCTGATAGGTATATTAAATGTTACGAATCGTTCGTATTTGGTCTGAAAGGTCTGGTAATGCTCCGTAACTCTGTTCGGTGACAGATAAGAGTTAGGGGTGTTACAAGTGTGACATCCTCCATTGTGATGGTGCATTCCCCACATGGAAAATAAAAATGTGTGCGTCTCTAGGTGCCACTGCTCAACCAATGTTAATATTAAGTTGGCCCTTAACTCAAACACACAGATCAATGACGTTGATCCAAATTCGGTGGCATCTAGGTAGGGCATAATCCGTTTGTCCGGCAGGTAGCTCGGACCATGGCCATGCGGCCTCAACACGTGATATGAATCCTAATCATATTAAATTACAACATTAGTTAAGATCTTCGAGTTAAATAAAAAATTATGTGCAACTTTACGTATATACTCTTGAATAAAAAATAGAACGTTTTTTACCGACACATGAGTCATCCTTGCTATGTGATCTTATGTTGTAATTAAAGAACCCATTTCGATATTTACACAAATAATTAAAATTTTAATCATCGGCTTAATAAATATACAATATAAAATAACAAATTTTTTTTCGTAGCCCATTTTCTAATTAACTTTTTATATATAAAAGGTATCTTAAAATCATTTTCAACATAAATCTAATTATTCAAACAAAATATAATGTTCAATGTTATATTTTAAAATATACAAATTATTATTACAATATAAAAATTACACTAGTCAAACCAATCTTAATATTACTTTCAACATAAGTCTAACCATTCGATCAAAAATATAATGATCAATGTTATATTTAAAACTGTACAAATTATCGTTAAAAATAAAATAAACATATACTACCAAAACTATCTTAATACACAATTCTATCAATGTTATATTTACTAAAACAATTCTACCACCAAAACTATCTTAATAAACATACACTACAAAATAAAATAAACCTACACTACAAAATATACATACACAATTCTAATAATTCAAACAAAATATAGTTTCAAAGTTAACATACCTTAATATTAATCTTATCAAATAATGTATCAATAAATAAATTTTTAACACAAATCTAAACTAATAATAATGATTATTATAAATATTACAAATTTAAAAAATAAATAACTCTAATATTACAAAAGAAAATTAACATACTTTTTTTTTTTAGGGGCCTACTGGAACGGTGGAAATGTGCAAGTGTACACAATCGTAACAAGTAATAAAGTGACAAGTAAATGTCGAATTATCATACCCACAGGGACTGTAAAAGAATTATTTATGAAAATGGTTTTAAACACTTTGGTGATGGAAAAATAATTGGTTTTGAGAAATATTTAAAACTACAAGAAAAACAAAGTAAAAATAAAATAAAACAAAGTTCTAATGCACGATTTCAAAACCGATTTTAATCAAGATGACATAATTGTGTTGGTTTAATCACATTTCTTACCTTAGAATTATTAAACTTGTGTTTATACTCGTTAAAACATGGCAACTCGGTAATTTGCTAACTTATGAACATATTTACGAAAAAAATCCATTCATCTCTTGTACATATCTCTATACCAATTTGACCGATTAAACAGAGTCCTAAAAGTAAACACGTTAATGCACATACTTATTAAATTAAACAATCTCTCGCATATTCCTATGTCGATGCAATCGATTAATTCAACCTAACAAGCACATAAAAGATTATGTGAAATAACAAAGTATTCCTACTTTGAAACAATTTAATCACAAAAATCCTGCAAGTTATGCAAGGCATACATATCGTCAGATACAATGCTAATGTAATCTTCAGCTACCTTAGAAGAGTTAAACATGCACAGATTAAGTATTGTGTCCATTAATTACAATTTCAATGCGTTTAAGTAATTAATTCATTAGCTATCTAAACAATTAAAATGCCAGATAACTTAACATAATTTTACTTAATCAAACATTTCACCGAGGCCTTTAACAGTATAAACACAATTTTAATAATCTAAGAGGGCGAAATGAAATCAAACCAAGAAGAATTAAATTCAAGCTAAATTGATTAAATTAGACATTTCAAAAGCATGAATATTCATAAGCATGTTCGTTAAAACAACAACAAATAATTTAAAGAGATAGGAAATGAGAAACAAATCCGGCGGCTCTCCGTGACTTGTCTGATTGATTCCTCCTTTGTTCTTCGTTGTCCTCGGCTATCAATGGGGCTTATGAAAACTTCAAATGCTGCTCCAAATGGCTGGAAAACACCTCTTTTCCAAGAGGGGAAATCTGCGAAAGAACAAAGGGGAAAATGGAATGGAAATGAAGGGAGAAGAATTGAGAGCAAAGAAGAGAAAATGAGAGAATGTTGGAGAATTGAGATGTGTCTTGAATGAGCAGCTAGGGGCTGTATTAATAGGTGTTAGGGGCTGCTAAGAATAGCAAAAAATCAGCAGCAAAGGAGTCCCACTTGGCCGGCCATCCCATGTGGCAAAGTTGATGGATTCAACTTTGCTAAAATTAGCATGGGCAAATCTTTAAAGCCATGAATTTTGGAGGGGTTTGAATGGGATTTTGAGAAGTCTTCAAGGGCTTCTTTGCAACTCAATTAATCAGCAATTAAGCTGATTTGGGCCTTCATTGTGGACAGTTTGGGCTGCCCAACTCTTTGCTTGGTTCGGTTCAACCGGTTTGGTTCAGCTGATGCGGTTCAACTTGGCCTTTTTCATACTTAATTAAAATTAATTTATTTAACCCAAATTAAATTGGGAATAAATTAAAATTAATTAAATTATGATTAAATATTCATAATTGGACCGTCTTGGGCTGAAAATACAATCACCTTGAATCTTCAAATCGCTTCTGGTTTTATTCTTGACGGTTCTGCTGAAAATGATTTTTGCCTTTTGTGCGAGTCTGTCGAAAATAGTCAAAATAAATCAAAATTTACTATAAAATTAATTAAAATTCATCATGTTTATATTTTTGGCATAATTTAATTATTTTATAATATTTAATTATTTTCTGACAAGAATTTACTTGAAACCACATGAAATTGGGTCAAAAAGGGCATGAAAAAGTATATAAATTTCCGTGTTTCCACACCCCCAAACTTAATTCATTGCTCGTCCCGAGTAATGCACAAATTTGAAAAGAATTTTCTCAGAAACACCTTTGAAAAACTTCATTCAGAACAATTTTTCTTCAAAATTATGAATTGAATATACTTAAGCTCAAAGATAAGAAATTTTGATATTTATGCAACTTAAGCATTCATATCGTTCAAATTACCTCCAACAATTACCATACTAGCGAAATTAGACTAAATGTTCCTTTAATAAAGACATGTTTTTCACTACCAAATTGATTTTAATTCCTTTATTCAAAATTAAACTACAATCATTAAGCTTAACTTAATGTCTTCATATGTTGAACATAGCATTTTCTCTCCACTAATGTAGGTAACATTGGAATTTTGAATGAATAGGTCTTTAATAAGGTTGTAACGTGGTTGGGCTTAAGGGTAGGTAAAAGATAGATAAATTTTTGGCTTAATATCGAACCTTCGGAACTTTCATCCTTGATACCCACTTATGCTCTTTCGATCATTTATTTCATTTTGAGTACATGCTTTTTTTTTAAGCTCAAACTCGAGCACTTGCTTCATGTACATTTCGAGCATTTGATACTTCTTTTCAACTCCCCCAAACTTATTTTCAAACGATCTTTTGAATAGTACTGAGTCTAGTGTTTGGGACGATTTTAGAAGTAATTAAGAGAAAGTTGATGGCTAAATATTGCATAGGTCCAAATAAACTTAGGCCATATAGTCTCAAAATTGGGTTTCAAAGGATAATTTTATCAGGGTTGGCTTGAAAGGCTCAAACGGTCCAAACAAAAGTTTGCCTAAATCATTTTCAATATTCCATGCTTCCTAGGATTTCGCCTCAAGAAAAAGTCAATTCTAAAGACTTAAGCTTTCATGCATGCCTAATTTTTTTCGTAAGGAACTAAAAATTTTATGGTATGAATTTGCATGCTTTATTAAAAATCCATTCACATCTTTATTAAGCTAACATAATAAATTATTGAAATAACGAACTTTATTAATACTAAAGTTTAGCATAATTAACAAAATTTCAATTTATTGAACAAAATATATCCTAAGAACATTTTATTCGAATGGAATCAATTCAAATTTTCGGTCCCCTACTTAAAGTGAACAATGTCCTCATTGTTTAAAGTGAATAAATACTATACACGGTAGGATAATGAGAGAAGAGGAGGTGAGTCAAAGTGATCGCTTAAATACCGTGCTCTTTCTAAAATCCAATCCTAGACATGTATATATTTATTGCCACACTTTATCCTTTGAGACTTGTTCAATTTTTATTCATCCTTCCTGTCTCTTATTTTATTATGCAAAAATAAAAATTCCTAATTGACCTAATCCTAAGATACTTAAGAAAGAAATAAAAGTTGAAGTCCTCCCTTTTTTTATTTGTTTGCCGATCCTTCCGAATTTGACTCTTCTTTTGCTTTATTAAAATTGCCTCTGCATGAATCGCTTAGCTCCTTCTTCGATGATGGCACTCATGGCTCATATATGAAATCTAGAAACTCAGGCACAAAAATAAAAGGGTCATTATAAATTTTCTTGAGAGCACTCCTCATCGAATCATCTCTTATTTTTGCGTATCGTCAATACGCTTGTTGCTGCCATTGCATGTGTTGCATTAAATCCATAAGCTTTGAAAACTCATCACGACGATCTGGGCAAGGCGGTGGAGCTCTAAACATTGAGGGCTCGATATCAGGTTTAGCTTCTGGTTCTACCTCCGTAGGGACTTCATTTGATTGCTCTGGTAGGATTTCTGTGGGTTCATTTTCTTCTTCTTCTTCGGGATCCTCACTTTCTTCAATTCGTTGCTGGAGAACAGAATCTCCGGCTACTCGGTAGAGATCCCAATCGGTGATTGTGCCTTGACTATACTCTGTCTTCTTTACGTCCGCAAGGAGTTTTGCTTTTAAGCACAGAATTGTGATCGTAAAGGGAAATAGGCGGGGCAGGCGTCTAACCGCACAATTTCGTATTTCTCTCAGGATGATTTTGCCCACATCAATGGTCTTTCCGGTTAAAATCGAGTATAGTAGGACCATTCTCTCTAAAGAAATTGTTGTCCCATGTGAACTAGGCATCAAGCTGAAACGAATGAAATAGAACCATACCTTCGCAAGTGGTGTCAAATACTCTCTTCGACAAGTGTGGATTCCTTGCTTTGACACGATCCACTTAGAACACAGGCTGTGAGTTCTTGAGGATCTCTTTCAGATTTTCAGGCTTAATATTGCTCAACAGAGAGGAATATTCATCGTTGTCGAAATCAGGTAATTCAAAGAACTCATTAATAGCACTAGAATTTATTGGTACCTTGATTCCTCGGACTGGAACTTCAGTAATTTACTGGAAGTTAAGTTCGCGTAGAATTCACAAACTAATTCTTCATCCACACTTGGTCTCTTTTCGCAAAACAATTCCCAATTGAGGGCTTCAGCAACTTGGCGAATACGTGCCATAAAATCTCTGTAGTTGCTTTCCTTCAATGTGAAGCCTTTTTTGGATGCATCTGTTGATTCTTGAAGATACTTTCGTATCTTATTTTAGCTTCTTCACAGTGAAATTTGCTTTGTGATTTGTCGATTTGAGTGGAGGCACGAGTTCTTTTACGAGTCATGATGGCCCTGAACATAAGATGGGAAGAATAAAAATCAGTTAAATAATTTAATTAACTAAAATTACTTAATAATTCAATAAATTGAAAATTCAATAATTGAAAAATTAAAAATAAAATTTAATAGCAATTACTAATATTTCAATGAATTGAAAAATTAAGTAATTGAAAAAAAATTAAATTTTAAAAATTAAATTTACTAACAATTATCAATATTTCAATAAAATTGAAAAAAAAAATTAAATAATTGAATCAAAATTAAATTCTAAGAGAGAAAATTATTCTTACCACTTACCTTGTAGATTTTAAAAGCTCTAAAAAAAATAAAAAAATACTAATGAATCAAAGGAGGGAAATTAAAGGAGGGATGGCTTAGGTTGGGGAATGGAGATGTGCTCATAGGAGCTCAAGGCAGCAAGCAGGTGGTGCATGCAAGGAGGCTGCAGTGCTGGCTGCAGGAGGCTGCAGAGTGCAAGGCCTTGCGCTAGGCAGGCCACAGCTAGTTGGCGCGGTGTGTTGGTGCTGGAGCTGGAGCTGCTGCTACTGGCGGAATGGAGGCTTAGGGACTAGGGGCTTGCGGCATTTGGTGTTTTGGTGGATGGGAAGTTGAGTGATGGGTGAATGGTGAGAACAATAGTGCAATTTATAGATGGAGGAGTATAAACTAGACTAGAACTCTTAGCACAATTAAGCATTAAAAATAAGAGTTTAATTCTAATTTAACTCATGATAAACAACAATTAATAATTAAATAAACATAACTAAATTATCAATTGTTATTTAATTATTAAGATAAATATGAAATAAAATTAAATCTAATCCTAAGCTAAGTTGATAAAAGTTAATATATAAATTATAATAAATATAATTATATATTAAAGTTTATCAATAATTTATAAATATGAAATTAAAAAAATGTTTATTTTAGATGCCTTTTTAAAAATATTTACAAAAGAGGCACCTAGTTTTTATTATTTATGAAAATAGCAACCAAATTTTGAAAATAATTCAATTAAGTCCTTAGACTTAATGAAAATTTTAAATTGAGTTGCAATTTAAGACTTGGGTCAAAATTGACCTTTTTATTTGGAAAACTAAAAATTTATTTTGCTATTCAGGGGCTAATTCCTTGGAAAATTATGCAAAAATCAATTCCCAGGAAAGATTGGAGGGGTCACAAGCGGTCCCGCTTAAGTTCCAATCTCCTAGGCAGAATTTATTTGAGCATAATAAACCCAGAAATATTCCTTAAATGTTTTATTGAAAGCAATAAAAACTAAGGATTAGATAAACTGAACGAAATTTTATCTCGTTCAGGGTTTTCTCCGTAATAATGTTTCAAACGCTGGGCATTGACTTGAAAATTACCTTTCTTACCTTGGAGTTCAATAACCCCGTATGGATAGACACGATGGATCGTAAATGGACCGGACCAACGTGACTTTAACTTACATGGAAAGAACTTCAGTCTGGAATTAAATAACAAGACTTGCTGACCTGCTTCAAACTCTCGAGCTCGGATATGCTTGTCATGCCATTTTTTGAGTCTTTCTTTGAGTAACTTGGCATTTTCGTATGAGAACATTCAAAATTCCTCTAACTCGTTGAGTTGGAGCATTCGTTTCTCTTTAGCAAGCTTGAGATCCAAATTGAGTTGTCGAAGAGCCCAGTAAGCTCTATGCTCTAACTCCAAAGGTAGATGGCATGCTTTCCCAAAGACCAACCGATAGGGTGACATTCCTAAGGGTGTCATGTATGCCGTTCTGTAAGCCCATAAAGCATCATCTAGTCTCTTAGACCAATCTCGTCGGTTCGGGCAAACTACCTTCTCAAGTATGCCTTTGATCTCCTTATTTGCTAGCTCAGCTTGTCCATTTGTCTGCGGATGGTAAGGCTGTAGCAACCTTGTGTTTCACTCCATGTTTATCTAGCAACCATTTTAACCACTTGTTCACAAAGTGGGTCCCTTCATTGCTGATAATGGCTCTTGGGGTTCCGAACCTTGTGAATATGTGTTTCTGCAAGAACTTCATCACAACCTTGGCATCGTTCGTCGGATAAGCTTCAGCCTCGACCCATTTGGACACATAGTCTACTGCTACCAATATGTACTTGTGACCAAAAGATGGAGGAAAAGGACCAAGAAAATCAATACCCCACACATCGAACAATTCTACCTCAATGATATTTGTTCGAGGCATCTCATCTATATTGGATACGTTTCTAGCCCTCTGACATCGATCACAATTCTTTACGTAAGTGAATGCATCCTTGAATAGTGTTGGCCAAAAGAATCTGGCTTGCAATACTTTGGTCATTTGTCGAGTACCTCCAAAGTGTCCTCCACTCGGATCTGAATGACGATGGTATAAAATTTTCAGATTTCATCCTCATCACACATCTTCTAATCATCGATCGCACACTTTTGAACAAATATGGCTCTTACCAAAATAATACTTCACATCATGAAGAAACTTTTTTCTTTACTAATATGTTCTATCAATTGGCATCAAACCACAAGCTAAATAGTTAGCAAAATCAGCAAACCAAGGAGTATTATGGACATGAGTTACCTTTAGTATTTGTTCATCTGGAAATGTCTCATGGATCGGTAAAAGTGAAGAATTTTCCTCTTGCGATGCCAATCTGGATAGGTGATCTGCTACCTGGTTCTCTACTCCCCTTCAATCTTGAATTTCTAGATCAAACTCTTGGAGTAGAAGCACCCACCGGATCAACCTCGGCTTAGCACCTTTCTTGGTTAATAAGTATTTAATCGCGGAGTGGTCCGTATAGACAATCACTTTGGTACCTACAAGATAGGATCGAAACTTGTCAAAAGCAAAGACAATAGCAAGTAACTCTTTTTCCGTTACCGTATAGTTCAGTTGGGCTCCGGTTAGAGTTCTACTTGCGTAATAGATAGGATGAAAAACTTTGTTCCTTCGCTGGCCCATGACGGCTCCAATGGCGAAGTCACTTGCGTCACACATCAATATGAATGACGAATCCCAGTCTGGTGTGACGATTATAGGTGCCGTGACTAATCGATTTTTCAAATCGTTAAAGGCTTTTAAACAATCCTCGTCAAACTTGAATATCGAGTCCTTCTCCAATAACTTGCATAAGGGTTTAGCCACTTTGGAAAAGTCCTTGATAAACCTCCGATAGAACCCAGCGTGGCCTAAAAAGCTCCTAACACCTTTTACAGATGTTGGAGGTGGGAGTTTCTCAATCACATCTACTTTTGCCTTGTCCACCTCGATCCCATGTCTCGTTATCCGATGGCTTAGAACAATTCCCTCTCATACCATGAAATGACATTTTTCCTAATTGAGTACGAGATTCGTCTCTTCACATCGCCTTAGTACCTTCGCTAGATTGGCTAAACAATCCTCATAAGTATCTCCAAATATTGAGAAATCGTCCATGAAAACTTCCAAATATTTCTCAACCATGTCAGTAAAAATAGACATCATACATCTTTGAAATGTAGTAGGTGCATTACATAAACCAAATGGCATGCGTCTAAATGCAAATGTACCGTACGGACAGGTGAATGTCGTTTTGTGTTGATCTTTCGGTGCTACTGTAATTTGATTATACCCTGAGTATCCATCGAGAAAATAGTAGTAATCTCGTCCTGCGAGTCTATCCAGCATCTGGTCCAAGAACGGTAAAGGAAAGTGATCTTTCCTAGTCACTTTGTTTAGCTTTCGATAATCGATACAGATTCTCCATCCCGTAACTGTCCTCGTTGGTATCAACTCGTTGTTCTCGTTCTCCACGACCGTGATACCTCCTTTCTTCGGCACGCACTAGACTGGACTCACCCATGAACTATCCGGATGGGGTAAATTATACCCGCATCCAACCATTTGATGATTTCCTTCTTCACGACATCTTTCATGATTGGGTTCAGTCTCCGTTGTCCATCAATCGTTCCTCTCTCGCCATCTTCTAATATGATCTTGTGCATGCACACAGATGGGCTAATACCGTGAATGTCAGCTATAGTCCATCCGATAGCCTTCTTGAATTGTTTTAAGACTATGATAAGTTTCTCTTCTTGTTCAAGAGTTAATTATTTGAAACAATCACAGAGCGAGTAGGCGTTACCTAAATAAACATATTTTAAGTGTGAAGGTAATACCTTGAGTTCTAACTTAGGTGTCTCCTCGATTGATGCTTTTGGTGCATGTAATCTCTTTTCTCTAATTCAAAGATTCAAAAGCGAGATTGCGGATTAAATCCTTTTGATTAGCTTGAGTGAAGCTAAGTATTAAATCCTCCTCTTCCTCATTTGGGGGATCCGATGTCAAAATTCTTTCCAATAGATCATCAACACTATTAAATTCCTTCTCTACATTAATTCCTCTAAATCGGTCGCTGCAGAACAATCATCCATAGTGTCAGAAAATCACATTGAATTAAAAACATTAAATGTTACCTGATCATCCTGAACACGCATAGTCAGCTCGCCCTTCTGCACATCAATAAGAGTCCTTCCAGTTGCTAGGAATGGTCTTCCTAGGATAATTGGCACTTCTTTGTCTGCTTCAAAATCTAGAATTACAAAGCCAGCAGGAAAGATAAACTTATCTACGCGTACCAATATGTCCTCGATTTTTCCTTCTGGATGCGCTAAGGATCGATCTGCTAGTTGAAGTGTAACCGTAGTTGGTCTAACTTCTCCTATCCCCAACTTCCTAAATATTGACATAGGCATCAAGTTAATACTTGCACCTAAGTCACATAATGCTTTGCCATAATATGTTGATCCAATATTGCATGGTATGGTGAAACATCCAGGATCCTTTAATTTTGGGGTAATTCATTACGAAGATATGCCTTTGCATTCCTTTGTCAGAGCTACCGTCTCAAATTCTCTAAGCCTTCGTTTCTTAGACAAGATATCTTTCATGAACTTGACGTAGTTCGGCATTTGCTCAAGTGCTTCGACTAGCGGGATGTTGATGTGAAGTTGCTTGAGTACGTCTAGGAACTTCTTGAATTGAATCTCTTGCTTCGGCTTCTGAAGTCTTTAAGGGTAGGGTGGCGGTGGTTTCAATACTGGAACTAGTTTTGGTTGATTCACCTTTGGCGGTAATTCTGCATCTAACGACATTGTTGGGAGATCAGAATTAACTGGTCCTGCGGTTACTTTGATGGGTCTTGCAGATTTTGGTTCTGGCAAAACTGCGATGTCAACACTTGGTTGAACTTCTTCTTGAGCATCAGCTTGCTCCTTTTCAACTTCGACAGTATTGGGCTCTACTATCTTTCCGCTCCTCAATTGCAATGCTTTGCAATGTTCCTTTCCCAAATTTCTTAAATTTTCCGTGTCACTAGGTAGAGCACCTTGTGGTCGGTTCCTAAGTTCAGTTGCAAGCTGGCCCACTTGATTCTCCAAATTCTTCAATGTAGCTGCTTGGCTCTGGATTAAAGCATCATTCTTTGCTAGATATGTCTTTAGCAAACTCTCCAGGCTATTGGATGCTTCAGCTTGAACTGGTTTCTGAACTTGTTGCGAAAAATTAAGCTGCTGGGTCGGTCTAGGTTGGTTGTAACTGGTTCCAGCCCCTTGGTTACTCCAAGAAAAATTCGGGTAGTTTCTCCACGATGGGTTATAGAAGTTGGATTGCAGCCCTTGCCTTCCTCGGTTTTGGTTCGGATTGCCCATGTAATACATAGATTCTGGGTTCGACGGACATTCTTCGAACAAATGTCCCTCCCCACAATAAACACAAGCTATATTCTCAAATTGATTAGTCGGCTGTGCTGCAAAACTATTAGACCCATTAGCAGTAAGATTTTTAAGCATTGAGGATATCGATGATACTTGAAATGCGAGTGAAGTAAGGGAGTCTACTTCATGAATTCCAGCGACTCGTCTTTCTGACGCTGCTCGATTAGTTGGCCACTGATAGTTATTGTTGGCAATCCTCTCAATAATTTCATAAGCCTCGTTATAAGACTTAGAAAGGAGAGCACCATTAGCAGAGGCGTCCACTACCATCCTTATGTGAGCATTGAGACCATTATAGAATGTCTCAAGTTGAATACAATGAGGAATTCCATGCTGAGGGCATTTTCGTAATAGCTCTTTAAATCTTTCCCACGCCTCATACAAGGACTCGTCATCCATTTGGTGGAAAGCAGTGATCTCGTTCCTCAGTTTAGCATTCTTGCTTGGCAAAAAATACTTCATGAGGAATCTCTCGGCTAACTCTTGCCATGTAGTAATGGAGTTCGATGGCAATGAATTTAACCAGGCACGAGCTCTATCCCTTAACGAATATGGGAACAACTTCAATCGTAAGGCATCTTCGGGTACTCCGGCTAACTTGAAAGAATCGCTCACTTCCATGAATAGTCTTAAATGAAGATGAGGATCTTCAGTAGGCATCCCACTGAATTGGCCCACTGTCTGAAGCATCTGGAACATGACTGGCTTCAGCTTGAATTGTTGTGCCTCGATTTCGGGTCTCCTAATACCCGGATTAAGATCGTTAAACACTGGCACAACATATTGTCTTAAGGCTCTATCCCTATCATCAGCAATAAGGATAGGATTCTGAGTAGGGTTTGCTCCGTTTCCTTGGTTCATATTCTCGAAATTCATTCCTTCGGTCCTTCTCTGGTTTGCTTGTCTTCTTCGTTGATGAAAGGTTCGTTCTATTTCAAGGTCCACAGGGAGTAAATCAATAATCTGGTCAATACTCATAAACACCTGAAATAATCACATAAAAACTGAGTAAGTAAAAATACGTAAAATAAATAAACCAAAATGTAAACAGATTCACAAATAATGACTTTGAAAAATAGTCCCCGGTAACGACGCCAAAAACCTGGAATGGTGGAAATGTGCAAGTGTACACAATCGTAACAAGTAATAAAGTGACAAGTAAATGTCGAGTTATCGTACCCACAGGGACTGTAAAAGAATTATTTATGAAAATGGTTTTAAACACTTTGGTGATGGAGAAATAATTAGTTTTGAGAAATATTTAAAAGCTACAAGAAAAAAAAAAGTAAAAATAAAATAAAACAAAGTTCTAATGCACGATTTCAAAAACTGATTTTAATCAAGATGACATAATTGTGTTGGTTTAATCACATTTCTTACCTTAGAATTATTAAACTTGTGTTTATACTCGTTAAAACATGGCAACTCGGTAATTTGCTAACTTATGAACATATTTACTAAAAAAATCCATTCATCTCTTGTACATATCTCTATGCCAATTCGACCTATTAAACAGACTCCTAAAAGTAAACACGTTAATGCACATACATACTTATTAAATTAAACAATATCTCGCATATTCCTATGTCGATGCAACCGATTAATTCAACCTAACAAGCACATAAAAGATCATGTGAAGTAACAAAGTATTCCTACTTTGAAACAATTTAATCACAAAAATCCTGCAAGTTATGCAAGGCATACATATCGTCAGATACAATGCTAATGTAATCTTCAGCTACCTTAGAAGAGTTAAACATGCACAGATTAAGTATTGTGTCCATTAATTACAATTTCAATGCGTTTAAATAATTAATTCATTAGCTATCTAAACAATTAAAATGTCAGATAACTTAACATAATTTTACTTAATCAAACATTTCACCGAGGCCTTTAACAGCATAAACACAATTTTAATAATCTAAGAGGGCGAAATGAAATCAAACCAACACAAATTAAATTCAAGCTAAATTGATTAAATTAGACATTTCAAAAGCATGAATATTCATAAGCATGTTCGTTAAAACAACAACAAATAATTTAAAGAGATAGGAAATGAGAAACAAATCCGGCGGCTCTCCGTGACTTGTCTGATTGATTCCTCCTTCGTTCTTCGTTGTCCTCGGCTATCAAGGGGGCTTATGAACACTTCAAATGCTGCTTCAAATGGCTGGAAAACACCTCTTTTCCAAGAGGGGAAATCGGCGCAAGAACAAAGGGGAAAATGGAATGGAAATGAAGGGAGAAGAATTGAGAGCAAAGAAGAGAAAATGAGAGAATGTTGGAGAATTGAGATGTGTCTTGAATGATCAGCTAGGGGCTGTATTTATAGGTGTTAGGGGCTGCTAAAAATAGCAAAAAATCAGCAGCAAAGGAGTCCCACTTGGCCGGCCATCCCATGTGGCAAAGTTGATGGATTCAACTTTGCTAAAATTAGCATGGGCAAATCTTTAAAACCATGAATTTTGGAGGGTTTAAATGGGATTTTGAGAAGTCTTCAAGGGCTTCTTTGCAACTCAATTAATCAACAATTAAGCTGATTTGGGCCTTCATTGTGGACGGTTTGGGCTGCCCAACTCTTTGCTTGGTTCGGTTCAACCGGTTTGGTTCAGCTGATGCGGTTCAACTTGGCCATTTTCATACTTAATTAAAATTAATTTATTTAACCCAAATTAAATTGGGAATAAATTAAAATTAATTAAATTATGATTAAATATTCATAATTGGACCGTCTTGGGCTGGAAATACAGTCGCCTTGAATCTTCAAATCGCTTCTCGGTTTTATTCTTGACGATTAATCTGTGAAGCCGATTTTTGCCTTTTGTGCGAGTCTGTCGAAAATAGTCAAAATAAATCGAAATTTACTATAAAATTAATTAAGATTCATCATGTTTATATTTTTGGCATAATTTAATTATTTTATAATATTTAATTATTTTTTGACAAGAATTTACTCGAAACCACATGAAATTGGGTCAAAAGGGCATGAAAAAGTATATAAATTTTCGTGTTTCCACCTACCTTCCTTTCTTTTTATTTGTGCAGTGGAGAATCTTTGGCTTTTTTTATTTTAATGGATTGATTGTGTGGTGTAGAATTCGTGACTGATCGGTTACGTTGGTGGCAGACTGGTGGGTCAATGCTATCAAGCTGGTAGGTGACACCGACCTGTTAGCCTGCCACTAATGTAACTGGTCAATGATGAATTCTGTCAATTTTTTATTTTTTATATATATATTTTAAGTCACAAATTACTAGGCAACACCAAAAAAGATAATTTAAAAAAAAAAAAATCTATACCATTATGTAACTGATTGCAATTAAAAAAGTGTAGTGCCACTGATTGCTTAGGTGGTATTGTCGGATCATGTTACTTCTACTTATTTTTGTAAATAATGGCAAAATAATTCCATTTCAATAATTAAATTTTTTATATTATTTAGGTAAAAAAATCCAAAAAGTTGCCAACGCAATGGATCGGGCAAGTGTGATTTTCATTGGAATCATCAATATTTTATTTTATATTATTAATGGTATGGGCAGGTGTGATTTTCCTCGGCAAAAGGAAAGACAAATAGATGCGTTTTATATCATGAGGCCATTGGTAATTAGTGGTATAAATCATAGTGGTTGCCACTTGTTTTTTTAACAAAAGTTGAGGCTGGTGCTGAACCTTGAACTTTCTTTGTTTCTTTCTTTAGTGTGTGCAGTATTGTTACTCGCCAAAAATAATGGCCGGCGCTGTAGTGAGACATTACCTAACTACGCGTTTCATGGACTCAGAGACCACCACATGCAAGATTTCTTATTCCCTTCACAGTCACACTCGTTCCCCCTATTCCCTCCCACTGTTTCACAACGTAATTCTATACTTTCTGTTTTCTTTCTATGTTTTCTGCTAACCATCATATTTATGATATAATTTAATTAAGTAAAGGAATGTTTAAAAATGGAGCAGAAATATGAGACTAGGAGAGTAGTAGCATTGATGAATGGGTGCGAAGGAGACCCCAAACCCCCTGTAGGCAGCATAGAGACACGCACATTAACAGCGGTTCCATCTCCATCAAAGGCAATGGAGAGGTTGAATGTAGCTATTAGAGAGTTGAAATGTAACCCTCCTCCTCTTACCTCTGGCATTCTTCGACTTCAGGTAAACTTCCCCTTCCTTCATAATTAAACATCCAGGAACACGCAAGATTTGCTAATTTCTTCTGTCATTATCTCCAAGATAATGGCTGTTGCCACATGGTTAGTATGACATCTTCTTCCATTTTCCTCATCCCTTCATCAATATGAAAATATTTACGACCAAAGTCACTAAACAAAATTATTATTAAGTTTATATTTTTGTTATTAAACTTTAAAAAAAAATTATAAGATGGTAATTACATTATTCGAAAATTTTTATTTACATTATTCAATTGTTAACTTTTTTTAAAAATTCAACTAGTGAGCTCCTAATGACAATTTGACAATCGGCACGATAGATCAATACTTATCGATAAGTAGAAAAATATATCTTAGATCTAAGTCGATCTAATGATCAGTGTCAAAAATCGAAAAAGAAAAATATTTGAATTTTAATTTGTAAATTAGTAACATTTAAAGTTATTTCATAAAATAACTGATGCAAATAAAAAAATTTAGTAACAATTTTAATAACGGAGTAACTTAAAAAGTTTAAATAATTTAATAATCATTTGAAATTAAATAATTAAATATAAATTTAGTAATAATTTAGCAATTAGTGTTACCTAAAACCAAACCAATAAAATGATTGAAAGATTCAATAAATTTTAATTAATAAATATATCTATAATTTATAATTTTGTTTCTTATTGTTTCAATTTTTTATTTTAATTAATAAATATATTGTTTTTAAATTTATTTATTTTAATTCATCTTTTAATTAATAATTTTTATTATAAAATCATATAATAAATGTATATTTTACATATATCATTATGTTAAAAATATTTAAAATTAATAACTCCTTTATATATAATATAAACATTAACTAATTTTTATATATTTTATTTATATATAATATTTATATGTTAAATATTTATTTTCTCCACGTATATTATGGGTATGATGATTTCTAATATTATAAAATAAAATAATTAATTCAAATATAAATATTATTTTATATTTAAATATTTCAAATATCATTGTTTTTTCATCTACATAATGGGTATGATATTTCAAATATTTTATATGTGAAATATTTCAATTAATTATTACAAATATTATTATGTTTATATATGAAATATTTTAAATACACATAAAAAATATAATACTAAAATTTACTACACTCATGATATGAATTGAAAATAAATATTACACATATAAAAATTATATTTACTAAAGATAATGATATTTGTAATAATTATTTGATGTCATAAATAAAAGATTTATTAATAAAAATATGAATTAAAAATAAAAATTTGAAAACAATATATTTATTATAATAATTTTTTTAAACAACATGAAATAAAAACTAAAAATATGTTTCAAGATGAATTGAATCGGAATAGAATTAAGGATATAATCAACATTTATATAACCAAAGGAGCTTATATAAATATTAATTAAAAATAAAAAGCTTAAAACAACATGAAATAAAATTTATAATGTGAGTAAAAGAGGAATTATGTTAAAAAGTTAAAAAATGCAATTTAAAGGAGAACGCGCTTTCCTACCAACTGAATAGAAAATGCACCTAGTTGGATGTATTTTCACACACTCTTTTAAAAAACGATCAATTTCCTTAAATTTTTAAAAAATTAACCTATTTAATCAATTAACTCTTTTTATTTATTTACATATATGGCCTTTTTAGCTATGGAAGCTTCAAACCTACCAAATTCCATAACTCTTTTGATCTAATTAATATTTTTATACATAACTTTTGATTTAGTATAATTATATTATTAAATTTTTACTATAATTTAAACTTTTATTATAATTTTAATGTATATTTTAATTCAACTATATATATAGAACTAAATATATCAAAGTATTTATATATTAAAATATAAATATTTATTTATGTAATATGTAAATATAAAATAATTTTATAATGATAATTATATAAGTGATTTATAAAAAAATTACATAAAAAATTCATGTATAATAATACATAGAATCAAAATTAATGTTTATCTGTTTAAAAAACCCGTAAAATTCAAATGGATTATTGTTAAATCATTTGGAGGGACTCGTGTGTGTGCGCAAGTAACGGCAATTCAAAAGTAACACCGTAAAGACAAAAGAAAAAGAAAGAAAGAAAACTGAAATTGGTAAGTGTTGTTTAAAGGTACCGATCGAGGAGCAAATCGAAGCAATCGAGTGGCTCCATGCCCAACATGATAATCTTCCACGTTGTTTCTTCTCTGGTAGAAGAAGCAGAGCCAATGGAAATGGTTCCAATCTCTTGATGGACATAGGTAATGGAAATGGCGACACCTCTTTTACCCATAATCTTGTTGCTGCCGCCGGTGTCGGCTCGGCGGTCTTCTTTCAACAACTTCATCCTTTCTCATATCACGATTGGAGGTCCATTAAGAGGTAGATCGTGCAGATTTCTCTTAAATAAATTTGTCAGGTCAAAGCAAATAATGCCTCACGAATTTGGAATTTAGTTGTATGTTATCTTTGTTTTCTTTGGATTGAAGGTTTCTGTCTGCAAAGTGCCCTTTGATTCGTGCATATGGAGCAATTCGTTTTGATGCGACGGCTAATATATCACCTGAATGGAAGGCGTTTGGTTCATTTTACTTTATGGTCCCTCAGGTTGAGAACTTGTTTTTGTTGACCAAGTAGTTTGTAGGGAATAATTCAGTTTAACTTTTTATTTTGTCTCTTTAGTATTTAAACGACCTACTGCTACATACCAAATGACAGGTTGAGTTTGATGAGCTTGAAGGAAGTTCAATGCTTGCCGTAACGATTGCATGGGACAATGCCTTTTCATGGACTTGGGATGAAGCCATTCATTCACTTGAAACCACAATGCAACAGGTGCCTCAACTTTTTAACTTATTTTGCTCATCCTATATACCTATAGCCTCTTTGATTTGTTTAGTACTGTGCAATTAATTAAATTTCCAATTATGAAGATTGCTTCAGTTGTTGTAAAGTTGAAGAAAGAAGCTTCAGGAGAACCCATACTCAATAAAACTCATGCTCCCAACAAGACACATTGGGATCTTGCTGTAAAGAAAGCTTTGCAGGAAATAAACACAAGCAGCTCACAGCTCGTTAAGGTATTTTTAATCCCTTCTGCTGATGAAGTCTCCGAAACACCATCCCTAAACCATAGTCCTACTCTCCTGCACTATACATCAGGTTTTTAGTTAATCATTTTGATGTGAAAAACTAGGTTGTGCTTGCCCGTAGCAGCAGGATTTTAACTGCTACAAATATCGATCCTATAGCTTGGTTGGCTTGTCTGCAGGTACTCATTGTCCTTTCTTCTATTCTATAAAGCGTTATAAGGGAAGATAAATTTCATTGAGCTGTATTCTTACTGCAGGTTGAAGGAGAAGATGCATATCAGTTTTGTCTTCAGCCACCTAATGGACCCGCATTTGTGGGAAATACAGTAAGTGTGACAGCAGATTTCATTGTGCAATATACATCTCTTTTTTCCTACTCTGCCACATGCTCTTTACTTCTATCTCCAATTTTCCTTCTTCCCCTATGACAACAATGTGTGTTCAATATATTTCCTACTAATGTGAATTTTGCATGATATTTGATTGGTATAGTTTTGAGACCGTGACTGAAGCTTAAGCATAGTTGATAGAAGTAAAACTTGTTAGATGTAAGATACTTAAAATCCCTTTTCCCACTTTCTACTCCATTGCAGCTGATATTAGATCTCATGTTTAATTTTTATTTAGAATACACATACTCTTCTCGATTTCTCTTTGGAATGATCCTTATTATTCATGATATCAAATAGATAGTTTCTACCCTTTGCAAAGTGATAATTAACATAATTTACAATGTCCTCACATTCCATGTCACTATTTTGAAGTTCATGGACCTGATTTCACTGCCATTCAGAATTTGTATTTGATTAGAAGTTTATTGGTGTAAGGCTCTCTTGTAGATGAAGTAATGATGCAGGGAAATGGAAAATTATGATCTCCCCCTCCTTTGCTGAACTTAGGTTGTTTTGAATTGTTTTGGTATCAAAAGTGTCTCAAGGTGTGGATTGGATCTGAAAATATAAAGGCAAGGCATTTTTAGAAAATACAATTCTTGGGACACTATGGTTTTACTCGAACAGAACAATTCTTATTGTACTACGAATTGTTCTAAATCAAAATGAAATCAAAGAAACACTAAAGAAAGAATATTTTTCACAATTGGAATGAGAAGTGGTTAATTTTTTTCTATTCCAAACCAAATCTATATATAATGCCCCAATAGGTGTCGAAGTACTTTTATGAATGATCACAACTTTTCATGTTCAAAGATTTATGAATAATTGTGACATTTGAAATTAGTCAAAGTTTGAATTGAAATTTGAAATTCAATTCGACAAAAGGATATATATTTTTTATTTGAAAATACTTCATATAATATATATTATATACAACAGTTTCTTCTTGCTTTGACTTATACGAGCTTTGGTGAATAGCCAGAGCGACTATTTCACAGAAAATGGCTAAGCATTAGTAGTGAGGCACTGGCTGCAACCCGCGCTAGAGGTGAATCCAGTGATCTTGATCTTCAAATAGAGCATGATCTACTTTCCAGGTTCCTTTTGTTACTCTCAACTCTTTACCGAATAACTTCCGTTTTTTCAATGTGTTATTACATAAATTCTTTTGTTACTGATTAATAACCTGTTTTTTTTGCGAATCATGTAGTCCCAAGGACCACCTGGAATTTACCGTAGTACGAGAAAACATACAAAACAAATTAGAGGCAAGTTTTCTTCTGACATCTCAATTTGTTAATTTGCTTTTCTAGGCACTGAAATTTCTTTCACTAGGACTTTTATGTAATTAAAGTTCTTTCGTAGAATCATTTAGGTTGATGCACTCTCCAATGCTATCGTGCATCCTCTCCTGCACTTAAACACGTGAGCTAATGTCAAAGATAAAAACATATTACCACTATTTCAGTGGTCTCATGAAAGGGCATGGTTTAATCATGCTATCATGGGATGCCACTATTTCTTTAAAAAACCACTGTACTTGCAGTATGTTGTATCGTTCTGGCATATGCTTGCTGTTCACTCACAAGGATATAATTAGCAACACTTGTTTCATGATATTGGATGCTCCTCTGTCCTATAAAGGTTGGCTATGTTTCGTCTTTGTGTGTTCAAGCCTTACTTATTTTACCTCTTCTGTGTATATTTATTGTTTAAGTTTCCTGAAATGCTTTAAGTCAAAAGGCTCTTCATATAATTTTTAAATATGTTTATAAAATATAAAGAATATCAAGTTTTAATCTCAGAGAGTTTGAACCGAAGCCTCTGTTTTACCTGAAAAAAAAGTGATTGTTCTACTCTTTTCTGCTTCACAGTCTGTATGTGATAGAGTTGTTGTTGAGCCAAAGAAAACGGTACGAAAACTTCGAAGAATTCAACATTTATATGCCCAGTTGTCTGGTAACCTGAGAAGGGAAGATGACGAGGTAATTTCATTATAAGTTTCATATGTCGAATAACGAAAACTCCATCACAGCACTAACAAATTTTTGTTGCATGATCTAATATGTCAGTTTGAATAAACTGTTTTATCAAAGTTCCATACTCTTAACTGTTGTTGATTCTAGAATGAGCAGTTAGCTGTAGTAGTCTCAATACATTGACTTCTAATTTGTCAAAGATCTGGGCGGTAGCTTTCTCTGTAGCTTCGCTTTTGTGATATATTTTGTGTTCCTACGTTCCTGTGCAGTTTGAAATCTTGTCTTCTCTCCACCCAACTCCGGCAGTTTGTGGACTTCCAGGAGAAGCTGCACGCCTCTTCATTTCAGAAACTGGTATCCTTACATATTATATACAATGTTTTTGTTTGTTCTTCTACAACCATGTTACTTGGGATTTGCGTGGGATAGGAGTATGTGATCGGCACAGATATACTCAACACAGATATACTCGACTTTTAAAAGCTTTTTCAAATATTTGGAGATTTCTAACCCTGTATCTCTGTTTGAATATATAAACTGGGCACGGATACCTGAGGAAATTTGAAAAGTCGGTTCTATAGAAATGTTGAGTTCCTCCTTAAGTTTTACAGCTTGACATCTTGTGCTCCATATGTTCATTGTTTAGTGATCTAGGGAAAATGATCTGTCTAAAAACTTAGACTACCAATTACCATTCTCTTACTGAGCAAAACCATTTATGGTTGCTATACTCATTTCTTAAACTTTTCTGCCTTCAGAAATGTTTGACCGAGGGATGTATGCTGGACCAGTTGGTTGGTTTGGAGGAGGAGAAAGTGAGTTTGCAGTTGGTATAAGGTCAGCATTAGTGGAAAAGGTGAGCTAATTAAATAATGACCTCTACTAAAGCATGTTTGACTTTTGAGTGAGCATTGAAGTATCATCAAAGCTTCATATTATTCCACATCAATGCTTTCCTTTTTCAATGACCTCCAACAAGATTATCACCTTTTTATACTTGTAGTGAGTCAATTTAATGATTTTAAATTGTTATAAGAAAGTTTTTATGCTGTCACCAAAATATTTGACAGTTTAAGTTGATAGGATTCTGGAGCATTGGTATACGCCGGAACCGGGATAGTAGAAGGCAGCAATCCCTCGTCAGAATGGGATGAACTAGAACTCAAGACGTCTCAGGTGAGTGAACGGATTTTTGTCCTTGTGAATTTTATATATTTGCTTCCACATGGATGCGACATTGAATGCTTATACATCTGATTTGGATGTTAAGCCGTGTTATTTGGACTTGAGAGTGAGCATTCAATATGAGTATGTTTATTCTTTTTCCATGTATTTAGCATATTTTCAATATGAGTATGTTTATTCTTTTTCCATGTATTTAGCATATTTTCATACTCATATTCAAATATTGAAATTAAAATTCCGGGTAACATAGTATTCAACGTTTTTCAGTAGTGTATGCCTTCTAAGTGATTGTGGGAGTGCTTTTGATTCTGCATGCAGTGCACCAAGTTGCTTTAACTGGAGGTTCCTAAGCAAGCAAAAGTTGAGAATTTGGAAATCATCTATTAACAAGGTTAGTGATTTAGGGTAGAAATATATGATTCAGCACGTCCGGAGATTTGGTTTCTTTTTTGTTGAAAATGGCCAACCATGCTGCTGTTTCCTCTGCTGTCAAAAATAACCCCAACATTTTTGTTTATCAATTAACAAGTTTTTAAAATTTGTGTGAATGATTGAATTAAAGCAATTAAGTTTTGATTTTCATTCGTAATATTTTACAATCTTGGTACACTGATTTTCTTATGCTATGGTGCACCCTGTTGAAAATGGCCAACCATGCTGCTGTTACATTTTGGATAAGTGCATGCAGCTTGCATATTGTTGCTGCAGCACTAATGCTTGCTGTTACAGCAAGGTTTTTATTTAGTTGCAATGTAATTTAGTTTAGTTGAAAATGAACTTAGTTGTTGATGTTTTGATGGGTTTAGGTGATGATTGAGCTGATAAGTCAGCTTATTCATGTGTACAAGCAATGTTTTACAAGTTACTAGGCTACTTAGTGGTAGTAGGTAGTATTTGGTAAAGTATTTGGCTATAAATGTATTGCTTTTCTAGTTGAATGAATGAGCAAAATGAGCTGAAGCCATAAGCTCCCTTGCTGCACATTTGTGGGCAAGTAAAATATCATACTGCCTTGTTCTGTGTTCTTTGTTTTCCTCTTTTGTTGCTGCCAATGTTCCAACAATTAGTATCAGAGCCTAAGTCTTAAGGGCCATTGATTTTGCTTCCGCTGCTTGTTAAAAGAAGGAAGTTGTCAAAGCCTGTCATCAAGGACTGCTTGAAGAGAAGACAACATCAGCTCAACCTTAAGAGACTCCCAAACAAGCTTGAATAAGCTAAAGGAGGAGTTTCAAGGAAAGTATGTGAGCTTTCCAATGTGCAAGCTGCAAGTTCAGCAAGATGTCAAAGCTACAAACTTAGCTAGAAGTGCAAGCTATGAGCTCATCAAAAGGTGAAAGCCCTATATAGTTGCGAGCACGATAAAGACACTGTTGAAGACAGTAAGCAAAAATGCGAGCCTGTCAAAGGTGCAAGCTCAGCCTAGTCTTGAGCAGAGTTGAAGACACCTGTTGAAGACAGTAAGCAAAAATGTGAGCCTGTCAAAGGTGCAAGCTCCGCCTAGTCAAGAGCAGCAAAGTGCAAGCCAAAATGGTAGATTGGAGGCAAGCAAACTATACTCGCAAGCTATATATGCAAGAAGAAACAGGACAGAAATGAACAAGGGAACAAGGCAAGTTGCCAACCAAGGCTATAAAGGAGGAGAAGACTCCATTTGCCAAGGTTGAAAATGAAGTGCTTGTGCAGGGCCAGCTTGAAACATAGCATCTAAGGACTGCCAAGTTCAAAAAACTTGATGAATGATTGGTGTTTGCAGCATGGAGTCCAAGGAGGAGTGTTGAAAATGGCCAACCATGCTGCTGTTACATTTTGGATAAGTGCATGCAGCTTGCATATTGTTGCTGCAGCACTAATGCTTGCTGATTACAGCAAGGTTTTTATTTAGTTGCAATGTAATTTAGTTTAGTTGAAAATGAACTTAGTTGTTGATGTTTTGATGGGTTTAGGTGATGATTGAGCTGATAAGTCAGCTTATTCATGTGTACAAGCAATGTTTTACAAGTTACTAGGCTACTTAGTGGTAGTAGGTAGTATTTGGTAAAGTATTTGGCTATAAATGTATTGCTTTTCTAGTTGAATGAATGAGCAAAATGAGCTGAAGCCATAAGCTCCCTTGCTGCACATTTGTGGGCAAGTAAAATATCATACTGCCTTGTTCTGTGTTCTTTGTTTTCCTCTTTTGTTGCTGCCAATGTTCCAACACACCCACGTGTTCATAGATTGGTATTATCTTCTTTAAGCGTTATTGACCATTCAAAATTTTGCGATTTAAAAGTGTGCTTCCCATGTTGGTACCCAAGACCTTCAGTTATACCTAAGTGCACTTTTGAATCACAAATCGTTGAGAAGAAGCCGGTCGACATCCAAAAAGGATGATACCGACTTGTGCTAACAGACATCTGTGTCACAACCCAAATAAATAGTAATACTTTGTTGTTGGATGACTGACTTGTGATAAATTGTGTTTAAAAATATCTTTATCTAAAAGCAGCTTTAAAGCGGCTGAGAGGGCGTGAAGAGCGAGAGCATTGAACCTGATTGCATGTCCCAGGTTTTGCCGTTATCACATGTTGCCTGTCGGATTCGTCTCCCTAGTTGAATAAAGAAGGCACCATTTATCATATCATTAATTCTCAGGGCCGCGCTTACGATGTGTATACTCATGCTACGCATGAGTTAATTGTATTACATATTAAGTTAGTGATGTCTGTTTTTAAGTTAGTTTAACATTTAAAAAGTTTATTGTCGAAACCATTTTTTTGAAAAATGGGTCGACTTTGATTTTAAAAACGAAAATAAACAACGGAGTCGCCATCAATCTTTTTTTTTTTTTTGAGGTGTGAGCGGATCACCTCGTGATTTGATCATTTTAGTAAAGGGTTTGATTTATTAAAACAATGTTTTCTAGTCTACGAAAATTCAAAAATGGGTTCGAGAGTCGGTTATGCACGAAAAAGGGTTAGCACCTTCGTTACGTCCAAAATTGATACCTAATTGATTATTTGATGTCTTTATGTCGGAAGTTGAGGATTTGGAAAGAAATTAAATTACGATCCCTTTTTTATTATGTTGCTTTTTTTAAAAAAAAATTTACTTGAACGAGTCGAAAAATATGGAAGACCTTCTTATCTCGAGGTATCTAAACTTCATGTCCCGTAAGTTAAGACATGACACTTCACATCTTCGAGGATAATTTGGCCTTTTTCGTTTGAAATCTCGTGTGTTTTAATTTTTAAAAAGACATTCGATTACTCAAATCCAACGAGAAAAAATCCAAACCCGTAAGTTAGGACACGATTTTATCGAATCACTCAAATACAGAACATTACCTATTTTTAAAATTTTTCTTCTTTTCTTACGAATTTTGAGTGAAAACCAATATAATATTTAAAACGATATAAACATAGTATTTAAAATGATGTAAACGATAATGGTAAAAATAATACAGATGATAAGTGCACAAATAAATAAAGAAAAATATGGATATTACGATATGTACATTTCATACATATAAAAGAATAACAAGTAGATAAGTAAATGAGATGATGCATTAATTCTAATATCGATAATCTAAACATAAACTAATAATAATAGTAATAATGATAATAATAATAATAATGACAAATAAAAATGAAATGGGATAAAATACACAAATAAAAAACCTTTAAAGTACCAAAAGTAAAGGATGATAAATAAATAAATAATAAATGAATAAAATAACAAATAAATAAATAAAATAAAATATTTAGAAAAAAACGAATCTATAAATGGTGGAAATTAGGTGAATGAAGATGAAATTGGATTAAACAATAATAATAATATAATAATAATGATAACAAAAATAAAATAAAGAAATTCAAAATAATATGAATTAAAAATAAAATAATAAGGAGATAAAAATAAGAGTATCCATAAATGAAATAAAAATAAAAAATGAAATGATAAAAATAATACATAGAGAATATATAAAATTTAATATTAAAGGAATGTGGTATTAAATTGAAGTTAATATAAAATTTAAAGTCTAAAAAAAGGAAGATAAATAATATAAAGGACTAGATTGAAATTTAAATAAAGTAATATGGATAAATTAAATAAAATAAATAATAAATGGACCAAAATGAAACACGTTCGAAAAGGAAAGGGACTAACATGGAAAATATCCTTGGTTCTTTATGCGCAGCGTTTTGGGCCAGATCGAGGTATCAAATTGAAAACAGAATAAAATTAACGGGGTAAAAATTAAAAAGAAAAAGAGACTTGATTATAAGCCACTTAAAAAGCGGATCCCCTGAAGCGGGTCGGGTCGCGTGCGGGACATGTCCAAAATGACGCCGTTTTGGCGCTAAATCGCCCTTACACGAAACGACGTCGTTTCCCATCTTTATAAAAGCCAAAATTTGCTAAAAAAAAATCAGTTTTTCCCCTCTTCTCCAAAAAAATCGAAAACCTCTCAAACATTCTCCTTCCCCCCCTTTTCCCCTGCAACTCCGGCGAGAGCTTCAGCGCCGTCTGCTGCCGTCAGCGCCACCATACACGGCGGCCGGAGCTAAAAAGAGCTCATTTTTCAGGCGATTCAAAGGGTGAGCTCCTCAAGACACCATTTTTCATCGGAAACTACTTCATAACCCTTGAAAATCAGAACTTTAGCATTAGACCTTAATTCCAAACTCTTTCACAATTAGGTCTTAAAACCAATTTCCATCAATTTTACTTGATAAAATCATCATATATCAAAATTAAAGCTTCAATTCTATGTTTATTCATCATATGCTTCCAAAACTCATCCATAGCAACTTTAAAAAAATTAGCCATAGAATCAAAAACTAAGGACATAGTAAGTTGGACCCAATTGTAAAAGGCCAAAAACATAGAAATTTCAAGGAGAAAGCAAGAATTAAACTTACATGAAGCTAGAGTATGAAAACCAGCTTGAACCCTCTTCCATGGCTCTTTTTTAGCTGATGAAAATGAAGAGAAATGAAGAGAATTCTAGATATTCCAATTTGGTCCCATTTTTATTTAGCTAATTTTGGCAATTTTCTAATTTTGCCCTTATTTCACCCATTTCCTAATTTTTCTCAGCTATTGCCGCCCAAAATATCTCCTTTGGGCTTATTTGCACTTTAAGTCCTTCCTCATTTGACAATTGAGCTATTTAATCCTTCTAGCAACTTTTACACCTTTTTCAATTTAGTCATTTTTATTTAATTAACCACCCGAACGTCAAAATTTTCTAACGAAATTTTAATACAACCTTATTGACATTCCGTAAATATTCATATAAATATTTATGACTCGATTTATAACACCGAAATCTTGATACCTCTTTTTCTCAATTTCTTAACCAAATAAATCTTTTTAAGACACAATTTACTCTTTCAAAAATCTTTTAAAAGCTACATTTGGCTCGTAAATATTAAATAATATAACCTACGAGTTCATTTGTCAGATTTGGTGTTCTCGAACCACTATTTCTAACATCACTGAAATTTGGGCTATTACAAAGAATCTAGAAAACGGGTTCGGGAGTCAGTTACACACGAGGAAAGATTAGCACCCTCGTGATGCCCAAAATTGATAACTAATTGATTATTTGATGTCTTAGTGTCAAAATTAAAAATTTGAAGAATTTAAGATACGATCCCTCTTTATATTAATGCATATATTTTAGTAAGATCTCTTAAATAAATCAAAACGTATGAAAAGGTTTTCTTATCTCAAGTGACAAAAGATCATATCCCGTAAGCTAGGGCACGACATCTCGAATTCTCGAAGATAAGTTTGCCTTTTATTTTTATGTTAAATCTTATGGATTTTAAATTTAAAAAGGTTATCCGGTTTTTAGGTTCAACGAGAAAATCGAAACCCCATAAGTTAGAGTACGATTTCTCGAATATCCTAAATACGAAACATTGCCTTATTTTGAAAATTTCATTTTTTTTTGTATTTGGGTAAGAATTAATGATATATGAATAAAATGTTACGCTAATGAATGACAACAACATAAATATACTAATAAGCGATTCCTAGTATACATAATGACAACAATCATATAATGCATATCAATTTAATATCAATATTAACAATCAAAAAATAAAATGAATGATAAAATAAATGATAACAATGATAACAATAGTAATAATAATGACAAAATATGCATGAAATGACAATACCAATTTTAAAATATAATAAAGACAAAGAAATAAATATATATAAATAAATAAATATAGAGGAAAATATTATATATAATATTGAAAATAAGGACTTAATTTAAAAAAAATAGATGAAATTATGGGTGCAATTAAGTAATAAAATACATAAATAAATAGTAATAATAATGGATATAATAATAAACATAGTAAAAGAAAACAAAAATAAAAAAAAAGTAAAAAGAAAAACAAATAAATGTATAAATATAAATAAGTAAATAAATACAAAGAAAAATAAAAGATTGAAAGTAAGGGACTAAATTAGAATCTAAGCAAAATTTAAAGTAAAAATCATAATAAAATAAATAGATATATCAATTAATAAATAAACAAATAAAGCAAATATAAAAAAATGAAATTATTTGAGTAAAGGACCGAATTGATATTGAGACAAAATTTAATGTATAAATCCTAATAAAATGAATAATAAACCAACATAAGGACCCAAATGGAACGCGCACAAAATGAAGGGGGACCGACTGGGTAATTATTCCAAGCCCCCTAAACGCGTGGTTTCCTAGGGATGTAAATAAAATAAATTAAAATTTTGTGGTAAAATTAAAAGAGAAAGAAAAATAAATAGGACTACATCGAAAAACATCAAAAAGCGGGAGGGCCAAAAGCGCAAATAACCCACGCGCTAAGAAAACATGCAGATCCTGGCAGCGCGGGTCAAGTCTCGAGTCGACCCCCTAAACGACTCCGTTTTGGCGTTAAGGGCCTAAGTGAAACGGCGCCGTGTCACAACTGTTATTTAAAACAATTTTTTTTTTCAAAATTTTCATTTTAACCTTGTTTTAAAAAAAAAAAAAAACCCCAAAAGCTCTCTCTTTTCTCTGCAGCAGGCCTTATCTTGCCTTGGCTCCGACCATCGTCCGTCGTGTCGACCGTCACGCCATGGTGTCGGTCTTGTTGTCTCTGTTGTCGGAAAGCGAAAAGTTTCCTCTTTTCTCAAGACGACCTCTCGACTCGAATACACTCCGCGATGGCGAAAAAGGTAAAAAAGCCTCCTTTTATTTTTATTTATTTTTGAAAATACAAATAAAAAAAAACAAAAGAATTGACCTCTTTTTATATTGGCTTCTCTTTTTAAGATTTCGAAAGAACAAACAAAATAAAAAAAGCTACCTTTTTTTGAACTTGATTTTTTTGTATTTTTTCTCTCTGTTTTTTTTTTTTGTATTCGATTCTCTGTAAAAAAAAATATACATTCGTGATGGTGGCTTTTTATAGTCGAATGCTACATCGTTTCTTTCACTGTTTGCTACTGTTTGTGAAACACCCCAAACCCGGCCCACGAGCCTGACCGGATCTGGTATGTTCCCCGGTGTAAACCGTTTCAAATTCTTTTCTTACTTAGGAAAAACTTGTGTGATTTGGAAGAAAGATCGTTTTAGGTTGGGCTTGAAATGAAAACAAGTTTATTTCATTATTAAGAATCCTTTACTTTAAGTGACAAAACGTTTGGGCTTTGTTTTAAAAATAGATTTACTTAATCTTTTAATAAATATAAAGATTGTATGCTCAATAAATAAAAGTAAAGTAAACGCTTACTACTGACCTTATTACATCAAATAATTCCCCAAAATTAAAATCAAAATAAACTTTAAATTACTTAAAATAAAATAAAAGTCCAAGTCATAAATTTCTTCTTGTGCATGGCCATCCTTAAGCTTCTGAACTTGGTCTATCACCGATCGTCACACAAACATGTTCCCACAACGGGTGAGTCAAATAGACTCAATGTGTACACAAACACTAAGTCTTAACAAATTCGGGCATAACAAATCATATTCATACGTTTCATAATTTCACATTTAATGATTCAAGATAATGATGCAATCCGAACCCAAACCTATATGCCATCCGCTACACTCCACCCGTACCATCCTGCACACCGTGGGGACTACTAAGTCAACCCTCCATCCGCTACACACCATCGAAGGCAGTCGCTAGAGTCGACGTGCTCATCGCCCATATAAAATTCATGGCAAAGCCACCAGATAATTGTGTCATGAGACACCACATTCGAGATAATGTAACCAAAGTTACCACATTCGGATAATGTGACCAAGTCACCACATTCGGATAATGTGACCAAGTCACCACATTCGGATAGTGAGACCAAGTCATCACATTCACTTCCCTTTCTCAAATAACCCGAATGCCCCATATTATTCATATCATGCATATCATACTTAAATTCACATTCATGTCACTTTTCACATGTTAAGTATAACATATTTACGTAATCCTAGTAGGAGTAGGAAAACGTGCACAGTACTTTGTACCATAACATGGTACTTTAGCCACATTCTTACACTTTCATATTAATACATATATCAAGTTTAAGCCATAAATCTATTAAGATTAGTGTGGGATACACACGGTACCTTAGCCATGCTTTTCACATTCTTAATAACACATTTAATTTAAAACATAGCCATGAACATATTAAAACTTAGAGTAGGGTACACACAGTACCTTAGCCATATTCTTACACTTTCATATTAACACATTTAATTTAAAACATAGCCATGAACATATTAAAACTTAGGGTAGGGTACACACCTGATTCGCTTAACAAATTCGCTGAAATACCGAAAATCCGATCTAAAGCCTTAGATCTCAAGTCCTACATTCGGCCAACCTTAATATGTTAGCATAAAGCCTATTCGGCTATAAAACCAAATCCTAGTAGGATTTGTACACTTAAAACCTATCTTGTTGCCGATTGTCTTAAGAATCAAGTCCCGAAACTTTGTCGTATTCCTTCTTGCATTCGGCCAAACATTAAATCATACCACAGGTTAGTTTCGGCTTTTGAACATTTAAAGAACAGATCTAAATACTAATCTAGGCTTTAACCGAATATACATAGGTGCTTACCTTCCAAATCTTAAATCCCAAACTCATTTGAATAACTAGGGAACATGCGCTTATGGTGTGCCCTCGAAAGCAATTTCACCTTCCTTGTAGTCAACACTAGCAAATCCGAATGATCTTTCCAAATTTGACAAACAAGATACTAATGATATTAGTTCCTATGTTGCGCTTAAAGAAGAGAATAAATTAATGGCCATAAAATTCTTACCCTTAATATTGAATTAACAACACCTAAGCTTGAAGCCACTTGATATATTCGGCTATGGCCTTAAAAGGCTTACTTAGACTTTTGGAGGATTAGAAGGAAAGAGAAGGAAGAATAAAGCTGTAGGAATTTCGGAGAGAGGAGAATCTGCTTAAGAAATTCGACAAAGGAAGAGTGAATGAATGAATGAATGGCCTTCTCTTCCTTTTATAGCCAAATTACTAGCTAGAGTCCTTAACTTGGCCACCACTCTTCCTATGTGATAATTATCACTTTATCAAAAGAATTAATCCAACAATTATCTCCTAATTAGTGAAATTCTAAAGGAAATAAAACTCCTCTTTTAAGAGCCCACATGCCGTCCACCTCTCTGCTCTTTGTAGCAAAATAACACTTCTTTTATTTACTTCCTAAGTGACTCGATCCCAGCCCAAATACACTTGCATGTGGTGCCATTTCCAGAGCCCTAAGTGGCATCTTGAGCCACTTTTCCAAGCCTGTTTGTGTGTCAAATTTCACATACTTTTCTCTTAAGGACACCTTGCCTTAATTTCCTCTTTTAAACTTTAAAACTCGACATTTCTAAGTCATTTCTAAGTTTCCAAAATTTTCGTTTGGCTCTTTAAACTTGACATTTCCTTACATTTCCTAGTTTCGAAATGTTCACTTTCCTCTTTTGAATCATTTCTAAATCATTTTCCTAGTTTCCATAAATGTTCACTTTTCCTCTTTTGAATCATTTCTTAAATCATTTTCCTAGTTTCCATAAATGTTCACTTTCCTTTTTTAACTTAGCATTTCCAAAATGTTCACTTTCCTCTTAACATTTCCAAATTTCCAAAATGTTCACTTTCCTCTTTTGAAACTTAACATTTCTAAATCATTTCTTACATTTCGTGACATTTCCTACATTTCCTTACATTTCCTTTCATTTCCTTACATTTCCTTATATTTCCTTACATTTCCTTACATTTCCTTACATTTCCTTACATTTCCCTTTAATTCCTTGCATTTCCTTTCATTTCCTTGCATTTCTCTACATTTCCTTACATTTCCATACATTTCCTTACATTTCCATACATTTCCATACATTTCCATACATTTCCATGCATTTCCATACATTTCCTTACATTTCCAAGGTTCTAAAAATGCACACCACACATCCATATCACAGTAAACATGCTATTTCATAAAATTAAGCAAAAATGCACACAATGGGGTTCGAACCTATTCCCTCAAAGTACTTCACTTGATGCCATAACCCTTGCACCTTAGGTGGCGTCCCTTGCCACTTTTCCACATCACTTCTTGTTTTAACTTAAAACCAATAATTGTCCAAAGCTTTCTCTTCCATCCTAGGATTTTAAAACCCTTAATTCACTTCCAAACACCGCCAAAACCTACTACTCATGAATTATGCACAAGCGATAACCCCTAATCTAGGATGTTACAGTTCTACCCTCCTTAAAAATAATTTCATCCTCGAAATTACTTACTAACGAGTTGTACAATCCTTCTCACCGCACTTATGCTTATTGCTGCGACTCGATCTTAATAGAACCATCATACTTTCCGGGCACAATCTCTAAGTTCACGTCCCTTAGAACTCATTTCTAACGTCGCGATTTAATCGATTAAGAAGTTTTATGTATTAAAAATTTTGTTTCACCGATTAACATGAAGAAGTTTATGGAAAGAATTTTTTTTGAAGTGGTTCTTTCAGATTCATACATGCACACGTCTTTACATTCATACATCCATCAATCAATTATGAACTTTCGTTCATTCGGAGAAATGTTGTAGTTTTCATTGTTGTTGTTTTTCCACTACCCAGGGGTATTTTCGTAATTTTCCCTATAGGGGTATTTTCGTAATTTGTCAAATAGGGTTCCTTGGTGATTTTGTCACAAAGTATTTTGGTATTTTTTTTAAATTCTCGGGGTATTTTGGAAAATTTTGAAATTCGAGGGTATTTTGGTAATTAATCCGGGTGAATTTGTAAATCTTAATAAATCACGGATATTTTGGAATTTACAAAACTTGAAGGTTGTTTTGAGAATTTGTTTTCCAAACCGGTGTTATTGCGAAATTTTGAAGATCGGGGTCATTCGGTAATTTTGTAACTTCGGGGTATTTCGGTAATTTATAGGTTAGGGGTAATTTAAGTAAATTTTTTCCATAATCAAGGTATTTTGATATTTTGTAAATTTAGGGTTCCTTTAAGCAAAGTAGTGAAATTTTGATAAGATCGTGGGTATGTGGAAATTTCATAAACCAAGGCATTTTGTAATTTTACCACTAGGGGTATTTTAGTAAATTTGTAAATCGAAATATTTCAGGAAAATTTATAACAATAATCTTTTCAAATCAAGAGGGTAATTTAGAAATTTTAAAACTAGGGTTTCCATAAAATACGGCTAGTCCCTTTCGGGTATTAGTTAGGGTTTAGCCCGTGACTAAGTCCTCTTGGTTAGGGTAAACCGAGGCTACGTACCAGGTAGGATTCGAGTGGAGAGGAGGTGAGTCACACGGACTGCTTAAATACCAAGCTCCCACCGAAACCAATCCTAGACATGCGTACCATGGTTGCCACACCCTAACTCGGCGACTTAACCACAGGTTTGTTCAATTAGGCATTTAAGTCTTATGCAATTGTTGGGGTAACTAGCCCTAGGGTTCAAGTACTTATCATACTAATCTACGTTCCATTTCTACCCTCCTACAATTCATAATATAGATCACACAAGAGATCGGAGTACTTATGTAACACCCTAAAAATCCGAGTGTTTATATATTGCATGAATTGGTGTTTAGATTTTAAAGGAAAATTCCTTACTTTTATTTTAGTGCTTATTGAAGTCCTAAAGAGGAGTATAGCATAATTTGGATAAGGAATAAATTTAATAATTGTGAATTTATTGAAGAGAAGCAAATGTCATTAAGACTTAAGTTAAATTAAGTGTTAATGAGTGTCATAAGTTAAGTACATGGCATGGTGGTGTTGGCGCATGAGTTATAGCATGAGGGAGAGGTTCGAATCCTTGTTTAGCATCTAGATGAATTTTTATTTTAATTTTCTGCACATGTATAGCAAGTGTCGGCCAAGAGCATATATGGTAAGTGTTGACCATGTTATTTTTGGTTAGTGTATCAAAGGATTAAGGAGATAGATAACTTATGGCATGGAATCAAAAACTTAAGGAAAGATAGGGGGAACATAAGGCACATCTCAAGGAAAATTTTGGAAACAAAATCATGGCCAATTGACCATGTTTTGGACGGAAACTTGGTATATGGAGGGAGCCAAATTTTGTGTTAGTTTGGCTAAGAATTGCATTTTCTCTTTAGTCATTCCTTGCACCTTGTGCAGAATTTTTGTTTTCTCTTCTCAACTTTTCATCTTGGCGAATTGTGCATTTGGTAAAGCTCAAGTTTTGTGATCATTTGGTCATTTTTTTTATTTCTTTAGCCATTGCTTTGTGTCTTTTCTTTGAGTGCGAAATCAAGTATACCAAAAGAACCATCCTTTCTCTTTTCTTTTACCATGGCGAATGTACTAGCTCCTAAAATCCATCTTTTTCTTCTCTTCTCTTTGAAATCAAACAACATCATCACCATCTCTTTTTTCATATTTTAATTCTTTTCAATCAAAGTTTCTCCATCAAACTCTCTCATGGCGAATGCTAGAGTGCCCTTAACGAATCTTTATTTCTTTTCTTTGATCATACATAGCGAAATCTTCATCCAACACAAACACCTTTCTCAACCCTTTCTTTTCAATCGTGGAAATAGGTAAGGGATTCTTTTCATTTTCGATTAATTAATAGTATTATGGCGAATATTGATGGTATTATGAAGGACCATTTGGATCGAAATAAGCGTTAGTTCTAATAACGTTTCATTCGTTATTATATAGTGCAATAACGGAAGATCGAAACTCAAGTGATCGGAGAATCGTAGAAAGCGTTGGAATCGATTTATTGTGGTAAGGAAATCACATCCTTTTAAAGCCTCTAGTACTATTTTGATATTATTTTAGATTTAACTAATATCCCTTTGGATCTTGAAGACTTTCAAAATAGGGAAGAAAAGGGTGGTGGTTAGTCACGTTAAGAGGCGGATCTGTAAATCCCCATTTAAGCGAAGAGCGATTTGGCGGTCAGAGATTTTCCAAGGGTTCTGCGACCATCTTCGAAGAGTCAATTATTCAAAGTGGTACAAACTTAGAGCCATTATCGTTGGTGGATTCTCGGCGACTAACGAATCAATAAGCGAGGAGAAGCCGAAAATCAAGTGATTCAAAATCAAGAGGTAAGATTTTGGATCTATTATCGATTAAGAATATTTATCTGAAATAGTATTCTAACGGATCAAAATATGTTTTAGGTCTTGAGGAGCGAGAAGGATTAGTACTCTCGGTATCGGTGTGTAACTTCACACTTTTTCTCGGGTTGGATATCAATTTCGGTATTGAAGTAAAATCGTAAAAGCGACTAGATCGGTAAAAAAAACGTAATAAGCGATATTTTGGCGAAAATACGTGAAAAGCGACTAAAATCGTGAAAATTATGAAAACGCCCTCGAGAAATTACTTGTTATTACGAAAATTGTATGTTTCATGAAAATGGGCCGTAAAATACTCTAGTTCGATAAATTGGGCCAAAATACTCAAGTTCGATAAATTGGGCCAAAATACTCTAGTTCGATAAATTGGGCCAAAATACTCTAGTTTGATAAAGTGGGTCAAAATACTCTAGTTTGATAAATGGGCCAAAGCCCACTAAAGCGCTAAATGGGCAAATTGCTAAATTATTTTTTTGGGCCAAATGAAATGTTTAATGATAAACCCACCAATGTTATGGATTAAATAAAAAAATTGTTATATGACTATATTTTGTTATATCGCATAATTGCATGGGGTGGGGTATATGAAGAGAAGAATGGCGATTGCCAAAAATCTAGTTCGGGCCTGGCCTTGCCACAAAATTATAAATGGCTTTTGCCTCTAGTTGGTGGCTCGCCACAAAAATAAATATGGCTTATTGCCTCTAGTTCGGTGGCTCTGCCACGATTATAACTTATTGCCTCTAGTTCGGTGGCTTTGCCACAATTATAAAAAGGCTTAATGCCTATGATTGGTGTGTTGGCGGGGTGGGTTGACTTGATCCCAGGTGTGATGGTTGGTGCAGGGGTGTTAGCGGATGGATATTAGGTTTGGTTTGGGAAATTCATTTTACATGCATTTTAAATTATTTTATTTTATGATATATTGTTGAATTACGTAATTGGGCTCAAGCCCGACATAATATCTTGATGATCGGCCCAATAATGGTGGTAAGTGAGTTGCACTTTGAGTTCTAAGTAACTCACCCCTTTAATTTTCCATCTCGGGTAATGGAAATTGACGTGGACTTGGTAGAGGATGACTTCGTGGAGGCCATCTTGCAAAACATGGGTTATTTAAATTACGAACTTTTTAATAAGTATTTTTACTATTTTGGGTTATTGTAATAAGGGCCTCTATAAATAATTTATGGATTTTATGTGTGTTTGGTTTTAAACTATACTTTGGACTTTTAAATATGGGCTATGATTATATGATGTTTTATTAAAATAAATTTGGGTTTTCAAGTATGTGAAATTCTTTTATAAATATTTTATTATTATTAACTCCTTAATAAATTACCTAAAGGTTTTTGATAATACAATGATTTTCAACTAATGTTTTCTAATATTTATCAAATTCAAATACTCTTCTAATTTTAAATCCTGTAAATAATATTGTAGCTTTCAACTTATTGAAGATTTAAAAATAGCTCGATTCATGTAACAAACCAAATCTAGTCTCAATGCATAGACCGGGTTTGGGGTGTTACATTTAGTGGTATCAGAGCCAGTTTCAAAAACTCAGCTGTGATTTGGGTTCGCAATTAATTTCTGTATGAAATCGTTCAATTATATTTTAAAGAACGTTATGGCACCACAAGCATCCAAGCAACAAGTCAAGTAAGTATTTATTGCTTAATAATTACTATGATATAATCATAGGAACACTCTAGAACTTCTAGTTTTAGATGTAAAAAACCGTAGAGATTGAGACTATAGGATATGTTGCGAAAAAAAAAACAACTTTATATCTCAAATCTCATAAAATATCGTTAATAAACACCGAAACAAATTTTCTGATTCATAAAACTTGTAATCGATAAAAGCGAACAAGCTATCATGAGCACTAGAGGGCGTGGTCGTGGGCCTTGATGAGCGTGGCCGTGGTAGAGGCCGAGGTGCTACTGTTGAAGCACCAAATCATATCTGGGAAGTAGGCGCTTTTCGTCAATTGAAAGTGAGACGGGATCACGCGATCACATGGAAGAAGATAATGCATTGACTCAAGCAATGCTGCGAGTCTTGGAAAGGGTCATTGGAACTAGAATTGGGCCAACAACTCGTGGGTCAATTTGAGGCGACTTAAGTCAAATAATGCGAAGTTTTTAGAGGAGTCTCGGTGTAGCTCGAATGTGGTTGAATATTGGCTCGAAGGCGTGGAGCGGATTATGGATGATATGGAATGTCTTGTCGAGCAAAAGCGGGAGAGCTGTATCCTTGTTAAGAGATGAGGCGTGTCGGTGGTGGCTCACTTGTTAGAGAAAACACCGAAGTCGCCTTTGATTAATTGGGAATTCTTTAAAGCGCCTTCCAAGGAAAATACGTTGGAGCGAGTTATGTAGGCGCTCGAAGGAAAGAATTTACGAATCTTGTCCAAGGAAGTAAGGCAGTGGCGACATATGAAGTGAGTTTTTACGTCGAGCCGTTATGCTCGGACAATTGTAACAACAGATCACGAGCGTTGTGTGCATTTGAGGATGGACTTAATGATGAGTGAGGGTTCGATTGCTCCACAGACAAGTTAAAAATTTTTCGACTCTTGTGGAGAAGGCTAAAATAGCCAAAGAGGCTAAGAATTGAGCAGCGAGCAGAGAAAATTACGAAACAAGAGAGACACAATGATCGGTTCTTCAAAGAGATTCGGAAGAAACCTCGGAATGATGAATCGGTTCAAGGTAGAACCCGGTAACAAATAATCGAAGTCGAGATTGCCTTGAGTGTGGGAAAAGACATTTTGGAGAATGTTGGAGGAAAGCGAGCGCATGCTACAAATGCGGTTCAATGGATCATCGATACAAAATTGTCCTCGGCGTATGGATCGACTCGAAGTTCGTAATAATGATGCACAATAGGCGGAGGTAATCGGCGACCACCGAGAGGTCGTGGACCGGTCGTGGTGGTAATGGGGTGGGCGTGGTCAAGGTGCACCGGTCGAGGCAATGGTCCTAGAGGAAATGCGGATGCAAGACGGCTGGGTAGTCTATGCGGTTAGGCAGCCGCGAGGATGGCAATGCACGGATGTGATAAGCTGATGCGTTCTTCATTTTGATGTACTGTTATTGCCTTAATAGATATTGGCTCTACCCATTCATATGTAGCTAGTGCCATATCTGGAAACCTAAAATTAGAATCAAAATTACCGATAGTGAGATGCGATAATTAGTCCTTTAGGACGATCGGTAATTATTAATAAAATGTTTAAAGGCGTGCCTTGAAAATTCAAGAGGAGGTATTCTTAGCAAACTTGATGGAACTACCTTTGGCGAGTTCGATCTCATTACGGGCATGGATTGGTGGTTAAACATCGAGCACAATTGGATTGTGCTAAAAATGAATGTCGATAAGAACCTCGGATGATAAGGAAGTCATAATGATTGGCGGCGAAGGAACTATTTGGCAAATGTGGTATCGCACTAAAGGCGGAGAAGTTGGTGCGGAAAGGATATGGAGCATTCTTAGCCTTTATCGTGCTTTGGATGCTAAAGAGTTATCTGTGGATGATGTGAGGACGGTGAAGGAATTTCCGATGTATTTCGAAGAACTTCGGTATACCTCGGATCGGGAAGTAGAATTTGGCATTGAGCTTTTGCAGGGGCGACTCCGGTGTCCATTGCTCCTTATAGAATGGCACCGAAGGAGTTGGTGAGCTTAAAGCTCAAATTCAAGAATTGTTGGATCGGGGATTTATTCGACCAAGTGTGTCTCCGTGGAGAGCACCAGTCTTGTTCGTCAAGAAGAAGGATGGATCGATGCGTATGTGCATTGACTACAGACAATTGAATAAATTGACGATCAAGAATCGGTATCCCCTGCCGAGAATTGACGACCTGTTTGATCAATTTAAAGGAGCTTCACTTTTCTCCAAAATTGATTTGAGGTCGGGTTATCACCAACTCAAGGTTAAAGAAGTGGACATTTATAATACGGCATTTCAGACACGTTACGGACACTATGAGTTTGTAGTGATGCCGTTTGGACTAACCAATACACCAGCTGCATTTATGGACATGATGAACCGAGTCTTTCAACCATATTTAGACCGGTTTGTGGTAGTGTTCATAGATGACATATTGGTTTATTCGAGAAATGAGGAGGAACATGACCAACATTTGCGGATAGTATTACTGACTACTTGTGATAAACAATTGTATGCCAAATTTAGTACATGCAATTTTGGCTAAAGGAAGTGACTTTCCTTGGTCATGTAGTATCGGTAGAAGGAATAAGGGTGGATCCTCGAAAAATTGAGGCTATTCGGATTGGAAACCACCAACATCGGTAGCTGAAATTTGGAGTTTCTTGGGTTTGGTGGATACTATAGGCGTTTTGTAGAGGGTTTTCGTTGATTCTTTGCACCTAACTAAAGCTGATTGCGAAAGGAGCTCCGTATATTTGGAATTTGAAAAGCGAGAGAGTTTGAGAGATTGAAGAAAATCGACGGAAGCTCAGTTTTGATTCATAGGAGGCTGAAAAAATTCCTTGTTTATTGTGATCGTCTCACACGGGTTTGGGTTGTGTGTTGATGCAAAATGGAAAGGTGGTGGCCTATGCTTCTCGTCAATTGAGACCACACGAAGTAAACTACCCTACGCATGATTTGGAGTTAGTGCTTTGTTGTCTTTGCTCTAAAGATTTGGAGGCACTATCTCTATGGTGAGAAATCTATAATCTACACGGATCACAAGAGTCTTAAATACCTCATTACCCAAAAGGAATTAAATTTGAGACAAAGAAGATGGGTAGAATTATTAAAAGATTATGATTTCTCAATCGAATATCATCTGGAAAGGCTAACGTAGTGGTAGCGCGTTAAGTCGTAAGACGATGTCGATTTGAGAGCATTGTTTGCCCATTTGAGTGCATGCGAGGATGGCGGTTTGTTAGTAGAACTTCAAATGAAGCCTCGTGGTGGAACAAATCAAGGAAAAAGCAGACATCGGATGAGAAGTTGGGACCTTTACTTGACAAGTTGAAAATGGTGAAATTGAGGATTTTGGAATAAACACGGAGGGTGTGTTGTGCTTTCGAGGAAGAGTGTGTATGCCTAAGGATTGGATCTGAGGCAAGCTGATTCTCTGGAGGCGGATAGTAGCCCTTATGCTATGCATCCGGAGGAAATAAGATGTATTGAGATCTCCGTGAGCGATATTGGTGGCGGGGGTTGAAGCGTGAGATTTTAGAATTTGTGGGAAAATGTTTGACTTGTCAACAAGTGAAGCGAAACATCAATTACCGTGCGGATTGTTGCAACCGATAAAGATTCCTCTTTGGAAATGGGAGAGGATAACTATGGATTTTGTTAGTGGGTTCTGTTAACACCTACTAAGAAAAATTCCGTTTGGGTAATTGTTGATCGGTTGACAAAGACGCTCATTTCCTACCGATTCGTACGGATTATTCATTCTGAAGTTAAGCGGCTATGCGTATCCAAAATTGTGAGGTTGCATGGGGTACTGTATCTATTATATCGGATAGGGACCCTAGGTTTACATCACGATTCGAAAGCTCTGCATGAAGCCTTGGGGACAAAGTTGAATTTGATGCGGCTTTTCATCCTCGGTCGATGGTCGATCGGAGAGAGTAATTCGAGATATTGGAAGATATGTTAAGAGGATGTATAATCGACTTGAGGGTAGTTGGGAGGATTATCTACCATGGCGGAATTCATGTATAACAACGACTATCGATCGAGCATTCGGATGGCACCTTACGAGGCATTGTATGGTCGTAAGTGTCGCTCTCCTATTTGTTGGGTGAGTTGGGCGAGCAGCGGATGTTAGGTCTGAGATGATATCGAGACGGAGGATAAGGTAAAAGTTATTCGAGCACGGTTGAAAGAAGCCTCGGATGAGCGAAGTCATATCACGGACTGAAACGAAAGGATATCGAGTATGATGTGGGGGATCAGGTTTTCTTGAAGGTATCTCCTTGGAAAAAGATCTTCAAATTCGGAAGGAAGGGCAAACTAAGTCCTAGATACATTGGACCTTATCGTGTGCTGAAGCGTGTTGGTCCAGTGGCTTATCAGATTGAGTTACCTCCGGAATTGGATCAAATTCATAATGTTTTCATGTTTCCATGTTAAGGCGTTATAGATCGGATCCTTCGCACATTATCTAGGTAGAAGAATTGGGTGAATTGATTTGTCTTTTGAAGAAGAACCGGTGGAAATCTTAGACCGAGATGTCAAGGTACTAAGAAAGAAAACCGTGCCTTTGGTCAAAGTTCTATGGCATAACCACGGAGTGGAGGAAGCTACGTGGGAGCCTGAGGATGCAATTCGGCAACAATACCCTCACCTTTTTCAACCAGGTAAATTTCGAGGATGAAATTTTCTTTAAGGAGGGTAGAGTTGTAACACCCTAAAAATCCGAGTGTTTATATATTGCATGAATTGGTGTTTAGATTTTAAAGGAAAATTCCTTACTTTTATTTTAGTGCTTATTGAAGTCCTAAAGAGGAGTATAGCATAATTTGGATAAGGAATAAATTTAATAATTGTGAATTTATTGAAGAGAAGCAAATGTCATTAAGACTTAAGTTAAATTAAGTGTTAATGAGTGTCATAAGTTGAGTACATGGCATGGTGGTGTTGGCGCATGAGTTATAGCATGAGGGAGAGGTTGAATCCTTGTTTAGCATCTAGATGAATTTTTATTTTAATTTTACGCACATGTATAGCAAGTGTCGGCCAAGAGCATATATGGTAAGTGTTGACCATGTTATTTTTGGTTAGTGTATCAAAGGATTAAGGAAATAGATAACTTATGGCATGGAATCAAAAACTTAAGGAAAGATAGGGGAACATAAGGCACATATCAAGGAAAATTTTGGAAACAAAATCATGGCCAATTGACCATGTTTTGGATGGCAACTTGGTATAGGGAGGGAGCCAAATTTTGTGTTAGTTTGGCTAAGAATTGCATTTTCTCTTTAGTCATTCCTTGCACCTTGTGCAGAATTTTTGTTTTCTCTTCTCAACTTTTCATCTTGGCGAATTGTGCATTTGGTAAAGCTCAAGTTTTGTGATCATTTGGTCATTTTTTTATTATTTCTTTAGCCATTGCTTTGTGTCTTTTCTTTGAGTGCCGAAATCAACTATACCAAAAGAACCATCCTTTCTCTTTTCTTTTACCATGGCCGAATGTACTAGCTCCTAAAATCCATCTTTTTCTTCTCTTCTCTTTGAAATCAAACAACATCATCACCATCTCTTTTTTTCATATTTTAATTCTTTTCAATCAAAGTTTCTCCATCAAACTCTCTCATGGCCGAATGCTAGAGTGCCCTTAGCCGAATCTTTATTTCTTTTTCTTTGATCATACATAGCCGAAATCTTCATCCAACACAAACACCTTTCTCAACCCTTTCTTTTCAATCGTGGAAATAGGTAAGGGATTCTTTTTCATTTTCGATTAATTAATAGTATTATGGCCGAATATTGATGGTATTATGAAGGACCATTTGGATCGAAATAAATGTTCGTTCTAATAACGTTTCATTCGTTATTATATAGTGCAATAACGGAAGATCGGAACTCAAGTGATCAGGAGAATCGTAGAAACGTTGGAATCGATTTATTGTGGTAAGGAAATCACATCCTTTTAAAGCCTCTAGTACTATTTTGATATTATTTTAGATTTAACTAATATCCCTTTGGATCTTGAAGACTTTCAAAATAGGGAAGAAAAGGCGGTGGTTAGTCACGTTAAGAGGCGGATCGTAAATCCCCATTTAAGCGAAGAAGCGGTTTGGCGGTCGGGATTTTCCACCGGGTTGCGGACCATCTTCGAAGGAGTCAATTATTGAAGTGGTACGAACTTAGAGCCATTATCGTTGGTGGATTCTCGGCGACTAACGAATCAATAAGCGAGGAGAAGCGAAAATCGAAGTGATTCAAAATCAAGAGGGTAAGATTTTGGATCTATTATCGATTAAGAATATTTATCTGAAATAGTATTCTAACGGATCAAAATATGTTTTAGGTCTTGAGGGCGAGAAGGATTAGTACTCTCGGTATCGAGGTGTGTAACTTCACACTTTTTCTCGGGTTGGATATCAATTTGGTATTGAAGTAAAATCGTAAAACGACTAGATCGGTAAAAAAATGTAATAAGCGATATTTTGGCGAAAATACGTGAAAATGACTAAAATCGTGAAAATTACGAAAACGCCTCGAGAAATTACTTGTTATTACGAAAATTGTATGTTTCATGAAAATGGTAGTAAAATACTCTAGTTCGATAAATTGGGCCAAAATACTCTAGTTCGATAAATTGGGCCAAAATACTCTAGTTCGATAAATTGGGCCAAAATACTCTAGTTCGATAAATTGGGCCAAAATACTCTAGTTCGATAAAGTGGGTCAAAATACTCTAGTTTGATAAATGGGCCAAAGCCCACTAAAGCGCTAAATGGGCAAATTGCTAAATTATTTTTTTGGGCCAAATGAAATGTTTAATGATAAACCCACCAATGTTATGGATTAAATAAAAAAATTGTTATATGACTATATTTTGTTATATCGCATAATTGCATGGGGTGGGGTATATGAAGAGAAGAATGGCGATTGCCAAAAATCTAGTTCGGTGGCCTTGCCACAAAATTATGGCTTTTTGCCTCTAGTTCGGTGGCTCTGCCACAAAAATAAATATGGCTTATTGCCTCTAGTTGGTGGCTCTGCCACAAAATATGGCTTATTATGGCTTATTGCCTCTAGTTCGTGGCTTTGCCACAATTATAAAAAGGCTTAATGCCTACGATTGGTGTGTTGGCGGGGTGGGTTGACTTGATCCCCACAGGTGTGATGGTTGGTACGGGGGTGTTAGCGGATGGATATTAGGTTTGGTTTGGGAAATTCATTTTACATGCATTTTTAAATTATTTTATTTTATGATATATTGTTGAATTACGTAATTGGGCTCAAGCCCGACATAATATCTTGATGATCGGCCCAATAATGGTGGTAAGTGAGTTGCACTGAGTTCTAAGTAACTCACCCCTTTAATTTTCCATCTCGGGTAATGGAAATTGGCGTGGACTTGGTAGAGGATGACTTCGTGGAGGCCATCTTGCAAAACATGGGTTATTTAAACTCGAACTTTTTAATAAGTATTTTTACTATTTTGGGTTATTGTAATAAGGGCCTCTATAAATAATTTATGGATTTTATGTGTGTTTGGTTTTAAACTATACTTTGGACTTTTAAATATGGGCTATGATTATATGATGTTTTATTAAAATAAATTTGGGTTTTCAAGTATGTGAAATTCTTTTATAAATATTTTATTATTATTAACTCCTTAATAAATTACCTAAAGGTTTTGATAATACAATGATTTTCAACTAATGTTTTCTAATATTTATCAAATTCAAATACTCTTCTAATTTTAAATCACATAAATAATATTGTAGCTTTCAACTTATTGAAGATTTAAAATAGCTCGATTCATGTAACAAACCAAATCTAGTCTCAATGCATAGATCGGGTTTGGGGTGTTACATTTAGTGGTATCAGAGCCAGTTTCAAAAACTCGACTGTGGTTTGGGTTCGCAATTAATTTCTGTATGAAATCGTTCAATTATATTTTAAAGAACAGTATGGCACCACAAGCATCCGGCAACAAGTCAAGTAAGTATTTATTGCTTAATAATTACTATGATATAATCATAGGAACACTCTAGAACTTCTAGTTTTAGATGTGAAAAATCGTAGAGATTGAGACTATAGGATATGTTGCGAAAAAAAAACAACTTTATATCTCAAATCTCATAAAATATCGTTAATAAACACCGAAACAAATTTTCTGATTCATAAAACTTGTAATCAGATAAAAACGAACAAGCTATCATGAGCACTAGAGGGCGTGGTCGTGGGCCTTGATGAGGCGTGGCGTGGTAGAGGCCGAGGTGCTACTGTTGAAGCACCAAATCATATGCGGAAGTAGACGCACTGCGTCAATTGAAAGTGAGACGGGATCACGCGATCACATGGAAGAAGATAATGCATTGACTCAAGCAATCTGCGAGTCTTGGAAAGGGTCATTGGAACTAGAATTGGGCCAACAACTCGTGGGTCAATTTGAGCGACTTAAGTCAAATAATGCGAAGTTTTAGAGGAGTCTCGGTGTAGCTCGAATGTGGTGAATCTTGGCTCGAAGGCGTGGAGCGGATTATGGATGATATGGAATGTCTTGTCGAGCAAAAAGCGGAGGAGGCTGTATCCTTGTTAAGAGATGAGGCGTGTCGGTGGTGGCTCATCGTTCGAGAAAACACCAAGGCTGCCTTGATTAATTGGGAATTCTTTAAAGTCGCCTTCCAAGGAAAATACGTTGGAGCGAGTTATGTAGATGCTCGAAGGAAAGAATTTCGAATCTTGTCCAAGGAAGTAAGGCCGTGGCGACATATGAAGTGAGTTTTTACGTCGAGCCGTTATGCGGGACAATTGTAGCAACAGATCCACGAGCGTTGTGTGCGTTTGAGGATGGACTTAATGATGGTGAGGGTTACGATTGCTCCACAACAAGTTAGAAATTTTTGACTCTTGTGGAGAAGGCCAAAATAGCCGAAGAGGCTAAGAATTGAGCAGCGAGCAGAAAAATTTCAAAACAAGAGAGAGACCTGAATGATCTGGTTCTTCAAAGAGATTCGGAAGAAACCTCGGAATGATGAATCGGTTCAAGGTAGAACCCGGTAGCAAATAATCGAAGTCGAGATTGCAGAGTGTGGGAAAAGACATTTTGGAGAATGTTGGAGGAAAATGGGTGCATGCTACAAATGCGGTTCAATGGATCATCGATACAAAATTGTCCTCGGCGTATGGATCGACTCAAGTTCGTAATAATGATGCACTGATAGGCGGAGGTAATCAGCAGACCACCGAGAGGTCGTGGACCGGTCGTGGTGGTAATGGGGTGGGCGTGGTCAAGGTGCACCGGTCGAGGCAATGGTCCTAGAGGAAATCTGAGATGCAAGACGGCTGGGTGGTCTATGCGATTAGGCGCCATGAGGGCGGCAATGCACCGATGTGATAAGCGATACGTTCTTCATTTTGATGTACTGTTATTGCCTTAATAGATATTGGCTCTACCCATTCATATGTAGCTAGTGCCATATCTGAAACACGAAATTAGAATCAAAATTACCGATAGTGAGATGACGATGAATTAGTCCTTTAGGACGATCGGTAATGTTAATAAAATGTTTAAAGATGTGCCCTTGAAAATCCAAGAGGAGGTATTCTTAGCAAACTTGATGGAACTACCTTTCGGCGAGTTCGATCTCATTCGGGCATGGATTGGTGGTTAAACATCGAGCGCAATTGGATTGTCTTTGAAAAATGAATGTCGATAAGAACCTCGGATGATAAGGAAGTCATAATGATTGGCGGCGAAGGAACTATTTGGCAAATGTGGTATCTGCACTAAAGGCGGAGAAGTTGGTGCGGAAAGGATATGGAGCATTCTAGCCTTTATCGTGCTTTGGATGCTAAAGAGTTATCTGTGGATGATGTGAGGACGGTGAAGGAATTTCCGATGTATTTCGAAGAACTTCAGGTATACCTCGGATCGGGAAGTAGAATTTGGCATTGAGCTTTTGCAGGGGCGACTCCGGTGTCCATTGCTCCTTATAGAATGGCACCAAGGAGTTGGTGAGCTTAAAGCTCAAATTCAAGAATTGTTGGATCGGGGATTTATTCGACCAAGTGTGTCTCCGTGGGGAGCACCAGTCTTGTTCGTCAAGAAGAAGGATGGATCGATGCGTATGTGCATTGACTACAGACAATTGAATAAATTGACGATCAAGAATCGGTATCCTCTGCCGAGAATTGACGACCTGTTTGATCAATTTAAAGGAGCTTCAGTTTTCTCCAAAATTGATTTGAGGTCGGGTTATCACCAACTCAAGGTTAAAGAAGCGGACATTTATAAGACGGCATTTCGGACACGTTACGGACACTATGAGTTTGTAGTGATGCCGTTTGGACTAACCAATGCACCAGCTGCATTTATGGACATGATGAACCGAGTCTTTCAACCATATTTAGACCGGTTTGTGGTAGTGTTCATAGATGACATATTGGTTTATTAGAAATGAGGAGGAACATGACCAACATTTGCGGATAGTATTACTGACTACTTCGTGATAAACAATTGTATGCCAAATTTAGTAAATCACGAATTTTGGCTAAAGGAAGTGACTTTCCTTGGTCATGTAGTATCGGTAGAAGGAATAAGGGTGGATCCTCGAAAAATTGAGGCTATTCGGATTGGAAACCACCAACATCGGTGGCTGAAATTGAGTTTCTTGGGTTTGGTGGATACTATAGGCGTTTTGTAGAGGGTTTTCGTTGATTCTTTGCACCTAACTAAAGCTGTTGCGAAAGGGAGCTCCGTATATTTGGACCGAAAAGCGACAAGAGAGTTTGAGAAATTGAAGAAGATCTGTGAAGCTCGGTTTTGATTCATAGGAGGTGGAAAAGAATTCAACATTTATTGTGATCGTCTCACGGGTTTGGGTTGTGTGTTGATGCAAAATGGAAAGGTGGTGGCCTATGCTTCTCGTCAATTGAGACCACGAAGTAAACTACCCTACGCATGATTTGGAGTTAGGCTGCTTTGTTGTCTTTGCTCTAAAGATTTGGAGGCACTATCTCTATGGTGAGAAATCTATAATCTACGGATCACAAGAGTCTTAAATACCTCCTTACCCAAAAGGAGTTAAATTTGAGACAAAGAAGATGGGTAGAATTATTAAAAGATTATGATTTCTCAATTGAATATCATCTGGAAAGGCTAACGTGGTAGGTGACGCGTTAAGTCGTAAAGACGATGTCGATTTGAGAGCATTGTTTGCCCATTTGAGTGCATGCGAGGATGGCGGTTTGTTAGCGAACTTGGATGAAGCCTCGTGGTGGAACAAATCAAGGAAAAATAGACATCGGATGAGAAGTTGGGACCTTTACTTGACAAGTTGAAAATGGTGAAATTGAGGATTTTGGAATAAACACGGAGGGTGTGTTGTGCTTTCGAGGAAGAGTATGTATGCCTAAGGATTCGGATCTGAGGCAAGCGATTCTCTGGGGCGCATAGTAGCCCTTATGCTATGCATCCGGAGGAAATAAGATGTATCGAGATCTCCGTGAAACGATATTGGTGGCGGGGTTGAAGCGTGAGATTTGAATTTGTGGGAAAATGTTTGACTTGTCAACAAGTGAAGCGAACATCAATTACCGTGCGGATTGTTGCAACCGATAAAGATTCCTCTTTGGAAATGGGAGAGGATAACTATGGATTTTGTTAGTGGGTTACCGTTAACACCTACTAAGAAAAATTTCGTTTGGGTAATTGTTGATCGGTTGATGAAGACGCTCATTTCCTACCGGTTAATACGGATTATTCATTCTGAAGTTGGCGGCTATGCGTATCCGAAATTGTGAGGTTGCATGGGGTACTGTATCTATTATATCGGATAGGGACCCTAGGTTTACATCACGATTCGAAAGCTCTGCATGAAGCCTTGGGGACAAAGTTGAATTTCGATCGGCTTTTCATCCTCGGTCGATGGTCGATCGGAGAGAGTAATTCGAGATATTGGAAGATATGTTAAGAGGATGTATAATCGACTTGAGGGTAGTTGGGAGGATTATCTACCATGGCGAATTTGCGTATAACAACGACTATCGATCGAGCATTGGATGGCACCTTACGAGGCATTGTATGGTCGTAAGTGTCGCTCTCCTATTTGTTGGGTGAGTTGGGCGAACAGCGGATGTTAGGTCTGAGATGATATCTGAGACAGAGGATAAGGTAAAAGTTATTCGAGCACGGTTGAAAGAAGCCTCAGATAGACAGAAGTCGTATGCAGACCTGAAACGAAAGGATATCGAGTATGATGTGGGGGATCAGGTTTTCTTGAAGGTATCTCCTTGGAAAAAGATCTTCAGATTCGGAAGGAAGGGCAAACTAAGTCCTAGATACATTGGACCTTATCGTGTGCTGAAGCGTGTTGGTCCAGTGGCTTATCAGATTGAGTTACCTCCGGAATTGGATCAAATTCATAATGTTTTTCATGTTTCCATGTTGAGGCGTTATAGATCGGATCCTTCGCACATTATACTGGTAGAAGAATTGGAGCTGAATTCAGATTTGTCTTTTGAAGAAGAACCAGTGGAAATCTTAGACCGAGATGTCAAGGTGCTAAGAAAGAAAACCGTGCCTTTGGTCAAAGTTCTATGGCGTAACCACGGAGTGGAGGAAGCTACGTGGGAGCCTGAGGATGCAATTCGGCAACAATACCCTCACCTCTTTCAACCAGGTAAATTTCGAGGACGAAATTTTCTTTAAGGAGGGTAGAGTTGTAACACCCTAAAAATCCGAGTGTTTATATATTGCATGAATTGGTGTTTAGATTTTAAAGGAAAATTCCTTACTTTTATTTTAGTGCTTATTGAAGTCCTAAAGAGGAGTATAGCATAATTTGGATAAGGAATAAATTTAATAATTGAGAATTTATTGAAGAGAAGCAAATGTCATTAAGACTTAAGTTAAATTAAGTGTTAATGAGTGTCATAAGTTGAGTACATGGCATGGTGGTGTTGGCGCATGAGTTATAGCATGAGGGGAGAGGTTCGAATCCTTGTTTAGCATCTAGATGAATTTTTATTTTTAATTTTCTTCACATGTATAGCAAGTGTCGGCCAAGAGCATATATGGTAAGTGTTGACCATGTTATTTTTGGTTAGTGTATCAAAGGATTAAGGAAATAGATAACTTATGGCATGGAATCAAAAACTTAAGGAAAGATAGGGGGAACATAAGGCACATATCAAGGGAAAATTTTGGAAACAAAATCATGGCCAATTGACCATGTTTTGGATGGCAACTTGGTATAGGGAGGGAGCCGAATTTTTGTGTTAGTTTGGCTAAGAATTGCATTTTTCTCTTTAGTCATTCCTTGCACCTTGTGCAGAATTTTTGTTTTCTCTTCTCAACTTTTCATCTTGGCCAAATTGTGCATTTGGTAAAGCTCAAGTTTTGTGATCATTCGGTCATTTTTTTTATTATTTCTTTAGCCATTGCTTTGTGTCTTTTCTTTGAGTGCGAAATCAACTATACCAAAAGAACCATCCTTTCTCTTTTCTTTTACCATGGCCGAATGTACTAGCTCCTAAAATCCATCTTTTCTTCTCTTCTCTTTGAAATCAAACAACATCATCACCATCTCTTTTTTCATATTTTAATTCTTTTCAATCAAAGTTTCTCCATCAAACTCTCTCATGGCGAATGCTAGAGTGCCCTTAGCGAATCTTTATTTCTTTTCTTTGATCATACATAGCGAAATCTTCATCCAACACAAACACCTTTCTCAACCCTTTCTTTTCAATCGTGGAAATAGGTAAGGGATTCTTTTCATTTTCGATTAATTAATAGTATTATGGCGAATATTGATGGTATTATGAAGGACTTTTGGATCGAAATAAGCGTTCGTTCTAATAACGTTTCATTCGTTATTATATAGTGCAATAACGAAGATCGGAACTCAAGTGATCGGAGAATCGTAGAAACGTTGGAATCGATTTATTGTGGTAAGGAAATCACATCCTTTTAAAGCCTCTAGTACTATTTTGATATTATTTTAGATTTAACTAATATCCCTTTGGATCTTGAAGACTTTCAAAATAGGGAAGAAAAGGGTGGTGGTTAGTCACGTTAAGAGGCGGATCTGTAAATCCCCATTTAAGCGAAGAGCGGTTTGGCGGTCAGGATTTTCCATCGGGTTGCGGACCATCTTCGAAGGAGTCAATTATTCAAGTGGTACGAACTTAGAGCCATTATCGTTGGTGGATTCTCGGCGACTAACGAATCAATAAGCGAGGAGAAGCGAAAATCAAGTGATTCAAAATCAAGAGGGTAAGATTTTGGATCTATTATCGATTAAGAATATTTATCTGAAATAGTATTCTAACGGATCAAAATATGTTTTAGGTCTTAGAGGCGAGAAGGATTAGTACTCTCGGTATCGAGGTGTGTAACTTCACACTTTTTCTCGGGTTGGATATCAATTTCGGTATTGAAGTAAAATCGTAAAAAGCGACTAGATCGGTAAAAAAAAACGTAATAAGCGATATTTTGGCGAAAATACGTGAAAATGACTAAAATCGTGAAAATTACGAAAACATATCGAGAAATTACTTGTTATTACGAAAATTGTATGTTTCATGAAAATGGTAGTAAAATACTCTAGTTCGATAAATTGGGCCAAAATACTCTAGTTCGATAAATTGGGCCAAAATACTCTAGTTCGATAAATTGGGCCAAAATACTCTAGTTCGATAAATTGGGCCAAAATACTCAAGTTCGATAAATTGGGCCAAAATACTCTAGTTCGATAAATTGGGCCAAAATACTCTAGTTTGATAAAGTGGGTCAAAATACTCTAGTTTGATAAATGGGCCAAAGCCCACTAAACTGTTAAATGGGCAAATTGCTAAATTATTTTTTTTGGGCCAAATGAAATGTTTAATGATAAACCCACCATTGTTATGGATTAAATAAAAAAAATTGTTATGTGACTATATTTTGTTATATACGCATAATTGCATGGGGTGGGGTATATGAAGAGAAGAATGGCCAGTTGCCAAAAATCTAGTTCGGTGGCCTTGCCACAAAATTATGGCTTTTTGCCTCTAGTTCGGTGGCTCTGCCACAAAAATAAATATGGCTTATTGCCTCTAGTTCGGTGGCTCTGCCATGATTATGGCTTATTGCCTCTAGTTCGGTGGCTTTGCCACAATTATAAAAAGGCTTAATGCCTATGATTGGTGTGTTGGCGGGGTGGGTTGACTTGATCCCCACAGGTGTGATGGTTGGTACGGGGGTGTTAGCGGATGGATATTAGGTTTGGTTTGGGAAATTCATTTTACATGCATTTTAAATTATTTTATTTTATGATATATTGTTGAATTACGTAATTGGGCTCAAGCCCGACATAATATCTTGATGATCGGCCCAATAATGGTGGTAAGTGAGTTGCACTGCTTGAGTTCTAAGTAACTCACCCCTTTAATTTTTCCATCTCGGGTAATGGAAATTGGCGTGGACTTGGTAGAGGATGACTTCGTGGAGGCCATCTTGCAAAACATGGGTTATTTAAACTCGAACTTTTTAATAAGTATTTTTACTATTTTGGGTTATTGTAATAAGGGCCTCTATAAATAATTTATGGATTTTATGTGTGTTTGGTTTTAAACTATACTTTGGACTTTTAAATATGGGCTATGATTATATGATGTTTTATTAAAATAAATTTGGGTTTTCAAGTATGTGAAATTCTTTTATAAATATTTTATTATTATTAACTCCTTAATAAATTACCTAAAGGTTTTGATAATACAATGATTTTCAACTAATGTTTTCTAATATTTATCAAATTCAAATACTCTTCTAATTTTAAATCACTGTAAATAATATTGTAGCTTTCAACTTATTGAAGATTTAAAATAGCTCGATTCATGTAACAAACCAAATCTAGTCTCAATGCATAGGGTTTGGGGTGTTAATAATGTAACCGGTTACCACATTCGGATAATGTGATCAAGTCACCATATTCGATATAATGTGACCAAGTCACCACATTCAGATAGTGAGACCAAGTCATCACATTCACTTCCCTTTCTCAAATAACCGAATGCCCCATATTATTCATATCATGCATATCATACTTAAATTCACATTCATGTCACTTTTCACATGTTAAGTATAACATATTTCGTAATCCTAGTAGGAGTAGGAAAACGTACCTGAGTACTTTGTACCATAACATGGTACTTTAGCCACATTCTTACACTTTCATATTAACACAATATCAAGTTTAAGCCATAAATCTATTAAGATTAGTGTGGGGTACACACGGTACCTTAGCCATGCTTTTCACATTCTTAATAACACATTTAATTTAAAACATAGCCATGAACATATTAAAACTTAGAGTAGGGTACACACGGTACCTTATCCATATTCTTACACTTTCATATTAACACATTTAATTTAAAACATAGCCATGAACATATTAAAACTTAGGGTAGGGTACACACCGATTAAGCTTAACAAATTCATTTGAAATCCAGAAAATCCGATATAAAGCCTTAGATCTCAAGTCCTACATTGACCAACCTTAATATGTTAGCATAAAGCCTATTCGGCTATAAAACCAAATCCTAGTAGGATTTGTACACTTAAAACCTACCTTGTTGCCGATTGTCTTAAGAATCAAGTCCCGAAACTTTGTCGTATTCCTTCTTGCATTCGGCCAAACATTAAATCATACCACAGGTTAGTTTAGCTTTTGACCATTTAAAGAACAGATCTAAATACTAATCTAGGCTTTAGCCGAATATACATAGGTGCTTACCTTCCAAATCTTAAATCCCGAAACTCACCGAATAACTAGGGAACATGCGGCTTATGGTGTGCCTTCGGGAAATGAATTTCACCTTCCTTGTAGTCAACACTAGCAAATCCCGAATGATCTTTCCAAATTTTGGCAAACAAGATACTAATGATATTAGTTCCTATGTTGCGGCTTAAAGAAGAGAATAAATTAATGGCCATAAAATTCTTACCCTTAATATTGAATTCGACAGCACCTAAGCTTGAAGCCACTTGATATATTCGGCTATGGCCTTAAAAGGCTTACTTCCGGCTTTTGGAGGGATTAGAAGGAAAAGAGAAGGAAGAATAAAACTGTAGGAATTTTGGCAGAGAGAGGAGAATCTGCTTAAGAAATTCGGCAAAGGAAAAGTAAATGAATGAATGAATGGCCTTCTCTTCCTTTTATAGCCGAAATTACTAGCTAGAGTCCTTAACTTGGCCACCACTCTTCCTATGTGATAATTATCACTTTATCAAAAGAACTAATCCAACAATTATCTCCAAATTAGTCGAAATTCTAAAGGAAATAAAACTCCTCTTTTAAGAGCCCACATGCCGTCCACCTCTCTACTCTTTGTAGCAAAATAAAACTTCTTTTATTTTCTTCCTAAGTGACTCGATCCCTGGCCCAAATACACTTGTATGTGGTGCCATTTCCAGAGGCCTTAAGTGGCATCTTCAGGCCACTTTTCCAAGCCTGTTTGTGTGTCAAATTTCACATAGTTTTTCTCTTGAGGACATCTTGCCTTAATTTCCTCTTTTAAACTTTAAAACTCGACATTTCTAAGTCATTTCTAAGTTTCCAAAAATTTTCATTTGGCTCTTTAAACTTGACATTTCCTTACATTTCCTAGTTTCCAGAAATGTTCACTTTCCTCTTTTGAATCATTTCTAAATCATTTTCCTATTTTCCATAAATGTTCACTTTTCCTCTTTTGAATCATTTCTTAAATCATTTTCCTAGTTTCCATAAATGTTCACTTTCCTCTTTTTAACTTAGCATTTCCAAAATGTTCACTTTCCTCTTAACATTTCCAAGTTTCCAAAATGGTCACTTTCCTCTTTTTGAAACTTAACATTTCTAAATCATTTCTTACATTTCGGGACATTTCCTACATTTCCTTACATTTCCTTTCATTTCCTTACATTTCCTTATATTTCCTTACATTTCCTTACATTTCCTTACATTTCCTTTCATTTCATTGCATTTCCTTTCATTTCCTTGCATTTCTCTACATTTCCTTACATTTCCATACATTTCCTTATATTTCCATACATTTCCATACATTTCCATACATTTCCATGCATTTCCATATATTTCCTTACATTTCCAAGGTTCTAAAATGCACACCACACATCCATATCACAAGAAACATGCTATTTCATAAAATTAAGCAAAATGCACACAATGGGATTGAACCTCTTCCTCAAAGTACTTCACTTGATGCCATAACCCTTGCACCTTAGGTGGCGTCCCTTGCCACTTTTCCACATCACTTCTTGTTTTTAACTTAAAACCAATAATTGTCCAAAGCTTTCTCTTCCATCCTAGGATTTTAAAACCCTTAATTCACTTCCAAACACCGCCAAAACCTACTACTCATGAATTATGCACAAGCGCATAACCCCTAATCTAGGATGTTAGGTTTGTCCTTTTTTCTCTTGTTGTGTTTCTTTTTTGCAGGCGCAGTAAGGAAGCTAGAGTTTCTTGCTTTTAAAAATTTTTAAATTTTGGGGCCATTGGGCTTATATTTTGGGTTAGGGTTTTGTTTTGAACTTGTAATTGGACTATTTAATTATTTTTTGATTTTTTTATTTGGTTTTGGGCCTGAGACAAATTGGGCCTATTACATGGTTCATTCAGATTAGATCACATATTCACAATAAATTACGTACTTCAACATACACAACTATGTTATTCGTCATAAATATTAAAATAATTAAACATTTACGGATTTAAAAATTCTAATTGACAAGACAAACATTTCAAGTTATCAAATGCGAACTTTATATTCAACAAACCTAAATATTTATAATTGAAACAGAAGATATGCAAATACCAAAGAATAAAGAAAATATTAAAATAAATTGAATATATATAATAAACTTGGAGAATCAAAATGTTAAAATCTCTTTGGCTAGAACTTTTTTTTTTTTTTGAAAACTCATGTAAAAGAAGACACAAAAATAAAACAATACTAAGGTGGCTATATGTGGCTTTCTTATTCTAAACCAAAAACTTTGTATTTATAGGGCAAAATTTACATGAAGGAAAAAAAGAAAAAGATAAAAGTGCCCTTAATGAATTGAAACAATTTTTTAAGTTTTTGATAGATTTGTGTCGCGAACTTTTAGGTCATTTTTGGGCACTTTTTGAAATATCTCTCATCTTTTAATCAGATATCTTGAAATATTTTGGGCACTTCCAATAACATTTTGAAATCAAATATCTAAAATTGTAATAGTCTAAATTTCAGCGATGTCAGAAATAGTGGTTCGAGACCACCAAATCTGACAAATGAACTCGTATATTATAGTATTTAATATTTATGAGCCAAATGTAGCTTTTAAAAGATTTTTGAAATAGTAAATTATGTTTTATAAAAATTTATTTGGTCAAGAAATTAAGAAAAAGAGGTATTGAGATCTCGGTGTCATAAATCGAATCATAAATAATTTTATAAATATTTACAGAATGTCAATAAGGTAGTATTAAAATTTCGTTAGAAAATTTTGATGTTTGGGTGGTTAATTAAATAAAAAGGACTAAATTGAAAAAGGTGTAAAAGTTGCTAGAAGGATTAATAGCTTACTTGTCAAATGAGAAAGGGACTAAAGTGCAAATAAGTCCAAAGGAGATATTTTGGGCTGCAATAGCTGAGAAAAATCAGGAAATGGGTGAAATAAGGGTAAAATTGGAAAATTATCAAAATTAGCTAAATAAAAATTGGATTGAATTGGAATATCTAGAATTCTATTCATTTCTCTTCATTTTCATCAGCTGAAAAATAGCCATGGAAGAGGGTTCAAGCTGGTTTTCATAATGTAGCTTCATGTAAGTTTAATTCTTGCTTTCTCCTTAAAATTTCTATGTTTTTGGACTTTTACAATTGGGTCCAACTTACTATGTCATTAGTTTTTGATTCTATGGCTAATTTTTAAAGTTGATATGGATGATTTTTGGAAGCATATGATGAATAAATATAGAATTGTAGCTTTAATTTTGATATATGATGATTTTATCAAGGATGGAAATTGGTTTTAGGACCTAATTGTAAAAAGTTTGGAATTAAGGTTTAATGATAAAGTTTTGATTTTCAAGGGTTAGGAAGTAGTTTAAAATGATAAAATAAGGTCTTAATTGAGAAAAATTAGCCCAATTGATGGGTTAATTGGACAAGGACTGAATTGTATGAACTGTGAAATTTGGGGTAAAATGGAAATTAACACTTTACATTAAAATAGTTTTGGACAGCAGCAGTAGTCTAACTTTGAAAAATACCAAAAATTTTAGAAATCGGATTAAAGGATGATTAAATATGGAATTAAAGCTTATTGAGTCTAGTTTATTATAGAAGAAATGGTGTAAGCAATGGAATTGTAAATCATGAGATATAATAGGTTTTGTGAGACAATGTCAGAATGATTTTAGGTTCCCTTGTTCTGACTTTGGAAAATCATCAAAAATTGGTGGAAAATAATTATGGGTTATAATTTATATTCTTAAAATCCTTAATGAGTCTACTTTCAAGAGAAACAAACGATAAGATTATCCAAATTCTGTACGATGAAATAATTAATTTTTAGTGAAGAGTGGTCGAAACTGTCAGACAGCAGAACAGGGGTGAATTTAAAGAATAAACTGTACTTATTGGCTAAACCAAAAATTCAAAAAATTTTATGGTAAAAAGATATGTGAGTCTAGTTTCAGGAAAAATTAGCAGATCTTAATTTAGAGTTCTTTAGCTCAAGATAAAAATAATTTAGTGACTATGACATGGATGAACATCTTAAATATTCACATAAATAAATAGTGAAAAATTATAGATGATTCTACTAACAAATGTGTTATTTATACTAAGGATGTGGAATGGAGAGGAGGAGGACGAAATATATGAATGAATTATGTATAAATTGATCACATGCCCAATTATAATCGATAAACGTTGAATTAAAAATGATATAATGTTTTATTTCAAATATTTATTATGAAACTAAGATTATAGTTATGGTATAAAAATCGAATTGTAAGTTCGCGTAACTTGAATTATATTCTTAAATGCTTGAAATATATTTTTATTGATGTGAATATGATTTGGATGTTTATTGTATGATAATTGATGAAGTATTAATATTCTTGATGAAAATGGAAAATGGAAAATAAATCCCGGTTCAATGAAAGAAAAATTCGATGGATCTCTGAAAAGGAATTGACGGTAAAAAGGATCTAGCCCGAACGACTGATCCTATCCTGATATAGCCCTCCCGAAGAATTTGTGGAAAATAGATTTAGCCCGAACGGGTAATCCGAATTAGGGTCTGAATTTAGCCTAGACTGGTAATTCAGATCCAAGCTCATTAGAGTAATTGTCGTTGCATGAGATTTAGCCTGGACTGTTAATCCCGACAATACTCTATAAGTTTATATTACAAGAAGTTTAGCCTCGACTGGTAATCCCGCTGTAAGGGTGAGGTTCGCGGAGTGTGCTCTCTGAAATGGAAATGTGCGCACATGAATATGAATTGACAGACCTGGATTTGTACACTAAAGTGTACCCCTGAAAATCCATCGAAATTCATAGAAATTCAACGGGATAAATATGGAAAAATAATAAAGGAATGGAAATCATAGTATTGATGAGCTCATCAATCATGGTATATATTATGTGATATAAGGAAATATGAGTTGATGAGACATGAACATAGAACTTGGTTGATGAATGAGTTCATTTGTGATTATATATTTGTACACTCTTGAGTATATTATCCGTATAAATTGGTATTCCAAATGAGTTAATGAGAAGAGTTCTAATATGAAATAATCTGAATTCTAAATAAAATATTATGAAAACATATTTGAAATACATCAATATGTCTTGTATATGTTATTTGAATACATAATGTGAAAAAGTATAAGTACAAGAGAAATTTAATGAGAATTGAGCCTATATACGTTTCTTGTTAATTATATGAAGTGTGCGACTAACAAATGGTATTAAGTATAAGGCTCGGTTGAATATCTTAAATTGATTTTTGTATGTATTAAATTTGGGTGAAGAATAAGGATCAAATGAGTGAGAAATATGGTTTGGAAAATAGCCTTATTTGTGAAAATTAACTTTACCACACGGCCTAACAACACGGGCGTGTACTAAGGCAGTGTGACTCGAGTTCCTTCATAGATGCAAGTCAGAGAGTTACACGCCTCAGAGACACGGCCATGTGAGCCACACGGCCATGCCACACGGAGTGTCCCCAGTCACACTGGCGTGGGACCCTTGTAAATGAAATAAATTTTGGGATTTTGCAAAAAAAATTCATACAATTCTAATTTAGTCCTGACCCAATCCTAATGCATGATTTGGACCTCGAGGGTCCGTTAAAGAAACTTTTATAATCAATTTCGGTATTTGAGCGATAAATGGTTTAAATTGTCTGTAAGTGTTCCGTACTCCTCGGTAATGCCTCGTACTTTATTCTGGCAACGGATACAGGTAAGGGGTGTTACAGGAATCATTGCCGGTTGTTCACTTTAACACTAAATATGCAACTTAGGAATATGACATCCTATGCAATATTTGATTTTAACAAATAGTTGTTGGATTTAGGTGATGGAAGAATACCTAATGTCATAAAAGAGTTTAATATAGATGACCCACTTATTATCATATCAAATAGATTCTTAATCCGTTTAATGAATGATTCAGTCCGTAGACAAGGTGAACAATTTTAGGCTTTAGAGGATTCCAAGTGAACTTAGAACATGTCTCAATGCACATAGAATTACTCCAACATCTAGAATTAGACCATACTAAATTTTCACAAAGTAAAGGCCAAACCTTACCCAGAGCTCTCCAAAGGAAAGAACACTTCCCTCTTGATATACTATCTAAAATCAACTCCTTCATGTCACACTTTGAACGAAGAACACGAACCCATAAAGCATTGTCATTTGAGACTAAATCGAAACCCAACTTCATAAAAAAAGAAGCATTCTGATCCTCCAAGTGTTGAAATCCAATACCACCACAAGCATGAGGTTGACACACAGAATCCCAATTGACTAAGGTCATCTTCTTCCTCCCATTTGATGCTCTCCAAAAAAATTTCCTAACTACTTTGATTTCTACAAAGATGTTTTTGGGTATAACAGCATGGATTGCATAAAACAATTAGGTATAGAAAGAAAAACATATTGCTCTAAAATAATTCTACCTGCAAAAGAAAGTTGTCCGATGTCCCAATTATGTAATTTGTTGCACACCTTATCAATCACAAACCTCAAAGTACTACTCGTCACTTTATCATGAAATAAAGGCACTCCCAAATAGGTTCCAAGATTTTGTACTTTTTGAAATCCAAGTGTAGAACTAATTTGGTCCTTTAGGTCCTTATCAACACCACTCAAAAAGAAAATATAAGTCTTACAAGCATTGACCCAATGCCCCGAGAAAGCACAAAAGTTATCTAGAGCCTCCATAAGAACATGAACTTGTTTCAAATCTGATTTAGAGAAGATTACAAGCTTATAAACAAAGAAAAGATGAGATAGATTCAGTCCAAACCGAGATAGGCGAATAAGACACCATCTACCACTAGAAATGGCCGAATGAATACTATGATCCAACCATTCCATACAAAGCACGAACAAGTATGGAGACAAAGGACACCTTTATCAAATCCTTCTAGCAGGTTTAAACCTTTGCATAAGCACACCGTTCCACAAAATCTGCATAGTGAAATTAGAAATAGCCTACATGATTACCTTTATAAGATAATCCGGTATACCAATTGATTTGAGGGAGATATCAATGAAATCTCATCGAACTCTGTCATATGCTTTCTCCAAATCGATTTTGACCGTCATCTATCATTTTTTATTCTATTTCCCTCTCATAGAGTGAATAATATCTTGTGTAATTATAATGTTATCTAAGATGTTCCTTCCCGATATAAAACCAGCTTGTTCTTGTGCCATGATTTAAGGAAAAACCATTTTGACGTGATTAGCTATAATCTTCATAATCAACTTGTATAAAACAGTACAAAGACTTATAAGGTGAAATTGTGGGTTAAAGAACTAAGGTATAAGGACAATGAGAGTATTATTTAGTCTCGGGATCAATAACTTCACCATCAAACACCCAATCACAAATAGTGCTTCTAACCTCTCTATTGATTTTGAAAAAAAATAGGTTTTTAATAATATTTTTCAAAGAAAATAAAATTCACATAATTTTTGTGCAACTTAATTACTGTAGTTATTGTCATTTAGTTTAACTATTGCCTATTCGAACGAATACATGGTCATTATTGTTTTCTATACAGGTCGCAATAGACAAATACCATCAATTACGACAACTTTCATCCATTATTACATCATGGAAGATTAAAGTGCACATCACGAGGATGTGAGATACCATAAATTTTAATAAGGGAAATGAATTCATTGACCTTGGATAATAACGTATAAACCATTATTCAACTACATTTATTAATTTATTTATTTACTTTACATATAATTAATTTATTTAATTTCATTTAATTTTATTATAAACACATCCATAAAATGGTGTATAATAATTGGAGGAAGAGTATTATCACTTATTTATAGAAGGAATGTATACAACATTTAGAGTTTTAAGATTTTAAATCTTATTGTTTAATACAATCGTTTCTCACAAAATTACATTTGTAAAATGTATCAACTTTGCAACTTAATCGATTAAAAATGATTTATAAGTTAAAAAAAAAAAAAAAGAGTTTTAACTTTTTGTGCATTTACTATATATATATATTGTGTATTTTACTATTTTTTTTTTTACGTATAACTAGCGTGGTTTCCAGATGCTAGGTTTGGTGAAGATAACTTTCTTCAATAATGTGAAAGTGTGAAAGACTCAAGCATGGTTGACTTATCCTCAAAACAAATAATGAGTAAGGCTTTTACTGAGCTTAATTTATTAATAGAGCCAGGATCCAACAATCTTTATTCTCATATCTATAAACCTGATCCAACCCCGTCATCTGGTGAATAATAGACGCCGGAGCTTCCTCAATTCAACAAGTACTTCCTTCGCTTTTGATTCCCTCCTTGGCTAGAATATGTACTACAAAATTAGATGTTGTTTGAATATAATTTGATGGTGGAATGTAGAAATCAATATTTAACAATTAAAAAATGACACGTCTAATCACCTTTCTATCTTCTCTAGTAACTGCCATGCTTTGCCATTATTTATCTACATCATAAATCCTAAGGTTGATCCATAAATAAATAATTCTTCAAAAATTCATTTTCCGCTACAAGATCAACTATTCACAATTTTCATATTTAGGGACAAAAATAGATAGGTCCAAATTGAGAATTTAATACATTATAGTTGAGCAACAAGTCATGAGTGCAATAATAATAAATAAATAAAATTGGAAGTTGGCACTCAAATCTACAGCTCAAACTGTGTGAACTGTGAAGTGAAACCATTACCTCATCCTAATTTGAATGTAGCAACAATATCTAATAAAATTGCCCTGGGTTGCCTTTGTAGAAGTGGGCCTTGCACAACTCAATTTAAATTAAATAATAATAACAGATCATACCTTCATCTCAACATGATCTTTTAAAAGTTAAGAATTACAAGTTAATTAAAATAAATTTGAGAAAAAATTCACTCAACTCAAATTTGGGATTTTAAAAGGTTGAGTCTATATTATTATGTTAAGTTCACTTTAGTCTCTTTAGATGTTAAAATTTATGCAAATCATAATATTATTACAATTTTTTGTTGTGTAAATGATAATTTAGACAAAATATATCATATCTAATTAATACCCATGACTCAACTGGACCAATAAACATTAAAAGGAAAAGAATCATATATATATATATATATAAACATTATTATAAAATTGAATTAGTTGCTTTGCTTTATGCTTACTTATTCGACTAACATGAATAAGAAGGTCTAAATAAGGTTTGCAACAAATTCTAAAAAACATGTTTTTCCTTGTTGGATAGTGCAAGAATATCATGCGCAGGAAGCTAAGACATGTAATACAATGAAGATGAGCAAAGTAAAGTCTGAGTGAAGTTAGGAATAATTGATGCGCATAGATTCACAAGAAATTAGACCAAAGTTACCAACATGGGTTAAATACGTACCTATATATCATCATTTATGACCCAAATCTTTCCATTCCTACCTATACAAAACAAAGCCATATATAGAATTGTAGATCCTCATTGTAAAGCAAGCAGCAAATTTGCCTATTTGGGAACCAGTGGTGATCAATGGCTAATCTTTTCCGTCAAAAGATTGTGCCTTCCTCTGATTGGACTCACGACGACAAGGCCAGTTTTCTCTTGGTTGATCTTCCTGGTACAAATGCAATACCCTCTCTATATGTATATATAGCATTTTACAATATATTATTGATGTTCATGCGTTGTGGTATGTTGAATAAGGTTTTAAAAAGGAGGATTTGAGGCTTGAGCTCGCTTCAACTGGCCATATAATCATCAGTGGAGAAAGAAGAGTTGACGAGAACAAATCCGTATACTTCGAGGAATCCTTTGAAGTGCCTGAAAAATCAGACACGGATAACATCAATGCAAAATTCGATGTTGATTTTCTTCATGTAACTCTCCCCAAGCTATCGGTTGCTGAACAAGACAAACAGCAGGAGCTCAGCCATGGAAATTATGCTGCCAATGGCTTAGGAGAAACGACAGTTCAAAAACAAACCAACATTGACCATCCTGAAAATCAAAGTAAACGTGAAGATGACCAGGAGGAGAAACAACCCAAAGGAGAGGCGGTCGGTAAGGAAGCTTGCCGAGTTGCGAGCTTTCCCAAAGAGACGTTGAAGAAATGGGAAGAAGATGAGAGTCCATTAGAGATGGCAATGAACTTTCTTAAGAAAAATAAAGGGGCCGTTGTTTCAGTCGTTATTGCTTTTGCGGTTGGGGTTTTCATTTGTCGAACATTTGATTGAATTGAATGTGAATGTATGCACACTTGCATCCCACATTTATGAAGAATAAAACAAAAGATAAATTCTATTGAAAAAGAGTTCAATCCCTTATCTCTTCACATTTTCCATTCCAAATGCACCTAACAAATCACTATTAATATTTTATCTCCTCTAATATTATATTTCAAGAAATTGAAATAATTTCTGGAAAGTTAAAATTTTTTGTGTTTGGTAATTTTTCTGAAATCATTTTTAAAATTTGTTTTTTGAAACGAATGTGACATAAATATATTTGTTATAAAATATTATAGTACACAATTTCATTTTGACAGTTAAAATTTATTTTATAAATAAGATAATATTTTATAATAATGATTTAGTCCTTGTACTTCTATTTTTGTGAATTTAGTCCTACATTTTAGATTTCAAAATTTAGATCTAATCTAACACTGTTAAAAATATTTTGTTAAATTTAGATTTATTACAACATCATTCTTTAATTACATGACTACCATGTGAGTATTTTTATTTAAAAATGTTACATTAACAAACTTGACAAAAGAATATAACAATGTTAACAATTGAACTTGATTTTCAAATTTAAGAAGTAGATGGACTAAATTCTTGAAAATAAAAGTAGGGGTCTAAATTCTAAAATTTTGAAGAGTACAGACTTATGACATATTTTAAATTTTATATTATAAAACAGTTATGATTGTAATATATATTTATTTTATTAAAATTTAATATAAATATTTTTCAATAATATATATGGAGAATATTATTTAAAATTTAAAATTAATTTTAAAATTTTATTATTAAAATAAAATGTAATATTAAATAATTTATTAAGATAATAAATTATATTAATAATTTATCATATTATCAAATATAAATAATTAAATATGTATGTTTAATAATATTTTATTTTAATATTTTAATATTTTTAAATTAAAATTAAAATTTTATTATTAGTATAATAATATTAGACTTGATTTAAGTTAACTTTTATATACAAAAATTACTTATAAAGGAGTTTTTTTTTTCAGAAAATCGAAAAAGGCTTTTTTTGAATTATAAATTATTTTTAGATTAACCAAGCTATTTTCTATGAAGCGAATACAAGAAAATGTAAAAAAAAAAAACACACACACACACACACACATACACATTTTTCGTAAGTAATTCTTCGTGAAACAAACACACCTTTAATATCTTTTCTAGAATAACAACTCTTGTTTAGAATAATTTTTTGTTTAGAGCAATTGTTATTTGACAATATCTTCAGTATAAAATGATTGCTATCCATATTAACTATGATTAGGAACTACTCTTGTTGAGAACAATTAATGTTTGGAACATTTTTGTTTAGAATAACTATGCTTTAAGAATAGTTATATTAGAAACAATCATCGTTCGAATATTTTTATTTAGATAAATTATTTTTCAAAAAGTCATTATTTATAATATTATCTTCAATTTTGGGATCTTATAAAAGTTTGACCTGGTAGATTAAATATGGGAGAAGTTAAGGGTTTCCTCTTAATATTGTAACAATCTAGTTTCCAGTGGTATTGAAAAATACAGTTTCAAGATCTTGTTTTTGTAAATCAAGTTCATAAATATTAAATAAAGATATTTACGGAGTTATTATATAGATGAATTAAAATTTGGATGATCAATTTAACCAAAATTGTGGTTAATTTGGGCCTAGTGACTAAATTATAAAGTTCAATCGCTATAAATTTTAGTTAAAAAATAAATTGAGGACTTAAATTGTAATTAATTAAAGACCCAAAATAATAATTAAACCATTTAGAATTAAGATATAGTGGACGGTAATAAGCATATCCACAAAGTTTTACTCGCATTGAATGTTTGGTTTTATAACTACTATCTTTTAAATTTACAAGTAAGAGTCTACCACAAATTGTAAAAGGACTTTTTGGACATTTTTACATTTTGATTCCACAAAATTCGCTCTAAAATATTCATTTGCTTAAATTGTTTTCACATAAGTCTATTTCACTAATTCTTCACCTTACCAACCGCCACATATATGTTACAAAGCTTGTTCAAGCTTTCCTTTGTGTCTTATATTTCGTTTACTTATTTGAATATCCTATTCATATCCAAAAATCTTATATGTAATTTCACTATCAAAAATTAAACTTCTTGTTTTTATTCTAATAATACAAAAATTAAAAAAAACTTTTTCTTTTATTATGTATTTTAAAACATTAACGAGATCCTAAAATTTTGATTTACCATAAATTAATTGATGTTTGACTGGATTTAAAAATATATATAAAAAAAGTCGGTTTTACAAAATTTGTACTAGTTTAGCAAATAATATAAAATGTGTATTAATTTGGTAATTTTTTAAAAAATTATATATATTGGAATAAAATACCCAAAATTTACTTATCCCCTTGGTATCCCTTGGGAAAATCTTGAAGCAGGGTAAAAGTATAAAATCTTTCTTTATCTTCTATTGAAATACAACCTAAGAAAACAATGTCCTAAGTTAGGAATAAAGGTGCAGTACAATGGCAAGAAAACTTGAATAAAAAGCATGCACATAAAAGAAGAGAGTATAGTTTTAGTCCCTGGTAATGTTTGGTTTCAGTATTAATACTTCATTTGGAATTTTGGTTCATTATGGGTGATATTCGTGGGACAAGAACAATTGAAGAGTTGGTACCCCATTTGAATTGGATTGAAGACTCGATGAGGCATTACTTATTAGTTCACCTTCCCGGTACAAATCAACACCTTCATCTCTATGTTTCCTTTTTTGCAGTCATTTGGTTTAACATGGGTGATATTGGTGGAACAAGAATGTGTTTGTATTCAGAAGCTTTTCTTTTCCTTGTTGCTTTTAAGCCCCTTATAGGCATAGAAATTGCTTTTTTGTTCAAGCAGTGGTGCAAAATGGTGAGAGTAGTAATTAAGAGAAACTCTATATTGGTTCAACCCAACATTGTTCTTGAAATACTCATTTGCCTTGGACATGTTTTTATACATATCAAGCATATCTGTAACTCCTACCTAAGTTTGAGTTTATCTAGATTTCAGGGAAAGGTTCTGTTGATAAAAGCGTCATCTTTGAAAATCCTTAATGAATTATTTTCAATTTGACATGAAAACTAAATAAATAAATCAAAACTCCATTATTTCATGCCAAATAAAATTAGGAACAGGATGAATTATTATACAAATTCCAGAAAACATTTTGCAGTAGCATCAATAGAGGATAGCACCACTTGTTTGTTTAAGCTTTTGCATCACAAAAAATATTTATGTATTGAAATTGAAAAACCCAATTCATATAGGTTTCAGAGAGGAGGAGGTGGAGGTTGGACTTGCATACCCTGACTATGTAACAATCAGTGGAGAAAGAATCGTGAATGATAAGAAATGCACATATTTCGGGCAAGCTTTAAAATTGCCAGAGAATTTAGATATGAATAAGGTAGGTCAATCTTTTGAGGATGAAATGCTCACTCTAACTTTCCCCAAGAGAACAGAAGAAGAAGAAGACGAAAATGGAAATCCCAGCACTACGAAAAAGAGTTTACAAGAAGAAGAAGAAGAAGAAAAACAAAAAGAAGTAATCAATGAACAAAATCAAACAACACATGAACAAAATTGTCATGCTGAGAGTGAGGAACAAAGCAAGCAGACTGATGATGATAATATTATTAATGCTACTGACAAAGAGATGAGAAAGAATGGAGGAATATTGGAGAGGGTTATCAATTTGCTTAGGAAGAATGTTCTTCTAACACTTGCTTTGGCATTTGCTTTGGGAGTTTTTGCGTCTAAAAGGTTTGAATCAAATGGAGAGTAAACCAACAATTTGACTTGCATATCTGTCTTATTGTTATCAATGAGATACACAAAAGCTTTTAACACCTCCACTCATGTAAATATTAAAAACAACTTGCAATAACTTCAAATATTATATGATTGTTGTTTATGTTATTTAACAACGTTTTTTTCCTCTTTTCTTGAATCTCTTTTCAATTATTATGGTATTAGAGCTACATCATTTTTACCACCCATCTCACTAGAAAACCCACTTCCAATCATCTCTTCTAATTAGGTCCGACTATTGGAATTCACACGTGTAGCCTACACGTATCACCGTATAATTTCTACTCTTCTCCCACACACTAACGTGTGAGCCACCCTCCGACCACCATTCATCATAGTGAGTTTGTTGAGATCCAATACGCTTAGTATAGTTTTTCATCATATACACTTTTAATTTTTCAAATAGATTGGTTTAATAAAATTTTATTATTTACATTAATATCGTTTGTATTTATCCTTGATAGTTTTTGCACGCAAAGTAAAATGTTTAAGCAAATATTGACTCACTGATTACCTTACGTTTAACTAATTTTAAGTTGAATTTTGTGGCTAGATCATAATACAAAGGCAACTTATATTAGTAGGTAAACTAAATGATTCATAATCTGATGAATTGGAACTGAGTAAATCAATTCAAGGACTATTATGTCATTTATCAAATTCAATTAAGGAGATACTTTGTTTTTGGTATCGGAGCGCGTGACTCCTAAAAGATTGAGACATAAATATGATTCTTTAAACTGACAATACATAGGACAAGACCCAAGTTGAATAAATTTTATATCATTTTATAGCATCTCAATCCTAAAAAAGTGACTGACTATGCGTGCATTTGATGTATTGAAAGCTTGAGTTCAATTAGTATAGAGTCGAAAGCTAGCACATTAGGTCTATGACTTTTGCAGCATAACTTATTTACAATACTTGAATTCATATCCTAATAAAGGGTAGATGATATCATTTCATTGACATTACATAATTGATGGAAAAGTAACGTGGCCACAGGTCAATTTGTCTAAGACGAATAATTTAATTACTATGTGTTAGTGATTAACATTTTCATGAAGGAAGATGTAATTATTACCATGGCGTGAAATAGAATTATATATATTGGGTGAACAAATTTATCCTAAAGATATTAAAGATATCTTATGAGGGTAACACACATATGACCAGGTCATTGATCGGGCAATTGATAAATTGCTTTCGTAATGGTATATGATGGGGAGAGTTCAATAATGGTATTTTTAGTGAATTGACTCCATGATTAATATTGTAATTAATAGACGAAGAGTGAAACTTAATTACAAATTATTTGAGTCCTAATTATATATGTTTAATTTGTACTTTCGCTATCTCGATACAATCCTTGAAGGTTTTATTTGAACTAGAGGTGTTCATAGGCCGAGCGGCCCGGCCCAACCGAAATTTGGGAGGGTTTGGGCAAAAATATAAGCTTGAAAAATGAGCTTGGACAAAAAATAAGGCCCGTTTAAAAAATGGGCCGGGCCTCGTAAGGTATTTTTACGGGCCCACCCAGACAAACAAACCCGGCCAATTCAATTCACTAAATGACCAAAAAAATCTGCTATTTTTTTTTTATTTTTGAATGTTATTTTCTTGTTGTTTTCTTCCTATTTTGCTACCATATTACTATTATGTTGCTACTATTTTGTTGTTATTGATTGAATATTGTATAAAACTTATTTTATTGTTAATTTTGTTATTATTTTAAAGGCATTTGTTAATTTTATTATTATTTTAGAGGTATTTGCTTGTTATCTATCTTAGTGTTATTTAAGTCTACATATTTTTTAAAATTTATTTTTAATTTGTTGGGAAATATTTATTTTGATTTTTTAGTATTTTGATGTATTATATATATTTAAAATTATATAAAATAATATAAAAATTTAATACGTCCGGGCCGAGCCTGGCCCGGGTTTTAGTATTTTTATATGGGTCGGGCTTGGGAAGACATTTAAGCCCATTTTTGGGTCCGGCCCGACTTGAGCCCGATGAATGGGCCTAAATTTTTAATTGAGCCCGGCCTAGCCCGGCCCATGAACACCTCTAATTTGAACCAATACAATGAATAAATGAAAATGATGAATTAGAGAAATAGATTACATGTATTACTATCTACAAAGTGCGTTTTCTTGCTATGAGTAAGAGATGACTTAGAGATTAAATTACTTTTTGAATTATTTTATTTAATTAATTGTAATTAAATAATTGAAGTTTGAAGTGAAAATTATATTAATTAATCAACGCAGTTTTATTAAACAAGACAATTAAATTAATTTATTTGTAGATTTTAGATGGTAAAGTCGTCATGACTTTAACGAAATTAAAATTAGGTTGAGAAAATAATTTAATTGAGTAAATTAATTAAGCTTATTTTAATTAAATAAATAAATAATATTTTGTAAATAAGAAATTAGTTATTGCATTGGTTTAAAGGCCGAAAAGAAACATATAATTGTACTTAATATACAAATGAACCCAATAAGCCCACTTGATGAGTGATGAGCTTCAAACCCTAGTTCTAGAAGGGTATTCATTGCCCACTTTAATCAATCTAAGAGGGATTTTATATTTTTTATTAAAATATTATTATTTTGTTATCTCTTATTCAACTAAGACTATTGGCTATGGGCTAGGCCAATATATACCCATTGTTTTATAAAGAGATTTATTCATTGTGTTAATCGATTTGTGAATTTAGAGTATAAAGTGTAAGCAATCCAAGAGTTCAAGAATAACGAAGGAGATTGTGTTAGTAGATAGCCGGAACACAACCTAAAGCGCCTAGCCCAAATCATAGATACTAAAGGCCAGTTCTTCATTGCTTTTCAAAAGCATTTCTGGCTCCAAAAGCACTTCTGGAAGAAAAGTTGTGCAAAACAAGCTGCTTTTGGCTGGAATTTTTGGCTTTTTAGAAGTGCTTTTGAAAAGCACTTCTGAAAAGGAGAAGCTAAAATTTTTAGCTTTTTCTCTCCCAAAAGCACTTTTAGTGCTTAATTACTTTTTCACCCCTCTAATAACATAGTACTTTTCTTTTTTTTTCCGTGGTGCTTAATTACAAATGTGTTAAAATCATTAATTAAAAATAAAAAATATTTTTTAAAATATTAATTACAAATATTTAATGGTTATATTTAAATATTTAAAATGTAGTTTATATATTCTAATTAAATTTTATAATTAATTAATATTTATTACTTAAAATATTTAAAATTAAAATTTATATTTCATATTAAAATATTAACGAGTTATAGTAATTTTTATATTCTTACTAAAATATAATAATATTAACTAATTTAAATTTTATTTAAATGTATATTTGTTACTTGATAATAACATGTCTAAAATGGACATTTTATTTCTCAAAAGCACTTTTTGACAGCAATGCTAAATACTCAAATTTTAAAGCAAACTTTTCAAAAGTACTTCTTAAAAACACTTTTCCACGGCACTTTTCAAAAGCACTTTTCAAAAGTATTGCCAAACTAGCCCTAATTTGGTAAATGATTTATTGCTATAAATAACACAACGACTCGATTTAAGAAAAAATTTATTGTACAACAAAATCGATTTCTATACTGATTTTTTTCCGACAAAGTCTTCTCGAAGGTTGATATTGTTCATCCAACTCCGGAGGTGCTGTCCACTTGCTATTTCGACCTTGGCTGTTGTTTTCATTGAACTTCTCTTTTCAGTATGGATCCCTCAAGTTCTTAAACTATTATTACTGTCAAATTTCAAGGCAATAATAATTACGTATCTTGGGTCGCTTATGTTGAATTGTAGTCTAGAGGGCAATCATACAAGGATCATCTAGAAATTGATGTTAATGAAGTTGATGAAATTGGGTCGCTTCTGTTGAATTATGTAGTTTATCGTGGCATTTATTTAACCCAAAGCTACTTTCTTTATTTTAGTCCTACAAAACTTCTTACAAAGTTTGGACTAAGGCCAAAACTTTATACTTCAATAATATTAGGTAGATTTACAAAGTTGTGATGTGGTCTCAAACTAACTACGATCACAATAAAGGCAAGTGCACCTATCGTTCAATAGTATAGTTATGGTAAGACCGGTAATATCGTATCCACAAGGACCAAGAGTACTAGTAATTACTATCTTTTTATTATCTAGCCTAAGAATTGGAATGATTTCTTTTAAACTAAAACCTTAATTAAAAACGACAACGAAAGAATTAGGAAAATAGTTTTAGACAATTTATATGAGATGGGCAATACCTAAGGAAGAATCCACCTAGACATCATTTATTACTTTTGATTCATATGATTTATTCACTTGACTTAATCCATAGAAATCCCTAATTTATGTTATATCTCTTTCAAGACTAAAAACAACTAACTCTAGGTTGAGTAATTGAAATTTCTTTCTAATTAAAGCCCCTATTGTCGCATTAACTCTATCTATGGATTCCCTTATTAGATTTGGCTCTAATCCGGTAGATTTTCTTCACCCTATTTCTAGGGTTGCAATCAACTCCACTTAATTGTGTTGATCTACTCCTAAACAGGGACTTTTGCTCCACTGAATAAGCACATTCGACTTGAATCAATAACCTGAATAATCAAAACAAGAATAAAAACCCACAATTAAGAATAAGAACAAGTATTTATCTTATAAATCAATTAAGAATAAGATTCGTCTTAGGTTTCATCCCCTTAGGTATCTAAGGGATTTAGTTCATACTAATGGGGGAAAACATCTTAAAATTAGGAAAACAACAAAACATAAGAAAACCAAAAACTTCTAAAGAACTTGATGGGAGATTTTCAGTCTTGATGGAGATCCTCTTCCTAAGCTGCTTCCGACGACTGTCTTCGAGTATTTTATACTTTCTATTCAGCGTCCTCTTTTAAGTTGCCCCCTAGGATGTTTATATAGGCTTTGTAACACCTATCTTGGCCCACAAGTGGTCTATTCTAAATAGAATTAAACTTTGATACGGCAAGGACACGTCCGTGCTCGATTCCTTAGACCGTGCTCAATTCTGCTCGCCACACACGGCCGTGTGGTCTCCCCGTGTATGTTGATTTAGGCCGTGCTTGATCCTGCTCGTAATACACGGCCGTGTTGATTTCCTAGGTAGGCACATTTCGTCCCGTTTTGGCCCGTTTCTTGTTCTTTTCGACTCCTTAAGCTCTCCTGAGTGTAAAACATGAAATTAAGGGATTAGGAGTATCGAATTCATCAAATCTAATGAAAATTCATCAAAAAATAAGCCAAGCATGAGGTTAAAATATGTATAAATTAAGGTTTATCAAATATCCCCACACTTAAGCCTTTGCTTGTCCTCAAGCAAAATCCTAAACTTAAAATTAAACTTCCTCAAATCATAATTCTCATCAATAATGTCTCATCATAATTCATAGATAATTCATACATGGATAATTTAACTAAAAGAGTCCTAAAGATTCAAACAATCTAAGTCATAAATTTTTATAGCACGAAAACATAGGTGTTTCCCTTTACCTAAATAATTACCTCTGATTCAAAATCGATAAGGATTGACATCTTCACAAAAGATTCACTCAAATCACTCAAAGTGTTTAAGGTTAAAGATAAAGCACTCAAAAATCAAACATGAAGAGTTATTACCATAGGCTTGCATGAAAATCAAATCCCATCACTATAAAATGAGATGATACACAAATCAAAAGGTCTTTAAAAATGGTTGTAACGGGGTTTGGGTTAAAGGTGTGGATAAAGGTTGAAATAGAAGGTTAAAATCGAGATTGAATTGAAAATTTACCTAACTAGAAAGATAAACTAATACTAAATAATTACATCAATTGAAAACTTTTCATAATAATACGAGCTTCTTCTCAAAATATGAAATTAACTGTTTAAGCTCAAATAACATAGAACTAATAATGAATGAATTTCCAACTTTTTTTTTTAAGAATAAGTATATTTTACAATAAAAAGAAAGAACTTAACAACTGAAATAGAGAACATAGTTAGGCAACTGCTCAAATCAAATCTCGACAAAAAGGGGTTAATTCAAAATAGGAAAAATTCTTAATGAATCAAAAAGAGTGAGTTTTGGGTTAATATTAAGGGTAAATCAAAAACGGTTTATTAGGATTCAAAGGGGTTCACTAGGGATTAATTATGAAGGTAGGCTTTTTATGGAGTGAATGGGTTAAATCCTAGGTGCCTCAGTATATCAAATCAAAAGTGTGGTCTCGACATGCATAATCAAAGCAAGTTCTAGAATAACAAATCAATGTTGACACACTAATAATTAATAAAGTGAGCACGAAAAATGTATGCTCTAAAGGCTCAAAATCTCACAAAAAAATTTATGGTTTTTGATGTCAACCTTGTAAATTTTAAACTTCAAAGTAATATTTAAATTTAGGGAAACAACCTAACCAAATTTTTAATTCTAAAATAGACTTATCATGCTTGATTCTCTAATGTCTTAAAGTTTAAACCATTAATGCACAATTACCTATGACTTAATCCGAAACATATTAATGACAATCATAAATCAATAGAAGTTTCATTCTAATAGTAATTATGATAAAATTACTTAAGATCAAGGCATAATTCACTATTGTTGACACCTCCCCACACTTAAGATATACATTGTCCTCAATGTACAAAGATAGAGAATGATAATATAATACGAAAAACATAAGATAGGGAAAGAGGTGAAACTTCCTGAATTTTTGGATGGAGTCAAAGAAAAGAAACAGTGTAAAGTTGGGCAGAGGAGGTGGATACTCCATTAGTGGTGTGGCCGTTCCTTAAGAGCCCCTTGAACCTAAATTAAAGAAATCAAAAATACTAATATAAATTAAGGACAGTAAAGATAAAGGGAAAGAATTTAAAAATAAAAATAAAAGAAAAATAAAAAATAAATGGGCTCAAAGGTCCTTGTCTTGTCGAGGGAATGAAGCGGCCGACATGAACTTATGTAGAGTGGTCGCGCACGGGGAAACCGTGCTAGGATCCTTTCGCTTTTTCGACATGGGGATGGTGTCCTGTCCTTGCCTCGAGTGTCCGTCATTTTGTGCGGATGGTGGTTGGTGTGGTGGCGGTGTAGAAGAGAAATAAAGGAAAAGGGAAAAAAAATGAAACGAAAGGCAAAGGATAATGGGAAAGGAAAAGGGATAAATAGGATGTTTGGCTGAAAAAGAAGTGAGAAAGTGGATGTAATAGCCTAAATTTCAGTGATGTCAAAAATAATGGTTCGAGATCACCAAATCTGACAAATGAACTCGTAGAATATATTATTTAATATTTACGAGCCAAATGTAGCTTTTAAAATATTTTTAAAATAGTAAATTGTGTTTTATAAAGATTTATTTGGTCAAGAAATCGAGAAAAATAGGTATTTAGATCTCGGTGTTATAAACCGAGTCATAAATATTTTTATGAATATTTACGGAATGTCAATAAGGTAGTATTGAAATTTCGTTAGAAAATTTTGACGTTTGGGTGGTTAATTAAATAAAAAGGACTAAATTGAAAAGTGGGTAAAAGTTGCTAGAAGGATTAAATAGCTTAATTGTCAAATGAGGAAGGACCTAAAGTGAAAATAAGCCCAAATGAGATATTTTGGGCGGCAATAGCTGAGAAAAATCAGGAAATAGGTGAAATAAGGGTAAAATTGGAAAATTGCCAAAATTAGTTAAATAAGTATGGGACCAAATTGAAATATCTAGAATTCTCTTCATTTCTCTTCATTTTCATCAGCTGAAAAATAGCCATGGAAGAGAGTTCAAGCTGGTTTTCATACTCAAGCTTCATGTAAGTTTAATTCTTGCTTTCTCCTTAAAATTTCTATATTTTTGAACTTTTACAATTGGGTCCAACTTATTAATTCATTAGTTTTTGATTCTATGGCTAATTTTTAAAGTTGATGTGGATTAGTTCTAGAATAATATGATGAATAAATATTGAATTGAAGCTTTAATTTTGTTATATGATGATTTTATCAAGTAAGATTGATGGAAATTGGTTTTAGGACCTAATTGTGAAAGAGCTAAAATTAAGGCCTAGTGTTAAAATTCTAATTTTTAAAGGTTATGAAGTAGTTTACAATGATAGAGAAAAGTATTAAATGATAAAATTAGCACAATTTAAGGGTTAATTGAGCAAGGATTGAATTGTATGAAATGTGGAATTTGGGACAAAATAGAAATCAACATGTTATACTAAAGCAGTTTTGGACAGCAGTAGTTGTCTAACTTTAAAAAATCACCAAAATTTGTATAAATTGAATTAGAAGTTGAGTGAGATATGGAATTAAATATAGTTGAGTCTATTTTCATATAAAAGAAATAGAGAAAGCAAAGGAAGTCTACATTTTGAGATATTTAAATTTTTGTAAGACTGGTTTAGAATAACTTTGTAATCCCCTATTCTTACTTTAGAAATTCACTAAAATTGTAAAAAATAATTATGAGTTATAATTTATATTTTGTATTCCTTAGTGAGTCTAATTTTATTAGAAATAATCAAAACACTATATGAAAATCGTACTGTGAGATAATTGATTTTTGGTGAAGAGAGGTCAGAGCTGTTAGACTGTGTAACAGGGGAGAACTTAACTAATAAATTGTACTAATTGGCCACACCAAAAAAATTCTGTAAAAATTATAGTAAGAAGATATGTGAGTCTAGTTTCAAATAAAATTAACGGATCCTAATTTGGAGTTCTGTAGCTCAAGATAAAAATAATTTAGTGACTATGACACGGATGGACAGCTTGAATATTCACATAAGTAAATAGTAAAAATTATAGATAATGTTACTTACAAGTGTGTTGTTTATACTAAGGATGTGGATGGAGAGGAGGAGGAGGAGGAGGAAAAATAATATAAGAATGACTTGTGTATAAATTGATTACATGCTCGATTATAATTGATAAATGTTGAATTAGAAATGATATAATATTTTATCTGGAGTATTTATTATGAAATTATGATTATCATTATAATACAAAAAATTGAACTTGTGAGTTTATATAGCTAAATTTTAGTGATCATTTGTTAATTTTTTTAACTTCATGATGTGTTATTTCATATGTATTGATGATAAAATCGTGAATAATGTAAAAGCATGAAAATTGAATAAATGATCAACTTGAGCACTTCAGTTCAGTGACAAGATGAATTGACGGAAAAGACCATGGTTAAACCATGGCAACAAGTGATAAGTGCTAGCTTCGGCTACACTTATCTGATCAAGGACAAATGAAAGTGATAAGTGGTAGCTCCAACTACCTGATCAGTGAAAAGTGGTAGCTCCGGCTACCTGATCAGTGAATAGTGGTAGCTCCAGCTACCTGATCAGTGAAAAGTGGTAGCTCTGGCTACCTGATCAGTGAATAGTGGTAGCTTCGGCTACAAGTGATAAGTGGTTTCCGTGTAAGACCATATTTGGGATATGGCATTGATGTGATACGTGTTTAAGATGTAAGACCATAGCTAGGCTATGGTATTCTAGTGAAAAGTGATGAATTGACAGATAAGACCATGGGTGTCCATGGCAAAGGGTGAAACGTAGGTATTGTATTAACCATACTGAGTTGTAAAATGTGGCACTGGGCAATACCATGTAGCTTGTCATGATCGACAGCTTGTGTGAGCAGACTAATTCTATAAGGCGTTCACTAATCTTACAAAGTTTAGTAAGTGTTACACAGAATTATGTGATATAAGGAAATACGAGTTGATGAGACATGAACATAGAACTTGATTGATGAATGAGTTCATTTGTGATTATATATTTGTACACCCTTGAGTGTATTATCCGTATGAATTGGTATTCCAAATGAGTTAATGAGAAAAGTTCTAATATGAAATAATCTAAAATTTGAAATGAAATATTATGAAGCCGTACTTGAAATACATTTGTATATGTTATTTGAGTTCATAATGTGGGAAGGAAATGCTTGTGGAAATTTGAGGTGATGATATCGGTACACGGAATCTATTGGTGGATATTTACATCCAAACTTATATGATAGATTTTAGTGGACATTAAAATTAGACTCAATAAGTGATTCGCCAATTTAAATTGTGATTGGCAAGAAGAGTTAGTGAATTGTGTGTCTACGCATTGTTACACGTATTTGTCTGAAATACGAGAAAATAGTGGTATTTGATACATGGAAATTTGATATTGTGATATACAAAAACATGGAATATGTTTGATAAATGTGTTTATTTATAATTATAGAACTGTACACCTCAAGTGCACTATTTGTGTAAAGATCATTATTTCAAATTATCTATAAGTGTTCTGTACTCATTGGTAATGCCTCGTACCCTGTTCCGGCATTGAATACGGGGAAGAGGTGTTACAGTAGAGTAAGTGGAGCGAGGAGGCGGTGGTCGGTGGTGAAAAGGGATGGAAGCTGTGATGACTAGGGTTGGGGAGGGAAGAGGGTTTGGAGAAAAATATGAATAGTGGGGTGGTTTAAATAGAAATCAGGGGACCTGATTACTGCCCACGCCCATGTACCATGGGCGTGTTAGGTCACACGGCCATATCGCACGGCCGTGTGGTGTCTCGTTCGTTTCTCCCACGCATGTGTAAAAGTTTTCACGCCCATGTTACTCATTCAGTATCGACCACGGTCTAGGAACACGGGCGTGCCGCACACCTATGTTACTTTCTCAGTGCCGACCACGACCGTATCGCACGATCGTGGTATTTTATCGCAGCCCCTGTTCTGGGAAAAATTTTCGTCCTTGGTTCGCACGGTCTTTGACACGCCGATGTGCCTATTCGTGGTGTCCACACGGCCACAGCCACGCCCGTGTGTAAGGCCATGTGGTAGGGAAGCTTTCGCTTTATTAAATTGGTTAGTTTTTAGTTAAATGCTAAAAATCAAAAATATAAAAATTAATAGGGTTAGTGCTCGGGTTGCCTCTCGAGAAGCGCTCGTTTAAAGTCTTAAGCTAGACTTTCCTTTCGTTCGCATAATCACAGTGGTTTGAGGAGTTGAAACTCCTCATTCTTACTACCAATTGTATTAAAATAAGGTTTTAGACAAGTACGATTTACCTTGAAGGTGTCAAATTGAGAATGAGTTGCCTCGACTGTACCGTATGGGAAAGTATTAAGTACCGTGAAAGGAGTTATTCCATTAGGTTCAGTAGTGGCAACACGAGGATCTGTATTATCCATTAGAACTCGGTCTCCAACCTTGAAGTAGTTTGCTTCATCTTTAAGTCCGTTATGGAGTTGTCTTGGTTCTGCTTCGTGTGTTATTGGTTTCTCCTTTACATCTGTCTTCCACTCGTCTAGGTCATTGATCTGAAGCCTTCGCTCCTCATGAGTTATTTCTTTGTTGGCACGAGGTCTAGGATATGTCTCAGTTGTGTAATTTCGTGGTGTTTCCTGAAAAGAAGGTTGAACCAAATGGTCATTAATAGAATTTATGTTCTCACCTTTATTGCTCGATGTCCTAGCTGAGTCAAGAGCCTGAAGAGTGATCGTTTCATCACCTGTACGAAGTGTGATTTCACCTGTACTAACATCAATTCTAGTTTTAGCAGTTGCTAAAAAGGGTCTTCCTAAAATTAAAAGAACATTGTTGTCCTCATCCATGTCTAAAACAACAAAGTCTACTTGGAATATGAATTTATCAATTTTTAGTAGTACATCTTCGATTGTACCCTAGAATTCTAACAGTTTTATCAGCCAATTGAATGCTTATCCTAGTTTGTTTGGGTTTCCCTAGACCTAGCTGTTTAAACATTTTATAAGGCATAACATTTATGCTTGCCTTAAATCTGCTAAAGCATTACTAACAGATAAACTACCAATTAAGCAAGGAATCGTAAAACTCCCTGGATCTTTTAACTTTTGCGGTAGTCTATTTTGTAAGATTGCTGAGCACACTGCATTTAACTCCACATGCAACACCTCATCTAACTTTCTTTTGTTTGTCAAAAGCTCCTTTAAATTTTTTTTGAATTGGGCATCTACGAAAGAGCTTCAATAAACGGTAAGTTAATATGTAATTTTTTTAAAAGTTTAAGAAATTTATCGAATTGTTCATCTGTGCGGTCTTTCTTTGTCGCATTAGGATATGACACACGAGGTTGGTATTCTATACTTACCAGTTTTGGTTTATCATGGCTTATCTCAACCTTACCTTCCTCTACCACATTCTCTTGCCTCAATTTTGGTTCATCTAACCCTTCACTGTCGTGAGTAGTAATGGCATGAAGTTGCTCCTTGGGTTAGTTTCAGTGTTGCTTAGCAAGCTACCTTGTGGTCGTTCAAATATGAGCTTAGCGAGTTGTCCTAATTGGTTCTCAAGCCCTCGAATCAATACTTGCTGATTTTTGATTGCTGTTTCGGTGCTTTGGAAACGGGTTTCTGACACCACGATAAATTTTGTTAGCATCTCCTCAAGGTTTGACTTTTTCTCTTGTGGTAGGGTTGCTGTTGAAAGCCTGGAGGGGGTTGTTGTTTCTGATTTCCTTGGCCACCCATGACAAGTTTGGGTGATTCCTCCAACCTGGATTGTAAGTGTTACTATAAGGGTTATTTTAAGGTCTAGAATTGTTACCCATATAGTTCATCTGTTCGTTTTTTATGCCAGGGTTGTAGGGTGGGTATTCTGTATTGTTCGTCCCTTCTCCGTTTTACCGTACTACATCACTGGATGTACCTGCAAAAAACCATACAAACCATCAATCTTTTTATTTAACAGTTCTACTTGGTTTGATAGCGTGGTTACTACGTCGAGGTTTAAAACATTGGCGGCTTTTGTCGGCTTTGTCCTCAAAACTTGTCACTGATAGTTGTTCAGTGCCAACTCCTCTATAAACTCATAAGTCGCTTCAGGGGTCTTGTTATTTAGGGTTTCACCGTGGCTAAATCAATCAACTGCCTAGTTGAGGGGTTCACACCATTGTAAAAGGTTTGAATCTGTAGCCACAAAGGTAACCCATGGTGAGTGCATTTTCTCAGTAGATCATTGTGTCTCTCCCATGCATCGTAAAGTATTTCTAGATCCATCTGCACAAAAGAAGAGATATCATTCCTCAACTTAGCTGTCTTGGCCGGTGGAAAATGTTTAAGTAAAAAATTTTCGGTCATTTGTTCCCATGTAGTGATTGATCCTCGTGGTAACGAGTTCAACCACTATTTGACTTTATTCCTCAACGAGGAGGGAAACAACCAAAGGCGAATGGCATCGTCAGAAATGCCATTTATTTTGAAAGTGTCGTAAAGTTCTATAAAATTTACCAAGTGATTGTTTGGATCCTCATCCTGCAAACCATCAAACTGAACAAATTGTTGAATCATCTGAATAGTGTTAGGTTTCAGTTCAAAATTATTTGTAGCAACAGCAGGTCTAACAATACTTGATTCAGTTCTTATTAAATTAGGTTTAGCATAATCATACATAGTACGAGGAGCAGGATTTTGATTCACCGGGTTTACGGCAACCACAGGGGGTAGCGGATTATTATCAGCCATCTCTTCGGTAGTATTGGTTTTGTCTTCTTGCTCTTCTTCTATGTATTGTAAGCTTCGCCTTATTTCTCTTCAGTTTCTGCAAGCGGTACCTTCTATATCACTGTTAAAAAGTAATGAACCTAACGGGTTCCTTCTAGTCATAAACTAGAGTTACCTGCCAGAAGCAAATAAAAGGAAAAAAATTAGTAAAGAAAATAATAAAAAATAAATAAATTGCAAATAAAGTAAAAATGGCTAAAGTAATAAAAATTTAGTGTTCCTAATATCTTAGTCCCCAACAACGGCGCCAAAAACTTGATGTGGTCTCAAACTAACTACGATCATAATAAAGGCAAGCGCACCTATCGTTCAATAGTATAGTTATGGTAAGACCGGTAATATCGTATCCACAAGGACCAAGAGTACTAGTAATTACTATCTTTTTATTATCTAGCCTAAGAATTGGAGTGATTTCTTTTAAACTAAAAACTTAATTAAAAACAATAACGAAAGAATTAGGAAAATACTTTTAGATAATCTATATGAGATGGGCAATACCTAAGGAAGAATCCACCTAAACTTCACTTATTACTTTTGATTCATATGATTTATTCACTTGACTTAATCCGTAGAAATCCCTGATTTATTTTAATATCTCTTTCAAGACTAAAAACAACTAACTCTAGGTTGAGTAATTGAAATTTCTTTCTAATTAAAACCCCTATTGCCGCATTAACTCGATCTATGGATTCTCTTATTAGATTTAACTCTAATCTAACAAATTTTCGTCGCCCTATTTCTAGGGTTGCAATCAACTCCACTTAATTGTGTTGATCTACTCTTAAACAAGGACTTTTGCTCCACTGAATAAGCACATTCGACTTGAATCAATAACCTGAATAATCAAAACAAGAATAAAACCTCACAATTAAGAATAAGAACAAGTATTTATCTTATAAATCAAATAATAATAAGATGCGTCTTAGGTTTCATCCCCTTAGGTATCTAAGAGATTTAATTCATACTAATGGGGGAAAACATCTTAAAATTAGAAAAACAACAAAACATAAGAAAACCCAAAAACTTCTAAAGAACTTGATGGGAGATCTTCAGTCTTGATGGAGATCCTCTTCCTAAGCTGCTTCTGACGGCTATCTTCGAGTATTTTCTACTTTCTATTCAGCGTACTCTTTTAAGTTGCCCCCTAGGGTGTTTATATAGGCTTTGGAACACCTCTCTTGGCCCACAAGTGGTCTATTCCAAATAGAATTAAACTTTGATACGGCAGGGACACGCCCGTGCTCGATTCCTTAGACCGTGCTCAATTCTGCTCGCCACACACGGCCGTGTGGTCTCCCCGTGTACGTTGATCCATGCCGTGTTTATTGGCCCAAGCCGTGTTGATTTCCTATGTCAGCCCATTTCGTCTCGTTTTGGCCCGTTTCTTGTTCTTTTCGACTCCCTAAGCTCTCTTGAGTGTAAAACATGAAATTAAGGGATTAGGAGTATTGAATTCATCAAATCTAATGAAAATTCATCCAAAAATAAACCAAGCATGAGTTTAAAATATGTATAAATTAAGGTTTATCAAGTTGTCTCAAATCTTATTCATCTGTAGCAAAATCAATAGGATATGGCCAATTACTAGGGTCAGGTTGAAACTTTGAAGGATGAGTTCAATGTTGTTATGTCTCTTACTAAAAATGTTGCTTATCAGGAGCAGCAATGGGATAAATTTTTCATGGTACTTCCTTCGATTAGATTGTGAGCAGATTTAGCCTCAACCCAAGATCAAATTCTGATTAGCCCAACCATTCCAACTCTTGATGAGGTGACTGATTGATTATTTCACATCTCCTCAAACCAAGCCCAAGTTGAGGCAGAATCCTCTATACTAGCAATACAAAAGACTGGCCACAAGGTGATAATCGAAGAGGAAACTGAAGTGGGTCTTAGCCTCCTCGCCATAATCGACCCACTGCTCATGTAGCCCAAGTTCAAGGAGATAGACTTATTCCGCTTTGAACCACCCATGCACAAGGAACCAAATCTGTTTCATTATTTGGATTAGGTTGTGATGAATATTTATGGCATCACGCTTTGGATCAACCAAGTAAATCTTTTGACTAAGGTACTTTTGATCATAGTTTTGGTAACAAAATCATTTTTTCTATCTTTACCTCTCATTTTACTTCCTCCTCTACAGATACCTTAGATAATAGATCTCAAACCCTTGCTAAAGGTGTAGGAAAATTTTGTCCTATCTCTTCTATGCCTTTAATCTCAGTTTTATATGCTCCAGTATGCCCTCATAACTTAATTTTTATAAAGAAACTCTCTAAACAATTTAATTGTTGCGTCATATTTTGTATCTATTATGTTTTTGAGGCAATTGGAGTATCTCCCTACCCCTAAAGTCTACATCAGTATTTGTCGCCTTTATTTTCTTGGTGTTTCTTTTTAGATGGTTCAATTCGTCAAAAAATGAAATCATGTTCTTCTCTACACATTTTGAAAAAAATGTTCGGAGTACTTCTATCCTCATTTATTGTTGCTGCAATTGCATATTGACTCACAAACAAAATCAAAATTTGAAAAAGAATTAAGCAAATGAACATAAAAAATGGCAATATCACTAATGCTGGTATTTTCAGTTCTTATAAGAGTCTCTTTGAAAAAAAAAAGACTGAAAAGTAACTAAAGAAGCAAATAATAGTATCCTTCTCACTATATTAAATTAAGTTGTCACTAATTCACAAAAGTATAGGCAAGTCCAAGATGAGAGGCATCTGATTTAGGCTGGCATTTTCGATGGACCGTATTATTGGTTCCTGGAAATTTCCTTTCATACAGGAATCTTTTGTTTGTCACTACTTTTGAAGCTTCCTTTCTGGCTCATTCTTCTCATTCTCAATAAATTTTCCTGAAACAATATATATATATATATATATTAAAATTAAAACTGGTTAATAAACAAGCTGAAATCCGCTGTTTAAAAGCTTAAACAACAAATTATCATGAATCCTGGTTTATACTTTGCTATAGGCAGGAAAGCTAGAGGTTACTTTATAACATTGTTTAATACAGATGCAGAATTATTTCCTTAAGCACTTGCTGTTCTTCATTCATGCTTACCATCTGAATGTTTTGTTAGATCTTCTGTACAAGGATTATGCTCAACGTCAACCACTACAGATTCGGTACCAAAGTTATGATTGGAGTTTTGATTTCTCATGCCAAAGTAATTTTTCTCCTCTTATTCTCTTTTATGTTTTAAGTCTGTTTTCCAGGAATCTGCTTTTGGCCAGATATATATATATATATATATTAATCAAGTTGCTTCTTGCACAATTGAGTTGAATTGAGTCTATCATATGCAGCAGAATTTCTTGTTTGTAGGAAATTCAGCTGATGATTCATTTCCTGGCTTACAAAGTTTTTATGGTTTTACAGTTGAAGAGGTTTTGCCTGGATTGAACACTGTTTTTAGAGTAGTTGTTCCAGATTCAAGCCAGGTACTTAACAATATGTTTTAAATTTGCTTGTCATCTGAAACTTGAACAATGTAATGCACAATAAATATGGACAAGAATCTATTGTAAGTATGCACAGTGCTAATTCTTACAGCAATGGTGATGGCAATTACAGGCAGAACTGCAATACTTGCGTGATTATGTGGGGTTTAGTGCTGGAATAGGACTGAAGGCAAACTCTGCACATGGATTTGATCCGATTGCTAACATCTCGGGTGTAATAGGAAGCACTGTCGTCTCTCTTGGAGCAGACCTGGGGATCGACATAACAACAAGGACTCTCAACAAATTCAGTGCCGGTTTGAGCTTGAATAGTGCCTTCCTTATTGCTTCCATGACCCTGTGAGCATTCAGTAAATAAATTTAGAGAAGAAAATAGAACTGTTATTGTTAGAATAGAAGAAATAAAAAACCTAGCATTTGTGACAATGCAGGAGTGATAGTTGTGACAGTGTAAAAGCATCGGTTTATCATCCACTGAACCCCCCAACAATGACTGCAATTGCAGCTGAGTTGAAGCATAGGATTTCCAGGGATGCAACCACCCTTACATTTGGAGCCCAGCATGCACTGTTGCCATATACATTGGTGAAGGCTCGTATGAATACTGATGGCAAAGTCAGTGCTGTCCTTCGGCAGGAAATTTGGCAAAGGTTCTATGTCTCCATTGCAGGGGAGCTCGATTTAAGGGACAACAATAGTATTCCTAGAATTGGACTTTCAATGGCTATCAAGCACTAGAAAGAATACCCCATTCATCATATTCAGTTGATTTGGTCGCCACAAAATCATAGTATTTACTGTTATGTATACAGGTTCCTTGTATCAGTGATAAATAATGATGTGAAAGATATCAAATAATGCAGAAAAAGTTAAGTTAATGAAGGGTTCATCGGAAGTTAAGCCATGAAGCAGCTGCTAATGCTGTGGAAACAATTGCAGTGAAAACAAGTGTTGCATATCCATATGAGAAAAGACAAGATTGCAGCAAGAGGAACTCATGAACTAGACCAGGCAGTTCTTGGTATTATTTTTGTGTCATAATCATATTGTATAAATTTTGATAACTTCATATGATCACATTTTGTTCCGCAGTATCATATTTTTTTGTTATTTTTTAACAAATCATGTTCTTGGTCATGGATGACAACCACAACTACAAGAGCAAAGGCAGCAAGAACTAAACAGGCACACATCAAAACCCATTATTCCCTGTCTTAAGCAGAACCCAGTCATATAGTTACAGAAAGGTAGCCTGGAGGAGTCCATCTCCATTACAATCTGAGAAGTGACATGGGGAGCAGCAGCAATTCCTTTCATGTCAATCACATCATTTCATTTGTAGTAATCCCCTCCCCAGGGACATTAACAGAGAAGCTATCTCGCAAAAACTATGAACAATAGACTGTTGCTGATCAGCAATACCAGCCACTCTCGCATATATTTACATATTCAGCGATCACCATGTCAGTTGGTTTGATTTGCAAAATTTTCTCATTACCCTTGCAGCTGCCTGCAAGTAAACACACAATAACAAAATTATATATTTTGAGGCAACTGTTACAAGAATCATAAAATATAATTAAAATGTGCTTGGAGCTGGGTCCAAGTAAGGCACCATAACAAAGTTATATTTTGAGGAAACTGTTACAAGAGTCATAAAAAAAAAACTACAATAAGGAATGAAATCCCATTTCTAAGCAAGGAAAGAGGGTTTGGGAATCGGGACATGGAAGCAAGAAATCCAAAAAATAATTAAAAGGATTTGGAGATGCGGGGTATCGATCCCCGTACCTCTCGCATGCTAAGCGAGCGCTCTACCATCTGAGCTACATCCCCGCAATTCAGGGCTTCAATAAAATTTAAATAGAATAAAACTTTTTGCATCAGGCAGGAGCACTAGTTCTGTTTGATTGTTATCTAGTCATTTAAGGCAAACCTTCTGAAAAGAGTGTGATGATTGGAATTCCGAATGTTACTCTTTTTTTTTTTTGGTGAAAAATGTTACTTATTTTGATCAATGTTGGTTATTCACCTTGCAATTTGCAGGTATGTTGTTTTATTTCTTCGTTTGGTATTTTTTTTTTTTTTTTTTTTTTGTCCGTATAAGGGTAGGCACATGCTAGCCTTAATGTTTCAGTTAATGATGATGAACTGTTGAGTTGCCTAGAAACCAAGGAAAGATGACTTGTGATTAAGCACATGAGAATGCAGGACCACTACCAAATTTATTGCTCTTATTTCAATGGAATATTTATTTCGTTCCAACATTTCCCAATTTCAGGTACTCAACATATTGTCGTCAGATCAATCAAACTGGGGATGGGCTGACATTGCCCTTTTCCTCCCTTGAAGAGTCCAGCTAACATGCATATTCCTGCTCACTGTTCCATTACATATTACACTTTTCATTTACTTTAATCTCAATCTGTTTATAAGTAAAAGTTGCATGCTATACTTTAAACACCCATACTCTCGTTAGTTGTTAATATTGCTAATTTCGTGCCACTTAGACATCCTTTTTTTTATTTGGAGGCAGGCAAGTATTTCAAGATTAAGCTGTTTTCTTGGATGGTCATGGTGTTGCTCTTGAACATTCAGTAAGCAAGGTAAGTGTGATGATTTGTGCACTCTGCCAACTTTTCGGCCATTTCTTGACTCGTTTATTAGCTGATTCAAATGTAAGTGAAAAGGTATTAGACATTAATCATTCATATAAATGGGGTGTACAGCTGATGAATTTGGTTGACCACAACTAGTAGATCTCTAGATATTTTAATCAGCTGTGCTTTCTGTTCTGTACTTGTAACGGTTTGCCCAGAAGAGATAATGGAAGAAATTTAGACTGCTAAGTATGCACATTAACCAGTAAAACCTCTCTAGGTGGTAGTGATTCAAATTGCTACCAGAAAGCCATGGCGTGTGTCGAAAGATACTGGTAATATTGTTGACCATTGATATAAGCACTGAACTGAAATAGTATCCCATGGAAAGTGAAGCCCAAGAGAGGGAAGTGGCTAAAGATCTCATGCTTTTTGGGGCCTCGGTGAAGAAGAAGTCCATCATGCCGGCTAAGGTGAAAAGATCAGCAGATCCCAGAAACAAGTACTGGAGAGCTATCCATAGGAATGTGATCGGTAGAGGCTCCGCAGAATTAAGTAGCCCCGACTCGATTGCTACCTTTTTCCTCTTCATTTCCACTACAGCTGCCACTGCCATTGCAATGATGGATAGAATCAGCCCTGTTCCTATTCTCTGGAGATGAGTGATTCCCATTTCAGTCTTGGTTACTTTCCTGGCAAATGGAATCACGACATGGTTATAGGTTGGTGCAATGATCATCACGAAGATGACAGGGAAGACAGGTAGAGAAGCTGGTGGAACTTTTAAGGAACCAATCTTGGTGTTCATGGTGGCTGCTTGTTGGATAGAAAAGGTAGAGAGCTGAGCAAGGCAGCAGTTCAGCATTATAGTGCACATAAAAACTGGGATTATTTTTAGCACTACCTTCACCTCTTCTACTTGCTTTACTGTACACTGTAACATTGGGCTAACTGTTTTTTCTGTGACTGCTTTATTTAGGAACTCCAGGTCTTCTGTAAGAGTCTGACTTGGGACCTTCACCTTGACAGCATTCCCTTCTTCACCGGTTTCAGTAGTGTAGGATGAGGGACTTGTCTCCATGCCCATGACTTCATTGCTTGCATTCTTAGACTTGCAATTGTTGCAAACTGCTGCAATTAAAACCTGTTGGGCATGAATGAGAAAGGGTTACTTAGTCAAGGTCTAGCTTTGCAACTTGAAGTGCTTTTGTACTCTTAAATTTAATTATTCGTTTGAGTTTCTACCTTAAACATTGTGGTAATGGGACTTCCTGCTGGAATCTTTGTCCTGTAAATAGGAGAGCCAAGGAGAAATACGGGGATAGAAGCCAGTATTGCAGCAGTAGCAACACCAAAACCCCATTGCCACCCTTTGTTGTCTTCAATCCATACCACAAATGTTACTGCAATTAAAGCTCCACAAGAGAGGGAGAAAACATAGTAATTGAAGAAGGATGATCTCTGCTTCCTCCCTTGTGGGGTGGTATCATCAAATTGCTCAGCTCCATGAGGGGGAAGTGAACCTTTTATTCCACCAACACCTAGTGCCACCAGATAAAGTCCAGTAAACAACATGGCTGCTTTCTGCCGATTGACTTTCTCGCATTGAATTTCAGTGCTTGCTGAAGCACAAATTGGTGGTTTCAATGAAGGTGTGTGAGCTTGCACTGTGAGTATCAATAAGCCCTGTTTGATTATTAGAATTTGTTAAAAAATCAGGTAGAAGCCAAGTAATAAATATCTGCGGGAAAACAAACAAACAAACAAAAGTCCCTATTACTTATTACACATCTAAAAACAATGGCAAATGGAGTTTTAATGGGCATCATGTTCTTTTGGTCACACTACATTTACTTTATGAAGATTGGGGGAGCTTGTATGGCACATACACTTTTGCCCCCTTAATTGCATTAATAACACCCGCTTTTAATCAAGTTCATGGACTGCATTTAATTGAAGTGGACTCAGATGGGGAATTAGACGTGGAATTTTTTTCTTCCACCAATAAAATTTCTCTAAAGGAAAAGCAGATTCATTTGTGGGACCAAGCCCAGTTGCCATGAAATGTAAGTTTACAATGCTGGGACAGGCCAAATTAACACTTTCAATCTTTGTATTTCCCCCTGCCCCACCCCTTGTTTTCATAGATCATTATTGGCTAGGCTTGCTCTGTCTTACTTGTGATGGAGTCATTGTTCTGAACCCATTGATAATGTGTCAACTGTAGATAGGGACCTCATCAGGTGGGCCTAGGGTAGTAACGTATCCCTTTGAAATCCTAATTGGGACATGCAGCATTGTTCACACATGCTTCTAGATGAATGGAGCATTAAATGTTTCGTCGTGCTTGAAATAACAAACAGATACTTTGTGGTGATTTCTGTTCTACACCCTTCCCACCAAAGAGACTTGAAATTTATGTTACCCGAATTTGGGTGTAAGTTTTGGATATCGCTAAGTGCCCAAAACAGATATGGTCAGGTTTTTTTAAGTTTTTACATGTATTGTGAGGATCTTTGAAAGTCATAACTCCATATCCATATATCAAACACAAGTGTTTGATGCTGAGTAACTCAACAAAAATGAAAAATCGGAGCAACATAGCTTGAAAAAGCCAATTAAGTGCTCTCTTGACCAACTTGTACCCCAGTTGATGGCAGCTTTTTGTGCTGGTCGATTTGCATCTTTCAATATTCGGCTAGTTTGTTGTTGTCATCTAAGCTTCCAAAGAAAATGGGGAAAAAAATTAACATAAAGTTGAAGAGTTTAAGTTTACTAAAGATTCTTACCATGAATTCTATTGCAGCACTTGTCAAATAGAGGCGATAGGTGGTGAAGAAAGCATCCGATAAAAAGCCACCAAGGACAGCAAGGAGGAAGGCTGTTCCCATGAAATTGGTAACAATGTTTGCAGAACTTGATGGAGAGTAGTGCATGAACTTTGAAAGGTATAGCACAAGGTTGCTTGCATTAGCCAGGAAAGCTAGATTCTCCAGTATCTCCACCACTAGGGTATAATTTAATTGCAATATCAATATAAGATAATATAACATATCGTAAAAATTTCTTTCATATTGTTGAATTTACTATATCTAAACTGTTCTTTGCTGCAACAACCAAGTTGCGTACTTTTGTAAGACCTTGGAATCAGATAAAAAACAATACAGATGATGGTGCTACTGACCTAAGACAAAGGAGGCTGCTAGCATGCCACCGTGTTGGTCTCTCATGGCAGGTTTATTCCTCCAATTTACATACCCTTCCCATTTGTTTAACTCTTGTCCTTCCTCCTGCAACAATGAACCAGCAACTGAATTAGAAACAAGTGGCAAAGCGTGAAGATAAAATAAGAAAAAGGAACAAGATGTTAAGATCACCATAGCAACGTTTATTGTTATTATTATATTTAGTGTTTTAAACTCAGGTGGGATATCTCTGGTAGAGAAGACTTTGATACAGAATTTCTTGAATAAAAGGTAGTAGAGATTTGAGTCATTTATATAGACAGAAAATATGTGGTCCAAGCCTTAGAGAAAGGTCTAGACCCTATGATAATGACTACACATTTCCTCCTATATTGTCAGTGTAGGTTGTAGATTGAAGGCGAGGGAGAGAGAGAGGGGGGATACTAGTGGAGGTGTATTCTTATCTAAGATCACTTGGTTATAGTGAATCATACAGGAAATGATGATAAAAATGAGAAGCATATTAGGTTAGGAATCAAGACCTGTTTGCACACTTGTTATGATGATTGAAAAATGCTGTTATGTTTTCTGTTTTAGATGGGCTTCGATTACCCCAGATGATATGCCTAACCATTATCATCAAAACAACGCGAATAAGAAGATTATTTGAACTTCATGATGATGGTCATATTTATTATTTACGCAAAGGAGCTCATAAAGAGGAAAGAACTGCAAATATTAAGGCCAACGTTTACATGGAACCAACTGGATTAATTCTCAGTTTTTACTTAAACTTGTCTATACATGCGTAAGGAAATTATGATAGCGTACGTGTGTAACGAGATAATTTTCTAGTTGACATTAGCTGCAAATTGGAAATGAATGTGGTGCCAGATAATTGCCTGTCCAGACTGTGCAATATATAGAAGCCCAAACGTATTTATTTTTATCAAGGATGAGTATCTGGGAATGAGATATAAAAATAAAAGAAACAAGTGGAGTAGATTAAATGAAGCTATAGTGATATGATGTTGATGAGGGTAAAGTTCAGATCCTTGCTTTCTGTACATGCCCCACACCCACACTCACTCTTTCTGGTGGTAATGCCACTGGGACTTAAAGCTAATATTAAGAGAGATAAGTGCCTTTTCTACTTCCACTATCTGTGTTTTATCCTCAGAGATCCTATATTTTGACTTTCCTAACATAGATAAAGTGATGAACAGTTGAATTTTTTTCTTGTATAAAAAAAGTTGTTCCAGATCACTTGGATTAGGCTGATTGAATTTCTAATCTGACAAAAAGAGCTAATCTGTTTGTCATGTCGTGACACCGTCTAATACATGTGAATTTATTGTCCCTTTTTCATGTTGCTACTAGTATTTTCAGCTTCAATTCTCACAAGTCAAGTCACTACAAAGAAGGCCATCTGAGGAGTGTGTTGTACTATTTGATTCCAATGGCATTACCTTCATCACCGGTTTCCTTTGTAGGCCACCTGAAAGTCCCTTTGCTCAGCCGATTATGTGGACGTGATAACGATGTACCTTTTCCAAATCTCCAAATTGGGTGGCTTATAGCCTTTTAGGATTGGGACCAGACTTCTTTCCATTTGCTTGCATGCGTATATTGCCACCCATGCTTAGATGCTTTTCATGGGACACACATCGCTGAAGCTTTCCGGCCATAACAAATAACTTGGAAGTTAGGTGTGGGTTTCCACAAGTTTTTGCCCTTGGCCTTGATATGTTAACCATTATAATGAAACAATGTAAGGTGAATTAGCATTTTAGGAAACAATAAATAAAAGCCAATGAAATTAAAGGGTGACCACACGAGAATGAGATTGCATGTGCATTAAACTAGTATATTGAGCAGCATATCTTGTTGACCATAGCAGGAATGGGCATACTGTAGAGGTTGGACAATGTCACTATACGCCTAGCTCCTTTGCCTATTGATGAAGTAAGAGTCGTACCGGACGTAGGCCGATGTTCCGTCACATACCACCGCCCACTGATCCATGCCTCCCTTCCGCGCCTCTTTAAAGATTTTATTCATTTTTTTTGCATAATAATTTTTTTAAATCATTTTAATAATCTATTTAACTTTTCAGTCTTTTAAGTCTTTAATCTATATTTTTTATCAAATTAATATTTTTCAACTTTGCTGAAATAGCATACATGTGAATTGTCACGTGAATGACGTATTAGCATTTAATTAATTTTTAAAATTTTAAAACTTAAAAAATATAAAATCATTTTAAAAATTAAAAATATTTTTTATTATTTTAAAAACTAATTAAATGTTGATATATCATCCATGTGTATATTACGTGAATAAAATTAACAAACCTTAATTGTTTTTATCCATTTTAAAATGATTTGACAAAAAATACAAACTCAAAAATAAAAAAAATGAAAATTAATATTTTGTAAGCGTTGATTAATAATATATTTGGATGAGATATAATCCTAACATTAAGCCAATAAATAATTATTTTAAAAGCTGATCTTGATTTTGCCTTTCACTCCACTTCACTTTTTCTTTTCCTTTTAAATTATTTAGATTCTGATTCTATTAAATGTTTCATCTCCTCAATCTTGGTACACTTAAACTGAGGTTTTGGATAACCAATACCACTATACTTATTTACTCTCAAATAAGTTTTAATGTTGTAGTTGACTTTGATTCCATTTAGTAGTGTTTTTTTTTTTTATTGTTTGTAATAATTTATTTGATTTTCTGTTTTTATTATAATTTTTTATCATAAATTTCAACATTATTCGATAATGTTTTAAAGTACTTTTATAAATATCTTTTAAAATTTCAATCAAATTAAAGCATGTTAGAGTTCTTTGTACTCTTTTCAAAATTAAATTTTAATTTATGTACTTTAATTTTGAGACATTGAATCACTATATTTTTATTTATTTAAAATTTTAGTCCCTCCATCTAATTTTGTTGTTAAAATTAATGGTATTAAAGGTAAAATAATTTTTCAGCCCTCAACAATTACGCTTTTTTATCAATTTGATCATTAACCTTTAAGAGTGTATAAATATTTTTAAAATTTATTTGTCATAATTTAATAAAAACATAAAATATATATAATTGTTAAAAAATTATAATTTTTAAAATATATATTAAAAGTTATTTAAAATTCAAAAATAAAAATAAAAGTAATTTTAATTTTAAAATATAAAATATAAAATATAAAATATAAAAAATTCAAAATTTAATATTATCTAAGCCAGACTTTAATCAAATTGAAAACCAATAAAAATATAATCTAAGATAAAAAAAATCAATCCCATTCGAAAACGCAACAATTACATATTAAATTCACAGTCAACATCCTTTGCAAAGACAAGTTAGCTACACATAAAGCATACTTTGGTGGGAAAATTATCAGAAAATACCTTTTTTTTTACAAAATTTATGGAAAAGGACTTGTTTTCCAATTATTTACCGGAAAGGGTCATTTCCCCCGAAAACGCGTCCACATCAAGACGTTTTGAGGTGCGGCAGAAAATGCATCCCCAGGGGCGTTTTACACATCGACACAAATCGCGTCCTTGAGGCGCTTTCTTGATGTGAAAAAACTCTCTGGGGATGCATTTTGCCCTTTCCCCATATAGGGTTTTTAACTGTTTTTAGGGTTATTGTATGTATTTTTAGGGTTTTAGGGCCATGATTTAGGGTTTTAGGGTCTTAGGGTTTAGGGTTTTAAGGAAAAATTAATGAACTAGATTTTAGGGTTAATTAATTAAAATAATTTTAAGTTTAAGGTTTTGGAAAAAATATATCATCAATATAAAATTTATTTGTTTTTTCTTTACAGTAGTATATGGTAAAATAATTTTGAAAAGACGTTTCTGAACACATAGTGACCAAAACGCTTCAAGCGAGGATGCTGTTGTCGTGAGAGTTCAAAAAACTCCCACGTGGACGCTTTTTTGCTACTGATAGTCTCTCGGAAAATAATTTTGAGAAGACGTTTCGAACAAATAGTGACCAAAATGCTTCAAGCGGATGCACTTTCAACAAGAGTCTTGAAAAAACTCCCACGTGGGCGCTCTTTTATTCTGATAGTCCCCGGCAAAATAATTTTGAAGACATTTACGAACAAATAGTGACCAAAACGCTTCAAGCGGGATGCACTATCGGAAAAATCTTGAAAAAGCTCCCATGTGGACGCTCTTTTGCTACAGTAGTTCCTGATTGTCCTTAGACTATAAATGAGCCAAATTTCATTCTCAAGTTGCATAATATAAATTGAGGCAAAAGTAAAATAGAACTGAAGATTAGTGAACGTATTAGTGTTGTTATTTACTATGATGGTGAGGTTTGTGACACCGAAAACGGTGTTATTTTTTTATCGAAGAACACAGCGCGACTATTTTTTAACCAGAACATAGATTTGACAGAACTTCGCAAAAGAATTAGGCGTAAAATCTTCGGAATAACGCTAATGAAAGTTCAGTCTATTAAGTATAGATTTTGTGCTTCGGCTGATCCCGTGAGATATGACTCATTCGACATCAAAGGTCCTCGGAGTTTAGAGGCAATGGTGGAGACTCATCTTGCCAGTGGATCACCCTATCTTGAGGTATATGTACAATTTTCATCGCCAAGTGATTTTCCTTCGACTTCAACATCTACTGTTGTTCGAGGAGAATACAAGACCCCAAGCATACACTCTTTAGTGGGAGGCAGAATACGAAAGCACCCGTGTTTGGTGGTAGTATGGAAAACACAACCCCTACATGACACTCGGTTGGTGGATGGGACATGCATATCCTTCCTTTGACGTTCGATGCTAGAAATACGTATTGGGAAATGTTATCAACTTCTAGTGGTTGGCAATCCACATATGATTGGGGACGTTATGAAAGTTGTTTAAGAAGGGATAATATACTCTCCACGACATCCACCGGCGAAGGGACCTCGTTCGTTGCAGATGATGGTGGGTCGAATGATGAGTCCGATGTGGATCCACCTCGAGAGCCCAGCCCCGATGGTGCAGAAGTTGCATTATTTTCTGAACCAGAGCCTGTTCCAACCGTACCTAAAGATGTTGAAGGGGGTTCAGATGAAGAAGAAGAAGATACGCGATTCAAGGCGTACTCGCCTCTAACCCACATTCATAATGTCAATCTATCTCAAGACGATACATTAGAGTTTCCTGAACTACCACACAGAAGGCGTGACCATACAAGTTCGTCGTTGGATTCAGGTGAATTAGAAGTTGGTAAAGAGTTTTCCAACAAAGATAGTTTTCTTGGTGCATTGAAAAAATATAGCATCAAGAACGGGGTTAACTACAACGTAGATAAATCCAAACTCGATAAGTACGAGGCCAAGTGTGCAGTGCAAGACGGTACATGTTTATGGAAAATCATGGCCTCGTTAAGGAAAAGGACAGGCTTATAGGAGATTAAAAAGTATAAAGGTCCACATACATGTCTTGTCGGTACAGTATCACTAGGTGTTCAAGGTTTTTGAATAATACTGATATTACGGAATGTTGCATTATTTAACGTACTTCGTTGATCGGTGTTTCACAAGATCATCCCAAGATGGATTCAGATATGTTGGCAAACTTAATAATACTGACGGTGAAGGCGGATCTCAAGACTTCAATATCGGCCTTAATTGCCAATATTCGTAGCCAATTGGGGTACATGCCCTCTTACTAGAAGACTTGGATAGCTAAGCAAAAGTCGTTGGAAAAGTTGCATGGTCGGTGGGACGCTTCATTTAATGAAGTGTGGCAGTGGTGTTAGGTGCTGGAGAGATATGTCCCAAGCAGCATAACAAACCTTGAAACGGAACCGGCGTACTACAACGATCGATTGCTCCGTGGATGCCAAGTGTTCAAGCGTCTATTCTGGACATTTAAGCAATGCCGAGACGCATTTCTATACTGCAAGCCATTGGTACAAATTGACAGTACCTTTGTGTATGGTATATATACGCATCAGCTATTGCTAGTTGTGGCACGTGATGGCAGTGGGAGAATCCTTCCAATTGCGTTTGCAATAACACCAGGGGAGTCAGCTGATGACTGAGATTTCTTTTTATCTAGGTTAAGGAGGCATGTCTGCCCCCAACCTGATATATGTGTTATGTCGGATCGAGGCCCTGGAACATCTCACACACCATCGATATTGCCTAAGACATGTTATGTCCAACTACCACGGCAACATCGATCTACAAGTGAACAACGGCAAGTAACCAACGTCGGTATGTAATATCTATTAATATAATTTTGATTGTAATATTCAATTTATTCTTAATTGAAGAGTGGTATGAATATTCGTTATCAACTTATTGGCAGGGTACGAGATCAATAAGGATCGTTTTCACGAGATGTTGGCGAGTTTACGCTCAGTTAACGAAGAAGACGCAAACTACCTATGCAACATACCTTTCGAAGAGCGGATACAAGCATACGACGGCGACCTACGATATGGTTATATGACCTCAAACTTGGCCGAATACATAAATTCTGTTCTAAAAGAAACGCATTATTTGTCGATAACATCGGTTGTACGAGAGACATATTTTCATTTAGCGACACTATTTTCGAAGCGAGCAGCGAGTTATAAAGGTCAAATGCAGGGAGGCCATGTATGGTGCGTGAAGGTATTGTGAGAAATTAACATGGCGAAGGCATGGGCCAACACCATGCACACAGTGTGTCATGATCGCGACAACCTATGGTTTCGTGTGACAGAGTTTGATAGATCGAACCAATGTATTATTGGCGGGCAATATCGTGTACACTTGAGAAATAGGACCTATGACTGTGGGATATTTGATGCACTTCGTTATCCATGCGCTCATGTAATTGCGGTTTGTCAGAATCTCCGTCTGGATTCCCATGAGCTATGTCCACGAAGTGTATAAAATAAAATACATATACAACGTGTGGAGACACGTATTTCCACCAGTCCTAGATGAATGGAAGTGGCTGTCTGTATCGCTTGCTCCGTATAAGCTGTTAATGGATAGAAAACTGCGTCGCAAACCAAAGGGTTGACCTTGCTCGACTAGAATACGCAACAATATAGATATCCGAGAAACGGCCAACCAACGGAAGTTATGCGGATGGTGCAGGAACCCAGACCATACATCTCGCTCATGTCCAAATCGGAATAGTTGATAGTCTCCTTATCATTTTTGTCTCTTGGTGGCTATGAAAATTCATTTAATTTCTTGATGAAAATGGTGAACTTTTGTAGAAGGACTAAGTTGCAAAACAAAAAAAAAAAGTTATTCAATTAATCTAAAATATCACCATCATCATTATTCTTCAAAATTATCTTTCTTGCTAAATGATTATTTTTCCCCTTACGATCCTTCAAAATTCATACATTAGATCAACATCCATCTTGATAAAATTACAAATTAACCCCTCATACTTTTTCACTTATTCAATTTAGTCCTAATTCATCCATTTCTTATTAGTTTCTAGATCGGTCCACCCTTAAAATATTTACACCATTGGCCCTTCAAGGTTTTTTTTATATATACATTTTAACCCGTCAAATTTTGAATATTTACTATTGATCCTAGAAAACTTTTCTCACATTTTCGATTTAGTTCTTACTTGAACCAATACAATTAGGATATTAAAAACAACATTTATTTTATAAAAAATAAATTAAAATTAAAGAATAAAAAACAACTTTTATTTTTTAAATACAAAAATTAAATTACAATTGAAATAAAAAACAACATTTATTTTATTAAATGAAACAAAAAATTAATTACAACAAAAATAAAAAACAACTTTTATTTTTTAAAATATAAAAATTAAATTACAATTGAAATATTAAAACAACATTTTTAAAAAAAATTACAATAAAAATTAAAAACAACTTTTATTTTTAAAAATATAAAAATTAAATTACAATTGAAATAAAAATAACAACATTTATTTTATTAAATGAAACAAAAAATTAATTACAATAAAAAATAAAAAACAACTTTTATTTTTAAAAATTATAAAAATTAAATTACAATTGAAATAAAAACATTTATTTTATTAAATGAATTAATTACAATAAAAATAAAAAAAACTTTTATTTTTAAAAATATAAAAATTAAATTACAATTAAAATAAAAAATAATATTTATTTTATTAAATGAAACAAAAAATTAATTATAATAAAAAATAAAAAAACTTTTATTTTTAAAAATATAAAAATTAAATTACAATTAAAATAAAAACAACATTTATTTTATTAAATGAAACAAAAAATTAATTACAATAAAAATAAAAAACAACTTTTATTTTTTAAAAATATAAAAATTAAATTACAATTGAAATATTAAAAACAACATTTATTTTATAAAAATAAAAATAAATTAAAATAAAAATAAAAAACAACTTTTATTTTTTAAAAATATAAAATTAAATTACAGTTGAAATATTAAAAACAACATTTATTTTATTAAATGGAACAATAAAAATAAATTACAATAGAAAAATAAAAACAACTTTTATTTTATTAAATGAAACAATATAAAAAAAGTTTATATAAATATATTAAAAACATCAATGTTGGTGCTGGTCGGAATCAGTGCCACATAGGGGTGGTCGACGGTTAAGCGCTGGATTCCTCCTTGTTCTAGCTTCCGGCGGGGGTTGTGGTTACTCAGACGGGGATTCTGGTTCCTCCGGCAGGAGATCTGGTTGTGGGTGTTGGGAAGATGACCCATCTTGATAAAATATTGACTGCGGAGGTGTTTGCATCACCCATGGCATAGATGTCTGAATCCCATAAGGAGAAGGAGATTGGTAAAAAGAATAACTCCCCAACGGCGCCTCGTGCGATCCCTCATGCGACGGCGGCCTATAGATCAACTGGCCAGTCGGAGTAGTCGAGAACAGACTCAAACCGGGCCATGCATTCCAACCTGCCATTGGGCTGGGAAAAGGAAATATATAGGGATTAGGATATATATAAAGGCTAAGATACACATCTGGCATAACCAAAAAAGGCTGTGATGTGGGTGTCGTCGGTTGAAGTGTTGGGCCCGGTGACTGTGTGGGCGCTGTTGATGGGCCCGGTGATTGTGTCGACGCTGTTGATGGGCCTGTCCCATCATCCCTTCTCCTTGGATTTAAAGGTTCCCGTCCTTCCCTTTGTATACGAAGTTGTCGTCGTCTCTCCTCTTCTGACAATAAATACGGTTTGCCATGGATTCTAAACCATGGCATGTATCCCAGCACGCACGCTAACTCAGGAATGATGATCGGTTCCCGAGTAGGTATATAATCATACCGATTTTCTCACAATTCGATATTCGCTGACCAAAATCTTGGCCAATCCGTATGCAACTGCCGTAAGTCGACTTTGTGCTCATCATCGAGCATCTTAGGTACCACAGGAATTGATTGTTAGAATCCAAATTGACGCAGAACCTGATCTGACCGGTGCATCTCTACAGTGGCATAGTTGACCAATGGCACCTTCACATGCCAAATGTTCGGATTTTGAAAAAACTTTTCCGGAATTACTACCCGAATTGACGGATCCTCGTATGGTTTCCATTCAAACTATATTAACATGATAAAAAATATTAATTATATACTAAATACTAAATACAAAATATGAAATACGAAACGACTATTTTATTACGAAAATATATTTTATTTAATACTTACTTGTGCTTTCGACCGTTGCTCTAATAGAAGCCGTATATCTTCAAGCGAGGTAGGTATTCCAACATAACTAGCCGAATGGTTCCGCCTAATTAAATAAATTTTTAGCATACAACTATATTTTAAATCTACGTAATAATTGTAAAATATAATATTAAATTTACCTTATTATGAGTGGGAATGTATATGGGTGGTCCACTCGATGATGTAAAAATGGAAAGAAACCGTGTCCATGATTGTAGTAGTGATAGGCAACCTCCGATTTTGCTTTATTCAGCCGCGTCGCCCCGCACATCTCCCGATACAATTTTGCTAGCACAGCAGACCCCCAACTCAATTCACCGGCACTCTAAAATCAACGAGTTTCAACAGCCATCTCAGATGTACGAGGTTTCGTGACAAGTCCTACATCAGATAGCCTTCAATCATCTCAAGAATGTATGCCCGAGCATACCGCATTCTTTTATTTCGGTCGAATCATTATCCAGCTCACGAGAATGTGTCTCGTAACCAGCCCATCTCGATTCGACCTTCGTAAATGTTATCTAGAATAGCACCCAAAAGTTCGTAGCATACGGCTCCTTAATCACCAGAAGTTACTGACCCGGTGACTACATACCCATCCACCGACAATCCCAATTGCAAATGCACGTCTTCCAAAGTGATAGTACACTCTCTGCATGGAAGATGAAAAGTGTGCGTCTCGGGTCTCCACCTCTCTATCAACGCACTAATTAGCTTCGGGTCCAACTTGCACCCCTACCTATCGTGGTACGTGCAAAAACCCGCTTCCGCAGTAATTCTCGATCAATGGCGATGGTAGACCAGGCATATTGCGAATATAGCATTGCAACACCCGATCTACAGACTGTTTAAAAAATTATAAAATTAAAATTAATTAAAATTGCATAAACCTAAAAACTATTAAATAGTATTGAAAAATTAAAATTATAACTTACCATTGTCATTTGATTGACGGAGATGTGTTTATTGTCAAGACAAATTAATTCTTCGGCCATTGCTAATACGATTGAATATTTTTAACTTTAACAAAAAAAATATTTCAAAAAACTTTTAAATAGGGCTTTTTTGTAAAAATTAAAGGACTATTGTCAAATTTGAAAGGAATTAAGAGAAAGTTGAGAGAAATTTGAGTAAGGACCTTTGTGTGAAAAAAATGAAAGGGTGGGGGGTTTTATAGTTTTTTTTTTTTTTACCATTGGAGGCCCAACGGTCAAAAAAATATGACCATTGGAAAGCAGGCAAAACGCGTCCCCGAGGGAGCGTTTTTGCCACATCAGCAAAGTGCGCCCTCAAGGACGCGATTTGTGCTGATGTGGCTGAAAATGCTCCCTCGGGGACGAGTTTTCTTCTACATCCCCTGAAAACGCGCTAGCGTGGACTCGTTTTCGGGGGAATGGCCCTTTCCAGTAAATAATTAATTAGTAGGTCGTTTTCCGTAAATTTTGGAAAAAAATTAATATTTTATGGTAAATTACCCTACTTTGGTTTCCTTTGTTAAAAAAGAAAAAAATAAAGAAAAATAAAAACCTTTATGAAACATAATGTGGGAACTGAAAAACTGCTCAAACATAGGACATTCATTGAGGCTAACATAATTGAAAATGCGTTCAACAATTGTAAGATCCAGCAAAGGATGAAACTTAAAAAGACCACAAAGGCAAAGGCAAAGCGAAAGTCAAAGGTTTAAGCTTTTATTTGAATTCCATCAGGTTGATCTTGAATTTTGAATTTTACTCTAATTGTAATTTAATTCAGATAATTTGATTAATTAATTCGATCACTATTCCAATTTTTTAAATTTTACTCCAAATAATAAATGCATAAAAAGGATGTGTCATAGCATGTACATAAATGCATTTTATAGGAGGAGAGGTGATTCATTCCATAATACAATATGTCATATTTATATGTATAAAGTCATCCACAACATTCAAGATGCATATGTATCATAACAATTTATTTTTTTAATGATTTTTTTCTTTTTCTTACTTTAATGATCTAATTATGAATTTTATTATTATAATTTATGAAAATTAAGAAGTTAATATCACCACTTTAATTTGCGAGAATTCAATCATCATATTTTACTGAAAAGTAAGAAGTTAATGCAATTATTGGTAATCATGTGAGCTGATTTTATTAATTTATTACATATAATAATTAAATTGATGATTTTACTACTTCGTTGCTAAAGCTTCTAATTTGAAGTTTGTGAAATGTTTAACAATGTTACTCAATATGAAAATCAACTTCTGAAAAATTAAAGTAAAAGGTTTTAACTTCTCAATTTTCATAAAGTAACGATAAAATTTTTTTTATTTAAGTGTTGGCATGCTTTATACTTAAACCTATTTTAAACATATTTTTATTACATTATTATTATGACATTTGAATCCAAATATTCACTAATTTTAATCTTAGTGGTCTTGTTGTTAATTATTTTAATTTTATTAGAACCAATTTCACAGCTTTTTGAAGAGTTGATGACAATATTGAACATGGCACACAATTATGTAATAAAAACACAATAATAATAAAAACATGACATAAATATGCAAATATATCAACACAAATTATATAAAATATGAAATAATTTAAACATAATTATAACATTAAAAAAGTACAAATATGACATAGAATAGCAGTGACAACTAAGCCATAAGTCTGGTACATGTTTGCCCAACATGATAAAAAGAGGGTAGGAGCATGTGGCAATAGTTGCGTTTTGGATTGGAATTTGCTACAGCGTTGTGGCCACATATGGTGGGATGCATGTTTCAACCTTTTTGCCATGCGCGCGCCACTTATTTATATTATGTACATCTATGAACTCTAGACTGGTAACTTAAGGGTTATTCGGGGAGTAGTAATAAAATTTTATGGGCAATTCTCTTTAAATATAATGCGTGCATGTATGATATGAATATGTGTAAATACTAACCATTTTATTATATATTATAAAAAATAAAAAATAAATGCCTATCTATCTATGTTATAACTCTTCTATGTATTTTACCTTTAAAAAAAAAACTCTTCTATGTATTTATATAACACTTGTATAATTTAGGTAGGCATTTGAAATTTGAGAAAATATATGGTATATTGAATTTTAAACTTTACAAGTAAGGTGATGAAAAATATTTTATAGAGTATAGTAAAATATTTAAAAAAATAAATATATAAAAGAAATGGGACACATAACAATTTTTTAATTATGCTTGTAGAGTTAAAAAAGTACACTGTGACAATTGAGTCTTAACTCGATTGGCATAGACATTGTTGTCAATACAAGAGGACATAGGTTCGAGTGTGCTAAAATGCATTATCTTCCTATTTATAAATTGAGAAGGGCCTATGAATAATTCTAGGTATTGTATCAAAAAGAATAAATATGATAGATTGTTAAAAAAAAAAAGTACACTATGAACATATATATCAAATATCACCCTTAATAATTTACCAAAATAAATAAAATGTATTTATAAAAATTATATAGAAATCAATGAGCTTTTAATGAAATAACAAGTTAATCTTTGGCAATTTCGGTATCTTAACTTCTTAATTTAATTTGGGCTTAAATTATTTTGTTATGAATATATAAAAGTAAAAAAATAATTTCATACTAATATTTGTTATTTTTAGAAAATAATTTTAAAATTTTATTTTAATTAAATTGAAATTGATTAACTCACAACACCTAAAAATAGTATAGGTATATGAATAACAAATATAGGTAAATAATAAATTTACGTCTATGTAAAAAATTATGTAATTAAAAACTATATTTATATATAAATATATAAAAAACAATTCTAATGGAAATGACAAAGTTAATCTTCGAAGGCTTTGGTATTTGAAGTTGAAGTCCTAGGCTCTTGATTTAATTTGGGTTTAAATTTTTTATGAATTTTACATAAATATATAAAAATAAAAATATTTTCATAATAATATTTATTGTATTTTAAAAATATATATATTTTAATTGAACTGAAATGACTATATCTAAAATTAATATGTTAAAATTTATGTTATACAAAATCTGACAATAATATATTTTTATATTGAATTTATTTGCATTATTTTTCTTTCAGATTATATTTTAATTATCTTTTTACAACGTAGGTTGTATAATCATATTTTTCCGTTATTAGTCGTCCATCTTTCGGATGATGTTGATTGTTAACGGTTGCTATATCGTGGGGCTCTTCGAGTAGTTCTGGAGTTTTCTCAAACCTTAAAAAATTGAGTTGATAATCATGTTTTCCTTCCCTAAGAAGATAATATACCGATACATGTGCCTTTAAAATTTACATTTAATAAAATGAAACGCATGGGTTGAATTTAACAATAATAATACTAGATTTTTACTGAAAAATGAATATAATAAATTTTAAATAGTTAAATTAATCATAGAATATAATTTTGATTGAAATAGTAATATTGATTTTAAGTTATTATGTTTTAGTTTTGAATCTCATTTTGTGCAAGTTTTTTTTTTATTTACTTATGCAAGTTTTTTAGATTTTATATTAAAAGATAAATTTATCCTCAAACTAATATTTATTATTTTGTAAAATAAAGATCTTTTGGTAATTTTACGATTAAAATCTTACGATTAAAACTCCGTTTGTTTAATTGAAAATGGATTTGAAAAATATTTTCAGATTTTCTTATGTTTGTTTCATGAAAAACAAATTGGTCAACGGAAAATAAATCATTTATTCTATTAAATGACTTACCATTTTTAAAAGTGTAAGTCATTTTTCGAAAAAAAGACCTTTTTAGTGAGTTTATTTTTATATAAAATTAACTTAAGTTAAGTTTAATATTATTATATTATTAATAAATTTTATTTTTATTTTAAAAAACAAAATTAATAAAATATTATAATTTCTAATATTATTAAACATACATATTTAATTATCTATATCTAATCAAACAATAATTTATATTAATAATTTATTATTTTAATAAATTATTTAATATTTCAATTTTATTTTAATAATAGATTTTAAAATAATAATTTTAAATAATATTCATATTATTGAAAAATATTCAATATTAATATTTTAATAATAAATATTTATTACATATATGAGAATACATATTAACACGTTAAATGAAGCTAAGCATTATTTAAACAAATACTCATATATGTAAATATTATAACAAATATATTTATGTCTTGTTTGTTTTACAAAGAACAATGTAAAATATAAAATAAACTCAATTAAACAATGGAAAGATGAAAAATCTCAAATGTATGTTTATTTCACTAAAATAGCTTTTATGAAATATTTTCAGAAATCTACCGAACAACAGAAAATATTAACTTTTTCCAGAAAAACAAGTCATTTTCTTGAAATTATTTTTCGAAAGCCATTTTTAGTGAAAAATGGAGCCTAAATTGAGACCCGATTGATGGGTGATATATACAATATGTATACAATAAAAATAGAATAAATTAGTTTAAATTGTGAGTAAAAATAAATTTAAATATGTAAATAAATGCGATTAAGAATATTAAATGCACTTCAATTGATTTCTAGCTCGTATTGTCATTTTTCTATAGCACACAAAAATGTTATCATGTTAGGTGGCATTATTTAACATGTCAAGTGAAATATAATTATAAAATATTAAAATTTATATGCATTATTTAACATCAAAAATATAGTTACAAAATATTCATTTAACAATTGAATGGCGAGTGAGATAAAAGGAAGATTGAATGGTAAGTAGAGTGGTCACTGACAAAAAAACTATCGTCAATTTTAAGTTAGTATCAAGTTAATTTGTAATGTCAATTCAGTCTTTAAAAGTTTCTGAAACTTTGGTAAATGTTAATAAGATTTTTCATAATTTTTTATACAATTATTATTACTAACGATAAACCATCTCAAACCCTTATTATTTTATACAATTGTTATTATTATCAATAAGTCTTCTTAAACTTTTAAATAAGAAAATAATAGGTACTTGAGTGAATTTGAATTTATCATTATTATTCTTACAATAAACAACAATACCAACCGATCTAAGACTCAATGAACAATTACATCAAAATATTTTTATTTTAAAATACATAAGTAGATTTTTTAGAAAATAAAATAGATTATTTAAAATTTTCTATCCAAATATGTTACGAATTCACCACAAATTTTTTTCGCAATAATATCAAATAAACAAAATTTCCAAACCGCATTTTTCAGCATTATTTTTTAAATCAATTATTTTTCCGTAGATATATAAAAAAAAAAAAAAAAGAAAGAAAGAAGATATTTTGGATTACAAACCTAGAATAGACAAGGCAGTGTTTACATCCAAAATCTTCTAGTAGAAAGAAAAGGACCGTTTATCATATCCTTGTGTCGACTGTCGAATGATTGATACAGAAATTTCTAGTGCAGGTGGGAAATGTCTAAAGAAACGATCTAAATTTTTTGAACTTACAAGTTACAACCATGCGACCCAACTTGGCTGTGGGCTCCAAATGGTCGAAGAGCCTACTTGATCAGACCCGGGACGATGCCATAAGGGGCTGACCTTACCAATACCCCAAGAGTTTTAGATTCTGGGTAAAGACTATGGGCCATAGTTGCGACCTTGAAAGGTGTCCGAACTTACTCACATGAACTAAAACCACACTTGAACTCCAATCTTTGTTCATACATGTATCTTGATCTGATTTGCAATGTCTCTGTTGGGGTTAATAAGGGTATGTATTTAGTCGGGATCGATTCAGTTTACATATAAAATCAAGTAAATTGACAATTTTCTACGGCTAGATCGACAAACAAAATAATCAAACTCAACTTTTTGTTCCATTAGGTTGATTTTAGCAGTTTTTTGACTTTATTTTTATTTTTTTTAAATTTAAAAGATTAGCATTGTAATTATCAAATTTTATGAGCTAACATTATCATGGTGTGTAAATACTAAAGACAAATTAAGTCTTATGAATCGAAGTTGGATAATTTTTTATTAAATATTTGGCTTGAAAAGCAATGATAAACAGAACCCAAATCTGTCTTACTGGGAGGAACATGGATGATAAATTCTCTATTAAATATAACAATCTCAAGGATTGTGCAGTGTTCAGTGACTTGCTTGAAATTTGAAGCATATTAATAGTAGATGTAAAGTAAAACAAAAGTTGAAATCAAAATGGGAGAAGAATGTTAAAGGGCATGCCAGCTTTTCAAGTAAACAGGGTGAGTTTGTTGTTAGAATAAAAAATCCAGGCCTTAGAAGGAAAAGATGATTAAAAAGGAATTGGCAGCAAGAAGCTGGAACCATTAAAGAGAAGAGTTGTTAATAGAATTTGGTTCTTAAAAGATAGCTATAGGAATGCTATCAAAAATACAGATGGACTTAAGGAAGCTTTTATCAATCATTTGTGTCGTCTTCAAGATAATCGTATTGAGTACTTGCTTCCCATTACAATGTAGTTACCCATGAAGCTTTCTTCATGGGTAACTACATTGTTAATCTATTTCTATGTCAAGGGAAAGTCAGTAAAACCTTCATCGCCTCATCCCCAAGAACAATGCTTCCTACTATTCCCTTGAGATTCTGGTAAACAAATTTAAGCTGGTTCTTGCACTCCTTTTCAAGAATGCTTTTATTCATAAAACACAAATGGGTGATGATGACATTGTTACGACTATTTTTCGGTTGAAATCATGAAAAATAAAAAATCAGCTTTACCAATTGTAAGGCCCAATTTTGCGGCCCAATACCAATTAACCAAATCAGAAAAATAAGAACCCAAATCTTCAGCCCAAACCTATCATACCTAAAACAGAAAACAAATTGAAAACCTAGCCAACTACCAGCACCGCTAGCCGCTTTCCTCACGCGCCTGCCTCTCTGCCCACCACGCTCTCCGTGACGTGCCCTCATCCACTACGTTTCCATGTAGCTACGAAATAGGAAAAATTCGGTTATAAGAGGGCTATAAAAGCCACACTGAACAGTGTAAAAAGGGGTTTTTTTTACACGATTTTGATACAAATACACGAGCAAATAAGTCTTTTAGGGGAAATCAATACAACAAAATCAAGAAAAGGTTTTCTTTTTTTTTCCTTTTCGTTCTTTTATTTGAATCTGTTACTTCAGTATAGTTTTTTTTCCCTCGTTTCCATTTTTTTCTCTTTTCAAAAAAAACCCGTTTGATATAATAGATTTACAAAAAAGAGAAGAAACTTATCGGGCCTTCGTTCTTGTGGGTGACCAGCCGCCTGATCGGGGTTAAAACTTCGATGATTGAGGGATAAAAGGGGCTTTAGGCCCTAGAAATCAAGAAAAGCAGGAGGGGTTCTGGTTTTTTGCTTGTGAAACAGAGGGGAGAATGAAGGGAGACATGTCTTTTGGGTTTCCTTTTTTTAAAAACTTTTTTTTGGTAGCTTTTAGAGGGTAAAGGCCCCACGTGGTCACTTGCTTTTACAGGTGAATTAATGCAATTCCACCCTTAATGGGTAAATTACGCCTTTGGTCCTTCGTCTTGCGCCTGAGTTTTAATTTCATCCTGTTTCCAGTTTTAATTTCTTTTGAATTTACCCCAGAATCTTGCTTTCCACTGTAATTAGGTCTTTATTCAAACGCACCGTTTCCAAGACGGGATTAATTGCCGCTTTGACCCCGCTAAGTTGCGCGTGTCTGGCAATTTAGTCCTTTATTCTTCTTTTATTTTGAATTCGGCCCCAAATCTTTGATTTTGATCCGATTTAGCCCCTCTTTATTATTTTACCATTAAACAGATTGTTTTAAATTTTTTTTTACTATTTGTTTAAATGTATATTATTATTACAATTATATTCTTTCTATTATATTTAATATTATTATTATCTTCATTTTTGATATTATTATTTTCTTTATTTTAAACTTATTGTTAATATTTTTTTTATCGATATTTTTTAAACCTACTAGTACTATCCTTATTTTTTTCCTCATCGTATATATTATATCTAATATTTCTATTTTCATTATTATTTTTTGTTATTATTATTTTAAATATTATTTTTATTATTTTTGTTATTATAACTCTTCTTTTAGTTTTACCATTACTACTTTAATTCTATTATGCGTTATTAATACTTATTTGCATATAAATTAATCTATTTCTATTATTTTATTTCATTATTATTTTTAATATGGTTACCGTTACTTTATTATGGATATCATTGTTTTACCTTTTTTCATTTTTCATTATTCTTTAAAATATTACTACTACTATTTTGTTGTTTTGGTTAGGTATTTTATTTATAATTTACTTTGTTATTACTATTACATTTGTTTTTCGGCATATTTTATCATCAATATTGTTTTTACTATTATTCGCTTATTGGTCTATGTTGTTTTGTTTAATTGTTGTTACTATCCTACTATCATATTTTTATTTTAGTTTTATACTACCTTTTTACTATATTTTAGTTTCATTAGTAGTATTATTATTACCAATTATTTTATTTGTCGTATACTTTTTTCTTTGTAATATTATTGTTTTTTCTTTTTTTTTTTGAATCTATTACTCTCCCTTACTATTATCGTGTTCCTATTTCAATATTAGTATCTTGCTTTTTTTTTCATAAAAAGGGTTTTACAAAGGTAATATTTCGTGTTTGGAAGTTCGAGAAATCGTACTCAATCGTGCTGGGCTTCGATTTTATCATCCGTCTAGATCACTAAATATCCTTTAAAGATTTCAATCGTATTTTTTTGAAATAAGGCAATGTTTCGTGTTTGGAAGTTCAAGAAATTCGTGCCCAATCGTGCTGGGTTTCGATTTTCTGTTCATCTAAACAACTAGATATCCTTCACAGTTTTTTTTATTGTATTTCTTAAATAAATTAAAGGCAATATTTCATGATTGAAAATCCAAGGAATCGTACCCAATCGTGCTGGGTTTCGGTTTTTTAGTTTAGCCAAATAGTGAAATACCCTTTTCAAATTGCAATACATGTATTTTGGAAATCATGAAATGATCTTGGTATCGAGGATTTGAAACATCGTGTCCTATCGTGCTGGATGAAGTATGTCACCTTTTCGGGACAAGAGAATTTCGATATCCAATTTGAGTTATCCAAACATTTTTTAAAGATTCATATTTTAAAATTTTTTTATTTATGATATTAAGGACATTAATCAATCAATACGGTACCAATTTTGGGCGCTATGAGGTGCTAATCCTTCCTCGTATGTAATCGACTCTCGAGCCCGTTTTCTTAAAATTCGAGACCAAAATATTTTCAAAAGTGGCCCAATCACACTTCAAAAAAGGATTGGTGGCGACTCCGTTTTTCTTTTTAAAGTCGGCCCATTTTCCAAAAAATGGTTCCGACTTGGAGACTCACTGGGACCAAGAGAGTCAAGTAGTAAAATTGGTTGATTAATGTCCTTTTTATCAAGAATAATTTTTTTTTCCTCTTTCGTTTTCATTTGCATAGGTCCGTGTCGCGTCATATATCTGTTTTGGTTTGAGACACATAGAATATTTTGCATTCATATTGCAAGATCGTTGTGGTCACCCCCTTTAGTGGGAGCAGAAATCTATGCCTTCGTGAGATTTTCACCTCCGCATGGGCTGGGGATTGCTTTGGATACATCCGTACCTATGGTTCCGTGAGGTTTTCACCTCACGGGCCATAGGAAATGTATTCCCAATCGAACTCAATCAAGATGAGCCTATAATGGGTGAGGATTGAGAATCTGCGGTTTAGGTACCTTTCTTTAGAACCAAACCACATATAGTGAACCTTAAGAGCCCACCCTAGGTAGAGCCATGCTAAACCTTAGTGGCTACCTATGTAGTGGTTAGACATTTTTTCACTTGCTTTGGTTACTTTTATGTGATACTAACTTGTTTTATTTTGATCATATTTGCATGTCATTTCATACTTAAAAGGCGCCAATTCTGTTTTAATATCGGTAGCGACTCCTTTTTTAAATAAAATTGAAACTACGTTTTCAAATTTTTAATAATTTCCTCAATTAAGCGCAAGAAAATTTTAGGTCGCTACAATTTGGCGACTCACTGGGGATATTTTGGAGAGTCGAGTCTCGAATTAAGCAGCGTGTTGTCAAAATTTTCAAACTCCTTGTTCAAATTAATATTAAGTCGTGATCCTTAAATTTTGTTTTTGAAAAGTCATGCATTTGCATCATGTTGTAAATATTTTTCTAACTTGTCTTATCTTTTTGTTTTCGACTTTAAGTTTTTTCGGTTTTAGTTTTTAGTTTTAAAATAAAAAGCGAAAAAGTTTGTGAGTTTCTCCCCACCGTGCACTTGCATTTTGCATAACATGAGCTCTCTACCCTGCTCCGTCCGCTAGAAAGTAAGTAAACGCTTATGCCTTCGTGAGTTAACTCGTCCTCTCCGCATGAGCTAGTGAATACTTTGGGTTACATATGACTTATGCTTTCGTGAGTTAACTTGTCCTCCGCATAGGCATAAGTAAATGTAATCCTCGAATTGAGCTCATGAGCCTATGATGGGCGATAATCGAGGCTCAGTACTAGCCTTAGTAGGCGCATAGATCTGAGACAATTCGAGTACCTTTTAGAACCAAAACCGCATATAGTGAACCGTATGAGCCACACGATTAGAGTCATGCAGACCTCCATCCAGTTAATAGTTACCAAAATAAGTACATGGGAGAAACTGCACTTACCTTTTATTTCCTTTACATTTACACTTTTTATGCAAGCAAATGGAGTCCATTAATAATTTAGAGAGGTAGATTATCGATGAGCATGTGGGGTAAGTTTATTTTGTAAATATGATGGGGTAATAAAAAAAAAGTAGGTCAGTTTCACCAAAATGCAAAATTAAATATCTTAATTTGTTAGATTTTCCATAGTTTTTCTTCGTTTATATTTGTTGTAATTACTAACCAATGTTATTTGTCTTCATTTTTATTTTTCATCATGCATCATAGGCATCTTGTTAGGAAGGTGTTGATTAGAGATTGGTTGCCAAAAACAGGGTTTACGATGGAGGAGTCAATTACACAAATGTAGCAAGAAAATGCCGTGGTTCAGGCAATGTCTTTGAAAACCGAGAAAACAAAAGGAGGCGTTTAAAAGAGAGGATGTATCTCCAATCTTCACTGAGCATGTGACCATGAATGTTCGTCGGAATAACCTCAAAGACTTGACTAGGATCGCGAACAGTGGGACTTAGACACTAGGGCATCTTCATCTTGAAAATGCACGGGGATATAGCTCACTTAATCGCCGTCAACGTGAGCGAACAATTGATTCAAGCCATGGTTCAATTCGGGACCCGACTTATCAATGTTTTACTTTCAACCAAGAAGATATGACTCCGACCATAGAAGAGTATGCCGCCTTGCTTCGCGTTGACAATGCACAATTCAGCAAGATATACGTGAAAGAGCCCAAACCAATGACCTTCAAGAAAAGGCTAATGAAGTTGATAGGAATGGCTGATACATGGGCTAAAAAACAGATAAAGAAAAAGAACGAAGTCGGTTGTATTCCATGGTTTTCTCTGCGAGACTTAGTTCAAAACCATCCGGATATTGTGAAGAGTGGATCTGTTTGCTTTAGCCATTTACGGATTAATTGTCTTCCCAAAAGTTATTGGGCATATAGAAGTTGCGATAGTGGATTTCTTTGAAAAGTTGAGGCAAGGAATCAACCCGAGTCCAACTATCTTAGTTGAGACTTTTAGATCTACAAATTGTTGTAGGAGAAAGGGGAAGGACGTTTTATCGGACATGTGCGACTACTTAATGTTTGGATTACGAGTCACTTATGGAAAGTGGAGCGACACCTTTCCACATGTTTCGAAAACATTCGCTCCTTTAGAAGCTTACCTTGAGAAAGATTGGCCGAAGGATGTCACCAAACAGCACTGGGGTTCAGTTTTTCAGAACCTCCGCGTCGAAAATATAACTTAGAGAGCACCATGGATCCGTTCTTTAGTTCTACAAATGCGGAAGCCAAGATTGGGTACCTTTACTCGGATTATGGGGAGGAGTTGGATATGCACCGTTAATGGTTCAAAGGTAGTTTGTTTCTGACAGTTCATACCAACTACCGGAGGATTAGCCACATCCGAGTTTGCTTTCGAATGAATGTTACATGAAAAAGTCCGAGATACTGCAAAGTCTTGGAAGGAAATCTACCTAATGGAGTTAGCTACAGATGCTGATACTATCACCAAGATTATAAAATATGGAGACAAAGGCAGTGAATAGTCAACAAACCTCACCAAAGGATTATACTTTCCGAGAATCCTTTCTCGGAAGAAATACTGTCTCGAGCTGGAAATAGCAAGACATGAATTTGAGCGTGAAAAGGCCAGTCGATTCACGGGTATTAGTTCTCTTCAAGAGGAAAATTACCATGAAGATAGATGTTCAAATTGAAAAATCGAGAAAGCGAGAAAGTCCGAAAAGAAGTTGAGATCATGAGAAATGACTTAAAGGATCTTCATTTGGAAAATAAAAATTGAGAGGTACCATAAAGAATAGCGAAATTTGGGCAAATCATCGACGGAATGGAAGGAAGAATTAAGCAACATCAAAGGTGGGATGAAATTACGAGAGGGAAAAGCGAATAAGGAAGAGGAAAAAAGCTGCTCATGCTATGATAGAGTTAAGGAAGAAGAATGTTGAATCTGGCTCGATTCTGCGAGAATTAATGACTAGTCGGTCTGACGTCCAAAGAAACTAAGAAGGAAAATACAAGATTTAGAAAATACATCGCAAGCTCATCGTGACACTTGGATACTCTCACAAAAGCCCTAGAAGAAAAGAATGGCCAGACATGATAGAGACATTTGTTACTTACGAAAGAGCTCTCCAAGAAAAGATATGTATCTTGGCGATTTGATTAATGAAATTTACAAGGCTGCTATGCAAATTGTGCAATTATCAGATGAAGCAGAAGATCTCAGTTACCAATTCCCTCCGAGACAAGGATCAAGCATGTCGAAATTCCTAGAGCGAGTAAAGAAACAAGGCGATGTGGCTAGGAAATTTGTGTAACTGGTAGATCAGAGATGGCAAAATGTTTTGTAATAGACTCTTTTGATTAATGAAATGCCTAAGTATGGGGCTATCTTGAAATCAACACCAAATTATTGCATATTTATTCATGACTAACATGCATTTTTCATTTATTCATTCATCCATCCATTGCATGTATATATCACTCTAATCATTCACTGAGGCTAAAACCATACAATCCATAGTTGCAGAAGGATCAAGAAATGAGGTTTGCAGGAGCCTCAGGTTGGGAGTTGGAATGAGAGCCCATAGCGTATCCTCCTTTGTCAAAGACATTGACATCTGCAGGAATGATGTATCCAAGGCAAGATAATGCACGAAGCACACTACCATTAATTGAAAGGGGTCTTCAGAACGTCAGTATAAATGTTATTGACAAAGGGGATGATGCAATTGAAGATGTTTCAATGATACGCCATTGTCCTCCTAGATTCATTTTGAACAATTGACTTGTCTTGTGGATCTTCTTGTAGTTTCTAAGTCCTCTCAGAGTAATGCTCAATGTTAACTCTCTTTTGTGTGCCCAAAGTAATAGTGGGATTCTTTGTGGAGAGCTTATGTTTGCTCTTTATCATTAATGGAGATACATTTTGTCATAGCCTTTTCATTCTTGTTAACTTCATAATTATTCCTTCTTCTCATGATTTATCGTTACATGTACCTCATGTCATGCCATAACATTATGTTTGTTTGGTTCTAATACTTTGATGCTCCTCTATAGTTTTCTTTTCCATTCACCTTTCAGTGCTTCGGATACCAACGACATGAACAATCCCGTTACAAGTCCTAAAATCGATTTTGAGAAAGCTATTTGTTTAGGAGAATTCAAAATGAGGAAAATGTTGAAGATTATGTATCGTCTTCTGACTTACTAAGGATGGTAGAATAAGAAGATAAATGATTTTACCCCATCAAGAATTTGTTGAGACAGTGAACTTGGGAAATGAAGAAAGAGACAAGAAGTGAAGATTGGGACCTCCATTTCGGATAACACCAAACATGATTTGATCGCTTGCTTCGTGAGTATAAAGATGTATTTGCATGGTCGTATCAAGACATGCCGAGTTGAAACGAGGATGTAGTGGTCCATAGACTCCAACGAAACCCGAATGCAAACCTATTCAATAGAAGTAGGAGACGAGATGAGACACGAAATGCTTTGATCTCGGCTTCCTACAAGTCTCTAAATACCTAGAATGGGTAGCTAACATAGTCCGATCTAGAAGAAAGCCGGTAAAGATGCGAATGTCGTGAGATTATCGCGATCTGAATCGAGCAAGTTCTAAAGATAATTTTCCTTGCCACACATCGACACGTTGGTGGATAACACAACAAAACATTCATTGTTTTCTTTCATGGATGGATTTTGGGTCTATAATCGGATAAAGATGGGCTCCGAGGATATGGAGAAAACTACCTTCAATGTGATGTGGGAACATTTTGCTACAAGGTGATGCTGTTCGGATTAAAAAGAATCTTTGGGAAACATATCGGAGGGCAATGGTAATGCTATTCCATGACATGATGCACAAAGAGATAGAAGTTTATGTTGATGATATGATTGCCAAATCTCGGGGAAAGAGAGCATATTGGGAACCTCAAGAAATTGTTCGAAGGACTAAGAAAGTTCCAATTGAAGCTTAATCCGACAAAGTGTACTTTCTGAGCTACCGAGAAAATTACTCTGGCTTCATTGTTAGTGAGAGAGGTATTGAGGTTGATCCGGATAAGATAAAAGCCATACAAGAATTACCACCTCCGTACATAAAAAAAAAAGTCAGAGGATTTTTAGGAAGGTTGAACTACATCGCTCGATTCATTGCTCAACTTACCAACCAGTGTGACCCAATTTTTTGACTCCTTCGAAAACATGATCCGGGAGAGTGAAACGATGAGTGCCAAGTGGCTTTTGACAAAATAAAGCAGATGTTGTCTAACCCTCGGTGCTAGTACCACCAACTCCCTAAGACCGTTAATATTGTATCTAACTGTGTTTGAAAATTCAATGGGTTGCATACTGGGGCAACATGATGAGTCGGGGAAAAGAGAAAGGGCGATCTACTACCTCAGCAAGAAGTTCATAGAATATGAAGCAAAGAACCCGTCAATTGAAAAATTACATTGTGCTTTAGTGCAGGTAGTTTGAAGGCTCAGACAATATATGTTGTATCATACGACGTGGTTAATTTCAAAGTGGACCTAATCAAATACATGATGGAATCACCGCACTTTCGGAAAGAATGGCACGATGGCGATCCTCTATATCGAGTACGACATTGTATATGTGAGTCAAAAGTCGATAAAGGGGGAGCGATAATGACTTCTTAGCAACTCGAACAACAGAGGAATACGAGCCATTGAGATTTGATTTCGGGACGAAGACTTGATGTGCATTACGGAAAAAAGTGTGAGTCGTCAAAAGAGAAATTATGGAAGATGAACTTTGATGGTGCATCAAATGCATTGGGGATGGGATTGGAGCGCGTCTTAGTGTCACCGTAAGGAACCATTATCCGCTTCACCGCCAGATTAAATTTCTTCTGTACCAATAACGTAAGCGGAATATGAGGCTTGCATCATGGGACTTATGCAGACTATTGAGCGAAACATCAAAATCTTAGAGGTGTCACGGGGACTCGGCGTTGGTGATTTACCAAATCCGTGGAGATTGGGAAGTGAGAGATTCAAATTGGTCAAATATCACGATCTAAATGGCGAGAGGTCAAAGAATTCAAAGAAGTGACTTTTAACTACTTCCCACGAGAAGAAAACCCGGTTGGTCGATGCCTTGGCCACCCCGGTTTCAATGTTCAAAGCAAATAGAGAAGCGGAAATAATGCCTCTCCAAATGAGCATATATGAGGTCCCTGCACATTGTTTTAGCATTGAAAAAAGAGAGCGGATGGGCGTGGTGGTTCCATGATATCTTAGAATATGTCAAGAATCAAAGGTATCCCAAGCAAGCAAATGAGAACGACAAAAGAATAATCGGAAGAATGGTGGTGGGATTTGTCCTGATGGGGATATCCTGTACAAAGAGGAAAAGATCAAGTGCTCACCGAGATGCGAGGATCTCTTGAAGCGGAAAAATACTTGAAGATGTCCATGAAGGAATTTGTGGGACGATGCCAATGGTTTCATTGTGGCCGAGCGGATCATGAGACTTCGGTTATTCTTGGTCGATGATGAAAAGCGAGCTGCATTAATTCACGCATGAAGGTGCCACAAATGTCAAATTCTGGCGATAAAATTCATGCGACCCCTTCGCCGCCATGTCATGACTTCTCGGTGGCCTTTTTCTATGTGGGGCATGGATGTTATAGGCCAATTTCTCCAAAAGCTTCTAATGGCCACCGGTTCATTTTGTGGTTATAGATTACTTCACAAAATGGGTAGAAGCCGCTTCATTTGCTAATGTGTGAAGACTGCGGCTTTAGGGTTCTTAAAAAGGAAATCATATGTCGTACTGCTGCTGCGAGAAAATTATTTGAGATAACGCTTTAAATCTGAACAACAAGATGATGAAAGAAGTGTGTGAGCGATTTCAAATAAAGCATCATAATTCTCACCCTATCGCCCAAAGATGAGCGGAGCGATAGAAAGCGGTAACAAAAATATTAAGAGGATTATTGGGAAAATGATCAAGACATATAAAGATTGGCACGAAGCTACCATTCGCTTTGTATGCATATCTGCATATCTGTGCGGACATCTACTGAGCAACTCCTTTCTCTGCGGTCTATGGAATGGAAAGCTGTCTTTGCCCATTGAAGTTGAGATCCCCTCTACGAGTCTTAATGGAGTCGAAACTAGAAGAATCGAGAATAGGTTCAAGCTTGATATGACCAACTAAATCTTATCGAAGAAAAACGCTTGAAGGCAATCATCACGAGATGGATGTACGAAGAGAATGATCACGGCTCATAACAAGGAAGTCGGCCAAGAGAATCCGCGAGGAAACTTGTACCGAGAAAGGTTCTCCCAATACAAAAGACTTTCGAGGAAAATGGGCACCAAATTGGGAAGGTCAGACGTCGTAAAAAAGCTTTCTCTGGTGGAGCTTTGATTCTCACCGAGATGGATGGGAAGGAGTTACCTAATCCAAGTTGAATTCAGGATCTAGTAAAAAAGTACTATGCCTAAACAAAAGAAAAAAAAGAAAAAAAGAAAAAGATCAAGATGAAAACTTCGAAAGAGCGTCTTGATAAAAAAAGAGATAAAAAAAGGAAAAAGAAGAAAAAGATCAATATGAAAACCGAAAAGAGGCGTCTTGATAAAAAAAAAATCAAGATGAAAACTCGAAAAAGCGTCTTGATAAACAAAAAGATTAGGATGAAAACTCGAAAGAGGCGTCCTAATGAAGGAGGTTCGGACAAAAGGAGCAAGGCGATTTGAACGGGAGTCATGTGGCGAGATTACAATATTTGAAGCGATTAGGAAGCTCGAAATCTTCTACACAAAAGCCGGTGCTCGAAGAGATCCGGGATGAAGAAATGTGGAGAAGTTCATGCGTTGAATATCTAGAGCATTTGTGACAATTGAATCTCGCTTTCCTTTCTTTATAATGTTTTCTTTATTGAGCTCTTCCTTGTCAATTTTCTTTGCTTATTGCTTTTGAAATAAATATGAATGTGAGGTATTTCTTTCGTACCTACTTTCCTATTTTCATGCATCTCATGTGTGGTTCGTCTAAATGATAAATAGTGAAATGACATACTCTAAACAAAAGGAATGTTGAGTATTACCGGATGAGAATTTGGTAAGTACAAGAGTCTCAAAGCAAGGACAAAGTTCAACAAGGGCAAAGAGTGATACACGAAACGCAGATTACTCGAGGATGGGTACAAAACACGAAGGGAAGTCAAGAATCGAAGCAATGAATCGCGTCATCATGAGAAATTCAGAACGAAAAGAGATATACTGACAAACAAGCCCAAGGCGTATGGCATAATCATGTAGGCATAAAAGCATTTAAGACCAAACATGTGCTTATCATGATAACATCATGCATGACATATAGAGGTATTCCAGTAAAGCAAAAGGTTTTGATGATAGCTGTACCGAACCAAGGACAAGGAAGACATTTGAGTTCCACGGATGATATGTTTTGAAATTCGATACTTTTTAATATTATTTCATTTTGTTTTCAAAAAATCAACTCATATGCGGATAGGTGAGTTGAGCCTCGAGTCACACGTTGAGGTATTTTTCAATTTTGTTTTTCAAAATCAACTCATATTATGCGAGAGGTGAGTTGAGCCTCGAGTCTGCACTTGAGGTATTTTTCAATTTCTGTTTTCAAAAAATCAACTCATATTGCGAGAGGTGAGTTGAGCCTCCAGTCACATCACTGAGGTATTTTTCAATTTTTTGTTTTTCAAAAAATCAACTCATATTGCAGAGAGGTGAGTTGAGCCTCAGGTCACTGTTGAGGTATTTTTCAATTTCGTTTTTCAAAATCAACTCATATTACGAGAGGTGAGTTGAGCCTCGAGTCCTGCTGAGGTATTTTCAATTTCTATTTTCAAAAAATCAACTCATATTGCGAGAGGTGAGTTGAGCCTCGAGTCACACTGAGGTATTTTTCAATTTTTGTTTTCAAAAAATTAACTCATATTGCGAGAGATGAGTTGAGCCTCAAGTCATGCTTGTGAGGTATTTTTCAATTTCGTTTATTCAAAATCAACTCATATGCGAGGAGGTGAGTTGAGCCTCGAGTCACACGCCGAGGTTTTTTTAATTGCATTTTTCAAAAAATCAACTCATATTGCGAGAGGTGAGTTGAGCCTCGGTCACACGCCGAGGTATTTTTAATTTTTGTTTTCAAAAAATCAACTCATATTGCGAGAGGTGAGTTGAGCCTCGAGTCACACGCAGGGGTATTTTTCAATTCGTTTTTCAAAATCAACTCATATTGCGAGAGGTGAGTTGAGCCTCAGTCACACGCCGAGGTATTTTTCAATTTTCGTTTTTCAAAATCAACTCATAATCCGGAGGTGAGTTGAGCCTCGTGTCACACGCTAGGTATTTTTCAATTTACGCTTTTCAAAAATCAACTCATAATGCGAGAGGTGAGTTGAGCCTCGGGTCATCGCTGGCAGAGGTATTTTTCAATTTTGTTTTCAAAAATCAACTCATATTCGAGAGGTGAGTTGAGCCTGTCATCACGCGCTAAGGTATTTTTCAATTTTAGTTTTTCAAAATCAACTCATATTCAGAGAGGTGGAGTTGAGCCTTGGAGTCTACACGGGTATTTTTCAATTTACATTTTTCAAAAATCAACTCATAATCGCAGAGGTGAGTTGAGCCCCTCAGGTCACACGCCAAGGTATTTTTCAATTCACATTTTTCAAAAATCAGCTCATAATGCGAGAGGTGAGTTGAGCCTCGGTCCACGCCAGGTATTTTTCAATTCTCTTTTTTCAAAAATCAACTCATATTATGGAGGTGAGTTGAGCCTCAGTCACACGCCGAGGTATTTTTCAATTTTAGTTTTCAAAATCAACTCATTATGCACCAATTGAGTTGAGCCTTGGAGTCACACGCCGAGGTATTTTTCAATTTACATTTTCAAAAATCAACTCATAATGCGAGAGGTGAGTTGAGCCTCAGGTCACTGCGTCGAGGTATTTTTCAATTGCATTTTCAAAAATCAACTCATATTGTGAGAGGTGAGTTGAGCCTCAGAATCTGTGTTGAGATATTTTCAATTCTGTTTTTCAAAAATCAACTCATAATCACGAGAAGTGGGTTGAGCCTCAGGTCACACTGTTGAGGTATTTTCAATTTACATTTTCAAAAATCAACTCATAATCACGAGAGGTGAGTTGAGCCTCGGGTCACACGCAGGTATTTTTAATTTCGTTTTCAAAAATCAACTCGCATTCATAATCGAGAGGTAAGGCCTTTCTTGGAGGAGCTTTGATACTAGCAGAGATGGACGGCAAAAGTCTACCAAATCAATTAATGCAGACTCGATCAAAAGTACTTGGCTTGAAAGTGGACCAAGATGAAAACCCACAAAGGGCATCTTGCGTTCAAAAAACGGAGAGGTCAAAGTGAAAACCCATGAAAGTGCTTTGAGACCAAAGGGCTTTGAGTTGAAAACCCAAAAGGACGGCTCAAATTATGATCAACTCATGAGGGGCATCTGATGGTTTCGCTATACTTGAATTAACAATGAGGAGATATGTTACGTCTTGGGGCATCTACAAAGTACCATGGATCTTCTGACAAATGTTGAACTCAGTGGTCTTGAAAGTACATCTGAAAAAGCTCGGATTGTGATATCAAGGGCATCAATACCATTCTTACTCATATTGCACCTTAATGGAATTTGTTTTCCTTGTTCAACCCATTCTTCACGGGTTTTATCCGAATAAATTTTAGTTTTATTCATTTCTATAGTTTTGTTTCAAGCATTTTTATTTGAAATAATGATTACTGAACTAATAATACTTTCACAAAAGAAGTTTTATGCACTACTCTGAAAGTTTCTAAAAAATACAAGAATCCGAAACAAGACAATGGTTTAGAACTAACCAGGCTTAAAAGGGCTCAGAGACTTGAGATAAGGGTTTAAGTAGTGACGACATCTTCAGATTAGTTGTTAGAAGTGTCAATGAGCGGAGAAGACATCGTCGGGGTCACCTTAATAAGCGACAAGCAATAATAGCCCAAGTGTTAAAATGGATCATTCTCATGGCATTTTGCATCCATTCATAACATTCATGATACATATGGTTGGAGCATCTTTCATGACATCCTAATCATTTGACATATGCATAGACCCATGAAATCACTTCTACGGTGGGTTCCCAGGAGGATAATGTGGCAAAGTTGATGGGAGTTCTGAAGAGTACAAATCTTATCTCTCTTGGCGGGTAGAGTAGATCGAAAGACCAAGCCTTATCTTCACCGGCGGAGTGGAGGCGGGCTAAAGATAGTAGATCCTATCTCCACCGGCGGAGTGGAGCGGATTGAAGATAACAGATCTTATCTCTCTGAGACGCAGTAAAGCGGATCGAAAAATCAAGCCTTATCTTCACCGGCGAGAGTGGAAGCGAGCTAAAGACAAGAGATCCTATCTCCACTAAGCGAGAGTGGAGCGGATTGAAGATAATGATCTTATCTCTCTCGGCGAGGTAGTAGCGATCGAAAGACCAAGCCTTATCTTTATTGGCGAGAGTGGAGTAGGCTAAAGATAGTAGATCCTATCTCCACCGGCGAGGTGGGCGGATTGAAGATAACAGATCTTATCTCTCTGGCGAGTGGAGCAGATCAAAAGATGAAGCCTTATCTTCACCGAGCATGAGTGGAGTAGGCTAAAGACGATGAATCCTATCTCCATTGGCGAGTGGGCGGATTGAAGATAAGATCTTATCTCTCTGGCGGGAGTAAGCAGATCAAAGATCAAGCCTTATCTCCACTGGCGAGAGTGGGCGAGGCTAAATATAGTGATCCTATCTCCTTTGGGCGAGAGTGGGCGGATTGAAGATAATGAGATCTTATCTCTTGGCGGAGTAGAGCGGATCGAAGGCTAAAAGCCTTATCTCCACCGAGCAGTGGAGCGGCTAAAGATAGTAAGTCTTCTCTCCATGTATCGGTAATGGGCGATGAAGAATATAGATTTTATCTCTCTGGCGGGAGTAGCGGATCGAAAGATCGAAACCTTATCTCCACTGGCGGAGTGGAGCGGTGAAGATCTGAGATCTTATCTCCAGCTGGCGAGAGTGGAGCAGATCGAAAGTGCAGGTCTTATCTTCATGTATCGACAATGGAGCGGTGAAGAATCAGATCTTATCCCACTAAGTAGGAGTGGAGCAGATCGAAGATAGCAGATCCTATCTCCACTGAACAGGAGTGGAGCAGGTCGAAACAAATTCTATACCTCTGGAATGCAGTGGGTGGAATAAAGCTACCTGAAAAAAGGGAAGCATCAAGAAGTCAAGATCGAACAAGATGGGGCAAATTGGTCCTTTTAAAGTCTTTGCTCTATTCTCGTTGCACTACAATGAGCAAAGAGGGGCAGCTGTAAGGCCCAATTTTGCGGCCCAATACCAATTAACCAAATCGAGAAAAATAAGAGCCCAAATCTTGACCGAAACCTATCAAACCTAACATAGAAAACAAATTGAAAACCTAGCCAACTACCGGTACCGCCATTGCTTTCCTCATGCCTTTGCCTCTCCGCCCACCACGCTCTCCGTGGCGTGCCTCATCCACTACGTTTCCATGTAGCTACGAAATAGGAAAAATTCGGTTGTAAGATGGCTATAAAAGCCAAACCTGAGCATGTAAAAGAGGTTTTTACGATTTTGATACAAATACGAGAGTAAATAAGTCTTTTAGGAAATCAATACAACAAAATCAAGAAAAGGTTTTCGTTTTTTCCTTTTCGTTCTTTTATTTGAATCATTACTTAGGTATAGTTTTTTCCCTCGTTTCTATTTTTTCTCTTTTCAAAAAAAACCCGTTTGATATAATAGATTTACAAAAGAGAAGAAACTTACAGACCTTCGTTCTTGTGGGTGACCGGCCGCTGATCGGGGTTAAAACTTGATGATTGAGGGATAAAAGGGCTTTAGGCCCTAGAAATCAAGAAAAGCAGGAGGGGTTCTGGTTTTTTGCTTGTGAAACAGAGGGGAGAATGAAGGGAGACATGTCTTTTGGGTTTCTTTTTAAAAAATTTTTTGGTAGCTTTTAGGGGGTAAAGGCCCCACGTGGTCACTTGCTTTTGCAGGTGAATTAATGCAATTCCACCCTTAATGGGTAAATTACGCCTTTGGTCCTCCGTCTTACGCCTGAGTTTTAATTTCATCCTATTTCCAGTTTTAATTTCTTTTGAATTTACCCCAGAATCTTGCTCTCCACTGTAATTAGGTCCTTATTCAAACGCACTGTTTCCAAGACGGGATTAATTGCCGCTTTGACCCCGCTAAGTTGCGCGTGTTTGGCAATTTAGTCCTTTATTTTTCTTTTATTTTGAATTCGGCCCCAAATCTTTGATTTTGATCCGATTTAGCCCCTCTTTATTATTTTACCATTAAACTGATTGTTTTAAATTTTTTTTTACTATTTGTTTAAATGTATATTATTATTACAATTATATTCTTTCTATTATATTTAATATTATTATTATCTTCATTTTTATATTATTATTTTCTTTATTTTAAACTTATTGTTAATATTTTTTTATCGATATTTTTAAATCTACTAGTACTATCCTTATTTTTTTCCTCATCGTATATATTATATCTAATATTTCTATTTTCATTATTATTTTTTGTTATTATTATTTTTAAATATTATTTTATTATTTTTGTTATTATAACTCTTCCTTTAGTTTTACCATTACTACTTTAATTCTATTATCGTTATTAATACTTATTTGCATATATATTAATCTATTTCTATTATTTTATTTCATTATTATTTTTAATATGGTTACCGTTACTTTATTATGGATATCATTGTTTTACCTTTTTTCATTTTTCATTATTCTTTAAAATATTACTACTACTATTTTGTTGTTTTGGTTAGGTATTTTATTGATAATTTACTTTGTTATTACTATTACATTTGTTTTTCGGCATATTTTATCATCAATATTGTTTTTACTATTATTAGTTTATTGGTCTATGTTGTTTTGTTTAATTGTTGTTACTATTCTACTATCATATTTTTATTTTAGTTTTATACTACCTTTTTACTATATTTTAGTTTCATTAGTAGTATTATTATTACCAATTATTTTATTTGTCATATACTTTTTACTTTGTAATATTATTGTTTTTCCTTTTTTTTTTTGAATCTATTACTCTCCTTACTATTATCGTGTTCCTATTTTAATATTAGTATCTTGCTTTTTTTTTTATAAAAGGGTTTTACAAAGGTAATATTTTGTGTTTGGAAGTTAGAAATCGTGCTCAATCGTCTTTGGCCTTGATTTTATCGTCCGTCTAGATCACTAAATATCCTTTAAAGATTTCAATCGTATTTTTTGAAATAAGGCAATGTTTCGTGTTTGGAAGTTCAAGAAATTAAGCCCAATCGTCTTTGGTTTCGATTTTACATTCATCTAAACAACTAGATATCCTTCATGATTTTTTTTTATTGTATTTCTTAAATAAATTAAAGGCAATATTTCATGATTGGAAATCCAAGGAATCGTACCCAATCGTCTTTGGGTTTGGTTTTTAGTTTAGCCAAATAGTGAAATACCCTTTTCAAATTGCAATACATGTATTTTGGAAATCATGAAATGATCTTGGTATCGAGGATTTGAAACATCGTGTCCTATCGTGCTGGATGTGGTATGTCACCTTTTCAGGACAAGAGAATTTCGATATCCAATTCGAGTTTTCCAAACATTTTTTAAAGATTCATATTTTAAAATTTTTTTTATTTATGATATTAAGGACATTAATCAATCAATACGGTACCAATTTTGGGCGTTGCGAGGGTGCTAATCCTTCCTCGTGCGTAACCGACTCCCGAGCCCGTTTTCTTAAAATTCGCAGACCAAAATGTTTTCAAAAGTGGCCCAATCACACTTCAAAAAAGGATTGGTGGCGACTCCGTTTTTCTTTTTAAGGTCGGCCCATTTTCCAAAAAAAATGGTTCCGACACCAATATTTGAAAAAGTTATCAATATTTTGGTCTTTACAAAACGTGGGATTTTTAAAAACAATGAGCAGTTATTAATGTTTAGGTTAAGTTTGATTCATAATATTTAAAATTATAGTTTATAAAAGAAATTTCAAAAACTTTTTAAAAATGATAATTTTAAGTCTGCGTTGAATTCTATAAAAAAATATTAGTAGTCAAAATTGAGTATGTATAAATTCAAGCCACAAAACTAAGAGACATAATGTCTCCTATGTCTCTTGACAAACGAAAATGGGATGTTAAAACCTTGAATGACATCCTTGGTGGGGAAATTAGTTTGACCTGTTGATGAAGGGTCTCCTCATTAACGATGATGATGTCCTTTAGAAGTTGAACCCTACATGGAAGTATTATGTCAAGACATGATACAATATGCTCAATCTTATTGCTTAGCACAACACCAATTCTTATTAGGTAAGGTATAGAAAACTTTGGGACAAAATATCGTAACTCGAAATTCCATTTAAAAAAATTATTATTTTTTAAGGGTGTGAAGAATTTTATTTATATCAAGGTTTTAAAATTCTAAAATAAATATATTTGTTTGGGTAAATATTTAAAAGAATTTTAAAATTTCTAAGTAATTTCAAGAAATTTAATTTTTTAAAATTTTATTTAATTATAATTTCTATTTTAAAAATTTATTTTATTAACATATTGAATATTTTTATATTATTTATTTTTAATAAAATTATTTTTCAATTTGTAACATTTCATTAACTTATTTTTTTTTCTAAATCAATTATTTATCCAACGTATGCAAGTAATTCAAATTGCATACTCAATAGATGAGATGTTTTGTTGAAGCTAAGAACAATGTTGTAGTTAGGATGGGAAAATGGAAAGACGGGTAAAACCAATTAGCCTACCACTTAATTTATTTGTTTATTCATAAATAATACATTATTTTAAAATTTTCTTAAAATTAAATTCATATCATTATAAACTACTACCAAGTCTTCATATGCACTAGCTTGCTATTGTTACCCCAAAAAATCAAATTAGTTATTTACAACTACTTTCTTATTATATTTTCCAAGTATAATTATTAGGCTTAACTTAAACTACACAATTTTTTCTATTTAAGTATCTATTTTTTTTTTGGGTCAAAGTAGGTTTTACAGTTTTATTTCGTTATTATTTTAATTCGACTCTTAATTCTTGTTAAAATTATTTGAACCAATTAAAGTATGACATATAATTTTTAATTAAATAAAATTAAAATTTGAATACTATACAAATCCAATATTTTAGCAAATAATCTCCAAAATCCATGTGTAAAATAAAATACCCAAATACAAAAACCCATAAACAGCCCCGCATGTCCTTGACGTGGGAAAAACAAAAACCTTATAATCTTATCTTTTCAGTATTAAGAATTTGAAAGAGGAAAGGGGAAAAAAAAAAAATAAACTTAAAATGCGAAACAACACAAAAATTGGTGTTTGTTTTAATGGCAAATAAGATGAGGCTTAAATATTGGCACTTCTGTGGTTTGTTTTGATGGGAGAAATTTTAAGGTTAAATTTATGTTGAGAGAGAGGGAGATATTTTTAATTTATTTTTATTTAATATTAACTTTAAATATTTTTATTTAATTTAAAGTATCTTATCTCATATTTTGATTGATTCAAAAAATTTTTGACGGAAGTTAACAGTTAGACTTAAAGTGATAACGAAATAAAATTTTAAATACTTTGACACAAAAAAATTTTAAGTATCTACACAAGATGTAGACCTATTCATGGGCTGGGTCGAGTCCGACGAAAATTTGGAGGCTTTGAACAAAAAAAAAAAAGCTTGAAAAATAGGTTTAGATAAAAAAAATAAAGCTCGTTTAAAAAAAATAGGCCGGATCTCAGATAAGGTATTTTTGCCTAGGCTCAGCCCAAATTCACAAAAGGACAAAAAATTACTGTTGCCTTTTGCTGTTTTAATATTATTTTCTTCTTGTTTTCTCTCTATTTTGTTATCATTTTATTATTATGTTATTACTATTTTGTTGTTATTGTTAGATATTATATAACACTTTATTATTAATTTTGTTATTATTTTAGAGACAAGTTATTTAAGTATACATATTTTTAAAATTTAAGTTAAAAGATATTTATTAATAAAATAATTATAATATAAGATTTTATAGGATAAATAAATTAAATGATGACAAGTGCATGGTGATGATAATATACAAATGTAAAATAAATATGTGTACAATTGTAATATATGTATTTGTTATTAAATAGATATTTATTATAATTATTATTATAGTTTTATATTAAATTATGATTGTTATTATTAAAATAAATTAGAATGAAAGGCAATTATATAATTATTAATGGTACATGTGTAACATATATGTTTATACATTTGTAAGTTATTTATATATTTTCTTATATAATAAGAAAAGATATTTATTAATTAGTATTATTATTATAACATTATTATAATAAAATAAAGAATAAAAGAAATAGAATATAAAGGGAATGAAAAAAAGAAAAACAAATGGAAGAAAAGAAGCAGAGAACAATTCGAAGCAGGGCGAAAGAAATAAGGAGAGAAAAAAGAAGAAGGAAAAACTAGTGTTTTAAGGTTTGGAATTTTAATAGGTAAGTCAATCAAGCCCTTTTTACTTAACTTTGATGTTTTAGAAGCTTTAGTACAAAGTTTTGTTGAAATTAAGTTGAGGTTTTGAAAGTTCTTAGGTTTTTGAACATAGTTCATGTTGAACAAAATGATGAATTAGGGGTTTAATTGAATGAATTTCAATTTAGATTTGATAAAGGGATTAAATTGAAAAGTAAGCCATAAGTTTTGCATAGTAGGGACTAAATTGAAAGAATTTAAAAATTAGAGATTTATGATGAAATTTTGATAGATATGTATAAGTTTGGTTGAAATTTGAATGGAAATAAAGTATGAATTGAGTTAGAAAAGTAGATAAATCTAGTTAAGACCAAATTGGAATTAAAGTATAAATTGGATAGAAATTCAATTAATTGTTATAAATTAGTGCGAAATTAATAATTTAATTATTATTATTTTCGTAGCTAGCAAAGAACCCGAGGCATCGGCATCGAAAGGAAAAGAAAAGGTTATCGAGGAGTAATCGAGCAAATCACAGTTTGTATTACTATAATTCAAATCTATTTATTATTAATTGTTATATTTTAATTAAAATGCATGGTAGATAAATTTAGGAAAGTAATTGAAATAATGATATTGATTTGAATGAAATTGATTTAAAATGTTTATGGATATTGAAATTGAATGTGAACAAATTGGAAATTAAAAGTGATTTGAATTGAATGAAGAAATTATGTGATTATTTGAAATGTATATTAATTAAAAAGTGATTAGTGATTTGAACTTGATTGGAAAAAGAATCGAAAATTTTAATTGAATAAAAGTGAATTAAATTATGAATATGGTGAATATGTGAATTGTGTATTGATTGAAAAGTGAACTGAATTGAATTGTGAATTTACTGGATATTGTTATGTGAACTGCATTGAACTGTGAAATTACTGAAGTAATGAATTACTGCAATACTGTGAAACTGATTGAAATAAGGAAATTATAATTGATACTAAACTAAAATGGAAATTGTACTGAAAAGTGAATTAAATACCCTATTAACTAGTCGGGCTAGTCGAATATAGTTGGCATGCCATAGGATATGGAAAGAGTATGAGTTTTTGCAAGCATCTTGATCGAGCACTTATGTGCCAATTCTTCATTCATATTCGATTTGACACTTTGTTTGTTGAATATTGTTATCATTCTTTATTCTGATTCAAGACTTTGTGTGTTGAATATCATTCTTTATTCTGATTCTTGATCGAGTACTATGAACTGTTTTAGGCACAATGTCTTTGTCTTGGTATGTTTGGGTTGGAATCCGTGTATCCGTTGAAGTCTGGGTTTGTTAATACGGTGAATAACTAAATTGAAACAATTAAATAAATTTGATTGATCGTACTATTAAAAAAATATGAGAAAGAAATTATGAGTTGAATTGTGAATGGAATTAAGATGTGAGATTTGAAGCTTGAATTTAAGGTTCATGAATTTGCTAAAGTGTCGAATTATTGATATTGAAATCAGTTGAATAAATGAAATGAGAAAATCGAATGAATTGATCGATTGAACTATTGAAAGTATGAGAAAGTGAAATTATGAATTGAAATTGAGATATCGAAATAAGAAGTGAAAATAGAATGAATTGGAAATAATGAAATAGTGTATGAGTTAATTGAATATAATCTTGTGAATTAATTATAATTATTTTTATCAAAAATTTTGAATAGAAATAGGAAAAATTAAGTAGTATCCGTTTTTATGTTCAAATATAATAGTAATTAGCCAAGAATTACTTTGGCACCAAATATAATATTCATATATCAGGTTCCTTGAGTCGAACATGATATAGGGGTGTTACATTGGTGGGTCGGGCTGAGCTCAAATTTTAACATTTTTATCTAAATTGAGTTTGAGGAAATTTTAAGCCCATTTTTTTGATTGGGCCAAACCCAAACCTAACAAACAAATCTAAAATTTTGATTGGACCTGATCTAACTAATGAACACCTCTAACAGGATACCTAATTATTATAATAATTTATATGATTCCTTATCATTTTGTAGATAACTTTTGGAAATTCTAAAAATTTCTTGAATTTGATCATTAGTTGTTGATGATTTTGATAGATATGTTCTCATATTTGGGTTGTCATCCAAATTTCTCTTTTACCCATTTGCACAAGTTAAAAAGAAGAATCCTTTTCATTCCCTATTGCTTTTGCAATTTTACATATGAAATCCATGTGTTGTTTCACATTTAAAGAAGAAATAGGGCAATATGAGCCCAAGAGAGCCATGCAGGTTACTGTATCCCAACTATTGGTAGCAATCTAAAACTAGGAGATACTATTCCAAGCAAAAGTTGGAACAATGTTGAGTACTTTTCACAAATAAAAAGTGATGGCCTTAGGTGTAAAGAATTGATTCATTAAAGCTATTTTAGGAATATTAAACAAAGATAAAATAAAAATCAAATTAAGCACATCATGCCCCCATGAAAGCCAATCTGCTAGACTTAATACAAACCCACATACTCAACTCCCATTGTTGTTGTTGTTTTGTTTTTAAAAAAAAAATTGTCTCTTTGCCACTTCATCTTCTTCCCCAAGCTTTCCTTCCATCTATTTCCTCTGCCGGAAACTCAACAAAATTTCAACTTGTTCTGAGTGATGATGGGTGTGATCTGCCGCTGTTCCCACACATCCCATATCACTGAAATCATCATCACCAGCTTCTTTCGCCACAAGCCTTAAACAAGTGAAGTGAAGAATTTCATATTCTTTGAAACAAAGAAACCCACCTATCCAGAGTGGCCTTCTTTTCCCCTTTTAATCTTGTTGGGTCTTCTTCTGACGATGTTGATGATAATGATGAAGCTGATATTTTGAAAAAAAAAAAAAAAAACAGCAAGATCGATCCTTTAGCTTGAAAATTTTAATGGCGAGTGGGAGGGTCTATCGTAGTAATACTAGTGCTGATGCTGCTTCTAATGATCTCTCTGTTTTGCTTCAAAGTCAATGGGTTCCTTCCTCTTCTGAGCCTCTTGATACCCTTTTCATTCCAGGCTCTTCTCCTTCTCCTTTTCTTGGTATTCTCTCCGTCTTTTTTTTTTTTAAATTTTATTCTCATCCTTTCTTTGTGATCTGAAAAATGATGGGCCAGTTTCAGGTACAAGATCGATGGTAAGCTTCCAAGGCGTTGACCGAAGAAGATCATATTTTAGGACGTTTGATGGAGAAGAGAAGGTGGAGGAGGATATAGAAGAGTATTTACATCGATCTGAAAAGAAGAGACGGCTCACGGTTGACCAAGTCCAGTTTCTAGAGAAAAATTTCGAGGCGGAGAACAAGCTTGAACCCGATAGGAAAGTTCAGCTGGCTAAAGACCTTGGGCTCCAATCACGACAAGTTGCCATATGGTTTCAGAACCGCAGGGCTCGATGGAAGACCAAGCAGCTTGAGAAAGACTATGACAGTTTGCAAGCCAGCTATAATAGCCTCAAGGCTGACTATGACAATCTCGTCAAGGAGACTGACAAACTAAAAGAAGAGGTAATTAATTAGCTACAAAATTCCATATAGTCAATAATGAAGTCAATTTTCATGTTTAAATATTTCAGGTTGTTCAGCTCACGGACAAGTTACTCTTGGAAGGGAAAGAGAAGGGAGAATCGGAGCTTCCTGATGCGAAAACATCGTCGCAAGGGCTACCATCAGAGGCTGCCGAGGGGGAAGAGTCTAAGGTTGTGCCAGTGGTGTCTGCCAAAAGCGATTACACTGAAGGGGTTCATTCTTCAGCACTCTTGGAGGGTGCTGGTTCATCTTATCCATTTGAACCAGACCAGTCTGATTTATCACAAGATGAGGAAGACAACTTGAGTAAGGGCCTCTTACATCTTCCTTCATTCGTCTTCCCTAAACTCCAAGACATCGATTACTCCGACCCGCCTGCAGGTTCCTGTAATTTTGGACTCCCTCTTGATGATCATGCCTTTTGATCTTGGGCTTACTGAGTTCCTGTATTTATAATCTCTCTTGTTTAAGTTTGTTTTGTAGTAGCAATTATAAGTAAGCAATAAAAACTCAATGAATGGCATTGAAATGCAAATGTGTTGGTGTTTGTTTGTGGTTGGAAATGGTTGTTTTTTGTCCCCTTGTGTAATCTTAGTTTGCTTTGGGGGGATTCTTACTTCTTAGAGTTGGATAAGCTTCAATTCCCCAGGAATGTAATTAAATAACATCTTTTCTGATAAGGTTCTTAGAAATGTTATACAATCCATTGCAGCTTCTTTTATGCTTTATTCATTCATTATGGGATCATAAATATAGAGATTCGCTTATTGAATGCAGGCATTTGACCCTTTGCATATCCAAAATTCAATGAGATCAGATCAAACATAACAGTTAGCAGGCTTTGAATTGCTAATACAGCTATCTCACTGAAAGCTGAAAAAAGTAGTATTTTCCGTGATGTGAAAACCCATGAGAATGCCTTTGATTGACACTTTCTGTATAAATTCTTCATCTACAGTTTCAGTAACTTTCATGGTGGAGCTGCTTTAATGTTGAACAACAGTATGTTGCTTTACTTCCATTTGACATATTTCCTTGGAATTGGCTTCACAAAAGGAGATTTGGAATTTTATTATTCCGTATTAGTGGGATGAACAATTGAGTGGGAACCACTCCATGTGTGAGGTGCTACCATTCCTTCAAACTTCATTGCCTTTGCATTTTAGATTTTAGATGCAATTTTGGTTTGTGATTCTTTTTTTTTTTTTTTTTTTTTGGGTCACTATTCTTTTGCCAGTGAAATCTGCAAAGTATTTATACTTTCAACCACACACAAATGAGACTACTAATAAAAACCCAGAGAAGCTAACAGGGAAGATGTTTTACACTGCTTTGAAGAACCAACTCCTGGTGCCTGGGTGCTGCTTAAGAATGACTTGCTGTGTTCTGATTCTTGTAGTAGTAAATTAGATTGAGTTCCTTTCTTTTATTATATATATATAAAAAAAAAAAAAAAAAAACAAAGGTCAAACCAGTGTGCTTTCTAAACCTTAGATTCAACTGCTTGAATTGTGTTATCCAGTGAAAATACACATTTTCTTAAGTGCCCCGTCGATCAAAATTAGAAGCCGAACGGAGAAAATGGATAGTTGATATTGATGATGATGCTTTTGTCACGATGCTATTCGCGGCCCGTGACAGATTCACTTATACTTTGCAAGACTTGTTATTTTAGCAATCTAAGGGCCAGGGGCAACCCCAAACTGATTTCACCTTAAAAATTTATGTTATTTAACCAAAAAATTGAACACACGTGCAATATACCACCACTCTAAACCCAGTTTTATATGGAGTAATTCAACTAGTTGAACCAAATTTGTGAATCAAAACTTAATTTCAACCTTGTTCAATTTTATTTTTAAAAATTGGGTTTTATATCAGATAAAATTAAAACTCGGTACGAGAAATGAAATTTTATAGAAAACAAGCTCTTGAATTTAATTAATTAAAACATGAGGGAAGCAAATTCAATATTTTTAATAAAATTCGAATTTCGCATATATAGTTTACACATGTTTCATGCTAGTGTAAAATAGTCAATTGACTTGAGAACAATTTGCAAAGTCTCTCTCTCAAAATTCAAATTTTAAATACCCATTGAGTTTATTTTAAACTCAAAATATAATTTATATTTTATCATTTTAAATCACTAAATATTATTTTCCCCATTTTTAAGGGCCAAAATTCATATTAATTTATAATTTTATTATTTTGAATTATCATTTTAAAATTTTGGGTGTACCTCTCCCCAAATTAATTTATTAATTTTTTCGCCAAGTCCCTTTTCTAAGTTTGATCAAATTTTCTTTTCTTTTTTTAATAATAAAACTCCGTCGAGTCAATAGTTACTCAAGTTTAGTTGAGTGTATGGCGGTTGATTGGCCTAAGTAATTGATGACTCGTTTTCATCAACGCGGAACTCACGTTTTTTGATCATATTATCAAGAAGGCCCATTGATGAGGCTTATGTTAAACACATTCATGTTTTGTTGTTAGCGTTTTATTTCGGATGATGAGCCCAAACCAAATATTCTTGAAATTTTAACTCCATTCTACTGGAGTTGTTATAATTTTTCAAACAAGTTTATAACTTGAATTATGCATACAGCAATATTAGGTATAATTCATTATACGTATTGCAAAGTCAGAATAATTTTGTAGATGAAATTTTAGATAAAATTTTAATTTTTAAATATAATTTTAGGGACTATATCTTTATAATTTTTTTAAAAATTTTAAATAATTAAATTAAATTTTTCACCCCTGATAATTTTAGGGGTTAAAGTATAACTTAAATTATATAATATCAAAACCACGTTGAATTTATCGAGAGAGAGAGTTAACAATAGACCTGGTCTAATCACTTAAATTTATATTTAATAATAATTTTAACTATATTTTATTTTTAAACAATTAAACTAGTTTTCGACCAACAATAACCAAAGACTAGACAAAAATACCTCGAATTAAATTTAATTATATAAGAGATGTGGTCGAGGTGTATATTAAATTTGTAATATAAATTAATAAATTAATAATTAGTTAAAATATGTATTCATTAATTAATTAAAAATGTGATGAATACGTAAATATTTCAGTACAAAGTTCACCCATATAAATTTTGTAAATAGAAAAATTGTGTTTGTATAGGTATAACATAATTCTGCTCTTCAAAATTATATATTTTGAAAGTTTATATTACCCACCCGCATAAAATTTTAAATTTCAACTCTAATATTTAATTTTTGACTTTGATCGTAAATTTATTAATTTTAGATATTTATAAAATATGATATAGTAAAATATAATTAAATTAGTTTGCCTACATGTGCCATGCACATTTTTTTTGTATTTAATAAATTCATACTGTTTTTCATAGATATTATGGAACTACACAATATATATTTGAAATTAAAACATATTAATTGATAATCAAATAATAAAAATACTACATGATTTTAGTAAACTTTAGTTATGTTTTTTTATTAATAAGAAAAATTGTCTCATTTTATGATTTACATATTCATAAAATCATGAAAGATCGAAGTTGAAATATGAAATTATATCATTTAAAGAAAATCATGCCGCAAGTCATTTCTCATAGTTGTCGGCTTTCACCCTACAAAACCTCATCCGTTCCTCCTTTCTTCTAACTTAAAATCAACTCAAACTCTTGAGATCTCCAACATGTTTAACGCACAATTTAACTAATATGTATTTTTTTTTTTTAAGAATTTGAAATAAAAAATTAAAAAAAAGAAAATTTTTATTCAGAGTGAACAATGATGAAAAACAACCAATTTTATCATCATCGCGGTGGGTGTTGTAGTCCTCATTTCATCATCATCTTCATAATAGGTAAAAGGAAAAAAAAAAAAGGGATTATAATATATATATAATTTGGTTGAAAATATAATGAAAACGTATTTTATTAAAAAATAAAACTAATAAAAGAATAAAATATTTGAATTAAATTTTCGAATATTTTATTGGTTTTGACCGATTCACTGGTTTCCTGATTCAAACTTTGATAGTTCCAAAAGCTAACAATATCAGATTAAAATAGAATATGTGGTAATTGTACGTGAAATATCTTACAAATAAAATTCCAAACTACTGGGAATTATTAATTGTTACATCCAATGAAAATTAATAAAGAATTAAGTTTTTATAGTAACTTTAGCTTCATAATCTGGGCAAATATCCCAAAAATACAAAAAAATACAAAATTACCGGAAGGACGGGTTTCAAAAATATTGACCGAAGGGCAATTTCAAAAAAAGCGCTTCCACGTCGGTAGCGTTTTTGAAAAATCGACCTAAAGCGCGTCCGGAGGAGCTTTAGGCCCACGTCGCCAAAGCGCCCTCGTGGGCCGCTTTAGCCGACGTGGCTTAAAGCGCTCTCCGTGGACGCGCTTTAGCTAATCTTTCCCAGTCCACTTGCAATGTGAAAATGAATTAATTTTTGGACAAGAGTCTCCGGCAAAATAATTTTGAGGAGCGTTTGAAACAAACCGTGGCAAACGCTCTCACGTGGGCGCGCTTTTGCTCTGATGGTCTCCGCAAAATTATTTTGAGAGACGTTCGAACAAACCGTGGCCAAAAACGCTTCAAATAGGTGCACTATTACGGAGAGCGGTGAAAAGCGCTCCACGTGGGCGCTTACTTTTGCTCTGATGCAGCGCTGCAAAATTAGGCTATCAATCGCCAAATTGCATTCTCGGTTAGCGAAAGCATTCAAGCAAAAAGAAAAAAAACCGAAAATGAGTGAACGTATTAATAGTGTTATTTACTACGATGGTGAAGTCGTGACACGAAAATGGTGTTGTTTTCTTATCGAGAACACAATAGCGATTGAGTTTTAATCAAACGTCGATTTGGTGGAACTTCAAAAAAATTAGGCGTAAATATTCGAACAACGCCAATGAAAGTTCGATCTATTAAGTATAGATTTTGCGCTTGATCGATCCGGTGAGATATGACGATTCGACATCAAAGGTCCCGGGCCTTGAGGCAATGGTGGAGAATCATTTTGTCGATGGATCGCCCTATCTCGAGTTATATGTAAATTTTCATCTCCAAGTGATCCGGCTGCGACCTCAACATCTAGTATCGTTCGAGGGAATACACGACCCAGTGTCGACACTCTGTAAGTGGGAGGCAAAACACGAAGTGCGGGTGTGCGGTGGTAGTATGGAAAACATAACCCCGCGACCACTCGGTTGGTGGATGGGACATGCATATTCGTCAATCGGCGTCGGATGGCAATCGCATTGGGGGCGTCATCAACTTCTAGTGGATGGCAATCCACATACGATTGGAATCTTTACGAAAGATGTTTAAGGAGGGATGATGTATTACCGAGCGGCATCCACCAAATGTGAGGGCCCTCGTTTGTTGCGAGTTATAGAGGATCGGACAATGAATCGATGTGGATCCACCTCGGGAGCCGGGCTGACGGTGCGAAGTTGGACTATTCTCGAGCCGAGCCGTTCCAATTGTACTGAAGATGTTGAGGCGGTTCGGACGAAGAAGAAGAAGATCCGCTATTCAGGCATACTGCCTCCAGCACATGCATAATGTCGATCTATCTCAAGATGATGCATTGGAGTTTCTGAACTACCACCCGACGTGACCGTACAAATTCTTCGTTGGATTCGGACCAATTAGAAGTTGGTAACGGTTTTCAACAAGAACACTTTTCTTGGTGCATTGAAACAATACTGACATCGAGAACAGGGTTAACTACACCATGGTTAAATCAAAGCTCGATAGATGCGAGGCGAAGTGTCTTTGTGCAAGGCGGCACATGTGCATGGAAAATCATGGCGTCGTTGAGGAAAAGGACGGGGATGTGGGAGGTGAAGAAGTACAAAGGTCTGCATACATGTCTTACCGGTACAGTACCACTATGTGTTCAATGATTTCGAATAACACTAATATTATGTAATGTTGCATTATTTAACGTGCTTCGTTGTGGTGTAACACAAGATCATCCGAGGATGGATTCGGACATGTTGGTGATTTAATAATCCCGACGGTGAAGGCCGATCCCAAAACTACGGTCTTACCTTAATTGGCAATATTCGTAGCCAAATGGGGTACGCCCTCTTACGAAAGGCTTGGATAGCCAAGCGAGGCGTTGGAAAAGTTGCACGCGTCGGTGGGGCGCTTCATATAATGAAGTGTGGCGATGGTGTAAGTGCTAGAGATATGTCCCGAGCGACAATGTACATTGAAAGCGGACCGCGTACTACAATGATCGTCTGCTCCGTGGATGCGCGGTGTTCAAGCGTCTGCTCGGACATTTAAGCAATGCGAGATGCTTTTACATCTGCAAGCCATTGGTACAAATTGATGGTACCTTCATGTATGGTAGATATACGCGCCGGCTATTGCTAGTGTGACACAAGGCGGTGTGGGAGAATCCTTCCGATTGCGTTAGCAATAACACCGAAGTCGGTGATGGTGGGACTTCTTCCTATCTAGGTTAAGGAGGCATGTCCGCCTCAACGACATATCGTTATATCGATCGGGGCCCTAGAATACTTGCGGCAATAGAACAGCGAGGGAAGCATGTGGCATCGCACACACCATCGATATTGCACGAGGCATGTGGCATCCAACTACTATGGGCAACACCGATCTAAAAATGAAAGCAGCAAGTGACCGATATGGGTATGAAATTTCTATTAATATAATTTCTTTTGAAATTTTCGATTTATTCGCAATTTGAATAGTGGTATGTAATATTCGATATCAACGTATATTGGCGGTGCGAGATCAATAAAGGCCGTTTTCACGAGATGTTGGCCACTTTGCTTGCGAAGATAACGCAGAAAGCGCGGACTACTATGCAATATTCCTTTTGAGCAGTGGACACAAGCATATAATGACTACCTACGATATGGTCATATGACCACAAACTGGCCGAATGCATAAATTACGTGCTAAAGGAACCCGTCATCTGCCGATTCTGGGTTTTGGGAGACATATTTTCGTTTAAGCGGACTATTTCCGAAGAAGCGGCGAGTTATCGAGGCGAATACAAGGAGGCCATGTATGGAGCCCGAAGGTCTTGCAAGAAATTAACCGTGGGAAGGCACGGGCGAACACTATGCACACAGTTTGTCACGATCGCGATAGCCTATGGTTTCGTGTCACGAGTTTGATGAGATCGAGCCAAGGTATTGTTGGCGGGCATTATCGTACACTTGACAAATAGGACATCTGTTGTGGGATATTTGATGCACCGTTACCCATGTGCTCATGTACTTGCGACTTGTCATAATCTTCGCCTTGACCCATGAGCTATGTCGACAAGTCTACAAATTAGAAAACATGTACAACGTGTGGAACACGTATTCCCACCGATCCAGATGAACGTAAGTGGCCATCGGTATCGCTTGCCGTATAAGTTTTTGCTTGGATAGAAATTGAGACGCAAACCAAAAGGTCGACCTTCCTCGACTAGAATACGCAACAATATGGATATCAGAACCGACCAACCAAAGTCGACGGTGCGGGTGGTGTAGGAACCCGACCATACATCTCGCTCGTGTCCAAATCGGACTAGTTGACCGTGTTCTTAGCTTGTTTGTCTCTTCTTTGGCTATGTAATATACTGTTTTTGGAGGAAAAGCGGTGAACTTTTGTACAATAACTCAATTTATTAAATATAAGATAATTAATATTAAATTACAAACACAAATAATAAAACAACGTATATTGGCGAGTGCGAGATCAATACAAAAAAATTAAATTACAAAAAAATTAAATAAATAAAAAAATTATATTACAAAAATAAAAATCAAATTGTATTAAATATATTACAACTTAATTACAAAAAAAAAATAAACCAAACATATTTTTTCAAAGTTATTAAAATTAAATAAATAAAAAATTAAATAAAAAAACAAACTCAATTTTTATAATATATATTACAACTTAATTACAAAAATTAAACCTTAATTACAAAAAAATTAAACTCAAATTATAAATTAATTTACAATTACTCAAATTATGGGGTTTAGGGTTTAGTGCGGATGTCGGTGGGAACCCGGTGCCACCGAGGCGATCGTGATTCTGTGCTGGATTCCTCCTTCTTCTAGCTTCCGTGAGGTTGTGGAACCTCGAGGCGGGAATCCGTCCTCCCGTGGAGTGCAGTTACAGGTGTTGCGATGATAACCCACCTTGATAAAATAATGACCCCAGGTGTTTGCATAAACCACGGCGGGGACCGGCATCCCGTCTGGTGAAGAGTGCAGTAGAAAAAATCTGCTCCCAAGCGACACCTCCTCTAATCCCACACCCGATGTCGGCCTCACGATCGGTGGCTAAAAGAGTTGTCGAGACGGACTCGAACCCGACCATGGATTCCAACACAGGGGACTAGAAAAAGGAAACATATATGGGTTAGGAGGATACATGTAAGGCGGTGGTACGCCACCTGCATAAATGTGAATGCTGTGTTATCGGTGTTGTCACCGAACCGATGGGCCGGTGATTGTATAAGTGTTGTTGATGGGCCCGGTGTTGTATAAGTGCTGTTGATGGGCCGATGATGTATAGGCGCCATTGATGGGCCCGGTGTTTGTGTGGTATTTATTTTTGGGCCGTCTCATCACCCTTCTCCTTGGATGTAAAGGGCTGACGTTCCTTCGCTCGCGAATTTGCGTCGCCTCTCTTGACCGACAACAGATCTGACTTGCCATGGATTCTAAACCATGGCATGTACTCAAGACGCACGCTAACTTCGGGAACTACGATCGGTTCCGGTTAGGTAAAAAGTCATCTGGTTCTCCCACTTCTCGATATGTTCGACCAAAATATTGGCCAATCCGTATCTTTGCCGCCAGTAAGTCCACTTGTGCTCATCATCGAGCACCTCGAGAATACAGGAATCGGTTGTCGACATCCAAATTGCCGCAGAACCCGATCCGACCGGTGCATCTCCGCGGTCGCGTAGGTGATTAGCGGGACCTTAACGTGCCAACTGTTCGGATTTTGGAGGAACTCTCTGGAATTCTTGCCGAATTTCGGGATCCTCATCGGTGTCCATTGAAACTATATTAACATTACCAAAATATTAGTTATATACATAAATACTAAATTATAATAACGAAATTGACACTTACTTGTGATTCCGACTGTTGTTCCAATAGGGTAGTATATCCTCGGCGGTCGGTATTCCAACATGACTTCTCGGATGGTTCCACCTAATTAAATAAACTCTTAGCATGCAATTATACTATAAATCTCGACATAATTGAAAAATATAATATTAAATTTACCTCGTTATCAATGGGAATGAATATGGTCGGTCGAAGTCGAGGGCGTAAAAATGGAAATCGAAACCATGCCCATGATTAGCAGTAGTGATAGGCAACCTCCGATTTTTGCTTTATCCAAGACGTCGCCCAAGCATCTCCCGATACAACCTCGATAGACAGCAGACCCCAACCGAATTCACCTACCGCTCTGAAATCAACAAGTTTGAGAGCCATCTCGGTGGACGAGGTTTCTAGAGCGTCCGCATCGGATAGCCTCCAATTATCTCAAGTATGTATGCCGTGCATACCGTATTCTTTCATCTTGATCGATTCTTCATTCGGTGCGGGAATGTCCGTAACCAAACCATATCGATCCGACCTCCTTGCAATTTATCCGGAATGGCACCCGAGAGCTCGTAGCATACTGCCATCAATCGTGAGATATTACGGTCCGGTGACTACCGACCGAATCACCCAGAATCCCAACTATAATCGCACATCTTCTAAGGTGATGCTACACTCTCGCATGGCGGATGGAAAGTGTCGTCTCGGTCTCCACCTCTCTATCAACGCTTATTAAAACCGGGTCCAACTTGAACCCCTACTATCGTGGCCACGTGCAAAAACCGCTTCCATAAATAATTCTCGATCAATGGTGATGGGGGACCGGGCATGTTGCGAATATAACATTGCAACACCGATCTACGATTTGTTTAAAAATAATAAAATTCAAAATTAATTAAAATTGCATAATTAAAAAATTTAATAATATTGAAAATTAAAATTCAAACTTACCATTCTCAATTCTTTGGGCGCCAATGTGATTCTTTGTCTGGCGATGTAAATCTCCGACCATTGTACTCGATAAAAATTTTTTAATTTTCCAAAAAATAAATATATTAAAAAATTATAAAGGGCTTTTTTAAATGGTAGAAGATTATTTGAAATTTAAGAGTAAATTTCAAGGGCTTTGAGAGAAACTTGAGAGCAAATTGAGAGAAAATTGAGAGAAAATGAGAAAGGATTGAAGTGTGAAAAAAATGAAGGGTTGGGGGTATTTATAGTTTTTTTTTTTCGTTGGTTTTTGACCGTTAGGGTCCAACGGTCACATTTTTTTTTTTGATTCTTGCGGCTAAAGCGCGTCACGGAGGCGCTTTAGGCCACGTCACCAAAGCGGCGTCCACGTAGCTTTTAGTACGCGATAACTAAAGCGCCTCCGTGAACGCTTTTAGCCGATTTAAAAAACGCGGCGTGGAAGCGCTTTTTGAAATTGCCCTTCCGTCAATATTTTGAAACCCATCCTTTCCGGTAATTTTTGTATTTTTTGGTATTTTTGGGATATTTGCCTCATAATTTTTTTAAAAATGAAAATTATGGTTATTATGGATTAGTTGTATAGTAAAATCAGATGTAACTTTTTGTTGTTGTTAGAATATAGATTATTTTATAGAAAACATTATATGGATGAATTCAGGGTGGATCTAGAAGTTGGCAAAGACTTTGGGTTTCCTTAAAATGGAATTTTTAAAGCTTTTTACAGTTTATAAAATTTTAAATTAATAATAATAAAATTTTATTTTGACCTCTAAAAATAATAAAATTTATTTTAATCCTCTAAAATTATAAAAATATAAAATATTAAGATAACAAAATTACGTCTTTATTATTATAAAAATATATAATTTAATTTAAGTTCCGTGCGCAGACTAAATGAATCATTGAAAAAGCCAATAATATTGCCATAATGGACCTCCCATGGTCCTTATTATAATAACGTGAACGTGCTTGCATGGATGATGGATGATATCCCTTAGTTTACAAAGTTAAACCTATTCATTTGGGCTGGACATTGAAGTCCATTTCCGGCCTCTTTGATTTTTCAATTGCATGCAATTGTCGGGTGAACCCATAAATATCTATTTTAATCGCTTGTTTAGTTTAGGGTTCAAACCAATTTACATTAAAGTTCGATTAGTCAAATTTGTTTATATAAGCATGTTAGGAAGGTAAAACTCGAATTTCATTTTAATCTGTGACAAAAATAAAATAAAATCAAATAATAAAATAATTATTTTCTACTTTTTTTTATAATTAGATAATTAAAAAGAAATATTCGTAATTGAGTGAGTACTAAAAGCAGTCTTCGAAATACTAAAAGGATAAACTTTTGTAACCCAAATGAGATAGAAAGTAAAGAGATAGACAGTGATTCAGTCTTCAACAGGGGACCATTTTCCTTCTCATACAATTATCATACTGAAATTTTGGTAGAGATGACCAAACCATATGGATTTTGAATCCCACCGCTTCGATAGGAGTGGATAGGATGAAAATAAATAAACTCGAATTTCACGTGTTTCGACTCAATCCAATCTATTAAGGTTGAAAATTTTTTCTTCAAAATAGACAGAGTGAAATTACAAAAATAATTGAATTAATTTGATACTAATTTTAATTGTGAAATTATTAAAATATTCTTATTTTAAGGGGTAATTAATATTATTAGAAAAATATTTTTATATTTTTATATAATTTTCAAATAAAAAAGTTTGAAAAATATTATTTAAGAATTGAATATAACAATAACAAATTCATAGAAAATTGTCACTCTATTAAAACCGTTTTTTAGTATATTTACGTAATATAAAATAGTTTCGTTGATCGAGAATGTGATAAGTGGAGTATACATTAAATTTGCAAGTATCAACTTTAAATGTTTTTAGTGCGTTTCCTTTGTTTAGTCAGTGTTGCTCATCCCCACCTCGACTTTTCCTTTTTCTATTTTGGTCTCATCTAGTCGTACAATTCAAGGTTGTGAAGTCTCATAACTTCTTTGCTTCTCTCTACAGTCTTCCCTTGCACATAATTTCTTATTTCTGAACTAAAAAGTTATTGCTCTAAACTCAAAATTGTAACTGGCTTCCGTTTGTTTTGCCAAATAAATGTTTTATGTGACTTAGTTTCTAAGTAAAAAGCAATTTTATTTTCTTTAAAATAAAATTAAAATAATTAAATTAAATTGAGGTCAGGCCAAATTGAGTTAGGTCTATTATTAAAATTTTAATTTGAGACGGATTTTTTTAAGAATTAGAGTGTGATTAAGCTCAGTGCAGATTAGTAAAGCTTCAGGTCGAGAATGGGGTGGGCAAAAATTTGCCCCACCTTGCCTTCTTTCCATTAGACCTATTCATGAGTTGGGCTGGGTTTGAGGTCAGGTTTTACTAAAATTTTAGACTCGTTTGATAGGCTTAGGCTTGACCCATATAAAAATGCTAAAACCTAAGTCTTGCTCGGCCCGCCCAAATTAATTTTTTATATAATTTTTAAAAAATATAATACATTAAAGATACTAAAAATATTAAAATAAATGTTTCCTAACAAATTGAATATAAATTAAAAAAATATTCATACTTAAATAACATTAAGATAGGTGTAACTTAACAAGCAAATGCTTATAAAATAGTAACAAAATTAACAACAAAACAAGAGTTCTACAATGTAACACCCCTTATCCGTATTCAACGCCGGAACAGGACTTGAGGCATTACCGAACTTTATCACAAACAATCATACAAATCGAGTTATAAATTTGCGTCCAAATTAAAACCATTCATATTCAATTATAAAAGTCCCTAATACGAGCCTACGAGGCCCAATACATGCTTTGGTAGTGGTCTGGGACTAAACCGAGAACGCAGGGAATTTTTATAAAACCTAGAAATTTTTGCTAGAAACAGGAGTCACATGCCTGTGTGGTTTTGGGACACGCCCGTGTGGGCAGGCTGTGTGGTCACACATGCCCGTGTCCCTAACTCGTGTAACTTTCTGACTTACAATGCATAAACAAATTGAAGTCACATGCCCGTGTGCTAGGCCGTGTGGTGAATTAAATTCTCAAAAATTAAGTGTAGACTTCACACGGCCACCATACGCCCGTGTTTGAGGCCGTGTCCTTCACACGACTGAGACACACGCCTTGTCTCAATCTGAGCATTCTGTTTCTCAAAATTAAGGTGCAAGGGACACGCGGCCAAAACACATGCCCGTGGGATAGACCGTGTGTCACACACGACCTAGACACATGCCGTGTGTCTACTCGTGTGGACAAAATAAGGCTATTTACCCAGTCATTTGCCACCCTCATTTGCACACACTTGTACACAACTTCAATGGCATAATTCATAGCACAAACAAGCAACCAATACCATCCTAACGAGGCTTAAACTGTAACACCTCGTACCCATATTTGACATCGGAACAGGGTACGAGGCATTACCGGACATAAACACAAACAAATGTACATTTCCAAGTCAGAAATTCGCGTTCAAATTAAAACCATTCACATTCAATCAAAAGTTCCTAATATGGGCCTACGAGGCCCAAAACATGGATCGAAAGTGGTTAAAACTAAACCAACAATGTTGGAAACTTTTGGAAAACTTAGAAAAAATTTTCATGTAAAAGGGATCACATGTCCATGTGGGTTCGAAACACGCCCGTGTGACCCTAAGACACGCTCGTGCTTCAGGCCTTGTTAAAAGTAAGGAGCTTTCTGTTTATGACGTCATCATCAAATTGAGGTCACACGGCCAAACCACAAGCCCGTGTGCTTAGGCCGTGTGATCGATTAAATTTTCATAATTCTTTTCATAAAATATGTGCAGACTTGATACGGCCAGGGCACATGCCCGTGTTCGAGGCCGTGCCGTCCACATGGCTGAGACACAAGCCCGTGTCTCTGCCCGTGTGCTCATTACTGAACATTCTATTTTGCAACCATTAAAGTACAGGGGACACACGACTGAAACACATGTCCGTGAGGCAGACCTTGTGTCGCACATGACCTAGACACACGCCCGTGTGTTCGCCCGTGTGGACGAAAATTGGCCATTTTAGACGATTTTTCTCACCCATACACCATTAACCTGCACTTAACACTTTCATATACCAATATAGTCAAAACCAATCAACCAAATCCAAACCAAAACATGCATCACTTACATATATTCTAACATATTCATCACACTAGGTTATAATACATATTTTATCATTCAAGTCATACCATTACTATTCAATCTATATCATTTTCATTAAACTCCTATACATGCCAAATAAATCAAAAGGTAATTAACAAAAGCTACCAGAAATAATCTGGATAGTGTGATCCTTCATGTTGATCCGATCCTCTGTATCTATGTCAATCTACAAGAACATTAAACACACGAATGTAAGCTTATGAAAGCTTAGTAAGCTCATAGGCATAGAAAATAATTCTTACCGAACATCTTATAACAATCATACAATATATAATTTCACTAATTCTTCTTGTCAATCACAAAATCAATGATAAAATTCACTTGATTGAGCTCAACATCAATAATTAATCAATTTCAATCTCTTGAGTCCATTTATCGCTTACTTTTCTTAATCAAATTAAGGAACGGTTCAAAATTGAGTACTTCGTTTTCACAATGTCATAGTATAACTATAGCCTTGCACATAGTCACATATTACACACCGAAGCCATAGCCCAGCTATGGTCTTACACGGAAGCACATACCACACCAATGCCATATCCTAGATATGGTCTTATACGGAAATCACATATCACACTGATGCCATATCCCAGATATGGTCTTATATGAAAATCACATATCACATATTGCCATGGTCCAACTATGGTCTTTTCCGTCATTGTGTATTAGTCATTGAACGAAAGTACTCAATCCGATGTTCCACTAAATTAGAACTTTTATTCAAACATTCATACTTTCACAATTATCTCAGTTTAATAACATTCATGTACAACAACATACCATAAAATTCATGACATTTTCATAACAATTCATTAAATTTAGCCATATGAACTTACCTGGGCTAATTTGCAAAAGTCGTAGAAATTCAGGGACTATTCTGATAATTTTTTCTTTCCACGATTCACTTCAGGTTCTTGATTTATAATTATAAAATCATTTATTCATTATCATTTTTTTCAATTTCACTCTAATTCATAATTTATGCCCTTTAATTTTTAGAATTACACTTCCACCCCAAACTTCAAAATTTTTATAATTTAGTCCCTATTCAATTAACCCCTCAGTTGGGCTAATTTTTCTCAATTAACACTCTACCTAAACATTATAAGCTATGTCACAACTATTGAAATTTAGAATTTCCACACAAAAACCTAATTTCAAATTCTTTCACAATTAGGTCCTAAATATCAATTTATATTCAATTCATTCAATAAAATCATCATATAATAAATTAAACTTCAAACTCATGTTAATTCATCATAAAATTCTAGCACTCATCCATGGTAACTTTCAAAATTATCCATGGAATCAAAAACTAATGAATTAATTAGTATGATCTAGTTGTAAAAGTCTCAAAAACACAAAAATTTCAAGAAATAATTAAAAATTGAACATACAAGTTGTTTATCATTTCAATAGCTGAGAATCCCATGAAAAAGCTTTATACTTACAGTCTCATTGTTCAGTTACCTAATACATATTTACTTATTCAGTACTTAATGTGCAGAGCTGAAATACTTACCGTGATGCTAAGTAACTACTTGTAACACCCCTAACCCGTATCTATCGTCGGAACCGGATTATGAAGCATTACCAAAATTTACAAATCAAACAAACAAAAATTTAAAACATTTCATATCATATAATATTCAAGTCAGAAACTAATTAAAATCATACATACCGTCCCTTATTCGAGCTCTCGAGGCCCAAAATACGCGTTAGAAACAAGTTGGGACTAATCAAAAACTCTGAAAATTTTTCGAAATACATTAAATTTTTTCAAAGCTGCAGGGCTCACATGACCAAGAGTCACGCCTATGTCTTCGTGTGTGGGTATTCGAAATAAGGACACACGACCGTGTCCCAGCCCGTGTTCGTGTCCATGTAACTCCCTAATTTGGGTCACACGGCCAAGCCACACGCTCGTGTGTCTGGTCGTGTGGACCTAAAAGGTGCCTTAAATAACCAAATTACCATTTTCTACATGCTCGGGCATTAAACAACCTAATAACCATTTGTTTAACCTGTTCAAAATATGATCAAACACATTCAAAACATGTCAAAACAATCATCCTAGGTGGCTAACCAATGTACCCTCATTGGTACCACATTTATATCATCAATTCATATCACCAAAGCATCATTCAAATCCAAATTATTAACAAACCAAATTCAATCCATTTTGCCTAGTTCATAAGCAATTAAACACCAACTTAAATTCACATGCACATATTTAGATTTTGTTCAATTTACCGTGCCATAATATGACTTCAAAAACAAACACATGTTTATATATACATACCAAACCAATATTAAACTTATAACCTCATTTACAATCAATCCAAGAAATAAATATTATTTAAACACCCTAGAAACATGCCGACACAAAAGATAAACATCACCATATTTGAGTTCGGAATCGTTGTTGGATGTTGAATCGACGATCAAAAGCGAAGTACCTAATCTACGCACAGAAAACAAAACCGTACGCTAAGTAAAACTCAATGGTATTTCTATAATCCGAATATTAAAGACAAGATAATATAATATGCACATATTAATTATAAGCACAATTGAATATTTAAAACCACATTTATTCATAAAATGGCATTAGCCATTCAATACTCAAATCATAAATACATCATTTTATATCATACTCAATTCCATCACTTGCAATATAATAGCTTTTCACAATTTGATCCACATATCATTTAAACAATAACATTATCCATTCCATATCCAATTCATAAATACATAAATCATGTATCTCATTTTCATGTTTCAGTTCACTATCCCATTTTCAATTCACATACAATATCATCCAATATCATTCATAATATCGTTTTATTTAATTACCCCTATTAACACGACTCGAACTCGGATAGATACACGGATCCAACCAACACACTAGTTTGGCACCCAGTGCTTCATCAGATAATTCGAAGTAATATGCGCCGAGCGCTATATAAATTTGAAACCCATTGTCTCATCGATTAAACCGAAGTAAATTGGCACCCAGTGCCTCATCGACTCAAGGTCGAAGAAATCCCTGAACTTTTCCTATCTTATGGCATGCCATTTATATCCGACTCAACCTGATACAATTAATAGGGTTCCAATTCACTTTCCAAATACAACCAATATCCAATTATCATATTTGCACATATATATTCATAATATATATATATATATATATATATATATCAATTCAATCCAATTTAATAAACTTTAAATCAATTCAATAGTCAATGTGCCAAATATTCACCTCAACCACTTACCATTTACATTAAATCAAAATACAACAATTAACAACTAAGTTCGGGTTATAGAAATACAAACCAGGAATTTTGAGCTATTCGACGTCGATTTTATCCTTCCCTTTTTTAGTCGAAGATTCGATACGACGTTAGCTACGAATTAAAACAATTAAAATTCATCAATATAACATAATTCAATTTCATATTGAATATTTAAATTTTGACTCAATATTTGCCTAAATTTGAATTTAGTCCCTAAACCGAGACTAACTTTAATCTTCACATTTAATTCTATATTTTCATACAAATTCCAATTTAAACTAAATATAACTCCCTATTTTCACTTATATCCCTAAATTTTAATTTTTTCATAATTTAGTCCCTATTACTCAAAATTTACAATTTATTCAACAATTTAATCTTTTTTCATTTCTAGCTTAAAAATCTATCAATTTAATCCCTAATACTAAAACTATTCAACATTAACAACCTTTAAAAACTCAATCAATGCTAAAATTTCAACATGGGTCGGGTAATACTTAACACCGAATTTCAAAAACATAAAAATTACAAGAAAAAAGGACTAAATTGACTAACCAATTAACTTTGTAAATTTGAAACCCCTAAGGCCGTGCGTCTGCATCTTTTCTTCTTCTCTTTTCTTTCTTTCTAATTTGGTTTTGCTTTTGTCTTTTATTACTTTTTCTTTTACTTATTTGTTTCATTATAATTATAATATATATATATATATATTCTTAACAATTAAGATAACCAATTATAATATATATTTTAACTTTAATATTTACTAATACCGTCCACTTAATAGAATAATGTATAATTGCTTCTTTAGTCCCTTTAATTATTCTTTAATCTATAATTCAACTTTCACCCTATATACGCTTTAGTCCTTAAACTTAATTACTTTTAATTTAAGCAAATTTACTTAACTGAAACCTAATTAATTACACAACTAGCTTCGTAAATATTTATTAAAAATATTTACTAGTCCAATTTACAAGAACGGAGTCCCGGGAATACACTTCTTTTTTTATTTAATTTGGTCCTTTTTAATTAATTAACTATCGAAACGTTAAAATTTCTTAACGAAACTTTAATACCACCTTAATGGTACTCCGTAAATATTTTTATAAATATTTACAACTCAGTTTCTAAAAATAAGGTCCTGATACCTCATTTTCTAAAACCACTTGAACTTAATAATCACTTATATAACATAAATTATCAAATCAAAAACCTTTTTAAAATCACACTTATCTCATAAATATTAAATAATAATTATGAACTTCCTCGTCGAATTTGGTGACCCCAAAATCACTATTTTCGACACCACTGAAAAACGGGCTGTTACTCTACTAATCATAAAAGAATCTTAGCCTCTAAATCATTGAGGTAGGATACATTTAGATTTAAGGAAGGTTTCAGTAGACACCACTTAAGGAAAAGAAGGAAGAACCCCTTTTCAAAACACACTCTCACATATAAATATGATTCATCTTGCTTTAACAAGTGTCGTCGCTATTAGAATTTGTCTTCTTATTGGCCTACAGTTTTCGAGAAAAATATAAATAAGTTCCCTTCGTCAAACTTATCAGGTTAAAATATACATTTGGTTTCTAACCAAATTACTTTAAGTCTAACTAACACAACATTCCATACAAATCAAGCTTACTATACCTTTAGCTAATACTTATCTCATATTTCACTTTTTATCCATTAACACGAATGTCTCCTTAAATGAACCCATTTGATCAATTGATTTTTATAGGACATTTCATATATAATGGTTACGAGCTTTAATCCATGACTTATAACACATCCATACATAAAACATATCAATGAAACCTATACCTAATCAACAATATAAGCTAAAAAAAAAAAAAGGATAAATAAACAAACAAGAAAATAAAAAAGAAAAAGAACAACAAAGATGCAATAAAGTAAGGGGAGACTTTGTCCAAGTGGTCCAACATTCAACCCTTCATATACTATCGAAGTGGTTCAAATTGAAGTTAGGCTGTGATGGGCCCGTCGACTATCATTAAAAAAGATAATATAAATTACATCAGTTTTTTTCTATTATATAATTTCATATAATAAATTTTATTTCATGTAATTATACATATAAAAGTTGGAATGTAGACGTAGAAATTTTATTTTGATTCAAATATATAAATCTAAATGAATAAATGCTTTAGTTTATTTTTATATTTAATAAATAAAATTATTTATGTATTTAATATGTAAATATAAAATTCTATTATATTAATAATGATCATGATAATTTGTGAAAATCAATTAAATTTTATATATAATATTCACTAAAATCAAAGTTTATATTATAACATTAAATATTGGTTGGTTTGAAATTTTATCTTTATAAATAATAATTTAACAAAATTCATTGTGTGCCAAAAGCTTTTTAGCTCAAATCCTAAGACTAAGATATGGTAGATACTTTTAAATTTTTTTTTCAACTTTATGTTGTGTTGTTAAGAGCAAATAAGAAAAATAAAAATATGAACCAAAAATAGACCAAGTAAATGGAAAAAATAAGCTTACAAACGCTTAGGAAAGAAATATTGATAACTCTTGAAACCACTCATCCAACTTTTAGGGGAAAAGATTGAATAAAACTGTGACGTCACGTCATCTGTATCTCTTTTCAATAGATTTATGTCACATCAGTATTTTTATCTTGAATTTCAGCATTTTTATCTTAAAAAATCAAATCTAAATTAAAATCTTAAAATTCAAGATAAAATGCTGAAATTCAAGTTAAAATGTTGATGTGGCGTAAATCTATTGGAAAGAAATACAGATGACGTGACGTCACTATTTCATTCAATCCTTTCTCAACTTCCAGATATCTAGATAACTAGTTTCTGCATTTTTCCAATCTTTTATACTTCAATAAAACGAATAAAACATTCAATATTTGTCATTATTTCGGTGGTTAGTGCAACTCAAACACAATTTGGTTTAGACTTTTAAGTTGAAAAAAAGGCCATTGAAATTGAATATGTTTGTCTTTTCCTCTCAAGGCCATCTGGTAAAAAAGCAGAAGAGAAGTCGGAAAAGAAAATCTCAGAGTTTAATTTATTTAATATTGTGGGGGGTAAATTTTAAAATCATATATTCACTTTTATTTTATCTGTAATATGACACATAAACTTTGGTTTTTTTATAATTGTATCTATAAAATTTTAATTTGAGTTTAATTTTAGTAAATTAACGTTATTGTTGTTTATTCTATGTCATGTTATAACAAGATTGTTTCTCCATTTGGGTCATTGACTTAGGCCTTGAATAGAGCTGAGTTCGGTTCACCTGAATGTAGCATATTTGACAAAATTAGAAGCATGGATCGACTAGGTAATAAGACTCCCAACCAAATTGCTTGAAATGATTGAATAACCATGAATGTTTTATTATTAAAATGTTAATTTTAAAGATAAATATCAATTTTATTCAAGAGTGTTTTTTCAATGATTTATTTGCCAATTTAAAGGAGCTTCTCTTGCTATTATAATAGCGTATAAATAGGCTTTATTCTCTCCTGGTAAATCACGAGAGAGAGAGGGAGCTGGAAGATCTTCACTTTCTTGAGTTTTTTTATTACAAGCTTTTGTTTCTTTTCGGTGTTGAGACTAGCTTTTGAAGTGTCTTTGTCGACAACTTTACTGTATTTTCTTGTGATTATTTTGTGACACTCTTCTAGGTATTATTTGAATAAGTTTATCGGTCGTATTGTAAGATATTTGGGTGAATGACTTGTGATAATTGAGGTCAATATTAGGCTGCAATTATTTCTTTGTGTAATGGTAAATTAGACTTAAGCTAATAAATGATTCAAATAATTGTTGAATAAAATCATTCACTGCATTAACAAAGATTAATTGTATTTAATTATTTTCTACTCTATTTTTTCACTATTTATTTTTGTTTTAACGGTTGTTACAATGGACGTTTAGTTAATTTATCATATCGAGACTAATTAATGTTGAATAATAAATCCAATTATTAGTGTCCGTATACTTAAAATGAAGTGATGTTACATGTAATTATATCAGAATTTTTGTGTAATATGAATATATCCCTGATATTTATCACATCGAGGTAGGAAATTTTGGTAGGGTGGGTCTCTTGCGTTGCCAATCAGAAGCAAGAACAATGTGACCAGTAAAGTTTTGGAGACCACCACTTGTTTGGCTCTCTAAATCATTCAGCTGAGCTATGTTCACACTAAAGGTATCATACGTGCAATTAATGTTATAAATGAGATGGTAGCATCTTGTTTAGCAAACAGTGGAAAAAGATGGATGACAGGATGAACAAGAGTGACAAAGAAGCAATGGAGAAGGAGAAAGCTATCGTCGCAACAGATGATGAGCCTGAAATCAACTACAGAGGATGGAAAGCCATGCCATTTATTATAGGTAACTTTGGAACAAATGCTTGTTTGGTTTTGATTTTTTGCCTTGGTTTTTTGAGGTGTATGATTCATGGCAGGGAATGAAACCTTTGAGAAACTGGGAGCCATTGGTACCTTAGCCAACTTGTTGATCTACCTCACTACTGTCTTCAACTTGAAGAGTATTACAGCTGCAACTATGATTAATGTCTTCAATGGCACTACAAATTTTGGAACCCTGGTCGGAGCTTTCCTCTGTGATACTTACTTCGGCCGCTACAAAACCTTGGGATTTGCTACAGCTGCCTCTTTCTTGGTAATAACATTTAACATAGATCACCCCCTGCCCTTCATTTGAAAACCCCCAACAAGGAAATTAATCATAAAAAAGTATAGATCTAAAGCTGAACCATAACAGGACATTGACCCAACCAAACTTACCAATTTTGCGCTGCAGTACAGATTTTGATATAATCTTTTGGCTTTTTTTTTTTTTCTCTGCTCTTTTGTTTATGAAGGGATTGCTAGCAATACAACTAACAGCAGCCATTCCAGAGTTGCATCCTCACCGGTGTGCAGCAAAAGAGAGTGGGGAATGCCAAGGGCCAACAGCAGGGCAACTGGCATTTCTGCTTATGGGTTTGGGGCTAATGATTGTGGGAGCTGGGGGCGTTCGGCCATGTAACTTGGCATTTGGGGTGGACCAATTCAATCCTAAAACAGAAGCTGGAAAGAGAGGAATCGACAGCTTCTTCAATTGGTACGTCTTCACCTTCACTTTTGCGCAGATGGTATCCTTAACCCTCATCGTCTACATTCAATCAAACGTGAGCTGGGCTATTGGCCTTGGGATTCCTGCAACTCTCATGTTTATAGCTTGTGTGGTTTATTTTGTTGGTTCCAAAATATATGTCAAAGTTATAGCTACTGGTAGTCCAATGACCAGTGTAGCACAAGTAATAGTGGTAGCTATCAAGAAAAGGAAATTAAAACCTGTGGAGCAGCCTTGGCTCTCCCTTTTCAAGTATTTTCCTCCCAAGTCTATCAACTCCAAGCTTCCCTATACCGACCAATTCAGGTCAGCACACTATCTGCTCCCACTTATGAGTTTTCTTCAAGTATATCCAATGCATGCCTCGAGACCAAGCAATGTAGCTAAAACAAGAGGGGAAAAGAACATGTTGAGAATTGGCTTAGGTTAGTATTTTTTTTTTAATTTTTATTTTTTGTACTCAGATTCCTGGATAAAGCAGCAATTGTGACACCCCAAGATGAAATAAAGGGTGATGGATCACCAGCGGATCCATGGAGACTGTGCAGCTTGCAGCAAGTAGAAGAAGTGAAATGCCTGTTTAGAGTGCTTCCTATATGGGCATCACAAATCATGTATTGTGTTACCCTTGTTCAACTGCATACCTATGCCGTGTTCCAAGCAGTTCAATCTGATAGACGCCTCGGAAACAGCAACTTCAAGATCCCAGCTGCATCCTATGTTGTCTTCATGATGCTTAGCATGACCATTTTCATACCCATATACGATCGAGCTATCGTCCCATTCCTTCGAAAAATCAGAGGGAAAGAAGGGGGCATTACAATCCTGCAGAGGATCGGTATTGGGATGTTTGTCTCCATATTCACCATGCTTGTGTCTGGGATGGTAGAACAACACCGAAGAAGCATAGCTCTGACGAAACCGACCCTAGGAGTTGTGCCAAGGAAAGGTGCCATTTCGTCAATGTCAGCCTCGATTTTAATCCCTCAATTCATACTTGGTGGACTGACGGAAGCGTTTGCATCCATTGGCCTCATTGAATTCTACTACAAGCAGTTCCCTGAGAACATGAAAAGCATCGGAGGGTCTCTGTTCTACTGTGGGTTGGCAGGTTCAAATTATTTCAGTAGCTTGTTGATCTTTATAATCCATCGAACAACAAACCGAACAGCCACCGGAAACTGGTTAAAGGAGGATCTGAATAAGGGAAGATTGGATTACTACTATTACATAATTGCTGGCCTAGGAATCTTAAACTTGGGCTACTTTTTGTTATGCGCAAGTTGGTATAAGTACAAAGGTAACAGCGACAACACCCCTGAGCTTGAACTTCACGTTAATGGCGAGAAACAGCAGTCTGAGCAACCTTAGTCTTATGGTGAATTATATTCATATATAGATGATGTATAGGTAGCTAGCTTAGATGAAAACCCTTTATTTCTTTAGCTTTAGATTATAAGATCCAGCAAGAATATGCAGTTGTAGGACTGAAGAGAAGCAGGATAATTTCAGGAGATTTTGATGTTGCATCTAATTCATATTCTATTGACATGTTCCTACTAAACAAGAAAAATAAAAAGGATAAGTGAGAATCCAGATTTCATGATCCTCATACTGTTTTTGTTATGTTATTTAGTTTTAAAATACACCTCCTTACATTCCTTTGATTGTTCAAATGATTAAAGGAAAAAAATATATGGAAAGAGGACCTGACATATTCTTTTTTTTAAATATATATATATATATATTTATTCTTATGTTAATTTTTATTAAAATATTACATTCATTATATATAATTTGAATGTTAGTATTAAAACTAGTTCTTGACTTTTCTTTCTTTTTTTTTTTTATTTCTTTTGCATACTCAAATTTTAATTTTAATTTTATATTATATTGAAAGCTTTAATTTTTATATAATTTAGTTCCTCTATTTTATAATTTCATTAGTTAAACTAAATAGTTAATATTATAAATTATTTCAATTAAAACGTTAACAATATTTTTCTTAAAAACACTACAACAAAAAATTATTTTATCAAAGACAATTTCGAACAGGTGTTTATAAGGAAAAAATTCTAATCAATATTTTTAATATTATTTTATTGTTATATGATTATTAAATGAATGTATTTTTCTTTTTAATTTTAAAATGTCATTTCAATAAATTTAATAAAAAATTTAATAACGATAACAATTAAACTTAAAATTTTAAATTCAAAAATAAGAGTAAATTCCTAAAATAAAAAGACTAATATCCAAATATACATGAGGTACATATAGTTAAAATATATTTTAATCTTTAAATTCTTACTTAATATTTTGATACAAATAAATAATTAACTCAACACAAATATTATTTTTGTTATGGATATCATGTGTAAAATTGTTTTATATTATCAGACAGATTTTTTCCAAGAAGAGTCCATCTCTTTTTTTTATTGGGTTAAGCGCAAATTTACAACTATATTATATTTGAAAACAATTTGTCATTACATTTTATTTTGTTGATTAGAATAAATATAAATTTATCATTACACCTTAATAATTATTTTTATTGATAGAATACTTAGAACTAGAACTTTTCATGGATTAGGTTAAAATACAATTTCAAAAAATTTTCATGTTTATGCTCGTTTTTTATCTGGCCCGACCTGCTCAAAAAGTTGATATTACTATTCACCACTTAATTAGTTTATTTCCTTTATGAGGAAGAAAGAAAAGTGAAGAACCTGCAGATATTAGTAAAAAATAATTATTGTTAACCAAGGAAAATAATTCGTGATAAAGATAAGATACACTTGGACCAGAAAAACCCATGCTCAAAAAGGTTTTTTTTTTTTTTTAGCACGGGTTTTTTCAATAAAAAAAATCAAATGGATTCAAAATGTACTCAACTAGGGTTTTTGGACCGTATTAATAAGCTAGACCCATACTTCGAGTTGTTTCTTGTCATAAATAAACTCGAACGCTCAAGAAGTCCGTTGGACAAGCGGATTCACATCTCTTACAACCAACACAATCTTCTGTTCTTGGAGCAGAAGCAATTTGCTTAGCTTTACATCCATCCTAAGGCATCATTTCTAAAACATTAAATAATAAAATATTAAAAATATTTTAATTAATATCTTATATATTTTATAATTAGATTTAAATTTTAAAATTTCTTTTCTTTTCTTTTCTTTTTTTTTTTTTACAATGAATGGATAATGTTTTATATTAAAATATGCGATAAGTCTCTATTTTTATAAATTTGAAATTTAGTCCTCAGACTTTATTTTTAGAAATTTAATCTTTTTACTTTTTAGATTTTAAAATTCAAATTAAAATTATTTTGTTAAATTGATTCATTATAACATCATTTTTTAATTACGTTGCCACCAAATTAGTAATTTTTTTTATTTCAAATGGTCATAAAACAAATTTAACAAAAGAAAAACAACAATGTTAACAATTAGACTTGAATTTTAAAATCTAAAAAGTAGAGAGACTAAATTCTAAAAATAAAAGTATAAAGACTAAATTTCACATTTGTGAGAATCTGAGACCTATGAAATACTTTAACCATATTTTATAATAAAAATAAATTAATATCAAATAATTACGTTTAGGTATATCACTACGTGATTCACAAAGTATGAGTTGTTTTTATCAATTGAGTCATGAAGTTGTTGAACACTAAATTTATAGAGATGACGCACACGATCTGAGTGAAAAAAAATATTTATAAAAATAAATGAAGTTTTAGTTAAAATGATGATGCTTAGATTTTAGAGATTATAGTGTCTTTGGTTCAAATATCATTTTAAGTATTTTTCTAAATTATATTGATTTTTATTGAAAAATCAAAACACACCTATAATAATTTTTTTCTATTTTGTAAAAACAATGAATTTTTAGTGCTTTATCAATTGAGTTAATTTTCGATTGACTCGTAATTCTAATTTAATCAAAGACTTAGATAGAGATAAGTAAATAACAAATTTACATTTTAGTCTATACTTATATTAAGCTCTTGACTGAGTTGGTGTGACGAGTCAGTCAGGCACCAACTTAATTAAGAATTTATTAAAATATTTTTTATATTCAAAATAAGAAATATTAATAGAAAAATATTTTTGTCTTTATGCTTTTTAATAAATTAATAGTATGATGCGATTTGAACTTGAGGCACATGAGTTTTAAAATTTTAATTTTTTTGTCGAAGCTAGACATTCACCGTTAGTAGCAATGATTAATCCTCTCACGGTGAGTACTCTCTAAAGAGGTAAACGAACTTTTAACTTTAACATTTCAACCATAGTATCACTTACCTTTAATATAAAATACTTGTAAATAGATTTTTAGATAGATTTTTGGTGTGCCATAATTTAAACTATTTTATTTGTTTCGGGTTTCGTATAATATTTCCTCTTTTGAAAAAAAAAGATTATTTCTTCTTTAATCAAAATGTTTTGAAAAATAAATAATTAAAATTTGACAAAATTATGAATAAATATTGTGTTTATTGGTTTAAGGAGAATATAAATTTAAATTTTGTAGATAATATTATTAAAAAGAACAGTTATAAACCTTGAATTTACAAAAACTATTTTTTAAAAAATAAAATCATTTTACACATTAAAACTTAAAACAAAATAAAAACTCCTTTTGCTTTTAGAGTAAGTTACTAAAAATGAATTCCTAAAGCAATGTGGGATATGGTGGACACAGTTGAGAATTTAGAGGTGAGCATGGGTCGGGCAATTGGGTTCGAGTCGGGCCCAACTAAAATTTAGGCCCGTTCATTGGGCTCAAGGCCGGGCAGGTCAAAAATGGGCCTGAATTTTGCCCAAGCCCGACCCATATAAATATACTAAAACTGCCCATATTAATTTTATATTATTTTATATAAATTTTAAATATATATAATACATCAAAATATTAAAAAATCAAAATAAATATTTTCAACAAATTGAGAAATAAATTTTAAAAATATGTAGACTTAAATAACACTAAAATATATACAACTTAACAAGCAAATTCCTCTAAAATAATAATAAAATTAACAAATACATTTAAAATAATAACAAAATTAACAATAAAATAAGTTTTATATAATATCTAAACAATAACAACAAAATAATAGAAACATAATAGTAAAATGGTAGCAAAATAAAGAGAAAACAATAAGAAAATAATATTTAAAAATAATTTTTGGCCTTTAATGAATTGACCGAAAATTCTTACGAGGCTGCCCATTTTTAAACGGGCCTCATTTTCTGTCAAAGCCCATTTTTCGGACTATATTTTACTAAACCTCTCATTTTTCTAGGCGGGCCTTGGTATGGCAATGGCCCATGCTCACTCTAGTTGAGATGTAATGAATATATGAGGAGTAAACAAAAATGTCCATCATTATTAGAATATATTTTGTGTGGGAATAAAATCATTTTGATTTAAAGAATGGAATGATAATATGGTGAATGATAAGGATATACGCCTTTTCAGGTCTTGTATTTGGATTTTTGACTATGGATTGGACTCGCTTGTGAGTTGTGATGTCAGGAATGACGTCCACCAATTTCAACGGCTAAATATCTTATATATCAAAAATTAATTTATTTACGGAAATGAGTCAATTTGAAGAATATTTACGGAAAGATACCATTTTCCTCAAAAATGCGTCCACGTCAGCAAGTGAATATAAACTCTCATCTTCGTCAGTCTATGTAAAAACAGTTGATGAAAAACTTATGTTTGATTTGGTTGCTATACTGTTGCATAGACAGTTGGAGCGAAGCATTACGGATGGAAATTCTTGGACAATGGCTAACTAAATCATATCTGAAATGATTCTTGAAAGAAAAGGTTGTTCATTAGATATAATCTCTATCAAACGTTTCTCATCAATGCTACTATTGTTGGTTATCTTTTTCTCAAGTCAATTTCACTTTCGGTGTTCCACTCCGAATACTCCTCCACTTGTTTTGTAAAATGCTAAACATAATTTATAAAATTTTAAATGCAACAAGTTAACAATTTTAAAATGCAACAAGATTAAAGATTTCAAAACATAATTTTATAATATAAGAAAATGTTAACAAAATATAAAAAGAGAAATTGTTTTGTAAAAAAAATTAAATATAGTGTAGCATGTCATCTCATGTTGTTAATTAAAGAGGAAGGAATCCCACATTGTTTAGGAACAAGCTACAAAATTATTTATGAGTCTATATATACATATCTCATATCCCACTTTGCTAAAAAAACAAGGAAAATGAGACTTTGAGTCTATATAAAGATTTCTTTTGTAAGTTATATTTCCTTATTAATTGATGACACGTGTTGTTATTTTAAACTTTTATAAAGGTTTATTCTCGTAAATTTTTAAAAAATTCAAGAATAGTTTTTAAAAAAAAAATAATGGCTAAAACGCGTCATTGGGGACGAGCTTTTGCCACATAAGCAAAGCGCGTCATCGTCAGTAGCTTTTTTTCGATGTGGCAAAACCGTCCCAAGAGCTCTTCTTGGCATATCCCCAAAAACGCTACCGATGTGGATGCGTTTTTGGGGGGAAATGGTACTTTTCCGTAAATATTCTTCAAACTGGCCCATTTCCATAAATAAACTAATTTTTTGGTATATATAGGATATTTACCCAATTTCAACCTTCCTTTTTATTAAAAGATATACAAATACTTCAATTTTACTAAAAACAAAACCTTAAAGGTTTGATAAAATTGATAATCCTGCTGACAATAATATTAATATCAATTGAGTTAAGACTCGATCGATCATTAATAATTTTTTAGTGCATACAATATTTAAAATCAACATTATGTTAAAATGGTATTAATATATTGTTCCTAGTAATAATTGAATAAATTAATAGTAGTATGCTATGAAAACTCTTCTAATGATGTTATAAGGAACATTGTTCCAATTGTCATAACAAAAGTAATTTAATGAATCACGTAAATAATTTACTGGGTCTTACACAAAATTGAATCTCTTAAAAAATCTTAATGCAGGCATTAACTACCATTTTAACAATCCAACAATTTTTGTAGCCCACACTATAAAAAATTCACTCAATAATTTTGTAAAATTTTAATACGGGTGGACTGGACTGAGTTCGAGTTTTAGTACTTTTATTCGAGTCAAATTTGAATAAAATTTTAGACTTATTTTTCGAACTAGGCTCGGGGCCTATAAAATGGGCCTAAAATTTTGTTCTAGCTTATGGACAAGTCTACATAAGATTAAAAATCCTAAATGAATACAACAATCTTAAGTTGGTGTTAAATTAGTTTATGACACTAACTCAATCAACAATATTATTAATAATAAACTCTATCACACACATCTGTGTGTGGAAACCATGTATTTTGAACATAAATTTATATTTAAAATTAACATACAATAAATAATGAAATGTATGGCTTGAAACTAATTAATAATAACACATTAAATATGTACAATATAAAAATAAAAAATTAGATTAAATTACAAGTAAAATGAAATTTAAACACATGAATACATCATATTAAGAATACTAAATCCTTCATGTGTATTTTTTATTGTTTTTTAAAATAAAAATACTAAAGTACCATGGAATAACTCTTTTTGTCACTGTTTTAGTGTCATTTTCCTATTATATTGCTATTATTATTCAGATATTGTATAACTCTTTTTTCTTGTTAATTACATTATTATTTTAGACGTATTTACTTGTTAAGTTACAACTATCTTAATATTAAATAATTTTTAATTTATTTTCAATTTGTTAGAAAATATTTATTTTAATATTTTTAGTTTATTTGATGTATTATATTTTTAAATTTTTTTATATAAAATAATATAAAAAATTTAATATAAATGGACCGAGTCAAGTACAAATTTTAACATTATTATCCAATTCAAATTTAGGTAAAATTTTTAGCCCATTTTTTAAATATGGCCCAAGTCTAAAATTTTATTGAGACCCAGCCAAATCAACCCATCATCATCTCTAGTTATGAAACAGCTTAAAGTTATAATAAACTCTTAAATGCATTAATATAATGTTTGTAGAGTTTTTACTGCCCATAATTATTCTAGGGGGAGGATTGTATGAAATAATAATTCTATGTCATCTGTATCTTTTTCAATAGTTTTATGCCATATAAATATTTTCATCTTGAAAAAAATAATATCCCTATATGATACAATTCTTTCTCTTTATACTAAACATGCCTAACAATAATCCTAAAAACATACGATGATTTAAGTTGAAAAAAAAATTCCAGAATTTATATAAAACAAAAAGCATCATATCCATCGTCTCCCTTAGTATGGGTAGTTTTAGAAGCAGAATCTTTGCGAAGGGTTTAATAGGAAACATCACTTGAATAAGCAGCTGGATAACAAGAATGAGTTTCTTGGTTTTATTTAACTAGAACATGCACACGGTTGGTAAAGTTATCAAAATAGAGAAGACAGACAGACATATTATCCTCATGGTGGACCTAAGGTAGGTTTCTTTCAATTGGCAATGGATGATGAGAGAATTGCACGCTTGTCTTTCATCTTCTATTGTACTCTTGTGTTATATGAGCCACAGTTGGAGCACTTATGATACTTCCAATGGTAGGGAGCTGTTCCTTTTGTCTCACAGTCATTGCATAGTATTGCCTGTAATTTAAGTTAATAATTTCACTGTCCAGTCCGTATCATAATTTCTCAAACACGGCTTCTATAACTTACAAAGAAGAGTGCCTATGATAAACCAAGACAAATAAACAACACGATGAACCTGATTTCGGTCATGATGTTCATCTGGAATTTTCTCTTCAGCCAAAAAAGCATCCAACATCTTAAAATAGACCTGCAAAAAAACACCCTTAAAAGGTTTAAGGATCATTCAACTACTCAAACCATCAATTCATGGTCATTTACTAAAGATAGTTCCAATGCACTTGATATAATCAAATTAAATAAGCAGGCAATCTAAATTTCCATGTAAAAAAAGAAATAAATAAAAGTTGAAGTCAAGCATGATCATCTCTGCTATTAGTACTCACATAGCCAGTCATGGGGAAGACTAAAATTCGAACATGGATCAATTTGATACAAATGTGAGGCATTGTTTTCTTCAGTTTGTAAGCTTCAGATCTTCTCAAGCCGGTTAGATTCCAGATTACTGATTCTAAAAGTTTAGCTGTTTTCATATCTTCAAGCACTAATTACAGCATAATGATGTGAAAGTGTTATTTCCTCTTTCTTCCCGGGGGCGGGGTGGGGGGGGGGGGGGGAACTTTTCGATAATCTTTAATTTTCCAAGCATCCCAAGTAATTGAGACTAACGAGGGTAGAAATTACAGGACAAAAAAATTGTTATTACAGAAATGTTTTAACCCTAAACAATTTGTTACTACAGGACACTGATTTTGATTCCCCACAGGTTCACTCTTTTTATGAACCAATTGATTTAGGAAATCACAAACAAGTACATTTTAGGGAAGGCAACATATCATATAATTTTGCTATCAGCAGAGAAGCACTCATATGAGAAAATGCAAGCCAATTTCAGATATATGGATAAATTTGCGCTGACATGATAACTGGATATAGTTAACTTAGAACTACAATGATAACATTCATTGACATTAGAGATAAGGAGAAACAAACCTGCATGTCCCCAAGTGACTTGCTACAGATTGGGCAGGTGTAGTGTGTACAAGTATAATCCTAGAAACAACACAAGAAGAGATAAATTTGGGTGAAAGTTGCAAGGAAAAAGAACTTCAGACTTAAGTACCTGAAAACAAGCTGAGTGCATCATATGTCCACAGGGAAGTGCTTTTACTGGAGTTGTGGAGCTGAAGAAATCTTCATGGCAAATAGGACAATTGTCCTCAAAGGACTTTTCTCTGCATACATGCAGTGACAGAGATCGTGACATGCAGGCATTGCAATTCATGCAGTGAAAGTAGTCAACACCCAATCCCTTCCCTACTCGGCAGAGGTTACAGTAAGGGCAGTGATAAATTTGCCTGTTGAAAATTTTCCATGTTAAACAATTCATAAATGTAGAATCAAGAAGTTAACAACCCTCTATATTACATGATAGGTAGTTCACAATAGCTTTAAACTTGCACCATATTGCAGTTTGTTAATGTTATGTTTGGAAACATATTCCAAATTTTGGATTGGGATTTCGTTTAATATTTAAAATGAGAATGAAATCTATACATTATGCATTAAGCTAGCTCAGAATCAAAATAATTATCTATTTGACAGGTATAAAGAGATTAATTTCAAATTTACAATTACATAATAGAAATTTCAAATTCACTGCTCATAGGCATCCAAAAATTCATATATTTGAAAACTAATCATAAATACTACATTTATATGCATTTTATCACGCAACTTATGCTATTTTAAATCCAAATTCATCTTTTGAAATCCAAGTTCCTAAAGGCAACCTAAGAAGACTAAAAAGAAAGAATAATATTTGAAATAATAACAATTTAGAATTCAGAATGAAAATAAAATTATAGTAATGTTTGGACTTTCTAATACCCTTTTACTGTATAAAATATTCATATCTGAGTTATCCATTGTCTTTTTCCATTCATGAAAGTACGAGGTGACATCATTTTATGTCAGATTTTGACATGGATAATACACATTTCCCTTTATATGTGCTCAACCAAAAATTTCATTCCCTTAAAAATTCATGAGGTCCCTGATAAAATGCAATGACTTCTACGTGACTATGCATACTATATGAGATCATAAAGTATAACAGTCCAAACATTTGAAATCAGTTTACTTTTGGCCTTCCACTTATGCGAAGAAAGAATGCTTATAACTGCAAAACTTATCAACCAGCCACCAATGACCACATACCTAGCACAACCATTTAAATAGTAAACTAGAGAAGAAACATATAAAAATATCAATATCAAATTCTAATCATGCAGTGGAAGTAGCTTTGCATACTAATCTATAGTATTGCATATTCTAGAATAGAAATAGTGGAAGATAAGTTGCATGTTTCTAATGCCACTTTGATCATGGACAAACTCTTAAATCTGATCCTTTCCTATTAAGTTTGTTGGCTTAACAAAGGTAAAAATAATGAGTAAATGGTAGCAATGAAGTTTGAAGCGAATCAGAATATAGTTGCATCATGGTAGGTGTCTAGAAATGTCCAAATCTTATATGAGAACAATTAAACAAGATATCACCTTTCGTCATCGAATAACTTGCAGATCCTGCAATAATATTTTCCCATCGATAGATTATGGCAGGAAACCGTTGAGCATGTAAATCCAATTGGCTGAATTACCAAGCATTTCATGCACATCATTTTTGTGACAGATTTTCTGCATATTTATTAGGAAGTAAATGTGATGAAGAGAAACAAAATTTAGAACTTCTAATTTTTAAAAGGGAAAAGCAAATTTATATACAAAGTGTTATTACCTATCCAATTTATGATCAGCCACCTCATTATGGCAATGAATGCATGTATAAAGCTGGTTGCAACATGGGGCAAAAAGTTTACAGTTCCTCTTGTAGTGTTTACAACCCAATGCTAGTTCCTGAGGGTCACGATAGGATGGATGCTGACCTGGAATTCCTTCTCCATTATTTGAATTGTTTACTTCTAAATTAGATATCTGTTGCTTAAGAATCCAACGACTGTACCAGAAAAAAAAGAGTCAAATTCTATGAAGATATAAAAAACACATACACCCCACAAAATAGATATATAAACTGCTAAAAAGGTACTAATTGTATTTTCTAGCAGCCTATTGTCTCATTTGAGATAAATGTATTAGCTCATGGGTTTTTGCAGATAGGATTTTCTGCCTTTTCTGCCTGCAAAGCCAATTATAAACATGTGAAATAAGCGCTTAGATTATCTAAAAGCAGCCTACGAAGACCACAAATCTTCTCCTAAAGTTTAAAAGATATCATTTAATGGAAAAGGAATGCTTATTACCCACCTCATTAGTAAGTTCTGCATCACGTGTGATTTCCTTTCAGGATCTAAGGATGTGTCAGATGACACCCTTCTTATGGCAGCCTCTAGATCTTCTTGACTCATTGTCTTTAGTTGTTTGCATTGCCCAGTGTTATGAGTTACTTGAAACTTTTGATCTGGCTCATTAGTCCTGCCCATCAGATCAGCTGCTTCATTGCATCGCTTGTCACTGCTCATGCTAAACAGTTTGGAACATTCAGAATAGTTTTCATCACCTTTACAAGGCTTTACTTTATCATCTATGTTGGACAATCTTAACAGCTCAATATCAGCACCATTCGAACTAGTTCTTGAGAAATTGTCGCAAATGGCTTCTCGTTTGTTAAGGACTTCATGATAATATGTTGCGATAATCTCCAATGGATCCGGGGTCCATGAAGGAATAGTTGACTCCTCTGTTTCCTTAGCTATTTTATGTCCTTCCCACCATTCTCCTAACCATTCATCAAACATTGTATTTCTCGTGGCACTGTGCCATAAGGACATAACAGTTTGCTGCTCATCCGGAGTCAAAGATGACATAAGCCAGGGTATCATATCTTGTAATATTTCTGCTCCTGTTCTTCCAAGCATGTTTCCTATTATCCTTTCTTGCTCCTTTAGTGTGAAACATTCTCTAAATAAGGGCCAAAGTTCAACTTCTTCACGATGCACATGATCAGAGAGTAACTTATGCATCAATTTGCATGTATCCTGAAGATCAATACACAGCTTTTGGCGCTTCGCCACCCAGTACAGTGTAACTGGTTCACCACTAGAATATTCAAGTTGCAATTCATATATCTCATCCAAAATGAGGGATATTTTGCTGAAGTTTTCAGCTTCTATTTCATGGTCCAGAGAATAAGAGTGGCTGATATTTCTGTGTTTTCCCTTTGCTTCCAAAGCTGGAAAAGCTACCTCATCCTCTGCATCACTGTGGATCCGATATAAGAAGTGTATCAAATGGAAGCGTTGGCGGAACTCAGGGAGAAACCCAGCGTTTTCTGTCAGCAGAGCTGAACCAAGGACAAGATAATCTAAATCTTTCTTTAAAGCCTTGTGAAAGAAGAAAATCATATCCATTGGTATTGGTTCATCAACAGCATAATCAACACAGTTCTTCTCAACAGAAGAATCTGGAAAAAGCATAAATCTCTTGTCATTTTGGGAAAAAATATATGCAAATTGATTCCACCACAGTTTGATGTCCAATCGTGCTTAATGCCATGGGAGATGGCTGAAGAATAAGGGAAGTCCTTCTTTCCTTTGTAAACAAAAACTGGCTTAATTATCTTAGATTTAGATCCTTTACCAAGGGATATATCGGAAAGAAAGGAAGAAGATCCAGCATCCTCCTCAACTGACACAGGAAGAAAAGAGCATCTGCTGCTGAACAATTTCTCCAAGTCCCTTCTAAAGCTTTCAACTGAGGTTTTTCCTGAATAACCTAAAAGGAACCACTCCAATAAAAGGGATGCAAAAGATGCATGGGTCAAAGAATATCCTTTCTTTATAATATGCAGAATGGACCTAGATTCATCCTCAGATAAATGAGCAGCAAACCAGGTGACCACACATTTCAGCAAACCTAGTGGCACCACCTGGAGGCTTATGCACAGAAGCTGCTGCTGCATTTCTTTACTGCAGTTCTTGCTAATGATGGGGAATACCTGAAAGAAACTGGAAAAGTGTCAAAGGAAAATGTAGCAAAACATTTTTAATAATTAGTTAATGGCAGTCATCCAGACAAAACTTCAGTGAGTGATTATTGGAAACATAGTTGCTATGTAACTACAAAGAGATAAAGCCATATCATGACTTAAAATTGAAGCTTCAATAGAAACCATCTTATCCTACTTTGCTTTATAAGAATGGCAAATAAATAATCACTTTATACCTCATTTTCTTGTAAACTAAATTTTATGTCAATGTTCATCACAAAGGACTCCAGTTTCTGGCACAGCTCCTTCACAAACTCATTTGCTGTTATCCCCTTTCGACTATTATAATTTACCAAGTACAATAAATGTTTAATATCACTTGCAATGTAGAGATCTTGAGCGGGCAGAGACAGCTGAATGTTGGAAACATCAACCAAGACAGGGTAAAAAAGCTTCTCCAGTGCATTGCTGCAAATAACAAACAAGTTCTGAATGTTTGGACAAGATGATAAAGAAATAATAGCACAAGGAAAGATAATAGAGGTATTTCCTAGACTTAATAGTGCATGTCTCGAGACTAAGATTCCCTGTTTTCAAATCTTGGCTACTGATTTTGGAGGTCTTGATACTCTTTCCTTCAAGTATCGATACTTCACAGTTCACTTTTAAACCATAGTTAAACCAATCTAAGGGGCCCAGAGTCACTGTTCACACCATAGGTTGACCATATAGAGACCCCAAATTAGTTAGGCTCATAGAGAGCCACCGACCGTAATTTGAGGTCTCTATGACCGGGGCCTTTGCCAACTCAGTTAGGGGCCCCTTAGATATTTGATTAAGGTGTCTAGTGTCTACTTTAAATATTTCAGTCTGATCGGGGCCGTTGCCAACTCAGTTAGGGGATGTTACATTTAGTGGCACAGACAGAAATATTTAAAGTAGACACCTTAATCAAATAAACTTTAATTAGTCTACAAAAATGTTTTAGGAAACATATGTTACCTGTAGAAGATTAGGACATCAGCAAGGAATTTCAGTCTGAGTACAATAAAATCAAGATTTTGAAAGCAGCTTGATGTTTTTACTTGATGCAGCTCTGCCAGAATTTCTTTCAAATCTTTTTGAATGGCTCCTTGCCAGAAAAGAAGGCCATCAATTGGATTATTCCCGGTATTTGTTTGAAAACAAGGCGCTTTCATCCATCCAAGAGGATTCTTAATCAAATGGAATTTGAATTTGCTTTTGATAGAGATAGGTCCATCAAGAGGCTGAACTCCTTTCGCAAGCTCAATGTGAAACTCAAAACCAGTCCAGTGTTTCTTATCTAGCCAGGATACTACAACCTTCAAAATTTGTTTAAATTTGTTACCGTGAGGAAGGTTACTCAAATTCTGGTAAGAATATAACAAGGGATCTACCTCTTGCAATGATTTTTCCTTCAGTACAACTTCTCTTAGAAAATTTTTTATTTCTTCTTGCTCATCTGGATGAGAAAAAGAGATCACCCATGGTAGAAAATCCTGCAGCAGAATTACAGGGATGCTTCCAATGAACCGCCACACCAGAGAAGCTTGTTCTTGGAAAGAAAATTGTTTAACCAGCAGAGGGAAAACCTGCATGCAGTGCATAAGATTGTAGAAAATTGGTTAGTCAGGTATGCATTGACATGTTGAACATGAAGAACGCAACTATATCAAAAATTAATTGTTGGAACTGCTGTTGTTAAAAAAATTAAGTATCCTACTACTTTAAATATTTGAGTGTCATCTTTAAAGAGCTCATTGTGCTAAAAATTAAAAGATAAACAACTGAAAAAGTGACACAAAGACATAAAAATAGAAGTTTGCAATTTTACTATCAATTGCCTTGAAGACATATTAAATTAGAAAAATAGAAAATAAAAGTCATCTAATCAATCAATAGATGCCATGGTTTTCCAGGCTAAAAAATTGCGATGAAGTAGAAGTTTCTTATTCATAGCATAGCGATTTCCCTCTTTTGCATCCTAGTTTTGATAAGGGCGTCTAATTAAAAATACTATTAGGGCATTTGAATTAAAAATACTTTTGTTCAATTTATAGACTAACAGAAAAAGGAAACAAATGTAATTTAGGACTACAAGCTCATTTCGACTCCTTTATTATAGTTTGATGGACACACAGCATGCATTTAAATCTATTATGGAGTTATAGAACTTCCAGAAGCTGTGTATAGGATAATCCTTTAAACTTTTATATGCATCTAATCTAATTATATATCTCCTCTGAGAATGCTTTTGATACTTTAGATGTGGCAATGGTAAAGTTCTCTCATCTACAACAGTTTCACAGTATGAAAACAAAATGGATGAAGGTATGTATATATATACACTTTTTAACATAATAATTTATGCATCTATATAGCTCTAAGAAAAAAAACCTTTGTGCCCACTCCCCAGAAACAATCCAACCTTCATCTTTGGTTATTGCTTAAACTAGAAACAAAGGGCAAGCTAATGGGGGAAAAGCAACACAATTCATATAATGGGAAAAAGAAAAGAAAAAAGAAATAACTAATAAAAATAAATAAGAGAGTTACCTGCTTTTCTTCTTTCAACATATGCTTGCAAATAGAAGCTTGGATGGCGCCAATGCAAAATACAAGTTCTTGCAATGCTTTAGAGGTATTTTCACTTCCCTCCAATGCATTTAAGCAATAGATGACGGAATTGAAGTTGTGATCTATACTTTCATGCTCCAGTGAATATGTACAAGCCACATTGTTAACATGTGCATCCAGAGCTAGAAAGACAACCTGCCAACAATTTTTGTTTATACTCATGGAACTACTGATGTCAATTGGAAAGTTATACGTACATAAACGCATACTATGATGGAGGTTAAAGTATCTAGGCAATCCTTGTATGTCAAAAATGAGATCTAGTCTCTACTCTATAAAACTAGGTTATAAATTTTTGTACATTTCATATTGCTACAAACAAGTAAAATTGAAAACTTCGCTAATGAAAAACCATCTAAATGCTAATGTGGACTTCTGAAATCCGAAAAATATCTGAGTTGAAACATTATAAAACATATGTGCTTAACGGAAAAAATTCTTTTGCTACTTTAGTTCTAGCCACCGGTTTGTATTGTCAAATTTTAGGAGTTCATGTCAGCATTAAGACGCTTTCCACTAACATTTTTATACACTGCAAGTACATCAAATATTAACCTTTTAACATTAACCTATGTTTTAAAAAAGACCGTTTCTTTATTAGCTAAGCTTTGTTCAATGCTATGTCTGTCTTTAATTAATTTAGTATTACTAAAAGAATTAGCAGCTATTCTTATTTCTTTAATTCTTCTACTTATAAAAATCAAAAGCCACATAACCTACCTAAACTCTGATTAATTTATTAATCTGATGGATGAAACATATAAAATATTCAGTGTGAAAGTCAACTTATGTTTTGGTTACACCAAAAGTCTTTCGTTTATAGTTGATAATTAAACAACAATGAATTAATGCTTATTGCATGCGTAATCCTCGGTTAATTACTTGATCATCTTATATTCGTAAAATTAGTTAAAAAGAATCAATAATAAAGATTTCAACTGATCCAAAGCGAGCTGATCTATTTGATTGCTGCGAAATGAAAGAAAGGGAAAAAGGAAAATTGCATAGATTTTATCTGAAGAAGACAGAAGGACGACATTTGTCCGTTTTCTTCGGACGAGTCTATTTTCATTTTCTAGACAGCCAAACAGAATAAATATGCAGTCAGATCAGCTCACCTCATCTTCAGCAGCGCAGTGATACTTACAAACAAGCTTAAGAAACTCGAACCTTCTAAACAGCTCAACCACGAATTCACGCGAGTATGAGTCACTCTTCCCATCCGCAGCGGCCGCAACTGCCAAACGCCGGAGCTCAGTAAGCTCCGCCCGTATAGCCGTATGGAAGTAAAGCAGGAAAAGAATAGGAGCATCTTGGAGCCGCAGACCAGCCACCGCAGCAAGCGGTGACTTTCGGTCCTCCTCCTTGTCGGGCGGGTCTGACTGAGCCTGGCCACCGCCCATGCACTGCTAAACCACGGGCAAAAGAAGGCAACATGAAGAAAAGAGAGCGGGAAGGGCTTTGCATTTGGGAGAGAGTTTGGATTTTAAGCTTGTTTGAGGACTAAAATTTCAGTTATGAATTGAACGATGGCAGTTTGAATGATTTTTTAATTATTTTTTTGTTGTTTTTTATTATAGATTTAAGAGATTGCCACGGGGGGGTGATGGGGATGTTCTACCAAACAACGTTATGGGAAGAGTCGTCTTCTCTTCTCTTCTGAGGCCAAACTACAAGCGCCACCACCGCAGGCCTTTTTGTGGTGTTGATGTCATAATGGGGCGTCAAAACGGGTTTCATTCGGATCGGGTCATGCCTAATAGAAATTTCTTTGGTTTTTCTGTTATTTTCTTATTTCCTTCATAATCATTAATGTCCTTCAATAAAAGGTTCATTGAAAGATTTGTTCTCTCTTTTTTCCGTCCGATTTCGAATTTCGTCTAAACATGATATGTGCATATATTAGTCTATTTTAATTTATCAGTTTTTGGAATTTATTAATATTAGTTAATATTTTATTTGTAAAATATAGGTACACATAAGCATTGCTTTTGTACATTAATATATATTTATGTTTATGTGTTAATATAATTTAAAATTTATGAATATTTAACATTTTCAATTTTCAAAACATAAAATAAATTAAGCAAATATAAAATATTAAAATGAGTAATTAAATACCTAAATTTAAGTTTCACCATATACAAATTGTGATACATGCATAAATTATCGTGAGTTTTTTCAATTTCTTTTTTCATTTGATCTGATTTTTCGTCAATATATTTTATGTTGATCTATTCAACATTATACTTGATCGAATAGACATACACATGTATTCCAATATTATTCCAAAAATAGATAGATTTAACAATTTGTAACTAAATCTCAAAACAAAAGAAACTTTGCTAATTATTACAAATAATTCATATTTGAATAAATTATAGTTAGAATTGAGTATTATAAAGGATAATTAAACTAATATTTAAAATATATCCCAAAACCAAATTAGAATAGTTCTAGAGAAGACACACATAATGAGTTTTAAGTTAAAATAAATTTAAAAATACTCCACACATGATTTTATGCAAATAAAAGTCGAACTTGGAGCATCAAAGTCTCGAGATTTCAACTTCTGCGAACAATGCTAAAACTAAATGTATCTAAATATTAGATATAAATATGACGGCTCGAGAAGGAAATAAATATGATGAACCCAGAGACTAGGTTGAGGAAGTGCCAACACCGGTGGAGAGATTGGTAGACCAAGAAAGAGGATGAGTAGAAGGTAGGGATTTGAGAGTCCGAACAAGAAAGGAAGTGATAGGTTCAAATAACTCTTTTTATGCTCAAGAGACGGAGAAAAAAAGAAGAGATATCAGAGATCTAGTTTCTTAATGACTAATAAAGAGGGATATAGAATGCAAAAAGAAAGGAAAGATAGCTAAATTAATGTCGTTTCAATTTACATTTGAGGTTTGTTTTTTAGTTTTAATGTTTATTGCTTTTTCAATTTTTAAGGCACCGTTTGAAGCGGCCAATAAAATTAGGGAATTGTTTGCAAATGTTCATTTCAAAAACGTTAGCTGGAGGCTATTTTCCTATTAATAAATATACTAGTCAATTTTTTCAAAAAAAAATTTACATATTTAATCATATTTTCATGCATACTGAAAATATTGTATCCAAACTTCATACAATATCCTTCTTTAAAATCTTTGTTTTCTTTAAAAAGAAAAAGAAAAATCGTAACATTATCATGTTTAGTATTTATATATTATTTTAAGTTTGAAAACGTGACAAAGAATAGTTATTTAATATTTATAGTGAAGTTGTTTAGATTGATTTTTATTTAATAAATAAATAACTTAAATAATTATTCAATAATAATAAATTATTTTAACTTCTCGATTAATTATACTAGCTATTAAGGAGCTCTCCAGTCCCATGATTCCAAAATAGAAAAGATAAGGGAAGGTGAGGTGAGGTTTACGAGGAGAAGGAGAGAGTGAAGGGGGTCTGATTATTTAAAAACAAAAGTGATTAAATAAAGTAACGGGAGGGCCAGGAGGGCTTAAGTCCTAAATCATGCCGTCCGCTGCTTGTCATCACGTGAGGGGTCACCCATTGAATTTTCAGTTAGTTAAATTAAGCTGTAATGTCGCTACTCGCGCGCGTGTGTAGCTTTCGCCCAGCATGTGCCCTCCCCATGTCTCCACGTTCCCTGCCCTTTGGATTGACCGCTTTTTGCTTACACCACAGGACGTATGGCTTCCATAAAGGCTTTATATTATATATAGGCTATGTTTGGTTAGATTGAATGGTCATTATATTCTATTAGATCATTTTTTGAAGTAAACTATTTCGTATTTTGATTAATAATTCAGTGTGGAATAACCATTCTAAAGGTAGATTTTATTCTGATTATTTTATGATTTTAATGAATATATAAAATAATTTTGATTCAACCCCGTTGTCCTTTATTTTTTATTTAAAATTTTAATTTTATAGTAATTCAAGCTAAGCATAAAAAAAATCAACTATCACTCATGATTAATATATATCATCAATGAGCATTTTGTTGGACGGTAAGGAGAGTATGATTTTAGATGGGCAATATGTTTACTTGTAGTTAATATAAAAATAGTAGTGGCGGTAAAATTAGATATTGTAATAATATTGTAATGTAAAACAAAAAATAAAATTTAAATGTCATCTGATCAAGACTCTATCGTCCATCCAAACCTACCTAAAATCATGTTGTATTTGAATTTTTTAAAATTTTAATTTGATTTAAAATTAAATATATATTTTTCAAAATAAGTTTAGATGTATGCTGATTATTTGTGTAATAGTATATTAAAATTTGGTTTTATTTGCAATTATTCGCCTTATATTGCTTGCATCTTTAATTGTAAATTTGTAATCATAATTTAAAAGAAACATTTTGACTTATAATGTTTGTATTTGTAATTTTCCTTTAAAAATCAAATATGATAAATAATATATTTGGCTTCAAAATAATAGAAAACAAATTTAAAATATTAAAAATAAAAAGGACAGACCTCTCTAGTGTTTTTAAGTTAAGTTAGTTACAAGTAAAGTTGCTCGTGAATTAAATTCTTGTTAGGTTGATTTATGATATTAATATTTTATACGGTTGTTTTAATTTGATTTGACTTTAAATATGAAACTCAAATTTTATTTATGATTGGTTATCTTTGTAAATGATCAATTAAAAACTATTTAAGTCCACTCATTTTTTAAAATATAATTATTTTAATTTAATATTTAGTAAGTATAGGTAACTTCTTTTACCATTATATATTTTAAATAATCTATCATATTTTTAATCTTTACATTATAGTATAGTATAATTAATAAAATATATATCATAAACTTGAAAACGGATCATATTAAATCACTCTTAAGTCTTAAATATTAAACTTTGAGCTTGATCCATATTTTGAATAAACTTATTTTTATTTAAATTAATTTTTAGTAAATTTTTCTAAATATTCTCAAATTTCAAACAAATATTTAAGTTTGGGTGAGTAACCTAACCTTTAATAAGGTATAAGTATAGTTGTTTTTTTTTTTTTTTTTGAGTGGGGAAAATGATGAAAACATGAAATTTTTAGTTTATCCATTATTTATTTTTAACGGACAAGGTATTCTCATCCTTAAAATTTGATGAAAATTTCAAATATTTTCATGATTTGGATGATAGCATGTGTCTTCTTAAAATAGCAAGTGCTAAGTTTTGTATGATAAACTGGCATACATGGTGGGTGCTAAATAAACTCATATGGAACAATGCTGAGGTTCCTTTTTTTTTTAATTATTTTATCACGATCACTTATTTATTTACAAGAGTGACAAGCAACAAGAAATGGTATTTAAATTTATGGTGATCCGATAAGACACAGTCTCTCTGTTGAAAGAGGACTGAGTGTAGGAATAAGTGTGCGAGAACGCTTGATTTATACTGCATTGTTCGCGGAGGAAGCCAAGTGTGATGCCGATATTGTGATAAAAAGAACGGATGTGTCTTTTCTAAAGCCCCTTTCGTCTGTCTCCAAGCGATGGCATTAATGTGCAAATTGCAATGAATAATTTGAAATCTACAAGGAGTTGTTACCATTTTTGAACTAAATTATATAAATTGTTACTCCACTATTAGAAAATTTATTATTAAATCACTCAACTTTAAAAAATTATAAAATAATCATTCAATTTATCATTTTATTTTATTTTAGTTCAAAATCATTAAAATACCAATACTAAAATCACATGTAATTTTTATACATTAATTTTTTCCGCATAATTTTAATTTCATTTTATATTTTACATAAAAAAAAAACCTAATTTTAAACTTAAAACCCAAAACGCTCCTTTGGGTGAAGCTCCAGCTTATCTACTTTAAACAAATTGACTCACAAGTCAAAACTATATCCACTTATCTAGATTAGATCATAACAGAACCCATTAAAGCAAATCCAACTATTGTCTTATTTCACTGAAAGAGTCCAAACAAATCGTTTAAATGGAAACGAGAAAAAAACTACCTTTTTTCTATCAGTGAGCAAGCATCTTCCATGAGCATTACGGGTCAGGACCATACGTGTCCACTCAGAAAACCAACTGACCTTTACAATCGTAAACACTGAAGCCATTGTTGGTGAAGAAAAGCGAAGTTTTAAGCACAGTTAGATGTTTCTCTTTTTCGTATACATAATCATCATCCACCACCCAGGCCCAGCCGTGGGGTAGTCCGAGAATGCAGCTGTCCAGGGCCCAAGGTCGGAAAGGTCCCCAAATAAATTACTTCTTCAAAAGTGAAAAAAACTCTTCATCTTCTAAGCTTTTTGATACGTTACAGACAGGAAAAAAAAAAACAGAGGAGTTCATTGCAGCAGGAAAAAAAAAAGGATAAAAATAAAAGAGACTTTCAATTCTTCCCCTTCATCTCCAACTCCTTGACTTCTCAAACCTCTTCTGGATACTAAATTTCAACTCCTACCATTAAAGCTAAAAACAATTTCATTCCCCCCCCCCCAAAAAAAAAAATCAACCATTACTAGCATTGTTGCAGGTATAATTCATTAATTCCCCCTCCTTCCTCTTTGTAACTTGCAGATTTAGACAGAGCACATCACTTTGTTAGTTTGTTATGCCATCAGCATCCGGTCATTATTCATGTTATTTCTGACATTGATTTTAATGCATTTTAGCTGTCTTGAATTCTGGGTTTTCAACACAGTAATACAAGCTATCGTATTTTGGTTGATGTATTAGGAAGTAACCAACAATTTGCTATTTTATGGGATTTCTTGGTAGAAATTAGAGATGGTAAAATGAAACCCGAAAATTTTCTGGCTTGTTTTTAAAAGCTTATTACCCTCCTTTTCCTCTACCTCTACCTCTACAGCTTTTTATGATGACGATGATGATGATGGTTGTCACTTCTAAGCTACAACTTGGGGTTCATAAAACCTATTGAACTTGAAGCCAAGCGTCAAGTTTTGGACGGAGTTCTTATGTTTATATACTGTTATTTTCAAATTAAAAAAAAAAAAAAAACTGAAAATATGGAACGTAATGAAATTTTGAAAGATATCGGGTCAGGGAACTTTGGTGTGGCTAAACTGGTTAAGAGATAAATGGATAAGAGAGCTCCTTGCTGTTAAGTTCATGGAGAGAGGGAAGAAGATTATTATCTTCATACCCTTTTTATTGTTTGTTGAGTCATTCCGATTTCTTTCTTTTTGCCCCCTGTTTTACTGCTCTTATAAGTGTTGAATTCAGTTGTGAGATTTTTACATTTCTGATAATATTAGGATGGTATAAGTGTTGAACCTTACCAGCTTTGCAGTTGTCTGTTGAATCTTGTAATTATATTATCAAAAAGCTTTGCAAGAATGATAAAATTGATGAAGCTTACCAGCTTCTAACTGAGATGATTGAGAGGAATATTAATCCAGATACATGGAGTTACAATGTGATCTCGGCTTATCATTGCGAACATTCTGAGGTTAATATTGCTCCTAGATTAATTTCAAGAATGCAGAAAAATGATTGTTTGCCAGATAAACACACTTACAATATGACATCAGTTTCACTGCTATGTTTTTGTTACTCATTTAATTTTTTTTTTTGTTAATTAATGCGTCTATTTACATAATTTTAATGGCTCGATTTGCCTTTTGAAATTAATAAATGTGAAAGCAAATATTTAACTTGGAATTCTTCTATCAGCTGCTATTGTTTTATTTTCTTGTGTTAGTTGAGTGTTTGATTTATCTTTTATATATAATGTTGCGTAAAATGCATTTATCTGAAAGTGAAAAAAGGAAAGACATAAAACATGTTGAAGAGTTAAAAAATCACATCAATGTTCTATTGACAAATTTATTTTTAAAAATTAGTTTTTAATGAAGGTTTGAATAATGATGTCAATGAGAATGATAGAATTAATTATCCAAATAAGCCTAATGATGTTCTAAATGTATCCAATATTAAAATCTTGGTCTTAATGAAGAACAAACAATTCATTATTTGGATATTTATGATCCTAAAAATTGGGCTAATCTTGATAACAAAATAAGAGACATTTTAGTTAAAAAGGGGCCTATAAGAGAAATGAATCTGGATTTTCCTCTTGATAAAAATAATAGACATTTTTCTTATGCTTATTTTTCTAGGAAGTTGAGTAATGGTGAGATTTGTGATAGAAAATTGTTGGTTTATTCAAACATGTTTTGTTTTTTTTTGTTATAAGTGGTTTAAATCTATTAGTAACAAAAGTTTGTTAGCAAATGAGGGTTTAAATGATTGGAGGCATATTAGTGAGAGACTCAAACAACATGAAAAGAGTGCTGAGCATATGACTAATATGAATACTTGGAATGAAGTGAGAATAAGGTTGGATAAAAAAAAACAATGGATAAAAGCTTACAAGAACAACTTATGGAAGAGAAAGAGCGATGGAGGCAAGTTTTACTTAGAATATTTTCAACTATGAAATGTCTTGATACTCATAATTTGGCTTTTCGAGAATCCACTAAAAAACTCTATCAATATAGCAAGGGTAATTTCCTAAGATTGATTGAAATGATTGCGGAATTTGATGTGATAATGCAAGATCATGTTAGACGCATTCAAAACTGTGACATTCTTTATCATTATCTTGGGCATAAAATTCAAAATGAATTGATTTTCCTTTTGGCTGATAGTGTTAAAAATTCTATAATTAAGATCATCAAAGAGGTGAAATATTTTTCTATAATTCTTGATTGTACCCCTGATATTGGCCATCAAGAACAAATGACTCTAATAGTACGATGTGTGAATATGTCAACTAATAAAATAAAAATTGAGGAGTACTTTTTAGAGTTTTTGAAGGTGGGTGATACATCTAGATTGAGACTTTTTAATGAATTACAAGATGTTTTGAAGTCTCTTGATCTTAATGTTGATGGTGTAAGGGGTCAGGGTTACGATAATGGTTCCAATATGAAAGGGAAGCACCAAGGTGTTCAAAAGTGATTTCTTGAAATAAACTCGAGAACATTATTCTGAATCTTACTTGTAGTGATATGACACATTCTTGCATTAGACCTATTTCATTTTTTGGAATTGTTCAACGCATATATTCATTATTTTGGGTTCTACAAAAGATGGAAAATTTGCTTGATAATGTCCATGAATTAATAGTGAAATTTTTATCTAATACTCATTGGGAGAGTTGAATTAAAAGTGTTAAAGCTATTAGATTTCAAACTCCCCAAATAAGATTGACTTTGTCGGAATTATATGAATCTTGTGATGATGCAAAGTCAATGAGTGAGGTGAAGAGTTTGGTCAATGCACTTGAGAGTTTTGAGTTTTTGCTTTGTATGGTAATTTGGCATGAAATTTTATTTGTAATAAATATTATTTGTAACACCCCAACTCCCCTAACTCGTGTCATCAGGAATAAGGTTACGGAGCATTACCGGATATTACACTTCAAAACTATCCAAAAACTTTAAAACATTTAATATCACAACATCAATCTTAGTAAAGTCAATTTTTAACATACATTTTGTCCCTTATACGAGCCTTCGAGGCCCTAAAAACACATTAGAAACAAGTCGGGACTAAATCAGAAACATATAGAATTTTTTAGAAAAAGATGAAAATTTTCAAACTACATGGGTCACAAGGCCGTGTGGCCAGGCCTTGTGTGTGTCTCAGGCCGTATGGACATTTGAAGTAGGGATACACGGCCGTGCCCCAGTCTCGTGTCCGTGCTCGTATAACTTTCTGACTTAGGACACACGGCCAAGCCATACGCCCGTGTCCCAGGCCGTGTGCTAGGCTGTGTAACAGCCTAACTTGCAACCTTTTCTAAGCTACAGGGTACACACGACCGTGTCGCCTGGCCATATGTGTAACAACCTAAATTTCAGTAGTGTCGGGAACAGTAATTCGAGATCACTAAATCCTACCAGTAAGTTTGAAAATTTAGTAAATTGATATTAACGAGTCAAGTGTGAATTTAAAAATATTTTTGAATTAGAGAATTATGTGAATTTAAAAGAAATTATTATGTAAACTAGGTTAAAAAAGAGGTGTCGAGACCTCAAATTCATAAACCAAGCCATAAATATTTTTAGAAATACTTATGGAGTGCTATTGAGTTAGTATTAAAGTTTCATCAGAAAATTTTAACGTTTTGATAGTTAATTAACTAAAAAGAACTAAATTGTAAAAGGTGCAAAATTTGTTAAATAGTGATTAAATAGCTCAAGTGCTTAATAATGAGGGATTTAAAAGGAAATTAGACCCAAATTATACGGGTTGGACGGATTGGGCAAGAAAATTAGCAAGAAAGTAAGATGAAATAAGGGTAAAATTGGAAATTTTACAAATTAAACATATAAAATAAAGACAAAATTGAAAAACCTAGAGATTCCATCATTTTTATTCAGCCAAAACGCCATAGGAGGTCTGAAATAAGCTGTTTTTTCATATTTTTGCACCATGTGAGTTCAATTCTTGTTTTTCTTTGTAATTTTTATGTTTTTGTCACTTTTACAATTAGGTCCAATTATTGAATTCATTAGTTTTTGATTCTATAAGTGAAATTGAAAGTTTACATGGATAATTTTTGTATATTTATGATGAATTATCATGGATTTGAAGCTTTAATTTCATTATATGATGATTTTATTAAGTGATTTTAGTAGAAAATGATTTTTAGGACCTAATTGTGAAAAAGTTGTGAATTAGTGTTTGGTGCTGAAATTATTATTTTCAAAGGTTGTGTAGTAGCTTATAATGATGAAATAAAGTGTTAATTAAGAAAAATTATTTCAATTGATGGGTGAATTGTTTAGGGACTAAATTGTAAAAATTATGAAATTTTGGGTAAATGTGTAATTTCAAAAATTGAAAGGCATAAATTGTGAAGTGAATTAGTATTGAATTAGATGCTAATGAATGGAAAAAATTATATTATAGATTGGGAATTCGAAGATAAATGCAGAAAAGAGAAAATTTTATATTAGTCCATGAATCTTACAGCTTCTACAAATTGGCCCAGGTAAGTTCGGATGGTTGAAATTTGATAATTATATTGAATTTATGGATGGTATTATATATATTTTTATATTATTTGTTAAAAAAACATGAAATATTGACATTAAAGTGAATGTTCGAATTTAATGGAACGCGAGATTTGAGTACCATCGTTTGTAACAAAGAATGAATTGGCGAATAAGACCATGGTTGGACCATGGAAATATTTAAATGTAAGACCATAGCTGAACTATGGCATTTTATTGAAAGACCATAACTGAGTTATGGCACAAAGAAAATGATGTACTCATATCTGTAAGTCGTTCTCCGATTTAGAAAGACTTGGTAAATGATATGAAAAATTCATGTATGTGAAACTTGTCTGATAATTATGTACATTCATAGTTATGAATTGTTATCAAAATAAATATATATGAAATTTATAAAAATAATGGTATAAAGAATAATGATTGTTATTGAATTGTATGTTGATTGGAAGTTGGAAAATAATTTGAATTGAATCAAAGTATGATTATATGTGATTATTTGAAATATGTATTGATTTGATGTTGAAAAGTGATTTTAATACCTTATTAACTAGTCGGGCTAAGTCAGATATAGTTGATATGCCATAGGATTGGAAGTGTTCCGGGTTACTTCGACTTCGAATCAATGAGACATTGGGTGTCATTATATTACTTCGGATAGATTCGATGAGGTACTGGGTACTAACTTACTTCGGCATGGCCGATGAGACACTGGGTGTCAACTTATTGCTTCGAATTATCCGATGAGGCATTAGGTGCCAAACTGGTGTGTTTTGGTTCGATCTGTGTATCCGTCCGAGTCTGAGTCGTGTTAATAGGGGTAAATAAATAATAAAGTTGTAGAATTGAAATTGAAATGGTATAGTATGAGAAATGGAAGTGAAATAGTGAATTATAAATGGAATGTTAAATAAATTACAAATATATGGAATATATGAGTTATATACTCAAGAAATGACTATGGAATGGATATTGCAATTGTATAATGAAATGTGAAACAAACTGTGAAAAGCCATTTAAGATAACACATTAATGAGAATTGGATGTACTATGAATGATTTGATAAACCTCAATTTACACATATTTTAACCCCATGCTTGGCTTATTTTTGGATGAATTCTCATTAGATTTGATGAATTCGATGCTCCTAATCTCTTAATTTCATGTTTTACACTCAGGAGAGCTTAGGGAGTTGAAAAGAACGAGAAACGGTCAAAACGGAACAAAATGAGCCTACCTTAGGAACTCACACGGCCTGGGCTATCAGACACGGCCGTGTGTTTCAAGCAAAACTGAGACACGGCCTAGATCAATGTACATGGCCTGACCATACGGCCGTGTGTGGCGAGTAGAAGCGAGCACGATCTAAGGAGTCAAACATGAGCGTAACCTAAAAGGCTACTTGTGGGCCAATAGATGTGTTCAAAAGCCTATATAAACACCCTAGGGGTAACCTAAAAGGGGACCTTGAATAGACATCGAATAGGAGGCGGAAAATACTTCAAGACAGCCGTTGGGAACAGCTTAGGAGAAGGATCTCCATCAAGATCAAGGATCTCCCATCAAGTTCTTTAGAAGTTTTTTGAGTTTTCTTATGTTTTGTTGTTTTCCCTATTTTATGATGTTTCCCTCTATTAGTATGAACTAAATCCCTTAAATATCTAAGGGGATGAAACCTAGATGAATCTTATTATTATTTGATTTATAAGATAAATACTTGTTCTTATTCTTAATTGTGAGTTTTTATTCTTGTTTGGATAATTCATGTTATTAATTCAAGTCGAATATGCTTATTCAGTAGAGCAAAAGTCCCTGTTTAAGAGAAGATCAACACAATTAAGCGGAGTTGATTGTAACCCTAGAAATAGGGCGACAAAAATCTGCCTGATTAGAGTCAAATCTAATAAGGAATCCATAGATCGAGTTAATGCGACAATAGGGTTTTAATTAGAAAGAAATTTCAATTAATCAACATAGAGTTAGTTGTTTCTAGTTTGAAAGAGATATTAACATAAATCGGGATTTCTCTGATTAAGTCAAGTGAATAAATCATATGAATCAAAAGTAATAAGTGAAGTCTAGGTGGATTCTTCCTTAGGTATTGCCTATCTCATATAAGTTGTCCAAAAGTATTTTCCCAATTCACTCTCTGTCACGTTCATAGTCATTTAGTTAGTTAAATTAGTTAATTAATTTTAGATTAAAAATAAATCCCCTTAATTATTAGGCTAGATAATAAAAAGATAGTTATTAATAGTAATTTTAGTTCTTGAGGATACGATATTTTAGACTCGCTCTAACTATACTACTGTTCGATAGGTGCGCTTGCCTTTGTCGAAATATTAGTTAGTTTCGAGCCCATCAAGTTTTTGGCGCCGTTGCCGAGGACTAAGATATTATGAACACTAAATTTTTATTACTTTAGCCATTTTTTACTATTTACAATTTATTTTTATTTTTGCTAATTTTTATTTTATTTTCTTTTGGCAAGTAATTTTAGTTTATGACTAGAAGAAACTCGTCAGGACCATTACTTTTTATAGCGATATAGAAGCTACCGCTCGCAGAAACCGAAGAGAAATAAGGCGAAGCTTACAATACATAAAAGAAGAGCAAGAAGACTAAACCAATAATGCCGAAAAGATGGCTGATAATAATTCGCTACCTCCTGTGGTTGCCACAAATCCAGTGAATCAAAATCCTGCTCCTCGTACTATGTATGATTATGCTAAACCTAATTTAATAGGAACTGAATCAAGTATTGTTAGACCTGCTATTGCTGCAAATAATTTTGAACTGAAACCTAACACTATTCAGATGATTCAGCAATTTGTTCAGTTTGATGGTTTGCAGGATGAGGATCCAAACAATCACTTGGCAAATTTTCTAGAGTTTTGTGACACTTTCAAAATTAATGGCATTTCTGATGATGTCATTCACCTTCGGTTGTTTCCTTTTTGTTGAGGAACAAAGCTAAACAGTGGTTGAACTCGTTACCATGATGATCAATCACTACATGGGACTAAATGACCGAAAATTTTTTTTAAAAATATTTTTGGCCGGCTAAAATGGCTAAGTTGAGGAATGATATTTCTTCTTTTGTGCAGATGGATCTAGAAACACTCTACGACTCATGGGATAGATATAAAGATCTACTAAGGAGATGCCCTCACCATGGGTTACCTTTGTGGCTACAGGTTCAAACCTTTTATAACGGTGTGAACCCCTCAATTAGGCAGTTGATTGATTCAGCCACCGGTGGAACCCTAAATAACAAGACCTCTGAAGTGGCTTATGAGTTTATAGAAGAAATGGCACTGAATAACTATCAGTGGCAAGTTATGAGGATAGAACCAACAAAAGTCGCCAGTGTTTTCAACCTCGACTCAGTGACCATGCTATCAAACCAGGTAGAACTGTTAAATAAAAAGATTGATGGTTTCTATGGTTCTTCGTAAATACATCCAGTGATGCAGTGCGATACAAATGGAAGAGGGATGAATATTACAGAATACCCACCTTACAATCCGGGCATGGAGAACGAACATATGAACTATATGGGTAATAATTTTAGACCTCAAAATAACCCTTATAGTAACACTTACAATTCAGGTTGGAGGAACCACTCAAACTTCTCATGGGGTGGCCAAGGAGATCAAAGACAACAAACCCTCCAGGCTTTCAACAACAACCTTACCTACAAGAGAAAAAAAGAACCTTGAGGATATGCTAGCAAAGTTTATTTCGATGTCAGAAACTCATTTTCATAATACCAAAACGACATTGATAAATCAGAAAACATTAATTCAAGGGCTTAAGAATCAAATTAGACAGCTGACCAAGCTAGCTTTCGAAAGCCAATCAAATAATTTACCTAGTAACACCGAACTCAATCCAAAAGAGCATGTGAAGGCAGTTACACTAAAGAGTAGGAAGGTATTGGTTGAAGCTGAAAAGAAGACTCCACAAGAAATCGATAAGGAAAAGGGTGAAGAAGTAAACAAGAATGTAACACCGATACTTATAGAATATAAACCACCGATCCCATATCAGGCAAAGTTGAAGAAAGACCGCATGGATGCACAATATGGTAAATTTCTTGAACTTTTTAAACAATTACATATTAACTTATCTTTTGTTGAAGCTATTTCACAGATGCTGACATACGTAAAGTTCCTAAAAGAGCTTCTAAAAATAAAAAGTTTGAAGAGCTATTGACCGTGGAGCTTAACGAGGAATGTTCAGCTATTCTCCAAAATAAGCTACCAACCAATTTGAAGGATCCAAGAAGTTTTACTATTCCTTATTTAATTGGTAGTTTAAATATTGAAAAAGTAGTAGCTGACTTAGGTGCCAGTATTAATTTAATGCCTTATAAAATGTTCAAGCAGCTTGGTTTTGGGGAACCAAAACCCACTAGGATGAGTATTCAATTAGCTGACAGATCTATTAAATATCCTAGGAGAATTATTGAAGATATCCTGGTAAAAGTTGATAAATTTATATTCCTTATCGATTTTGTTGTGCTTGATATGGATGAGGATGTTGAGGTGCCTTTAATTTTAGGACGCCCATTTTTAGCTACTGCTAGGGCTATTATTGATGTAGGCGATGGAAAACTTGTGCTAAGGGTAGGTGACGAGGAAATTATTTTTAAAATTTATGATGCGATGAGAGATTCTAGAGAGTAAGATAATTCCTGTTATTTTCTTGATGCTGTTGATCATTTTATTCAAGACTCTTTTCAGGAAATCATGCATGAAGATATGTTGGAACTATGTCTTACCCAAGTGAGGAGGCAGACAACGATACTGATGAGATAAGGGAGATAAAAAGTGAGTTAAATTCTAATACTTCTTCCCTAAGACAAAAGAAGTATGAGGGCATTGAAATAAACGACAAACCAAAACCCTTAATTAAAGAACCTCCCAAATTAGAATTGAAACAGTTACCAAACCACTTAGAGTATGCATTCCTAGGAGATAACTCTACACTACCGGTAATTATTTCTTCGAAATTAAAACCTAATGAGAAAGATGAGTTACTACAGGTATTAAAGGAGCATAAAAGAGCCATAGCTTGGAAAATTTCTGACATTAAAGGGATAAGTCCATCATTTTGCATCCACAAAATTTTAATGGAGGATGAATATAAACCATGTGTACAACCTCAAAGATGATTGAATCCTAACATGAAGGAAGTTGTTAAAGATGAGGTAATTAAACTTCTAGATGCTGGAGTTATTTATCCTATTTCTGACAGTACTTGGGTAAGTCCTGTGCAGGTTGTTCCAAAGAAGGAAGGCATGACTGTTGTAGTCAACGAAAAGAATGAATTGATTCCAACCAGAATAGTCACAGGTTGGAGAGCCTGGATTGACTATAGGAAGTTGAACGATGCCACGAGAAAAGATCACTTTCCTTTACCATTTATTGATCAGATGTTAGAAAGATTACCTAGGCATATGTACTATTGCTTCCTAGACGGACTCTCTGGCTACTTCCAAATCCCAATAGCTCCTGAGGATTAAGAAAAGACAACATTTACATGTCCATATGGTACGTTTGCTTATCATAGAGTGCCTTTTGGATTATGTAATGTTCCTACTACTTTTCAACGTTGCATGCTAGCCATCTTTGATGAACTTATGGAAGATATTATGGAGGTATTCATGGACAATTTTTTGGTATTCGGTAATCCTTTTCATCTTTGCCTTAAAAATTTAAAACGAGTTCTAATCAGATGTGAGGAAATGAACCTTGTGCCTAATTGAGAAAAGTGTCACTTTATGGTTCGAGAAGGGATTGTTTTTAGGTCACAAAATTTCTAGTAAATGGATTGAGGTTGATAAAGCAAAAATTGAAACCATAGAAAAATTACCTCATCCTAGTTCAGTTAAGGCTATTAGAAGCTTTTCAAGACATGCTGGATTTTATAGAAGATTTATTAAGAATTTTTCTAAAATAGCTAAGCTTTTAACGAAATTACTAGAAAAAGATATACCTTTTAATTTTGATCAGGAATATTTAGATGCATTTAATATCCTCAAAGATAAATTAATAAATGCTCCAATTATAATTGCACTTGATTAGAATTTATCCTTTGAACTAATGTGTGATGCAAGTGATTTTGCAGTAGGTGCAATTTTGGGACAGCTAAGAGACAAGCACTTTCAGCCGATTTATAACGCTAGCAAGACATTAACAGCCACACAAGAAAATTACACCACCACAAAAAAGAGTTCCTTGTTGTGGTTTTTACATTTGATAAATTTAGACAGTATTTGATATTATCTAAAGTTGTCATTTACACTGACCATTTAGCTCTTCATTATCTTTTAACTAAATCTGATGCAAAGCCTTGACTCATAAGATGGATTTTACTCTTACAAGAATTTGATTTAAAAATTTAGGATAAGAAAGGAGCTGAAAATCTAGCGGCAGGCCATCTTTCTAGGTTTGAAAATCTACATATCAAAGAACTCGACGAGAGTGAGATAAACGACTCATTTCCTAAAGAACAACTCTTTGCTAAAACCGACTCCGAGGTACCTTGGTTTGTAGATATTGCAAATTATTTAGCTGCTAACATCTTACCAAAAGGGTTAACACATTATTTAGCTCCTAATGTGAAAAACTATTTTTGGAAGGTCCTTTTCTCTTTCGTATATTTGTAGATCAAGTAATTTGGAGATGTGTTACAAAGGCAGAAACAAGCAAAATCTTAGAACATTGCCAATCAGGACCATCAGGAGGACATTACAGTGGGACTAGGACAGCACATAAAATGCTCAAATCAGGTTTTTATTGGCCTACCTTGTTCAAGGACGCTAACAGGTATGTTACTTCATGTGATAGATGTCAGAGAACAGGTAATATCTCTAAACAAGATGAAATGCCCCAAACATATATGCTATCATGTGAAATATTTGATGTATGGGGTATTGATTTTATGGGACCATTCCCTAGCTCATTTGGGAATAAATACATTTTAATAACGGTTGATTATATGTCAAAATGGGTTGAAGCTCAAGCTTTACTACTAATGATGCGAGAGTGGTAGTAAGATTTCTTAAGAAACTCTTCTCTCGATTTGGAACACCTAGAGCAATTATTAGTGATAGGGGTACTCATTTTTGTAATACTCAATTTCATAAAGTCTTAAAGAAATATGGTGTGCAACACAGAACAGCTACCCCTTATCACCCTCAAACTAGTGGATAAGTTGAAGTAACTAATAGAGAGCTTAAGCATATTCTAGACAAAACTGTAGAATCAAACAGGAAAGATTGGGCATTAAAAGTAGACGATGCTTTATGGTCCTATAGAACTGCTTTTAAAACTCCCATAGGAACATTCCCATACAGACTTGTCTATGGAAAGAATTGTCATCTGCCATTTGAATTAAAGCACAAAGCATTTTGGGCAATAAAATTCTTAAATTACGATCTTAAACTTACAGGTGAGAAAAGATTGATGCAGTTGAACGAGTTTGATGAGTGGCAATCAAATGCCTAGGAGAACACACGTCTATATAAGGAGACAACAAAGCGACGCCACGATGCCTGTTTGAAGCAATCGAAGCAATTCGAAGTGGGAGATCTTGTTCTACTATACAATTCAAGGCTCAAATTATTTCTTGGAAAGTTGAAATCAAGATGGTCAGGTCCATTCATAGTTAAACTATTTTTCCCTATAGCACAATCGAGGTAACTCATTCGACTTATGGCATATTCAAGGTAAACAGTCAGTGACTTAAAATATATAATGGTGAAGATTTTAAAGAGATGAGAGAGATCTTCAGCTCCGTGAACCTTCATATAAAAATGAAAACAGGGAAAGTCTAGCTTAAGACTTTAAACGAGCGTTTCTCGGGAGGCAACTCGAGCACTAACTTCACTAATGTCATATTTTCAATTTTTAGCATCTAATTAAGAACTAACCAATTTAATAGGCGCAGGATTTCCTATCCACATGGCGTAGCACACAGGCGTGGCCATGGCCGTGTGGACACCACGAGAAAAGACATCAGATGGTAGAAATCGTGCGAACCAAGGAAAAAAACTTTTTCCCAACACGGACTACAATAAAACATCACAGTCGTGCGATGCGACCGTAGTCAAAACTAACTCGAAAATATGGCCTGCGATAAAAGTGCCACGGCCGTGCGAGGCAGCCATGGTCAATACTGAGTAAGTGACACGGCGTGCAACACCCCGTGGCAAGAAGCCGTGGTCGAAATTGAAAGAATCTCACGGGCGTAAGACACGCCCGTGCCTTTAAGTCATGATCGATACTGACTAATTACCACGGGCGTAGGAGAAATGAATGAAACATCACACGGTCATGCGATTTGGCCCTGTAACATAACACGCCCAGGTACCACGGGCGTGGTCTAATACTCAGACTCGCCCAAATTCAAAATACTTGAAACACACGAGCTGAATAAATGGCACATGGGCGTGGCTGTTGACCGTGTTCCCTATTCCCTATTTAAAGGAACCCACGACTCATCTTCCCCAAAATCTTCCCCCAAAAATCCTAGCTATTTTCCCCAAACACCTATCCCCTTTCTTATTAAATACAAACAACTCGCACCCCACCCCATCACTTCCCTTTACTCCTTTTCCCTTTCATTTTTCTCTTTTTCCCTTCCTCTTCCACGCTAGCGAGCACGCAATCCACGCCCATGTCTGACACCACGCCCGTGCGCCACCGCCTCGTTCGTTCCACAGCTTCAAACACCCCCATCGGTTCACCTTTCTTCACCATTGTTGCTTATTTCATTGATTCTTTATTATTTATTTGATATTTTTCTTTGTTCTTATTCACGCTATTATTATTAGTATAGACTTAAATTTCTTTGTCAAATTTCTTAGTTCCTTGATATGTTATTTGGTTTAGTATGATTTTAGTTTGATGATAACTATTAATTAAATCTAGTATATTCATATCTAATTTCATCATCTAAAGTTCAGCATTACATGACAAACTAATTCACTATTAGGATTATAATATTATTTAAGACCACTTGAATAGGTACATTTGTGGCTAAAAATGATATTTAATTCATTAAAAATATTTAGCTTTTTCAGGTACGTAATGACTCCACCACGAGGGAAAAAAATTATCGTTCCCGCTTCAAAAAAGTGAAAAGATGCCTTTGCTACCTCCTCAAGCGCTTTCGCCGAAGTACGCCACCCATTCCTACAGTTTCCTTCAAAACCCCAGGAAGAGCTCTTTCGGTTACTTCGCGCACGACTCCTTGGCGTGGGGAGGTGCATTGATTGGGCCGCTCTAGAGTAGGTCCAACTAGCTGATGCGGTTCGAGCACTATTATCCACCGACCCATGGGGGCATTTCTTTAATATCGTTGAGCCTACATACTTAGAGCTCACTTTGGAGTTATGTTCCACATTCTACCTCTAGACGGTCATGACAAACTTTGACGACTCTGGCATAATCCAATTCCGTCTAGGAGGCCTCGTATGTGAGCTGAGTGTCCCATAGTTCGGAGACACTTTAGGACTTTACATTGAGGAGTTCATGAAAGAAGACAAATTTAAGGACCTCCCCGCCACATCCACTACTCTCCTTCTTCTTGTTGGAGGGAACTCGCCTCCTCCTCGGCTAACTATGACCCTAGTTGCTCCAAGGCGTCAGCTCTCGTCCCATCATTGAGGTACTTACACGCTATCCTAGCTTATACTTTGACAGATAGATGAGAGAGCACCATCGTTGTCAACACTCACGATGCCTACTTTATATGGTACATGGCACACGGGCATGTTTTCGACTTAGCTTACTTCATCGCCCGCCATTCAGCATCAGACGGGCGGTATATGAGATAAGTCATCTCCATGAGCCTATACATCACGCGCCTAGCTCGATATTTTGGGCTCCTCAACACCATAACTCAATCCTCCTCGCTCACCCTTATCGGGCAGATGTTCCCACAGGGCATTCAGGCTATGCTTCACATGAGGATGATTGAGCGCCGACGTGGGTTTGATCCTCCCCAGTACCGACTTTCACAACCTACCTAGCAGGACAACCCAGAGTACATTACTGATGATGTCCCCCATAGCACGAGGAGTCATCGTCTGCGCCACCCCCACCACGTCGACGAACTTATGTGGCAGTTTCACTGACTGACATTTTTGAGTGCCTCACTCGATTCGAGCAGTATTGTACACAGCAATTTAGCGACAACGCTCGACGATTTGACTGCATCGAGGCCACTCTTCAATAGATTTGTCAGCACTTCCACATATTACCGCCACCCCCACCTCACGATCTATCTGGGAATGAGGACCTTTGACTCCATTAATTTTTTCTTTTTTTTCATTTTCATTATTTTATATAAAGTTTTAAACTATTAAACTATTTTCTTTTCTTGTCATTAAATTATATTAATTATGTTCTTTCCTTTTTATCTTTGGCTGTTTATTAACGAGTAATCATAACGACATCCATTTAACAAAACCCCCTAAAACCTTACTGATAACTCCGCAGTTCAAAAGGTTCAAGGCTACTAAGAAGCTGGAATATTCTCATCCACCTTCACCTCTGCCTAGTTCATCATGCTTTTCATTGGTTCCACTTCTACAAGTTTCATGTTTAAGGTATCCATCCAAAAGTAAGGGAGTTTCACCTCTCTCCCTATCTTATGATTGTCTTATTATATTATCATTATCTGTCTTTGTACATTGAGGACAATGTACATCTTAAGTGTGGAGAGGTTATTGATTTCATTACCAAAAATCCTTGAATTTTGTCTTGTTCTTAAGTAATTTTCTCATATTACTATTAGAATGAAACTTCTATTAATTTATGATTTTTATTGATATGTCTTGGATTAAGTTATCGATAATTGTGCATTGATGGTTTATACTTTAAGATATTAGAGAATCAAGCATGATAAGTCTATTTTCAGAATTAAATTTCTAGATTGTTTTCCTAAATTTAAATATTACTTTGAAGTTTGAAATTTACAAGATTGACATCAAAAACCATAATTTTTGTGAGATTTTTGAGTCTTTAGAGCATATATCTTCTCTTGCTCACTTTATTGATTATGAGTGTGTCACCATTGATTTGTTATTCTAGAACTTGCTTCGATTATGTATGTCGAGACCACACCTTTGATTTGATATACTAAGATGATAAAGGCACCTAGGATTTAACCCACTTATCCCACCAAAAAGCCTACCTTCATAATTAATCCTTAGTGAAACCTTCTGAGCCTAATAGACCGTTTATTGACTTACCCATCAAGATTAACCCAAAACTAAATTTTTATTTCTTCCATTTTCTTGACTCCCCTTATGTCGAGATTTGATTTGATCAGTTGCCTAACTATTTTCTTTATTTCAGTTGTTAAATTCTTTCTTATTATTGTATGTTCTTATTCTTAAAAAAGAAGAAGTTGAAATTCATTCATTATTAGTTCTATGTTATTTGAGCTTAAGTAGCTAATTTCATATTTTGAGAAGTAGCTCATATTATTATTATAAGTTTTTTATTGATGTAATTATTCAGTATTAGTCTATTGTTCTAGTTAGGTAATTTGACAATTCAATCTCGATTCTAACCCTTTAATTAAACCTTTATCCACACCTTTAACCTAAGCCCCATTACAACCTTTTTAAAAGACCTTTTGATTTATGTATCATCTCATTTTATAGTGGTGGAGATTTGATTTTCATGCAAGCCTATGGTAAGAACTTTTCATGTTTAACTATTGAGTGCTTTATTTTGAACCTTAAACACTTTGAGTGATTTGAGTGAATCTTTAGTGAGGATGTCAATTCTTGTCGATTTTGGATCAAAGGTAATTATTTAGATAAAGGGAAACACCAATATTTTCGTGCTAAAAAAATTTATAACTTAGATTTTTTGAATCTTTAGGACTCTTTGAGTTAAATTATCCATGTATGAATTATCTGTGAATTATGATAAGACATTATTGATGAGAATTATGAATTGAGAAAGTTTAATTTTAATTGTGAGTTGAGGATTTTGCTTGAGGACAAGCAAATGCTTAAGTGTGGGGATATTTGATAAACCTCAATTTACACATATTTTAACCCATGCTTGGCTTATTTTTGGATGAATTCTCATTAGATTTGATGAATTTGATGCTCCTAATCTCTTAATTTCATGTTTTACACTCAAGAGAGCTTAGGGAGTCGAAAAGAACGAGAACAGGCCAAAACGAGACAAAATAGGCCTACCTTAGAAACTCACACGACTTGGGCTATCAGACACGGCAGTGTGTTTCGAGCAAAACTGAGACACGGCCTGACCACACGGCCGTGTGTGGTGAGCAGAAGCGAGCACGATCTAATGAGTCGAACATGGGCGTGTCCCTGTTGTAGCAAAGATGAATTCTATTCGAAATAGGCTACTTGTGGGCCAATAGAGGTGTTCAAAAGCCTATATAAATACCCTAAGGGGTAACCTAAAATGGGACGTTGAATAGACGCCGAATAGGAGGCGGAAAATACTTCAAAATAGCCGTCGGGAACAGCTTAAGAGAAGGATCACCATCAAGATCGAGGATCTTCTATCAACTTCTTTAGAAGTTTTTTGAGTTTTCTTATGTTTTGTTATTTTCCCTATTTTATGATGTTTCACTCTATTAGTATGAACTAAATCCCTTAAATATCTAAGGTGATGAAACCTAGAAGAATCTTATTATTATTTGATTTATAAGATAAAAACTTGTTCTTATTCTTAATTGTGAGTTTTTATTCTTGTTTTGATAATTCAGGTTATTAATTCAAGTCGAATGTGCTTATTTAGTGGAGCAAAAGTCCCTATTTAAGAGAAGATCAACACAATTAAGCGGAGTTGATTGTAACCATAGAAATAGGGCGACGAAAATCTACCAGATTAGAGTCAAATCTAATAAGGGAATCAATAGATCGAGTCAATGCGACAATCGGGGTTTTAATTAGAAAGAAATTTCAATTAATCAACCTAGAGTTAGTTGTTTCTAGTCTCGGAAGAGATATTAACATAAATCAGGGATTTCTACGAATTAAGTCAAGTGAATAAATCATATGAATCAAAAGTAATAAATGAAGTTTAGGTGGATTCTTCCTTAGGTATTGTGTAATATCCCAGATTAGGGGTTATGCATTTGTGGCATAATTCAAGGGTTGGTGAGCTTAGTGTATGTTTGGATGTGTTATAGGAGTTTTTGAGAACTTTAGGTGAAAGGGAAATGCTTAGAAAATATTGGAATTTTAAGTGAAAAGAGGAAACTAGGAAAATAGGCCTTAAGGATATTTGCGTGGGATTTATGACACAAGGAAGTCATGTGGTAAAGTGGCTTGGGACGCTACCCTAGGGGGTATGGAAGGTTGCGTCACATGGAGTGCCAAGGGGAGGAGGTTTGAGCTGCAGAAATGGCACTTGGAAGCTTTTATTTTTGACGTTAAAAAGGGGAATTGGGCTACGGAGGCCTTAAGAAAAATTTTGGGCGCTTTTAGACATGAAAGAGGGCTTGGTAAAGTGGCTACAAGGTGCCACTTAAGGCCCTGGGAATGACGCCACAAGCTTGGTGCAGGTCTGGAGCTCGAGTAGCGTGGGAAGTAATATTTTGGTGTTTTATTTTGCATGTGAGAAGAGTTGGACGGCACATGGGCTTCCAAAAGATAGGGATTAAGCTTGTTTTATTTTTATCAAATATCGGCTGGAGGAGTGGGATAAGTATGGTTTTATTTTATTTATTTTAAATGGGAAGATAAGAGATATGGTGATGGATTATTTTATTTTATTTGTTAAGAGATAAATAAGGGATGTTTTTTTTTTATTTTTTTTAAATGAAGTGATAAAATAAGAGGAATAAATGGGATTTGATAAGGAATGGAGGTAGTAGCAAATTTAGGTCTCCTTGGGGGTGAATTGACCATGAAGAAAGATAAGTCTTGAATTATATTTGTTTCTTCTTTAGTCTCTTTTGCGAATTTTGTAGCCAAGAAAATCCTCTCCTTTTCTCATTTATTTTGTTAAGGTAAAGCTTCATTATCATTCCTTGTAGCGATTAATCTTTTGTGATTTTGAGGTTTAGCAGAATCTTCATTGAACTTTTCCACAATATTGTTTCTTTTACGTAAGTCAGAACCTTTAATCACCTTGAATCTATTTCTACTCTTGGCCAAATTCTTTAAAGCATTAAGCCCTCTCTACTTTTGTGCAAAACTTCTCTCTTTGGGGATTTAAAGGCGATTCTTTGAAGGTGCTTTGGTAAGTGGTAAGTATTTCTTTTTTAGGAAATCGGTTTGCTATTCTTCTCTTTTGGTGGCCAAAACCGAATGGTTGGCCTTGGTTATGGTGATGGCCGAACCCCAGTAAGGCTTTTGATTAAGTGTTCTTTTGTGCTTAGCCAACGTTATGGAGCACTAAAGGAGATCTCTCGGGTTTTTAAACATCAAGGTGCAGGCAAAGGATTCGGGATTTAACGAGCTAGGGGCAAGTCGGCAGGATTAAGGGAAGCTTTCGAGATTTAGATCCGTAAGGTAAGGCAGTAGTACTTTTCGGCCATAGGCCATTTTGGTATTATATTAGCCGATTCTGACTTAAGTTGTGTAGGGAAGAGTTCAACGATCGCAAGGGTGCAAATCGTTTAGACGTGGGTTTCGGGATTTGATCGATTGTGCCAAAGTAGAGGTGCGTAGTTATCGCACTGTTCTCTTGTTGTGTGCATGTGTTATATATATATGTATATGATGTGAATGGTAGCCGAAATAAGGGCTAAGATTGTGAATACCCGCAGTGGGTGATCGAATAATCAGGTCAGTGATTTACGATATTAAATGATTATTGATGAATATGAGAAATGGTAATAAGCATGTGATGTATATTTACTCTAAGTGTTAATCTGTCATGATACATATATATGCATGGGATTTGGGACATGAATATCGAAGGAAAGGGTGTACATTAAGTACGTGGTCTAATGTTAGCCTGGTGCTACATTGGCGCTTGATGTTAGCTATGTGCTTCATCAAGGAGGTGTTGGCTAGGTGCTACATCTTGGCGGTTGATAGTATGTGCATCACCGTGGGTGATTGATATGTGGGATCACTTATGTGATCGGTGGCCTATCCTGACCTTGAGCAGCAGTGCGCGAGGTAAGATATATGGGATCACTTAGTTGATCGGTGGATTAGCCATGGCCTTGAAGCAGGTCTGCCGAGGTAGGTGTGACGGATGGATATTAGGTTGGGTTGGGCTTCATAATTGCATAATTATGTATATGGCCTGTGTGGATATGGGCCAAGCCCATATGTGGGACATGTGAAATAACTATGCACTGAGTCTGTTTGACTCACCCAATATTTCTCAAACCTTACAGGTGATGCATAAAGCTTGGACCGGGTTGGTGTGGATACAAGGTGGCCCATGCAGAAGTTCAATTTATTTGATGTAATAAGGGCCACTTATGGTATTTGGAAACTTTATTTATGGTTTGAAGTTTATTTTATTAATTGAACTAATAATGGAAATACATTTTTCTGAATCGATTTATATTATAATAACTTATGTAAAATTTTTAATCTGAATTTATAACAACTAAATTTTAATGGGCTTTTAAATACACAATGTTTTATTAAAGATCACAAATTTTCACGTTTTCACCTTTAAGTCAAATTCTTCGCAAATATTTTTAGCGATGACATACGAGATCCGGTCAAGGCTCGTGGGTCGGGTTTGGGGGTATTCTGATTTAGTATCGAGCCAGTTCAAAACTTCGACTTTGAGGATTTGGGCCCAAAACATTTTTTTAAATTGGGCTTTTCAAAGATTTGGGCTTTCATAGATTTTTCAGTATTAGGCATGGCTTTTGTATTTACGACAGAAGTCCACCGGTAAGTACCTCGACTATTGAAGTGATTTATATGTTAAATGTTATGGGCTTATTTGGGCTCAGTATATTAGAATATTAGGGCTATTGAACCCTAGGACTAGTCTACTCAAACACAAGTATATAAGACTTAAGGACCATTAAACAAACCTGTGATTAGGTCGCCGAGCTAGGGTGTGGTAACTGTTGTGCGCATGTCTAGGATTGGATCCGGAAGAGCCTGGTATTAAGCAGGTCCTCGTGACTCACCTCCTCTTCACGGATTCCTACAGTGCGTGAGTTACGGTTTACCCAACCAAGAGGACTTATTCACTGCTAAACCCAATAACTAAAACAGGAAGGAACTAGCCGTAATTTTTATAAAAACCCTAGTTTTAAAACTCTTAAAATTACCCTTTTGATTTGTAAAGACTACTTTTATACATTTTTACGAAATATTTTCAATTTACAAAAAAAAATACCCTAGTGTATAAATTACCCTTTTACCCTTGAAATTTTTTCAAGAAGAATTTTAATTTTGTAAAATATCAACAACCTCTATTTTACGATATTTTCAAATACTCTAATTTGAAAATTACCAAAATACCCTGATTTGGAAATTTACCAAATTACCCCTGGCTTATGAAATTACCAAAATAACCCCGATTTCTGAAATTTCTACAATACCTTGATTTGGAAAATCTTTCTTTCAAAATACCCATGAGTTTGAAAAAAAATTTTGAAATGACTTTTGTGATTTTCAAATTGACCCCGATTTATTACCAAAATACCCCTATAGGAAAAATGACGAAATTACCCCTAGGGTAGGGAATGATCAGAAATGCCCAAAGTAGTGAAGTGAATGTTGTGGATGAATGTGAATGTGAATGTGATTCTCTGAATTAGAATAGTGAACTTGAACTGAAACTTTGGTTGATCGAAAGAACTACTTTTGGAAACTTCTTTTCATAAAATTTGCTCGTGGATAAACAATGAAACAAAATTTCTAATGCATAAAACTTTTTAAACGGTTAGATTAAATCGCGATGTTAGATATGAGTTCTAGAGGACGAGGTCGTCGTGGATGTGGGAGAGGAAGAATGGTCATGTCGGAACCCATTAGATCGGTCGAGGATCGAGAATGAGGTACCACCACCACTTTTGGTGTTGAAGCGACAAGACAGACGCAGATCTTGAGGTTCTTGAGATGGTGGTGGAGCGGTGGAAATATGAGAGCTAGGAAGTGCATACGAGCAACTCCGAGCCAATGGAGCTGAAGTGTTTCGTGGAGTATCTGGTGTGGCATCCAATACTGCTGAGTATTGGTTGGAAGCGACTGAACGAATTATGGATGAGTTGGATTTGACCCCTGAGGAGAAAGTGAAAGGAATGGTGGCGCTACTACGCGATGAAGTGTATCAATGGTGGCTCACAGTTCGGGATAGTGCCACAGCTGAGGATCTTACTGGGATTATGTTAAGGCGGCATACGAGAAGAAGTATGTTGGCACCCATTATATCGATGCGCAAAGGAAGGCATTTAAGAAATGGTTCAAGGAACAAGTCCATGTGAATCTGGTCAATTCACGAGGTTAAGCCGATATGCTCGAGAAGTAGTGGCTACGGAGCATGAGCGATGTGTCCGGTTTGAGGACGGACTGAGGGATGATCTGAGGTTATTAATAGCTCCACAGCATGGGCGGGAGTTCACTGTGTTGGTAGAAAAGGCTAAGGTAGCTGAAGGGATTAAGGACTCTGTGAGGCAGAACAGAGATAAGGAGAGGAATCGGGATAAGAGAAGTTTTGGATCGTCAAAATCGTCTGAGAACTTTTAGAAAAGACCGAGGGTCGAGAATTCTATTCGTGGCGTTAAGCCAGCTACTGGAAATCCGGACCGTCCATGTGCTCAATGTGGGAGGTATCATGTTGGCGAGTGCTGGAATCGGAATCGGAGTGTTTTAGATGTAAGTCTAAGACTCATTTGATTAAAGACATCCTCGGGATCTGAATAGGGCTCAGACGGAAGGTCGAGGAGGAGTCTGTAAGGCGGGAATGGTCGAAAAGCGACAAGGGTGGTGGTCCGAACCATGGAGGACATGGTTCTGGAGGTCGTGGAACACCAAGCAGAGATCTTGAAGGAGCGGGCGTGAGGCAACCAAGGTTGGTTTATGCGGTTATCGTCATGAGGAGGAAGATGTGCGGATGTGACAAGCTGATACGTTCTTTATTTCTGGAATACCATAATTGCTTTGATTGTTGTAGAGAGTTTCTTGTATCGCTAGTGAAAGTGTTGAAGCCTTGCATGTGAACTTAGAGATTGTGCATAGGAAGTATGATAGTTTCATAAGATTAGAGTCTTGTGACGTAAGCATAGTGTGGTGAGTAGAAGTGCGATTAGCTAAGTAATTTCGAGGACGAAATTATTTTAAGGAGGTAGAAGCGTAATATCCCAGTTAGAGGTTATGCATTTGTGGCATAATTCAAGGGTTGGTGAGCTTAGTGTATGTTTGGATGTGTTATAGGAGTTTTTGAGAACTTTAGGTGAAAGGGAAATGCTTGGAAAATATTGGAATTTTAAGTGAAAAGAGGAAACTAGGCAAAGAGGCCTTAAGGATATTTGCGTGGGATTTATGACACAAGGAAGTCATGTGGTAAAGTGGCTTAGGACGCTACCCTAGGGGGTATGGAAGGTTGCGTCACATGGAGTGCCAAGGGGAGGAGGTTTGAGCTGCAGAAATGGCACTTAGAAGCTTTTATTTTTGGCGTTAAAAAGGGGAATTGGGCTACGGAGGCCTTAAGAAAAATTATGGGCGCTTTTGGACATGAAAGAGGGCTTGGTAAAGTGGCTATAAGGTGCCACTTAAGGCCCTGGGAATGACGCCACAAGCTTGGTGCAGGTCTGGAGTTCGAGTCGCGTGGGAAGCAATATTTTGGTGTTTTATTTTGTATGTAAGAAGAGTTGGACGGCATATGGGCTTCCAAAAGATAAGGATTAAGCTTGTTTTATTTTTATCAAATTTCGGCTAGAGGAGTGGGATAAGTATGGTTTTATTTTATTTATTTTAAATGGGAAGATAAGAGATATGGTGATGGATTATTTTATTTTATTTGTTAAGAGATAAATGAGGGATTTTTTTTATTATTATTTTTAAATGAAGTGATATAATAAGAGGAATAAATGGGATTTGATAAGGAATGGAGGTAGTAACCGAATTTGGGTCTCCTTGAGGGGGTGAATTCGGCCATGAAGAGAAGATAAGTGCCGAACTATATTTGTTTCTTCTTTAGTCTCTTTTGCCGAATTTTGTAGCCAAGAAAATCCTCTCCTTTTTCTCATTTATTTTGTTAAGGCCGAAGCTCCATTATCATTCCTTGTAGCCGAATAATCTTTTGTGATTTTGAGGTTTAGCCGAATCTTCATTGAACTTTTCCACAATATTGTTTCTTCTCTGTAAAGCCGAACCTTTAATCACCTTGAATCTATTTCTACTCTTAGCCAAATTCTTTAAAGCATTAAGCCCTCTCTACTTTTGTGCCGAAACTTCTCTCTTTGGGGATTTAGAAGACGATTCTTTGAAGGTGCTTTGGTAAGTGGTAAGTATTTCTTCTTTAGGAAATCGGTTTACTATTCTTCTCTTTTGGTGGCCAAAACCAAATGGTTGGCCTTGGTTATGGTGATGGCCGAACCCCAGTAAGGCTTTTGATTAAGTGTTCTTTTGTTCTTAGCCAACGTTATGGAGCACTAAAGGAGATCTCTCGGGTTTTTAAACATCAAGGTACAGGCAAAGAATTCAGGATTTAACGAGCTAGGGGCAAGTCAGCAAGATTAAGGGAAGTTTTCGGGATTTAGATCCGTAAGGTAAGGCAGTAGTGCTTTTCGGCCATAGGCCATTTTGGTATTATATTAGCCGATTCTGACTTAAGTTGTGTAGGGAAGAGTTCAACGATCGCTAGGGTGCAAATCGTTTAGATGTGGGTTTCGGGATTTGATCGATTGTGCCAAAGTAGAGGTGCGTGGTTATCGTACTGTTCTCTTGTTATGTGCATGTGTTATATATATATATATATATATATATATATGCATATGATGTGAATGATAGCCGAAATAAGGGCTAAGATTGTGAATACCCGCGGTGGGTGATCGAATAATCAGGTCAGTGATTTACGATATTAAATGATTATTGATGAATATGAGAAATGGTAATAAGCATGTGATGTATATTTACTCTAAGTGTTAATCATCATGATACATATATATGCATGGGATTTGGGACATGAATATCGAAGGAAAGGGTGTACATTAAGTCGTGGTCTAATGTTAGCTGGTGCTACATTGGCGCTTGATGTTAGCTATGTGCTTCATCAAGGGAGGTGTTGGCTAGGTGCTACATCTTGGCGGTTGATAGCTATGTGCATCACCGTGGGTGATTGATATGTGGGATCACTTATGTGATCGGTGGCTATACTACCTTGAGCAGACAGTCTGCGAGGTAAGATATATGGGATCACTTAGTTGATCGGTGGATTAGCCACGACCTTGAGCGGTGTCTGCTAGAGGTAGGTGTGACGGATGGATATTAGGTTGGGTTGGGCTTCATAATTGCATGATTATGTATATGGATTTGTGTGGATATGGGCCAAGCCCATATGTGGGACATGTGAAATAACTATGCCTGAGTCTGCTTTGACTCACCCAATATTTCTCAAACCTTACAATGATGCATAAAGCTTGGACCGGGTTGGTGTGGATACAAGGTGGCCCATGCGAAGTTGATTTTCTTATTTTATACATTTTATATTATCGATATTTTGGGAATTTATTTGATGTAATAAGGGCCACTTATGGTATTTGGAAACTTTATTTATGGTTTGAAGTTTATTTTATTAATTGAACTAATAATGGAAATATATTCTTACAATCGATTTATATTATAATAACTTATGTAAAAGTTTTAATCTAGGAATTTATAACAACTAAATTTTAATGGGCTTTTAAATACACAATGTTTTATTAAAGATCACAAATTTTCACGTTTTCACCTTTAAGTCAAATTCTTCGCAAATGTTTTCCGCAGTGACATACCAGATCCGGTCAAGGCTCGTGGGCCGGGTTTGGGGGTGTTACATATTGCCTATCTCATATAAGTTGTCCAAAAGTATTTTCCCAATTCACTCTCTGTCACGTTCGTAGTCATTTAGTTAGTTAAATTAGTTAGTTAATTTTAGATTAAAAATAAATCCCCTTAATTATTAGGCTATATAATAAAAAGATAGTTATTACTAGTAATTTTAGTCCTTAAGGATACGATATTCGGACTCGCCATAACTATACTACTGTTCGATAGGTGAGCTTGCATTTGTCGAAATAATAGTTAGTTTCGAGTCCATCATGATTCTGTAAATATTTATGAATTAATATTGAAAGACTTATGATTATTACCGGTTTATACTTGAAATACTTGGAAATGATATTTACTTATTATATTAAAAGTGACTTGTAAATATGTGATTATCTTTGATTTTGATGATGCAAGGAAAGCATGTATATGGTAACATGTTGAGAAAATAAGTTTATCAATATTAAATTTATATGTAAGATTTGCAAGTACGCTAACTATTGTTGTTGCTTGATGTTTAGGCAAGTGCCAAGCTATTAGCTGAATAGTAATTTGTTTATTTATTTGATGCATTAAAATGGTAAGTATTTAAATGAAAATAAGTTAGTGTTCATGAAGGAATGGTAAGGTTTAGATTATGCAATTTCTTATAGAACGATTTATTATGTGTCCAACTAGAATAAGGTTTGATTAAATGCAATAATTTGTAACATGGCTGAATAATATGCATAAGACTTGTATGATATGCATATGGAATAAATGTGGAAGAATTAAAGTTATATAAAATTTTACTAAACTTGAGAATATAAGTCATGTGATACTATGGATTAGTTCACCTTGTGAATTAGTGAGATTATTTTATGAGTATTACGATAACAATATTGGATTAATTTTGATATGTAAAATTTTATAGTTGAAATAAATTAGTATGATTAAAAACTATACAAGCTTACTAAGCAATCATTGCTTAAGTGTTTGTTTTATTTATTTACCTTACAGATTATCAGAAGCTCAAACGGATTGGAAGCTTATCAGAACTATATCACACTATCCATTGGTTTTATTGGTAATTATTGATGACTTGATTTTTGGTTGTAATGGCATGTATAGGTTATTTTGCTATTCATTAAAATGTTGATATGATTGAATGATGAGAGGTAAAGTAGTAGTCGAATAAAAATAAAAGGTACACAAAATCATATTGGTTATGTGTGAACATTTAGGTATAATGATAATTAATTTCAAGAAGAATATTTAGCAAAAAAATTGACGGATAAGGGTTAGGGGTGTTACAATGTGTCACGTAACCTATTCCGCCACGGATAAGAGACACATGCAGTGTCTCGAGGTGAGACACATGCCCATGTCTCAGACCGTGTGGACATGAAATTGGTCAAATTTAAGCCATTTCCATGCCCAACTCCAACATGTACCCAAAAGCATTTTGTTCCCATGTTAAAGACCTCAAAACAAACCAATTCATTTATGAAATAATCCATTCAATATACCAAAAATTCATCCAACCAATATGTCCACAAGGCACCTCAATTTCAAGCAATCAACCATTCATTTAAACATGTCAAAAACTTATCAAAATGAAGCATCATGACTTATTATAAACTAAGCTATTGTACATAGCATACTTGAAGTATTCAAGCATCATCATTTGACACCAAAAGATTTATACATTTTCTACTTATATATGTTCCAAAATGTTTACCTAATTATGCACACAAGTTCAACTAACTTGTACTAGCAACAAGCATAACATGTTACTTTCAATATTTTACATCCATACAAAATATCTAAATACTAAAGACCTTTCTTAGTATATGCCACTTAAACTAACTAGCAACAACCAAAATGACTACTGAGATGTTGATGATAGTGTGCGAGCTTCCGAGTTGATCCAATCAAAGCAACGATTCCAAAGGTCGTACAAGAATAAATCAAACTAATAAGCATAAAAAAAAACTTAGTAAGTTCGACATTAACTTCATTTATTAATTAACCGAAAACAATCAATTTAGTGTAAATTTTCAATACAACGGCACAAAGCCTGCTAGGCATAGAGCCCGTATAACACCAGCACAAAGCCTATTAGACACATAGCCTGAATAACACCGGCACACAGCCTGCTAGGCACATAGCCCGAATAATCACTGGCACATAGCCTGCTAGGCACATAGCCCGAATAATCATCGGCACGACTAAATATTTTCGTGACATAGTTCTCCAATCATCAATTCATAATTCCATACGAATTTGAAGTACAGATAATAATGATAATTAATATATAAACACAAACTATATAATATAACTTACCGGAGTTCGATAGTTGTGGAAATGAGACTATGTCTACTCAAGGACCTTCTCTTTTCCCCAATAAACGATCAACGGAGTTGATTCTTGATCTAAGTATAATCATTAATTGAATTAATGGACTCAACCTTGTTTAAAAAAAATCACAAATAATTCACATAGCTAACCCTTCAATGAAAGTATACACATTTAACTTAAACTTTTGCTTTTATTCCATTTACCCCTCTCTCTTAAACCTCCCAATTTAATAATTAAGCTAGAGGAAATTATGTTGATTTTCTAACAGTCCCTATGTAGTTTAAATATTAGCTTCTAGTCCTTGAATTTCCTCATTATCACAATTACATCCCTAGCTACATGACCAATCAACAGTACCTTTCTAAATAGTCTAAAATCATCACAAAAATCAAATATACATCTATTAACATAAAAAAAAATCCAATTTCCAACAATGGCAAACTCTTAAACATTTGATAATTCTACAAATAGATCCATAAACTAACTAGATGAAGCTTCCAAGATTCCAACAATATGAAAATCAAAAGAAATGAGCTTCAAATTACCTACCATGTAACCCAATTATGCTTGGCCGAATGTTCTTTTAATTTCCATGGAGGTTTCGGCGTGGAGGAGATGAAACAAACAAGTAATAATAATAATAATAAAGTGCTTTGTGCATCTTTTTCTTTTCTTTTAACTATCTTATTTAATTAATAATAATATAATTATAACATATAATAATCAAACCAAGCAGTAACCGTGCATACTACTAAGCTTTGGCATAATTGCTATAAAAGCCCTTGCAACCATACTAAATTAATCTTTTAATACCTTTAACTTATAGTAATCAACTTTTGCAACTTTTTAACAGTAGTTCTTTTTAATTATTTAACTATCTAAACGTTAATATTTCTAAACCAAATTTTAATACAACTCTAATGACTCTATAAATATTCTAAAAATAATATTTACGAGTTGACACGACGGAAATTTGTGGTCTTGAAGCCACTGTTCATCACCACTTGAAAATCGAGTTGTTACAAATATGGTGAGTAAGAAATTGCAATTTAAGTCTATGTGCATTGACACCACCATAAAGCAATTAGAAGGTGTATTGTTTTTATTTTGAAACGTATAAAGATGAAGGCTTTACTTCTAGTATGAATATTGCTAAAAGTATTGCACTTGATATGAATGTAAAGCCTACCCTTCCAACAAAGCGTCGTGTTATTAGAAAAAAAAATAATTTGATGAGAATAATCAAGAGGATGAAGAAATTCAGTCAGTTGATAAATTATTTAGAGTTGATTATTTTAAAGTTATTGTAGACATGTGACAATTACTTCTTTGAAGAGCAAATTTGAGCAACTAAAAACATTTAAAAGTATTTTTGGGTTTTTGTTTAATTCAAACAAGTCATTGAATGAAAAGAAATTGAGGGAATGTTGTGTTACTTTTTACTCTACCTTTTCTCATGGTGATTCATCAAATGTTGATTTAAATGATTACTTTACCAAATGAATTAATGTCAGCCGTTGAAATTCTTGAGTTTGTCTAATTTGCAGATTGCTATCCGAATGTTTCAATTGCTTATAGAATATTTTTTAACGATTCCTGTGATTATAGCATCAGCTGAAAGAAGTTTTTCAAAGCTAAAGTTAATCAAAACCTACTTGAAGTCGTCAATGTCACAACAAAGGTTGAATGGTTTGGCAATTTTATCAATCGAGAAGGATTTTTTGGAGAGCATTGATGTTGATATTATCATTAATTATTTTGCATCTCGGAATGCTCGTAGAACCCATTTTTTATATTTTTTGTGTTTTTGTAGTTGATGACATAACAGTAGATTGAATGAATTTTTTTTTAAAATTTTGTTAGAAAATATCTTATTAAGCAATGTCATAAAACGTATTATTTTAATGAAACTACTAGTATATATTTTTATTTTATTATATTACATTTTATATATTTTTTAAAAAGGGCCCAATATATTGTTTGACCTAGAGTCCCAAAAATGTCAAGAACGGGTATGCCACCACCAAACTTGGTTTTATTTTGTTATACTAGACATCGATAATGGTAGTAGGAATAATCGCAAAGCAATAAGAAAAAAAAAAAAAACACGCAGATTTTTCATGGAAAACCTTTATCAAGAAAAATCACAGGCAGAGAAGGAGAAATTCACTAATGTTGAAAAACAAGAATGCAAGAGGTTTTCTGCTATCTGAAGTTTTTAAGGGTTAAACAATCTTGTTTTTAATCAACATCTAATAGAAGAAAAATAGTCCTATACAGATTAAACTTATGCGACAAAATCCGTACTGGCCCGAGGCTGTAACCCACCACAGATCCCAATTTTAACTCTCTATTTTATTTCTTTAGCAAGTGAGTTGCAAATAAAACTTTTCGGGTCGGATCAAACAGAATTCGAGTCAAACAACTCTAACACATTTCTTTTCTCTAAAATACAATCAACCCTTCTCTTCTTCTTCTTTTTCTCCTTCTTCTTTTCTTTAGATTTCACAACCTTTGAATTTTGCAGGAAAAGAAAAACTGAGAAAAATAGAAAACTTTTCTGGTGAACTATGAGGAATGGAAATTAAAAGGTAGACGTTGAGGAAAGGTAAAGCGTTTAAGGGAAGATTTATAGTTTATAGTGTTTTTTCATATGAAGATGAGTATATATTTGATTTTCATGTGTTTTAAAAACTTTTGTAACTCGTTAATGGAGGATTACCACTTGTGACTCAACTCGTTTAAAAGAAGATGAAGCTAGAGTTTCAACGAGTAGTTTAGGGTTTAAAATTAGTTTTTTATATAAATATAAAATGATGAGAAAAAATTAATGAATAAAATTACATGTCATTAACTTAACGATTATTTCAACAAGTTATTAATATTTTAACTATTCGGACTAAAAAATAAAATGATAAATTAGGTGACAATTTTATAACTTTTAAAAGTTGAATGTAAGTTTTATTATGTATTTGACATCCAATGGTTCAAACTTATTCCATAAATTAAATATTTTATCGAAATAATATTTTCAATTTAAAATTTTTGAGAAATGACCCAAATGCTCTTTCGTGACAATCTATCATTTCGTCCTTTTTTTACTTTTCCAGCTTAATTTTGTTTTTACATCGGTAGGTATTTTATCAACTCAATTCTCATAAATCTTATTTAACTCTTAATAATAACCATTGGATGGTGGAAATTATATTTCTATCCTTTTTTTCTCGGTAGAAATAGAAAATTTACAATCTAATTTATGTACTTTTAAATCTTTTTCAATTTAAAAGTGACTTTAATCACACCAATACATATTCTAATTTATTCTCACCATCTGTAATCTCTTTTCTTTATCTGATCATATTCTAATTTTCGCAAAAATCTATTGTATCGATCCCGGAAGAGTGTAACAGGTCTTATAAAATTTTTTGGAGTATTACACAAATTATGTGAAATCCAAAAAAATGTGCTTGATGGTGTCGAAACCATTTTTTTGTTTGGAAAATGGGCTGACTTTAAAAGAAAAATGGAGTCACCACCAATCTTTTTTTGAAGTGTAATTGGGTCACTTTAGAAAATATTTTGGTCTACGAATTTTAAGAAAACGGGTCCGGGAGTCGGTTATGCACGAGGAAGGATTAGCACCCTCGCAACGCCCAAAATTGGTACCTTATTGATTGATTAATGTACTAATATTGAAAATTGAAAAAGATTTTTAAATACAAATCCTTTAGAAAACTATTCAAATTGGATACCGAAATTTTCTTGTTTCGAAAAGATGAAATACCACATCCAGCACGATAGGGTATGATATTTCAAACCCTCGATGTCAAGATCATCTCACGTTTTCCAAAATTCATGCATTGCATTTTAAAAGGGTATTTCACTATTTGGCCAAACTAAAAATCGAAACCCAGCACGAATAGGCACGATTCCTTGAATTTCCAATCATGAAATATTGTCTTCATTTAAGAAAACCCAGTCAAAATCTCTGAAGGATATTTGGCCATTTGGACGAACAGAAAATCGAGACCCAGCACGATTGGTTACGAATCTCTCGAACTTCCAAACACGAAACATTGCCTTATTTTAAAAACGCGATCAAAATCTTTAAAGGATATTTAGTGATCTAAACAAATGAAAAATCGAAACCCAGCCCGATTGGGCACGATTTCTCGAACTTCCAAACACGAAATATTACCTTTGCGAAACCCTTTTATGAATTTTTGAAAAAGAAAAAAAAATGTTAAAATGCAATTCAAAATCATCGATCTACATGAAATGATAGGAACAAGAATAAACAAATCATAATAGTAAAAAATTTAATAAAAATAATAATAAGAATGATAAATATAATTATAATAATAATATGTATATAAAAAAATAGTGTCAAGAAAAAATGATAATAATAAAATAATACTAATAAAACTAATGAATATAGTTATAATAAAAAAAGGTAAATATAATATTAAAATAATAAATAGAATAATAGAATAATAATAACAATAAGCAAAATAAAAATATTAATAAGAAAATAATAGAAAAATATTAAAATTAATAATGATGAATAAAATAATAATGAAAATAGAAATACTAAATAGTATTATTTGAAACTAATAATCATAATATTAATAATAAAAATGGCGATGGTAATAATTGAAATAGTATTAATGATAAATAATAGTAACAATATTAAAATAACAGTATTAATAAAAAATAGTAGTAGTAAAAAAGAAGTATATTGATAATAATAAAAACAATAGATATAATAATAATAATAATAATAATAATAATAATAATAATAATAATAAAATTAAAGTAAACAATACTATATATAGTAATGGTAAATATAATAGAAAGAATATGATTATAATAATAATAATATACATATAAAAAAGAGTGGTAATAAAATATTTAAAAATAATTAATTCAATGGTAAAATAGCAAAATAATCAAAAAAGGGACTAAATTGGATTGAAAACAGAAGCTTTGGGGGCAAATTTAAAAATTAAAAAAACAAAGCGAAAAAACTAAAGAAATGCGGAAGGGCCAAATCGCTAATATATTATATTATATTGTTATTATATATATTATAAAGAGAAAGTAAAAGAAAGAACAGAAAAGAAACAGAAAGTAAAGACGAAACGGAGAAGAAATAGGGAGAAAGAAAGAAAAGGAGAATAGAGTTTCTAAAACTTGGAGTTTAATTTGGTAAGTTAATTTAGTCTTTTCTTTTAATTTTGATGCTTTATAAGTTTTAGAACAAAGTTTTGATGAATTTAAGTTGAAGATTTTGAAGTTTTAAAGTTGTTGAATATAGCATATGATGAATAAAATGATGAATTAGTGGTTTAATTGAAAGAATTTGAAGTTAGAATTGGATAAAGGACTTAATTGCAAAACAAGCTATAAGAAAGCAGTTTTGGGACAGCAGCAGTAGAGTAAGTTTGAAAATTCACCAAAAATCGTAGAAGTGGAATTGGAAGTTGAGTGAGATATGAAATTAAAGCTTATTGAGTCTAGTTTCTCATAGAAGAAATGATGTAAGCAATAGATATGTAAATCATGAGATATAATGAATTTTGTAAGACTGCTTCAGAATGAATTCGGGTTCCTCTGTTTTTACTTTAGAAAATCATCAAAAATTGGATAAAAATAATTAGAGGCTTAAATTTATATGTTTATAATCATGAATGAGTCTATTTTTAATAGAAATAGACTATAACATCATCCAAATCATGTATGAAGAGATAATTAATTTTTAGTGAAGAAGGGTCAGAACTGTCAAACAGCAGAACAATGGTGACTTTAAAGAATAAACTGTACTTATTGGCTAAATCAAAAATTCTGAAAATTTTATGGCAAGAATATATGTGAGTCTAGTTTCAGGTAAAATTAACGGTTCTTCATTTGGAGTTCTGTAGTTCGAGAAATAAATAATTTAGTGACTATGACTCAAGTAGACAGTTTTGAATGAACTAAAATAATAATAGAATTATAGAAAATGCTACATGTGAACATGAAATATGTTGAATTGATGATTGAATTTATTTATTTAGATCCGGAAAACAAAAATACGAAGTTAGATAGAGGAAAGGAAAAGTCCGGATTAGTAGATTTTTTGTATACGAACAAGTATCGAGGTAAGTTCATGTAACTTGAATTATCTTCTTAAATGCTTGAAATGTATGTTATTGATGTGAATATGATTTCAATGTTCATTGTATGAAAGTTGATGAGACATTGATATATTTAATAAAAAGTGGAAGAAATTCGGTTGAATGAAAGGAAAATTGATGGATCTCACGAAAAGGAATTGACGGTAAAAGGATCTAGCCGGACGGGTGATCCTATCTGATATAGCCCTCCGAAGAATATGTGGAAAATGGATTTAGCCCGGACGGGTAATCCGAATTAGGTCTGAATTTAACTGGACTGGTAATTCGGATCCAAGCTCATTAGAGTAATTGTCGTTCGCGGAGATTTAGCACGGACCGTAATCCCGACAATACTCTATGAGTTTATATTACGATTTAGCACGACCTGTAATCCTCCGTAAGGATAATTATCCCAAAATAAGAAAACACGCGGATCCTTCCCCGTGCTCCGAAGTCAAATATCGTCATGGTCGAGGCCCAAACGCGTCGTTTGGCCTCTGAACCCAATGTTCAAAACGGCGCCGTTTTAGCTAGGTTATAAAACCCAATTTTTTGCCCAAAAAATCCCATTTTCAGCCCTTTTTTCACAAAAACTTAAAAAAAAATCTCTCAACTCCTATCTCTCTCCCCAAATCCGGCCAGGACTTCCGGCGAATGTCCGGTCAGGACCATCCATGACACTTTCCATCATTGTCCTTGCCGACCACCGCTTACGGTGGCCGAAAAAAGGTAAAAAATTTTTTTCTCTTTTTTAAATATTTAGAACTTTTCGTATATGAAAAAAAGAGAAAAAGAAAAAAGAAAGCTAAAAAAAAAATAGATTCGAAAGTAAAAGAAAAATAAAAACTAAAACCTTTTTTTTTGATTAATCTGCTTGTTTTTTTCCTTGTATTGATTTTTCATATGAGTATTGTGTACAAAAGGTGCTCTGTAAAGGTTCTGTATCTATCCTAAAAAATCGTCCCTTTTTACATTATATTATTCGGCTTTTATAGCCTGTTTTAAAACTAATTTTTCTTGATTTTGTGGGTGCGTGGTATACACGATGCCGACGTGGTGTGGTGGAGTGGCGCACGTCGCGGGGTGGTGGCGTCGTGGCCGCAGGGGCGTGAGGGTCGCTTGGACGTGGAGGCTGCTGGCGGCTAGGGTTTCATTTTTTTTTTTTTGTTTAGGTTTGGTGGCTGAAAAGTGTTAAGGTTGTGGGCTAAACGGGCTAAGGTTAATTTGGGCTTGGGTAGTTAGGTTTAATTTGGGCTTTGGTTTATTTATTTTTGGTTTATTGGTTTTTGGTATGGGACCGAGCATAAATTGGGCTCTACAATGGAATTCAAACCCAAAACACCATAATTTTCATTATCTTTACCATTTCAACTAAGGTTTTATTTGATCAATTTTTTATGAATATATTTATTACATAAAATGTCTCATTATCTAGTATTTTATTAATAAACTAAATTATAAATGTATAAAGATTAGAGTAAACTATACTATTAGTCACTCAATTGTTAGTGTGTTTCTATTTTGGTCATCAAACTATAAAATTTTTCAATTTCGTCACTAACGTTTTAGATCGTTTTTGTTTTATTCACTCTACGTTAAATGCTTAATAGAATTGACGACATTGATTGGTATAATAACACAGTTAATCCTCAATACTTACATATTATATTAATTTAATCCTCAAACATATAAAATCAAATAGAAATATAATTAAATGATTACTATATATATGAAAAAGTACAAAATATAATATTATTTACATATGTTCGTAAAGATGGGGATTCCCTTGCAGATTTCATTACAAAGCTTGGTCAATTGCTTTGCGGGAAGTCCTGCAAAAATTGGCTAGGCTCGTTGTAGATGTTTGCATGGCTTTAACATTCTTTTGCAGTTGTAACTGGTGGAACATTTTCAAAGTATATATAGTGTTTCAATAGTTGTAAATAAAAAGTTATAAAAAAATCAAAAGTTATATCAATTGATTATTAACTAAGAGTTATCATTGTTGGGGATCGACTCGATTAAGTAATAAACAAGTAAAAATAGTGAAAGAAATTGAGAAATTGAACACACAAATTTAACGTGGAAAATCCCTCTAAAAAGGATAAAAATAACGGGTAAAGATAATTTTACTATAATGGCAAAAGAACGAAGAGCACAAAATATGGAGATAAAAACTAAACCCCAAAAACCCGAAAACAAAAAACCCTCAAAATGTAAACACCAAATTCTCTAAATGTGTTATAAGTTTTAATCTCTAATGAGTGTTTTTCTAAGGTTGTAAAAGAGCCTATTTATAGGCTAAATTCATAGGTCAAATAATAAAAAAATAATCAGACTAATAAGGGTTTGATTGAAACAAATAAACAAAGTTTAACTAGAAGATTATTTATTAAATTTGACTGAAATAAGAGTCATACTTAATAAATCTCCACCTTGACTCATATTTCCACAATGCCAGCTTTGTCAAAGCCCGTCATAGGCTTATCTTGAACTATGCAGGGAATTAACTGAGTTGAATATGTTCTTAGGAACTGGAAGACTTCTAGCCTTCGACTTGTACACTGCCAAATCAAAACTAACCCGGGTCTAATTTTCACAAACACAGTGCCCTAACTTTTCAAAACCTGCATTCAAAAAAGAATCTCTCTTCAACGAAACGGTTATACATTTTTCCCTCCTATGACCAAGTTGCCTCCGCTCCAAACAGTTAACTTTGACTCCGTAATGGATGAGGGACATCCGATTTCACTGGTCATTGTAGAACCTTCCAGAATATAAAGAGTGCTGATTCTTTTACCTTTTAACAAAATGAGAACTCCACAAGATACTTTAATGCTGCTCGACTCGATGTTGATTCTGCATCATTTCAAGTCTAAAATACTCAAGGAGATTAGATTCTTTAGGATCGCCTTACTATCTAAACCAAACTCATTGTCGAGTTTGTCTCTACTCAACAAATGACCCTTCACATCTTCGAACGAAAGTTTATCTCTACCATAAATCAAGGTCTACTTGAAAGACTTGTGTGAAGGGGGTAAAGAGCATATAGCATAGTCTGATCTTTATCATTAATCTAAACCTCAACGTTATTTAAATCATTTAAAATAGTAATGAATTGATTGATGTGATCTCTAAAAAGTTCACATTCGTTCATACAAAATGTAAATAGACGTTGTTTCAACACTAAACGGTTAGACAGAGACTTAGTTGTTTAAAGAGTTTCTAAACTTTTTCACAAGGTGGATGAGGTCTTCTCCATCAATACCTCCTGCAAGATCGTATTTGCGAGGCACAACTGGATTGCAGAAAAGGCCTTTTCATCAAGCTCTTTCCATTCTATTTGATTTAGATTCTCAGGCTTTTTCCCAGTAACAACTTTTTTAAGCCGGTTTGAACTAGAATTGCTATCATCCGAACTTGCCACAGATTGAAATTTGTCTCACCATCAAACTTATCAATTTCAAACCTTATTACTACCATCTCTAAACGTGCTGATCTATGAAAATTAAACTAACTCTGATACCACTTGTTAGGGATTGACCCGATTAAGCAATAAACAAGTAAAAATAGCGAAAGAAATTGAGAAATTGAACACATAAATTTAACGTGGAAAAATCCCTCCAAAGAGGATAAAAAACCACGAGCAAAGATAATTTTTACTATAATAGCAAAAGAACAAAGAGTACAAAAGATGAAGATAAAAACTAAATCTTGAAAACCCGAAAATAAATAACCCTCAAAATATAAACACAAAATTCTCTAAATGTGTTATGAGTTCTAATCTCTAGTAGGTGGTTTTTCTAAGGTTGTAAATGAGCTTGTTTGTAGGCTAAATTTATAGGTCAAATAATAATAAAATAATCTAGACTAATTAGAGTTTGATTGAAACAAATAAACAGAGTTTAACTAGAAGATTATTTCTCAAATTTGACTGAAATAAGGGTCATACTTAACAATCATATTTGATAGTGATTAATTATGTCACTTAAATTAAAAATTATATCTCTTTATTATTAATAATAAATCATGATTATTCAATGATACATTTATTGAATAAATATGTTTCTTGTTAAAATATGTGACTATCCATTTAGATAGTTGTGTTCCTATGAAAAAATACGAGACCTCCTATAAATAGGAGTGAACTTTCATTTGTATGACACAAACAAATAAAAGTAGAAACAAAGTTTCTTTCTCTTCTCCATAAATCTTTTATATTTCTAGATTGTTTTATAAAGAATTACCGTAAAAATTGATGTTCTTACTATACTCTGGTCGGTGAACTATCTTTATCAGTGCAAAACGTAGACAATCATTAGGTTTCATTGTATCCTAGATTCATTTGTCAATAACTTATTTACACACCATAATATAAGTAGATTTAATAAAACCTTAAAAAAGTGAAAATGATACACATATTAAAGCATTCATTAATTTATTATAAATTTATGTTTATTATTAAAATGAAATATATTTTAATTAACATACATGATCAATGTCATCTCAAGTAAAATAGTTTATAATACTATTCAAATTTTAATATTTTTTTGCAAAATGTATGCACGTAATACTTTCAAAATATTATAAATATATTATATAAATTAGTAAACGCGTGGTTCACACCAATAAAAATATTAATTAATTATATTATCAATATAATTTTTTTTACCTTTTAATTTTAAAATTAAATTTAAAAATTATTTAATTTAACTTAAATAAATTAATTAAAAATTTCAAATCAAATTAAAATAAATTACATATTAACTCAAAATTTCTGGACACAATTCAATGGTATTGACATTTCAAGGGTACCAAGATGTTTTCTAAGGTGGCACGATTGAGGCACAGTCTACTTAAACAGACAACATATCATACAGAACCACTTTTTTTTTATAAAAATAACCTAAAAAATTTAATTAATTATCAAAATGACCTATTTTTTTTAATTAAACACAAAAATGACCTAAAATCTACAATAAAAGTTGGTGGAGCCAAATGGTTTGGCGTTAGGGGTGAGCAAAACTCGATTTGACTTTAAAAAATCGAAAAAAATTCGAATTTCGAGTTAAACGAATCGAATTATTTGAGTTATTCGAGTCAACTCAAATTTTTTTTCGAATTTCGAGTTCGAATTGAGTTGAGTTTTCAAATTCGAATAACTCGAATAATTTGAATATTAAAATATAATATTTTATATTTTTACCCCAAACTCCCAAACTTTTTTACTTTTACTCAAAACTTTTACTCCTTCCCACTTTCCCCCAAAACTTTTATTCCTCTCCCATCCCAATCCTTCAATCTACCCAAAATCTATTTCCCACCAAAATTTTACTCTCCCATTTACTTTTTCTCAAAATTTTACCCCCGAAAACCCTCAAAATTTTTTATTTTCCCCCCGAATTTTTACTCTCCCACTTTCACCCTAAAGCTTTTACTTTATTTCCATCCCTCCTCCCATCTACCCGAAACCCTCCCCCAAATTTTTTTTTTATATTTTCCCTTCAAAATTTTACTCCCCCTATTTACTTTCCCTCAAACTTTTATTCCCAAATTTTTTTTTTCCCTAAACTTTTACTTCTCACCATTTACTCTCAAATAAAAATCAAAATTATCCCAAAAAAACTAAACATAAATAGTAATAATTTTATTTATATCTACTATTTATATTATTAAATTAAATTTCATATTTTATATTATTTATATTATTGAATTGTTTTGTCATATTGAATATTTATATTAAAATTGAATTATTAATTATGCCATAAAATGTTTGTATTAAAATTTTATATTGGTATCAATTTCACATTTTATCTTTAAAATAATTTTTATTAAAAATAACATTTTACATTTAATATATATTTTAATTTCAAAATACATAGTAACAAGATATGAAGATAATTGAAACAATTAAGCAAGCAAAAAAGCTAACTTTGTATATAAAAGATTAATAAATAAATTATGAGGTGATGAAAGTTAATAAAAATTTTGATTAAGGTGGACAAATTTTATTACGATGGATGGCAGTGGTTATAAGGATTTTTTAAAATTTAACTCGAACAAATATATTCGATTCGATTTGATTTGATTCGAATTCCATCTCACTCTACTCGATTTGAGAAAATTTCAAATCAAATTTGGATGATAAAATATGATTCGTTAACTCGATTAACTCAAAATTTTTTATTTGATTCGATTTGATTCAATCGAACGCTCACCCCTATTTGGCGCCACCAACATGCCACGTCAGCAACTAGGATAAAAAATTAATTTTTTGGTGGAGTCATATAGAATGGCACCACCTGTATAAATACACGAAAATATTGTAATTTTTGAAAAATGGGAGACTTTAAAAATAATTTTCTATTTTCTGGTGGAGTCAATTTAATTAGCGCTACCAGATTTCGATGGCTGACACACCTTGCTTGTTTTTTTACTTTGTTTTTTTTTTTTTTGTTTTTTTATTGTTTTTTTACTTTTGTCCTATTCTTTTTTTCTTATTTTAAGTTTTATATTTTCCTTATTTATTTATTTTATTTATTATTAATTTTAAAAATAATTTAAAAATAATATTTAAAATTTAAAAAATAATTGCAAAAATATATATTCAAAATTTTAAAAATATATATTATAAAACATTTAAATATTTTAAAGATATGATGTAACCAGTTATAATATATATTTTAATTTCTGAAAATATTTAAATATTTTATATTATTAAAATGTATTTAAAAATAATATTTATAATTTAAAAATAATTTAAAATAATATTTAAAATTTTAAAAATATATTATAAAACATTTCAAATATACATTTCAAAGTTTTTTAAAATTAATAATAAAGATATAAAAAATATAAAACTTAAAATAAGAAAAGAAAAAAAGAAAGAATAGGACAAAAGTAAAAAAAAAAAGAGAGTAAAAGAACAAACAAACAAGCAAAAAAAATCAAGCAGGGTGTGTTTAATTAAAAAAAATTGTTCATTTTAATAATTAATTAAATTTTTTGGGATATTTTTATAAAAAAGTCCAGACAGAACTCTATAAGTCTAGGACAGAAGAGCAGAACTCATAAGAGTGACGGATGATTGATTACTAAATCAGAAAAACCGATCAAAGTTAGCAGCCGATGGAGAGGCCGAATCTGAAACACAAGCTCGGCGATAAATGGATTTCAACCCTAGCCAGCATATGGATCCAGTGCACCAGCGGTTCACTCTACACCTTCTCCATCTATTCCCCAATTCTCAAATCCACCCAACGCTATGATCAGTCAACCCTCGACACCGTTTCCGTCTTCAAAGACATCGGTGCCAACTGCGGCGTCCTTTCTGGTCTCCTCTACACTTTCGCCACTCCATCTAACCGCTGCAACGCTTATTTTGGTGGACCCTGCTTGGTCCTTGCGGCGGGTGCTATCCAATGCTTTATGGGCTACTTCCTCATCTGGGCTTCCGTGGTTGGATTGATCCCTCGCCCTCCGGTTGTAGGGATGTGCTTCTTCGTGCTTTTGGCAGCGCATGCTCAGACTTTCTTTAATACTGCTAACGTGGTCACTGCTGTGCGGAACTTCCCTGATTATAGTGGCACTGCTGTTGGTATTATGAAGGTATGATTCTGGCTTTGGTTCTCGGATGCCGTTAAATCTTGAAAATTTCAATTTGGGTCTTGGATAACTCTGATGTTCTTTCTTATTTATTACGCTTTTCAATGTTGCACTTCTTATCTTCCCCCTTTTGATAGGGGTTTTTGGGTCTGAGTGGAGCAATATTGATTCAATTTTATGAGACTATATTCCACAACGAACCCACTTCGTATTTGCTGGTCCTGGCATTGTTGCCTACCATCAATCCTTTGCTGCTTATGTGGTTTGTGAGAATTTATGACACTAAAGAGCAAGAGGAGAAGAAGCTTCTCAATGCCATTTCATGTGTTGCTCTGCTACTTGCTGCCTATCTTATGGCTGTAATAATAGTGGACCACCTCTTTACTTTCCAATTGCTTGTACGGATCGCTACTTTTGTGGTGCTTCTACTGTTACTTTCATCGCCACTGTGCATTGTGCCGAACCTGAGAGCAAGGGAAAAAGATGCTTCCTTGATTCATCAGAGTTTGATTTCTGAGGGGCAAAGGTTTGATCAAGAAATGGAGGTTCATGATACGAGGGACTCACTGGAGGAAGACAACCTTAATCTTTTACAAGCCATGGGCAGTGTGAACTTCTGGATTTTGTTCTTTTCCATGGCATGTGGCATGGGGTCGGGGCTTGCCACGGTGAATAACCTTGGCCAAATAGGAGAATCTCTTGGTTACTCCAACTTTGAGACCAACACTTTGGTTTCCTTGTGGAGCATCTGGAATTTTCTAGGCCGGTTCGGGGCTGGATATGTATCGGATCATTTCCTGTATGTTAAAGGATGGGCAAGGCCATTGTTCATGGTGCTAACTCTGTCAAGCATGAGTGTTGGTCATGCTGTGATCGCATCTGGTATGCCTGGTGCCCTATATGCTGGTTCGATACTGGTGGGTGTTTGTTATGGGTCGCAGTGGTCTCTGATGCCCACGATTGCTTCAGAAATATTCGGGGTGAAACATATGGGAACCATATTCAATGCTATCACGATAGCTAGTCCAGTTGGATCGTATATTTTCTCGGTGAGAGTGGTTGGGTTTATTTATGATAAGGAGACGTGGGGATCAGGCTGCAGTGGAACTCATTGCTTTATGTTATCGTTCCTTATTATGGCATCTGCCACCTTATTGGGTTCTCTTGCCGCTTTGGCCTTGTTTTTCCAAACCAAAAACTTTTATAATCAGGTTATACTCAGAAGGCTGCTACATTCCTTGAGGGAGTAATTCACCTTAACATAAGAGCTCTCTGGTTGAATGTTTTTGGATTGCTCTTCAATTAATTTAATGCCCCTACATAACATGAGTGCAGTGAAGAAGGGACATTGAAACCACCGTTTAATCCATGGCCCCAACTTGTAAGTTTTTGGAAAAGAATTCATGCCAATCCTTTTCAAAGTTTGCCATATCTAGTTATAAAGGATTGATGGTGGAAATTTGAATTTTGAGGCCTAGCTTTTGCTTAAATTTTATGCTTCACCCTAAATGGTGTTAAACTGTCTTAATCCACAAATTGAGTTTAACTCAACTTGTATAACATTCTATAATTGGAGTTCAAAGTAAAGAAAAAGAGAGAGGCTTTTGAGCCTCCCAAGCAAAGTAGTCAAAACTGTCCTGTCCTTATTGATATGGGGCTTCATCATCTTTACCTACTCAGTTCCTATGCATTTGATGCGACTCGCATTATCCATCTAGTCTTGTGATGCTTCTTTATAAACAAGACAAACACTCAATCTATTAAGTGAAGAAATTCAATTTCAAGTAATCTTATCTCCCACCTTTAATTTTATATATATATATATGTAGAGTAGTTTGTATTGTATGCTTCAAGTTTGTTCTTTAATGCCATTTTTTATTTTTTAATTATTGAAAATTTGCGATTAAACTACAAGTCAACCACAAATGAGTTTAAAGTTAAACCTAAAATTGAGTTAATCTTTTATATGGTAAATGAGTAGTGACTATTTGAGGTCAAACAATTGATGGAATTGAGTTTCAACTTCAAATTTAATTTCAAAGTTGAATTTGAGTTTTTTTTATAATATAGGATTACTTTGGTGCATTTGGTGTAACCTATCCAATCTATTCAATTGAAGCACTCTTATGAGTAACAAATCTTCAATCTCAACCGTTAAGTGCTACGTGAACCAAGTTAGAGGACCGACTCTAACCCTAAAACTTTGGTCACTGTCCATAAAAGTTGCCATCCGACTTTATATATATATATATAATGAATGTAATAATATGAGTTTAGCCATTATATTTTATTTTTTGATGATTTTTTAAAATCTGAAATCGTTAATTTGTTAAATTAAGAAATTCATTGTTAGTGGAGGGAGTCTATGGCGGCAATTGCAAAGGCCAAGAGGTATGCGCATAATGATGGTGGTATCAATGTAAATGTGAAGGCTTGATTTTTTAATATTTGGTTTTATAATTTTTTTAAAATAAGCAAAGGTTTGGTTTTATAATTTAAAGAAAAAAATTAAAGTTTAAAAGTTACCATAAAGAGTTTTTGACCACAAAAAAGACGAGAAAAATGAGACAAAGGTATAATATAATTGTTGATTATAACTGTTGGAATTAATAATAAAAATAAAATATAGGTAATATTAAACTGAATTTTGGTTTTAAGTTCAGGTGGGTGGGTAAATAATGTAAATGCAAATTTCTCTAAGGTTAATAAACCGGAAACAGAAGATCCAAGCAAAGACCCAGGTTTTTGTTCATCCCCAAATTTCTCCACCCTCTCTTTCTATTTCTCCATCGGCTTCCGTTTCTCCTTCCAACCAAACAGAAACTCCCCCGATTTATTTATTTATTTAAAAAAAAATGGAAAATACAAGTGATTGGAAGGATGGTTGGGATCTAGGGTTCTCCTTTCTTCTTCACTCCTCTTTACCCAAGCAAGCCTCCTCTCAATAAAATCACCCTAATTCTTTTTCTTTTCTTTTTTCACTCTTTTTCTTAATTTTTTTTTATATTAAATAAACAACAATAAACTAATTCCCCCTTTTCTCGCTTTCTTCAAAATGGAAATCTCCTACACATAATCCCACCGTAACTACCCTAAAACCCTCGTTCCGATCTCACCCTTTCCCCACCATGTCCCTCGATTCTTCCCCTTCCCTTCCGATCCCTTCCGACCTACCTCAAAACGATACCCTTCCTCCCCAAAACGACACTCCTTCTACCCAAACCCCCGACGCAACCCCGATCCCACCCTTGACCAGGAGCAATCGTCCCTCCCGCGCTTGTACAATCCGAGCTTCTCAGAGGCTCTACGCCCAGCAACAGCAAGCCGCCATCGAGCGGCGGCAGAAACAGGCCAAGAAGGACCAGCAGCACAACCACCACCAGCCCAAGCAACCCAAGGACGATAGTGATGGTTCTTCGTCGCCGCAGCAGCAATGTGGCGGTAATAGCAAGATCGTTACTCCGTTAGTGGCGCCGCCCGAGCCCTCGCAGTTGCCTAGGTGGACCATTCGGTCTATGTGGGAGTTAGCTTCCGTACTTAATTTCTTGCATGTAAGTTTCCAATTTGTTGTCTTGTTTTGTTCTGTTCTGTTTCTATTCATTCATTACGTGGCTTTGCTTTTTGTTGCGAGCTTACGGGCTTTGAGCGTAATAGGTTTTCAGGCCGCTTTTGAATATAGCTGTGGAGTTCTCAGCGGAGGAGTTTGAGACAGCGTTGATTACTCCTAATGATACTTTGGCAGATATTCATATTCCTTTGTTGAAGGTTTCTTCTTTTTCTTCATCTATTCAAAAGTATGATTTTATTGTTGGGTGCTTTAAAACGTACCCTTTTCTGTAGAGGTTTTCTCTCTCATGCTTGTTGGTATTACTTTGGTTCTTATTGAGCCAATTTGGTCTTTGTAGAGACTAGAGTCCGACTTTTCTCTTAGGCGATTCTTTATTAGTTTGAGTGCCATTTAAGTATATAGATTAGTGCTAAGTGTTTCTGAACATGGTTGAGTAATAGGTGGATAGTTATGTGTTTCTGAACATGGTAGAGTAATAGGTGGATAGTTAAGGAATCTACTTCTTGAAATATGGCTTTCTTCAGCTAAGAACTTTATTTATTTATGAAGCTATTGGCATGCAAGTCTTTTCATGGGATGCACTTATAGGAGCTATTTTACTTTATACTCAAGGATCTGTTTTACTTTTATATTCAAGTGCTAGGATTGGGCTCTCTTTGAGTGCCATAGGTGGTGTTGAGCCCCAGGAAATGCTTGAATAAAACATGAATAGTCATTTTTCTTCTTTTGGCTGATCTTCCTCTTCTCAGTTCTCTGACGTGTTATATTAGATCAATGAAGTTAAAAAGAACATGGACGCAGTTATATGGATAAGTTGTCTTCTTTGGAATATTCATAATTCAGGATATAGGTTCTCACATGATAACATTTGATTTTTCGTCGAAAAAGGATGAACTCTATGTGTTATTGGTTGAAATCCCAGAACATGAACTCGTCTTTTTCTAGATCCCGGAGTATGTTATTTGCTTACAGTAGTACATGTCTTGGTTTACAAAGACCTAGGGTATGAAGAAAGATTCGTTAAGCCAACTTATCTGGATTGGGTTTTTTGACATGAGAAAGTTGGATGAAGTATGATGAAACATCAAGAAAGAGAAGTGCCGTCATGTTACCAATGGTTCTATTTAGCATTGTCTTTTTTGTGGATTTATGGCTTGATGACACTTTGGAAGCTTATGAATGAGGTGACACTCTAATGGAAGGAAACATGGTGAAATGTGTCATTGCTTTGAATGATGATACCTGGAGTCAGTAAGTGGGTGGGAAGGAGCTTCACTGAGTTTAATGTTCTTCAAAGGTTAGCCATAGCTAAACACTGATTAACTGAAGACTTTTCTGTAAAGGAATGCAGGTGGCCTCATGTATGAAAATTAAAAGCCTTAAGTGACATGAAGTAGGTGCTTAATGGGAACTACTGCTGGTAACTGAATTAAAATTGCCAGTGATATGATTCTAAGTCCTAAATTGTGTTCATCTTTGAGTTGCATGGAAATTGTTTATAAGTTGTGGTAAGTTGTATGAATTATTGGATTCTCATAACATGTAGTCTGATTGTATGGATCCAAACATATTTTGTTGTTCCTGACTTCCAGCTGCCTTGTTTTGGTTGCCTGTAGCCATTGTGTCTTCCATCTGTATAAGAAAGTTTTTGGGACAAAATGTGCATCAGAAATTTGTTTGTAGTTTGTGCAGTTGAGTCGTTAAAAGGAGATACTTTGCCCAATGAGTGATTGTGAACCCTAAAGCATTATGGCTCTTTAAATTTGTCTGTGATTAGAGAAAGGAGTTCTAGGTTGGTACTTATAATTACCGATGTACTTGTTGGCCAAGTAGTATGTAATTAATGTGGGTAAGACTATTTCAACTGGATTTGTTAACTTAAATGGCTTGCCTGAAAACAAATACATTAAAAATATTTTTTTCTGGAACTGCAATCAGTTATCAATATACTTTCTCCATTTCAGGCAATCCCTCCAATTACTCGGATGCCCCTTACACGTGATACCTGGGTTACTGTTCTTTGCAGAAAATTAAGAGACTGGTGGCATTGGGTAACTTGTCATCTCTAGTCCTTTATTCATGTTTAATAATATGTGGCATGCATGCTTACATATATATATATACACATTGTTTTGGATGTTTGCAGGTTGCTGATGGGGATCTTCCCATTGTTGCTTCACATGGGTGAGTTGCCGTGTACTTTTGGAATATTCTTTAACATATAATGCTGTTAGTGTTTCTAATGAATGCTAATTTGTTAGGGCGGAGATTGAATTATACAAGTCGCTTGATCCTGGAGTTCGTGTTGTGATCCTGAAAGCACTGTGTGACATTCGTGTTGAGGTATGATCATCATCAATAAAATTGTCTTTTTAATCCCATTTGTAAATGCTTGATGCTTCTCTTATCTTGATTAGGACTTTGATTTCTATTAGTATTATATTATAAGTTTGAGGGCAGCATCAAGTCTATACATGTAATGTTGGGGACACAAAAATCTAAATTCGCTATTATCACAACTAAGTCCCAAGTGGCTGAATTCCTTAGCCCAGGTTTGGATGGTTGGACACCACCTGTGGCACAGTTGGATTTTAATTAATATTGATGCGGTAACATACTGGTCTGTATGGCTTTTGCTGTATGTGTCTAGAATTGTTATCATGAAGTTGAAGGCTTTCTTCTCTTTTAGTTCCTCATTTTGTTGAAGGAATTTTGATATCAACCTAAGTAGTAACTCCTTGACAATGACTTTTAGATCCAAATGTCTGATTTGATCTTCTATGTTATTCAAAATGCTTCTTATAGTTAAGTTATACAGCCTTTTCTGAATGGTTCATTACTTGGAGGGATTGCTTACTTTTCCAATTCTGTGTGATCATATCTTTGGAGCTTACTGAGAGTTGAAATATCTGTTGTCCTTTTGCAGCAAGACGACATTCGAAGCTACATTGACAACTCACTTAAACATGGTGTTCAACTTTCAGCCTTTCGTAAAGAACGTACCGGAGGCGATTCTCAGGGAATTAATTACTGGTAATGTATTGGGCTTATCAAAAAGCTTCTATCTGTTACCCCTTTGTAGCTTGTTTGGTTTGAGTGTTGCACTTGTAGATTACTTATTGTAGTTTTTTGTTGTGAACATTTCTCTGCTGGCATTGTTGTGTAAGCAATTTTTTTTCTGTTGTTTGCACAGGTATGAAGATGATGCTGTTGTTGGTCATCGCTTATACCGTGAAATAAGGAAAGTTGAGTTGAAGAAAGCAAAGATGAAAGGTTCCCATGTTCCTAATAGTGCAACATATCTGTGGGAAACAGTTGCAACAAATTTCGAAGAATTTCAAGATGTTTCTGTAAGTTGTGTGTGTATTTTATATAAGTCTTTTTATGTGTTTGTCGGTTTATTATGCTGTTCATAATGCATCACTACATTGAAACTTATAGAGCTTTCTTTTGAGCAGTCTTTATTGAGTTTGCATGGTTCATTATATCTGATGCTTCTTGAAAGTTACCAGTATGATGAACATTCTGATGGGGTTTTCAAATAGAAAAAATGGCCATATAGATTCATGCACCGGAATGTATATTCTCAAGGGGAACTTGGCTTAAGCATTGATGTTAGACCATATTGTTGCTCTCTCTCTCTCTTTCCTCCATACGGCTCAAAAATCCAAGCTGAGGATGGTACATGTCTTTGTAGCAAACAAAACCTTCATAGTAGGTTGGTACCCTCTGTGAAAAACCCTAAAGTTGCTCATTTAAGGTAGGTGCAACCAGATCATCACCCTCTATAACAATGCATGCTAACCCTATCATCTAGCAAAATCCAAACTTTTCAATACAGTGGCAATCTCCATGTAAGTTGTTCATTTAAGGTAGGAACGGTCAAAATATCACCCTACGCAATGGTGCATGCTAACTCTATAATCTAGCAAAACTCAAGCTTTTCAATACAACAGCAACCTCCTTGAGTTGGGTCTCTGGGGTACTTATTTTTGGGACTAACTTTGCAATGGAAATTTGTGGAAGAAATGGATAAGAAAATTTCCGCTGACATTGACAAAGGATTTTGAAGTAAATAGCTATGTTATTGAAGTTTTATTCTACTAACTTTGAAGTGGTTGGAGATCCACTGGAGCTAAGAAATAGTCATTAGAGAAGGATAATGGTTTAAACTATGGCATTAACAATATAGAGTAGGGCACTGGGTGTTCAGTTTATATTATGGGCTTCATAAGAGTACTCTGTGGTTCTGCTTACTTCCGAAGTTAGATATAAGGTAGGAAGCAGCCCACATTCATTTTACTGAATGCTGTTTTCAGGCATGTTTTCTGTGACTCCTTGTTATCCAATCATCTCTTGTTGCTTTATTTTAAGGTCATAACAAGCATAATGATAATAGCATTCTGCTCTACAATAAATTCAAGTTGATGTTTACATAACTACCTTGTGGTGCTTGCCTACTTGTACAAAATTTCTGAGGAGTTTTCGTTCATAATTTATGTACTAGGCTAGGTTATTGTTGGGGTATATGTTCTATAATTATAGATGCCATTATCTGCTTTGATCCATGCTTGTCATTGGCACCAAAGTTCCCAGAGCTTGACCTTTGCTTTTCTTTGTGGAGTGGCACGGGGATCACAACAGAGACAATTCTGATTGAGACTTAAACTTTCTTTCTCTGAATCACTTGCGTGGCCTATATCTTTCTCAAGGCCTCTAAGTAATAATGTTAAATTGTTGTGATTGAAAAAAAATCTTTAGTGGCATATTGGAAGTAAGCTTATCTATTATGACATGGTCATACAATTAAATTTTGTCATACAGAAGTTTGGATGACAAAGATGTTCCGTTCAGTTCTACTGTTGAAGAACAGACTGAGTTTTGTGTAAATCATCTGTTTTTATTTGCTAGAAATGCAAAGCTTCTATAGCGTTTATTTGATCCTTTTATTGATATTATCTGTTTCATGTGCTTCGCAGGAGAAACTTTTTGCCAGTAAAAATAGAACAGAAGCTTCACTAGGGAAGAAGTTAAAGAACGACATGCTTCCTGAGATTGAAAAGGAACACAAGGTACATAAAATGTTGCTTATTATCATTTGAGCAGCATCGCAAAACTGTTATCCTTCTCTCGAGGTAAAAATTGTTTCTTAATCCAATTCTTCCTTTTGCCCAGAGGAAGGAGAGGTTACTGAAAAAACAGCATAGACAAGCTCTTCTTCTTGATAACTTCTTGGCTGTTGATGGGCTTGGTCCAGGACGCTCCCTTCGTGACAGAAAACCTGTGACTTACACATTTGGTAAGGAACTTTAAAGTCCAACATGCATTTCAATTTTTAACTGGATTTTTGTCATTTAGTAACCAGAGATTCAAGTTTTCTGGTGGTTTTTTTTTTGGTTCCTAGTCCTAGCCATAAATACTGACAGTATTAAACTGACTTATCTGGGCTTGTTAGTGTTCAGATTCTGGGTAAATGCTTTTATCTGAATTGATATAATTTCTTATAATTGTGCTTTCAGATTTTGATACATGCTTTTATCTAATCTGACATAGTTTCTTATAATCTTGCAGATGATTATGATCGGTCCATAAATGAGGCTATTAAGATTACCAAGTATGTATTATATAACGTAGACATATTCCTGAATACATTGATATGATTTCCTTGCAATGATCTGGACTTGTTTCTTCTGCCTTAAATGTGGTTTCTCACTGTTGACCATGTGTCAGGCGGAAAGCACCATCACCGGATCCTCTCAATGGAAGAGATGTTGCCAAATCTGAACCTTTTGCGAACGGAAAATTGACTGGTCCTTCACATGGCTCTGAACAGGACAGTTACAATCTACCGTCCCCCAAATCTCCTGAATATGATGATTTTGATGACAATAAATCTGGGGAATTGGATCGTAGGTATGATACTTTATTCTTGAATGTCTCCCATTGTTGCTGTAAAGTTTCATCTAATTTTTTTATTATCCTTTGCAGCAATCGACGGAGGCAGAGACCTCAACGATATTCAGCGAAGGAATTCGTTGAAGCTGTTTCGGATAACGAGGCTGACTTTGACAGTGATGATGATATAGTTGGAGAAGCAGTATATGATGAGGAATACCTAAGAAAAAGAAAACAGAGAAGGCAATCCAGCAGCTCAGAAGGAGATGAGGAGTACCGTTGGGAAGAAGAAAATGCTGAAGATGAGGAGGAGGAAGAAGAGGATTCATTAAGTATCAGTGAGGACAGTGATGAGGCCCCAAAAGTCAAGAAGTTGCCAGGCCGTACTCGGAGGGAAACTAAGCTAAGGTCAGTGGATGAGCTTCAATCAGGTCTAAGGCGTAGTAAAAGAGCCACCAGGAATCGTATTAATTATAGACAGTATGAGCTGTCGGAATCTGAAACAGAGTCGAAACCTGAAAAGTCAAATCCATCGGATGAACACTCGGATGCAAGTGAGAAAGAGGAGTTTTCAGAAGGAAGTCAAGATTCCAATGGCAGTGATGATGAGCAGGAAATGAAAGTTAATCCACCTATGGAAGGTAACTCTGATCCAGTAGAGAAAGAGCAAAGCCAGGCACCTGAGCAATCTAGTGGCAGTGGGCAAGATGAAGCAGACGGTGCACAAAAACGACGCTTCCTTGACCTAAATGAGCTTGCTCCAGGTTCTGGTTGCGACGATGGTCCAAATACAATAATGAAAGATGAGGATAGAAATGATTTCTAGAGGTGGTGTGGTGGGGAGCAAATGTTGTAATTTTCTCCTGGGGGAAGCGAATTGTATGATAGTAAAATTTATAAATTTTGCGAAAAGCCTATCGAGGAAATTATGTTGGGGCGTTCCTCTGAGGCTTCTTCACTCCACCTGGATGCATATCCCTTGAGGGCTTGCGTCAGGGAAGCAACACGCTGAGAGTGAGTGAGTGAATGAGAAAGAGATGTGTAGATTAGGTAGTCATATTTTAGCATTTGTCTACATTGAAGAAGAAAAAACCTACGGCAGTGTGGGCGATGGGGGTTCAGGAGATTTTAGCTTTATCCACTTGATGTACAATAACCCTTAACAAATATTTGTAACTGAGAGAAAAAAAATGGTTTTAGATGGGATGATCTAGCCCTGTAGTGTGATTGGTTTCAGTATCCTTTACTATTTTTATTATTATTATTATCATCATCATCATCCTAATGGAACCATCTTTTGTTTTTTCTTCTTTTTTTTCTTATTATTGTAACGGAACCATCCTCTGACTTATGTAGAGTTTCCTCCTCCAAACTCCCTGTTTTGTTGTTTCCTTAATAACTTTCCAGCCTCAAATTGGAATGAAGTTTGGAGGAGCTAAGGCAGATCATTGTGCCTACGTCCGTTTGTAAGGTTTTCAAAATATGAGCGTGGGCTGGGCAAGTTTGAAAAATGAGTCAACATTTAAGTCTCTTCAATCTATTGTAATATGTTTTATTATATCTTTTTTTACAGTAATATATAATAGTGTAATGCAAGTATATTAAAAAAATGTTAAAGTTGTTTATCTATATAATTTTAATAAAAAAAAATTGTATAAAATTATTAAATATTAAATTAAAAATAATATGTTTTTCTTTTCAAAAATTAAAAAACAATGAGATTTAAAATGAACTTGGATAATTATTTACAAATATGGATGAACTTAGTTAAATTTTTAAATTCATATTACAAGTCATGCCAAGTTTGATAAGTATAAAGTGTGTTAATATTATGTTTAAGTCTATCTTGAACTCGACCCAACTCAGTCCATAAATACTTTTACACTTAGGCGATTGTATTAAATTTGATAAACGTAACAAAATAACATGGGTAGGAATAGACAAATGTGTTAAAATTTACGTGCTAATTTTTAAGATATATTATACAATGCATATTTTCTCCTTAATTTAAAATTCTCATGCCTGGTTTAGTTGTTTAATAACATAAGGAAAAACTTATTATATAAGTGTTAAAATGGCTTGTTATAACATAAGGAATAATTATTACAATGTTTGATAGGCATTTTCAATTTATCACATACATTTTCTACTTCCCCGAAACAAAATCTCTCTTTTTCTACTTCTCTAAGTCCTCAAAGAGCTCCAATTAGTCTACTCTAGTAGCTCATTCTCCATCAATAAATGATTAAGCTTTTAGGACAAACTTGAAGATAACATCTCTATCGCCAAAGGGTGGCTCGAAGTTTTCCCTTCTTTCTGATACTTAAAAGGCAAATGTATGACATTAGCTTGAGCTTCTCCCATGACAACAATAACCTTAGGAGAAGGCTTCGCTAGGACTAAGGCACGAGAAGTATTGACAAAAGCCACGCTCTTTGCAAAATAAGAAAGAAGCAGCTGGAACAATGGAAAGAAAAAAAAAACTAAAAACAAAGTTTAGGCTTAAATGTACTTTTGAGTTTATACAAGGCTTTTGGCAACATACCCCTCCCTCACTCTAAGCGACATACCAAAGAGCTCAGTGTTCAAGTGCTCACACACATGCTAAAGAACGAAATCAAAAGGTTTCTTCTTCTCTCCAAGCATAAGTTTCACTAAAAATCCTTACTTTGTCGCGACCACACATTATGTGACTTGTGCCAAGTCTAATATTTGGCATATAGAAAAGCCTACTCACTTCTTTTTGGGTCACACCATTGGGACTACGGTTATTAATACAAAACCTCCAAAAGTTACTTAGAGACCATACCTAGCTGAACTTTAAAGGCTCTGTCTTTAGGCAGCAAGTTCATTGAATGAAGGAGCCAAAAGTCTTGCATATGAAGGAAGGGTCCACTTAAAGGGGAAAGAAAAAATCTTTCAACTTATTCTTTATCAAAATGTACTTATGATGATAGAAAGAAATTCTTTTAAGGAGTTTATTCACCCAAAGATTAAGACTATCCTATGTCTCAAATGACCTAGGCCAAGAGAATCCTCAAAAGTAGTGACAAACAGGTTGCTAAAATTAATTGAATAAGGTTCTTCTTAACACTTCTTACAATATAAAAAATACAATACTAATAAGCGCTAAGAAGTCTCAGATATATGTACAGGGGCAACATTATACTAATACAACCGTAACATCTTTACAAACCAAGGATGAATGGGCAAGTGAAAGCCCACTTCAAATAAATGGAAAGGGAGATGGAAACCCCTCTCATTGGTGGTGACTTCACAAAATCCAGTGGGGTCCTAACAGAACTAAAACTCAGTATTTATAATGAAGAGGTTTAACATATCACAATAGCATCACGGCAGCCCTTTTTGTCATAATGGTGGTGCATATTGTTCTTCACCTTTCATTGGAGCATTATTTGTGTGAAATATTGAAGGATCGACATCTATTTTTGAAGACAAGACGCCAAAAGTAAAAAGACAAAAGATAAGAAGTGATTTCACAACAAAATAATAACGAAATAGGATTGAAAGAAAAGAAGAAGATATGATCCCTAAATGTTAAGATTTTGTACTCTTTGTCCAGTTATTTCGTCATTTATACTTATAATTTTTCTAATAAATTGGTTAATAAAATTTTATACTTAAATTATTTTCTTTTGTATAAACAGTCCCCATTGATTTTTGCACAAAAATAAAGTGAATAAATCAAATATTGGCTCATTAATTACTTAAAAATTAACTAATACTAAGTTGGATCATAAGGTCAGATTATGATGTAGGAATACTACTTACATTAGTAGGTAATTTAAAAGGTCCATAGTTTAAGCAATCAAAATTGAGCAATTGATTCAATGGACTATTATATTGTCTATCAAGTCTAATTAAGGAGATATATTGTCTTGAATATCGTAGCAAGTGACTCCCAGAAAGGTAGAGATATAATTGTTATCAATTGGATTAACGATACATTGAACATAACATAAGTTACAAATCTATTAACTTGTGACATTCATAGTATGACTTACCTCAGTCTTGAGTAAATGATAGAGGTGTTTATGGGCCGGACGGCCCGGTCCGACCTGAAGGCCCTACCGAAATTTGGGAGGGTTTGGGTAAAAATATAAGCTCAAAAAATAGGCTTGGACAAAAAATAAGGTCCGTTTAAGAAATGGGCCGAGCCTCAGATAAGGTATTTTTGGCTGGGCCCGGCCCGACCCGAATTCACTAAATGACAAAAAAAATCTGCTTTTTTTTTAAAATTTTTGAATGTTATTTTCTTGTTGTTTTCTTCCTATTTTGCTACCATATTACTATTATGTTGCTACTATTTTGTTGTTATTGATTGAATATTGTATAAAACTTATTTTATTGTTAATTTTGTTATTATTTTAAAGGCATTTGTTAATTTATTATTATTTTAGAGGTATTTGCTTGTTAAGTTACATCTATCTTAGTGTTATTTAAGTCTATATATTTTTAAATTTTATTTTCAATTTGTTGGGAAATATTTATTTTGATTTTTTTAGTATTTTTGATGTATCATATATTTAAAAATTATATAAAATAATATAAAAATTAAATATGGTAATGGGCAGGTCTTAGTTTTAGTATTTTTATATGGGTCGGGTTTGGAAAAAAAATTAGGTCCATTTTTTGGACCTGACCCTACCCGAGCCCGATGAATGGGCCTAAATTTTTAGTTGAGCCCGACCGAACCCGACCCATGAACACCTCTAGTAAATGACTAATTATGTGCATGTAATTTATACGCTTTGATATATTGAAAGCTTGTACTTAATTGGTATTAGAGCTAAAATTTTATTCACAAATAAAAGGTATTCTTTCATTGGCATTGCATGGATTATGAAAAAGGAACGTGACCATAAATCATTCATCATTTATTAGTAATAATCTATTTTATTGTGGAAGTTGCAATAGTAACTGTGAGATAAAATAGGATCATATTAGGTGAACGAATTTAATCCAAAAACATTAAAGATATTCTATAAGGGTAACACATTGATGACAAAGTCATTGGGCAAAGCATAAATCTAAGTTTCTTTCGTAATGATTTATAATGGAGAGTTTCACTTATGGTACTTTTAGTGGATTGACTTCATGACAAAATAATGTTGTAATTAATAGACGAAGATTCAGAACTTAATTTCCCTAATTATATATGTCTAATCGATCCGTCCGCTAGCTCAACAGAACCCTATATAGATTGCACAAAAATTGATATGTTGAATGAATGAAAACGACCAAAGAGGAATAGATTACATGAATTATCATCCGTAGTAAATGTATTTTCTCAAAAGGAACATGAGCTGACTTGGAAATTAATTTAAATTTTTGAATTATTATTTAATTTATTGTAAATAAATAATTGAAGTTCAAAGTAAAAATTAAATTAATCAATCATCGAGATTATCTTGAATAGGACAAATTTATCTAATCATAGATTTTTATATGATAAAGTTGACATAGTTTTAATGAAATTAGAATTGGGTTGAGAAAATTATTTAATTGAATAAAATAATATTTAGGGAACAGAAAACTAGTTATTGGGTTAAATAATTCTATGAGCTTGTTTTAATTAGAAACTAGATTGCATATATAATTATACTCAATATATGAAAAAGGTCCAAGAAAGCTCATTCTTACTAGAGGTGGGCTATGGAAGAAACCTAGTGTATGTGCCACTCACTATATCAAGTCTTAGTGGGACTTTAAATTTTGCTATTAAATGTTTTTTTTTTTCTTTCTCCTCTTATTCAAGTAAAACTATTGTGATTTTTTTCTTATAAATAGGGACTATGGGATAGGTAAGTACAAAACTTTGACATATGTGGATACTTTGTCAAATTTTAGAAAAGTTTATTTAGCTACAAAATAAATTCTAAATTCACGAGTACTCGAATTTGTGTTTTTTCAGTTTTGGTTAACATAAAGAAAGTAAGTTTTTCCATTGGAAAGTCAGACTTTTCATTCTATGTTCGACTCGAAATAAGAGCCCACTCCCTTAGCAATCGATGCTTCGAGGATAGTAGAAAATATCATTTGGTAGAAAGCTAGGAATCGACAAATCTCACTAGTCCAAAAACACAGGTATTAAATTTGGTAAAATTTATTACCATAGATAAAACAATAAATGTAACACCCCAAACCCGGCCTAGAAGTTAGGCCCGAATCTGGCGTGTCACAATGAAGGAAGTTTAAATGCTAAGCAATTATTTAGAAAAGTTTTATCAGATTTTGAACTCCGAGTTCGTTGTTTGTTTGAGAAAAACGCGACTTGCCAAATGACCGTTTAAAAGTTGTTATTATTTTGAAAAACTGTTTGTTATGAAAGTTGAACTTGCATCATTGCGTAAACATGATATTTTAGAAAATGATTGCTAAAGTTTTAAGAAAACCCCGTATTTATAAGTTTAACAGTTATAAATGAAAACTAAAAAAAAAATAAACCAATGGCCTTATTACAAAATATTAACCCAAAATAAATAATCTAAAAGAAAAGGCAAAAATCGAAATTACTAAAGTTCACGAGTAGTATCTCCGATGTATAGCCACACCCGAGTCCTCCACGGCTCCCAATCCTCTATCGCTGGGAATTACCTGAGACATTTAAAAAAAAGAGGGGGTGAGTTTACGAAAACTCAGTATGTACAACCCTCATCGGTAAGAACATGCATCACAACAATCCAGTGAAGCCCATTACAGTAGCGGTGGCAATTGGGCCTTAGTCCAAAATAGCCTCGGTTGAGCCTTAACCCACATCATATGTCATAGCAGATAATGTATGCAATGCGATGCAAACCCAGCCCCAACCTAGATTTTCCATCCTTTACACACCACCCGTACCAACCAATCACATCGTGGGATTTCTACAATCAACCCTCCATCCCCACACACCATCGATGGCGGTCATGTGCGAGCTTAGTCGCTCATCGTCGAATCGTGACATAGTCACCGAATAGATCGTGGCAGAGCCACTACAACAGATCATGGCAAAAGCCACTACAACAGATCATGGCAAAAGCCACTACAACAGAACACTTCCCCTTTCATCAATCACCCAACCCCGTGCAATCACAAAAATCGACATACATGTTTATCATATCAAATCAACAGAACCATTCACTTTAGAATGACAGAGATCACTAACCTGGTGATTCGCCTTTACCCTCTTCGGGTTTTCAACGACCATGCCAGATTTTGGATTTAATGAATATAATGATTTATAAGCATATACTAACAGGCAATCCAAATGGCGTGAGAATGTTACACACAATCACGCTAATCAACCCCAAAGGGTATAACGGTAATTTTACCTACCGAGGGCATTTCAGCAATTTACCTACCAAGGGTAATTCAGTAATTCTACTCATAACTAATCCATGTATGCAATGCATCTCGAACATAATCAATCATACAATTAACACAAACAACATTAGTACTACCACGAGGGTACAACGGTCATTTGTCGCTTAGGGGTAAAACGGTAATTACATATTAAGGGTATTTTGATAATTTTGTAATCCAAGGGTATTTCGGTAATTTTACAAATTGGGGGTATTTTGGTAATTTTACAAATTGGGGGGTATTTTGGTAATATCACAAATTGAGGGTACTTCGATAATTTTACAAACTGAGGGTATTTCGATAATTTTACAAATTAGGGGTATTTTAGTAATTTTACAAATTGGGGGTATTTCGGTAATTTTACAAACCGGGGGTATTTCAGTAATTTCACAAATCGGGGGTATTTCGATAATTTTACAAATCGAGGGTATTTCGATAATTTCACAAATCGAAGGTATTTTGGTAATTTCGTAAATTAAGGGTATTTTGGTAATTTTGTAAATTAGGGGTATTTTGATAATTTCGTAAATCGGGGGTATTTTAGTAATTTTATAAATTAGGGGTATTTTGGTAATTTTACAAACCAGGGGTATTCCAGTAATTTCGTAAATCGGGGGTATTTTGATAATTTTGCAAATCGGGGGTACTTCGGTCCCTTTCAGGTTTTAGCTATGTACTTTGGCCCATTAACAAGTCCTCGCGGCTAAAGTGAATAGATACTTCGCACCAGGTAGGATTCTAGAAAAGAGGAGGTGGGCCACTAGGGCCGCTTAAGTACCAAGCTCTCCCTAGATCCAATCCTAGACATGCGTATGCCCGTTGCCACACTCCAACCCAATGACTTGTTTACGGACATGTTTAATTATTAGAAAGTCTTATGAAATTTAAGAGTTGTTCAAACTAGGCCTAAGGTTCATAAACCCTAGCATACTTGTCACGTCCCCATAAAGCCCATCAAACCCAAATTACATCATTACTACCATCGTGCCCAAGTCTCATCATATGGCCAAATAGGCCCAGAACAAATTCAGATCATGTATCGTGCATGTCTAATTCAATTCGTATAACCAACCAAACCATTTCATCAAACTTAACCTCAGGGCCCACCGGGCCCATTTAGCAACTTTCGGCTTTTCAGCTTTTCGACATTGCCGATATCGTGTGTGTAGTGTTTGTCCACACCTGGTAACCACGCGCGCTGCAAACCCTTTAGTCACGAACCTACAATCGACATCACCTAACGATTAATCATAACTTAATATACACTTATCGAAACCGAAACTTCACCGTAACCTTACCGTGCACCTCACGTTATAGTAGCCCTTCCTTCGTTACTATTGGCGATTATCCTCTAGGTCTGCACCCAAACGCCCACCAAGATATATTAACTCTCCTCATAGAATGTTTTATATATAGCTAGCTTCTCACCTTCCTTTTTTGTATCTTTCCGATGTGGGATCCTTCCGCTAGCAGAGTTTAAATCCAACTCAAACTCTTGCCGCCCCATCTTAGCAAAATAAATACTCCCTTGCTTTTCATGAGATTCGAACCCAGGCTCCTCTATAACATAATCCACGCTACTAGCCACTTTACCAACTAACTCCTTGTTTCTAAAATCATGCGCAACTAAATATAAGTCCTATGGCCAAATTCAAAAATCCATTTAAAAAGAAAATCAAAATGCAAGAGCCAAGACTTGAACATTGGACCTTCTTCCTTCCTTTTGGCGTCACACCCTTGCCTCTTATGTGGTGTCACTTTGCCACTACACCACACTCTCCACTTGTGTCATTTTTCTCCACATTTTATTCTTAAAGCCTACTACTAACTCCTAGGGTTTTATTCACCTAAAATCAAAATTTTTCCTAAGGCCTAACTTGAACCCGGGACTTCATAGAAGCCCCCTAACCTTCCAAAATCACTCACATACTAGATCCAACTTGCACTAATACCGTTCTCTTATTCCTAAAAATTTTAAACGCTCCTACGCCTAAAGCCCAATGGGCCCAATCCTACTAGGCCCAACTTTAGGATGTTACAATAAAGGTTTAGTTTTAAGAAAAAATTAAATTTCCTCAGTGTAACAAAATTGTTTTCATATATAATATTTCCAACATTAAATTCACAAATGAGCCCTATTTATAAGTATTTAGGAGGAAATTGAAGTGACACTCTAAAAGAAATGACAATAACAAATAAACTAACATATTTTGAAAAACCCCAATCAAAGGCAAACACATGTTCAAAAGCAATTAATACAATGGTACAAAAATTAGGACAATAATCATGACATTTTAAAATCTCTTCAAGTCTCACCAAAACTCTCGAAAGCTCTGCCAGATATTCAATTGAACCCAAGTCACTTTCTAACATGCCTTTCATTTACTAGATAATTGTTATACCCTTATTAAACCACATAATGCCTATGCTTAAAGGTAAAATTTGGTGACACTCAATCTTGCGGCATAAGTAGAAGGATAGTCCTAGCCTTGCATCGCTAGAGCACCACATCACAAAAGATGGGCCCATACAATTCTCAAAAGATATATATGGAAGAGCTCTTACCAACATATATCAATCCAATGTTGGATCATCGGTACGCCGTAGCGCAGTATAAAAATTACTCCGATGATCGCAAACCAAGAATTCATGTGCGAGGAATGGTTCAGGTTTCTAAATCGAAAAATAATGGTTCGAAATTATACCTCCACGAGAGGATGTGTAGAACAGTTTTGATTCTACATAGTAAATTGTTTCACGAACCACAGCCGCAATAAAAAATTCTGGCCTTCATATAATCCATTGAGTGATCAACGATCATGATAAAAAACCCAACTTTTAGAGAGGTTTCTGGTTTTTCGATATTCCCCTTAGCCTGCTAGAACTTTGTGAAATTCATGATAAAATAAATTGAGATATATGTGGAGTTTTATTCAAAGTCTCTTGTGTTGGAAAAAATTCGATTCGAAAACAGTTTTGTTGTACTGCAAAAATTAAAATTTTGAAAATCGAACCGGTATGTGATATTTATAGCAATAAACCATTTACCGAAAATGCACTTGTGTTTTTGTCTAGACGGATCTTTGCCGTTCTTGGCTTTCAACCAAACGTCCTTATTTTGCTATTCTCGTACTAAGAATTGCTTCGAGTATAGACTCAAACAAATTCAAATCAAACACAGTACCATAAATACTTTCTTTAATTTAGTTGAAAAGTAAATATCTCTTTAATTGAAATCAGTAGAACATTTATTTCGAAAAATAGATTTTATACTTAGAAATAAGTTCTCACTATTTTCAAGTAGAATAAAAACATCTCAAAGTTGTTGATAACTTACTTGTGTATTTAGCCCTACTGGTGCCATCTATTTATAGGGAGAAGAAGTAGAACTCTTGTTGAATTGTAAAAGTTTATTTCAGTAGAAAAACTAAATTCTAGTCTAACTAGGATTAGGGGGCGCAACCCTAGTTAAATAAACCATGGCTTGTCATCCTATGTACCGTCATGAGAGGTTTTTGGGCCTCTTCCATATCGGGTTTAATTATAAGTATTTCTTAAACTTTTAATCCAGTACTTTATAATTCAATCCAACCGAACACTTGTTTTTCTATTTTCAAAATAAACATCATAAATTAATTTAAATAAATAAATTAATTTCCCAATTAAATAATTTTCTTAACCCAATTCTAATTTCGTTAAAATCATGAAGACTTTACAGTAAAAAATTCTATGAGAAAATATATTTAATATTTCTACATTCAACGGATTCACTATGACCAATTAATTTATTTCTATTTTGAACTTCAATTATTTAATTAATTAAATAATAATTTGAAAAATTATAAATTTATTTTCAGGTCATTTTCATTTAAAGAATGTTTGTCATTTCTTTAACTTTACCATTTCTATATATTTACATTCATTTGGTTTAACATGCAATTCATTTATGGTTTCAACAAGCTAGCAGAGGGACTAATGGGATATATGCGATTAGGGTCAAATGATTTATAATTAAATTCCAACTTTTCACCTATTAATTATAAATTCATTTAATCACGAAGTCATTCTACCATAGTATCGTAACTGAGCTCTTCCTAATGTCATACCATTACGAAAGCAACTCGATCAATGCTCATCCAATGACCTTGTCATAAGTGTGTTTTCCTCATAAGATATACTTGATCTCTTTGGGATAAATATGATATCCCAACATGATCCTATTTTATCTCATGGTAATCATTACATCTTCATTCATGAAAAATCAATTACTATCAAATAGTAATTAAGTCATTTATCACAAAAATGAACAACCCATGACCATGTTTATTTTTCATCTACCATGTAATGCCAATAAGAGGATATCATTTACTCATATCTCAAATTATGAATTCCACTATTGTGAATGACGCTACATACTGTAAAAGTCGTATACCTAACACACCATCTTTCAGTTCCTTATCTATTTGAACTCAGGCTTTTACTCACATCAAAGTATACGATTCATACATTCATAGTCTGTCATCCATTCAAGATTAAGGTATGTCACACTTTGAACATCACAAGTGAATAAATCCATAAACGAATTCAATATCCATTATTCTTAGGTCCAGTCCGATATATTGTCAATCCACTTAGTCACATCTATGTCTCTATTTTCTAGGAGTCATCCGCTTTAATGCCCAAGACAAGGCATCTCCCCAATTGAACTTGATAGACGACATATTAGTCTTTCAATCGGTTTGCTCATTTCTGATTAGAATAAAGATATGTTTAGGTTTATCTACTAATATAAGTTGTCTTTCTATACTATAATCTGACCACGTAATACCGTTTAGCATTAGTTTAAACATTAGACAACCAATGAGCCAATATTTGCTTCTATTTTGTTTTGCATGCAAAAGCCACATGAGACATTATACAAAGTATATTAATGTAATCCATGAATTATTTTATTAACCAATTTGATCGAAAAAATTATAAACTTACAAACAAATATACTACATTTAAGGCATTAGATCCAATATCTTGCTAGAATAAATTCTCTCTCGTAGAGTTTAGAACCAATCCTATTACTTCAGAGTGAATCTGAGAAAATTAAGTTAAATGTGATATTTCCCAACAATCGATATCCACATTTTTAACTTACGTTCCTTAATCTATCAACTTAATTGTTTTATTAAATACAATATTTAATCAACCAGTCAAGTTAATTTCGCCCAATTAAATATGTGTACCACATGATAGACTGACTTAAGTGGATCCTCTGCATTTTTACATCAAGCATGTACATTAATAAATAATTTTTTTAGAATTAAATTAATTATAGACATTTTCTATTATTATTTTAACTTGTGGGTTGAGTTAAATAAATTAGCTCATTTCTTTTACAATATTCCAATCGTCTCACCCAATGGGTGCAACTCTGTAGGTTCTTGTAGCATTGGTAATAATATTAGAACACTTTTAATGTTAAAAGCAATGAGTGACATCTGGCAATGTATCATTGCTACCCAAATTACAACAAGTCGTGATTTGACATAATCGTTATTCTGATAATATCAATGTGTAGTGTATCCTTTTATCCATGATATCTAGATTGAACATAAGTTATGGAACAATTACACTTGTGTAGTCTCATCGGCTTATTTCTTGATTCCAAGTAGACTAACATAAACAAATGAGTCTGATATCCCATATCAAACTCATTTGTGCACGACTATACATTTCTAGTCTCAGTTGATCAAAAGGCCTATGATATCGCTCCCACTATGTAGGAGGAATAAATCCTATCTTGATCACTCTCATTCCACTACATAAATTGTGACACACCCAACAACCACCTTTATAACACAATCATTTACGGAAGATGTTTGACTGTGTCAAAACATGTGACATTTAATGTTGGAACTATGATGACCTCAAATCTAAGGATTATATTCACTATCATCACTATGAGAATTATTGTGATCATTACATAATAATCCAAGAAGCATTCTCATGATGGGTCAATCTAGTACATCTATCTTTAGCATGTTCCTATGCATTGACTCGACATCCTTATATCCATGACAACGCTTTGTCATCAGTCAATGCATTAGTTTTAATGTAGTATTGTAGTCTAAACCCACAATGGTACTTGACTAAGGATGTTTAAGAATAACCACACTATTCTTTGGACTTTATTATTAACAATTTATTTAAACACAAAAATATAAATTGAAAATAACAATGATAATACCTTTTATTAATAAACTTGGTAAATACATATGCAAAATGCAATTATCTCATAATTGATTTTTAGAAATACTCTAACATCCACCACCTCCTCAAGTTTAACAACTTCCTTCTAATTATCTTACATAATCTATTCACATCAACTCCAAAAGTGTTCTTGGCTAATATCCGTCACTCTACCTTCTTTACCTAAAAAACAAAGTGCTTGGTTGGAACTTGTGTCAAACTTGTCTTCTCTATAATGAGTTTTATCCAAGATTGAAGTGGTTTAAAATCTTCATTACATAAATTGGTCTTTTTTATATATTTTTTCTTTAAGAGGGTATTTTAAGCCATATTATTGTCATGTAAAATATTTTAATCTTTATAAAATAAAACAAAATTATTTGATATAATAAAAAATGGAGAAACAACACTTTAATCAATTTTTTTCCTTGTACTTCGTCATTCTATCTCTATAAACCCTAACCGTTGTTTTTCCCTTCATAACTTTTTCTTTGTGATCTAAGTCAATATTGTAAGTTTATTGATGTTTTAAAACTTAATATTTTTTATTAAATCTCAAGTGCTAGAAAGCAATATATTTTTTTGATTTATTTCTTTTCACATGAGTGTAGTATCACGATTTTCAGTCTTTATTTTTTAATACAATGCCTAAAATTATCTATTGTAACACCCCCTACCCGCATCCATTGCTAAAATAAAGTATGAGGCATTACCGAGAGTACGGAATACTCACGCACAATTTAAGCCATTTATCGCTCAAATACGAAATTGACTATAAAAGTTTCTTTACACATATAGTGCACTTGAGGTGCACCATTCCATAATTATGAATGAACACATTTATCAAACATATGTCATGTTTTTATATATATCATAGTCTCATATTTCCATGTATCAATTACCATCATTTCCTCGTATTTCGACAAATACGTGTAACAATTCATAAACATGTAATTCACTAACCCTTCCTACCAAGCACAATTTAAAGTGACAAATCACTTATTGAGCCCAATTTCAATGTTCACTACAATCTATCATATAAATTTGGATGTACGTATCCACCAATAAATTCCATGTACAGTATCATCATCTCATATTTCCACATACATTACTTTACACATTATGAACTCAAATAACATATACAAGACATGCCAATGTATTTCAAATACGTTTTCATAATATTTCATTTAGAATTAAGATTATTTCATATTAGAACTCTTCTCATTAACTCATTTGGAATACCAATTCATACAGATAATAGACTCAAGGATGTACAAATATATAATCACAAATGAACTCATTCACAACCAAGTTCTACGTTCATGTCTCATCAACTCGTATTTCCTTATATCACATAATATATATATCATGATTTCCATTCCTTGATATTTTTCCATATTTATCCCGTTGAATTTCTTGAAATTTTCGATGGATTTTCAGAGGTACACTTTAGTGTACAAATCCAGTCCATCAATTCATGTTCATGTGGGCACATTTCCATTTCAGAGAGCACACTCACTGAACCTCATCCTTACATAATGATTACCCGTCCGAGCTAAATCCTCAAAGAGAGCACACTCCGCTGAACCTCATCCTTACAACGGATTACCGGTCCAAGCTAAATCTCAGAATATAAACTCATAGAGTATTGCCGGATTACCAGTCCGAGCTAAATCCCAACGACAATTACTCTAATGAGCTTGGATCCAATTACCAGTCCAAGCTAAATTCAGACCCTAATTCGGATTACCCGTCCGGCTAAATCCATTTTCCACATATTCTTCGGAGGGCTATATCGGGATCACCCGTCCGGCTAGATCCTTTTCACATATATTCTTCGGGAGGGCTATATCGGGATAGGATCACCCGTCTGGCTAGACCCTTTTACCGTCAATTCCTTTTCGAGATCCATCAATTTTCCTTTCATTCAACCGGATTTCTTCCCTTTTATCAAATATATCAATGTTTTGTCAACTTTCATACAATGAACATTCAAATTATATTCATATCAATAACATACATTTCAAGCATTTAAGAATATAATTCAAGTTACATGAACTTACAATTCGATTTTTATACTATAACGATAATCTTAGTTTCATAATAAATATTTGAAATAAAATATTATATCATTTCTACCTCAACGTTTATCAATTATAATCGATCCACATCCTTAGTATAAACAACACACTTGTAAGTAACATTATCTATAATTTTCACTATTTACTTATGTGAATATTCAAGCTGCCCATCCGTGTCATAGTCACTAAATTATTTTTATCTTGAGCTACAGAACTCCAAATTAAGATCCGTAAATTTTATTTGAAACTAGACTCACATATCTTCTTACCATAATATTTCCAAAATTTTTGGTATGGCCAATTAGTACAGTTTATTAGTTAAGTTCTCCCCTGTTACACAGTCCTACTGCTCTGACCTATCTTCACTAAAAATCAATTATCTCATAGTACAATTTTCATATAGTGTTTCCGATTATTTCTAATGAAAATAGGCTCACTAAGGAATACAGACATATAAATTATAACGCATAATTATTTTTGTAAAATTTTTAGTGAATTTCTAAAGTAAGAACAGGGGCTCACGAAGTTATTCTAAACTAGTCTTACCAAAATTTAAATATCTCAAAATGTAGACTTCCTTTGCTTGCTATGTTTCTTTTATATGAAAATGACTCAACAAGCTTTCATTCTATATCTCACTCAACTTCTAATTCAATTTATACCATTTTTGATGATTTTTCAAAGTTAGACAACTGCTGCTGTCCAAAACTGCTTTAGTATAACATGTTGATTTCTATTTTGTCTCAAATTCCACATTTCATACAATTCAATCCTTGCTCAATTAACCCCTCAATTGAGCTAATTTTCTCATTTAATACTTTTCTCTATCATTTTAAACTACTTCATAACTTTTGAAAATCAGAATTTTAACACTAGGCCTTAATTTCAACTCTTTCACAATTAGGTCCTAAAACTAATTTCCATCAATTTTACTTGATAAAATCATCATATAACAAAATTAAAGCTTCAATTCAATATTTATTCATCATATTCTTCCAGCACTAATCCACATCAACTTTAAAAATTAGCCATAGAATAAAAAACTAATGACATAGTAAGTTGGATCCAATTGTAAAAGTCTAAAAACATAGAAATTTCAAGGAGAAAGCAAGAATTAAACTTACATGAAGCTTGAGTATGAAAACCAGCTTGAAACTCTCTCCCATGGCTGTTTTTCAGCTGAAGAAAATGAAGAGAAATGAAGAGAATTCTAGATATTCCAATTTGGTCCCATTTTTATTTAACTAATTTTGACAATTTTCTAATTTTGCCCTTATTTCACCCATTTCCTGATTTTTCTCAGCTATTGCCGCCCAAAATATCTCCTTTGGCTTATTTTACCTTTAGATCCTTCCTCATTTGACAATTAATCTATTTAATCCTTCTAGCAACTTTTACACCTTTTTCAATTTAGTCCTTTTTATTTAATTAATCACCCAAACGTCAAAATTTTCTAACGAAAATTTAATACTAACTTATTGACATTCCGTAAATATTCATAAAAATACTTATGACTTGGTTTATAACACCGAGATCTCGATACCTCTTTTTCTCGATTTCTTGACCAAATAAATCTTTATAAAACATAATTTACTATTTTAAAAATATTTTAAAAGCTACATTTGACTTGTAAATATTAAATAATATGGTCTACGAGTTCATTTTTCAGATTTGGTGGTCTCAAATCACTATTTCTGACACCATTGAAATTTGGGCTATTACATCTATAGTCACTCTCCAATGTTGGAAAATATGGACATCACATATATAATAAGGGTAATTACATGTTATTATTACTATCATGATAGGTTAGCCCAAATTAAAAGTGATCTAATTTGGTTAGAATTTTATTAGGCTTTTAATTATTAAATAAAGTATGGGTCAAATATGTGTAGATACTCTTCTAATCAAATTCTAATTAATGATGGGCTAATTAGAATTTGATTAGAACTAATATGCCAAGATTATAAATATTAGGGTTATGGTCCCCAAATTATACACAAGATATCTTTTCTAATATCCCATCATTAGGAAAGAGAGAGCATATATTCTCTAAATTTCTTGTGTACTAATTTGGAAGATCAAATCCCCAAAATTCGGTTAAACTATAAGGAATTCATGGATTCAGGTACGCTTCCGCATTTAGTTTTATTCTTCATTTATTCTTGATGATTTGACATGTTAGACCCTGATTTATTAAGTTTTATTTCAGATTTATTTTACAAATCTAACAAGTGGTATCCGAGCTTTGTCATGTTGAATCATTGATAATGAATTGATTATTTATTATTTTGGATTGATTTGTTTTTTAAATTTATGGATTTGATATTTTAATTATATATTATGTTGAATCTTTGATATTCTGATAAATTTTGGGTTTTGATTCTTTAAATAAAATTTTAAAGTTTTAAATAAAGTTTTAAGGTTTTAATTTTCGTATAACTGAAAAGATTTACAATTTTAATTGAGAATTAAAAAATTAAGGATTTTATGTTATTTATACGCTTTTAATAAATATTTAAAAAGTGTAGGTTTGGGTTCATTAGAAACTTTTATGATATATATTTGATTATATCAATAGATGGATTGTTAATCGCTAATCGCTTGTTTTTCAGTTTTACGGTTATATATATATATATATATATATATATATATATATTGTTTTGGAGACACTTTAGTAATTATGTTTAGGATTTTACATGTTGATATATGGTTGGTAAAAGAAATTGCTTCATGTAAAGTGTCTCTTATATACCGATTGTTTATCAATGAATTCATTATATATGTTGAATCCTTAAGATTGACGGTAATATTTGTTAGTTTTAATTTTTTATCGATTCAATTTTAGGGTTTCATTATAATTGTTTTTTTAATTCAATTCGGTTCAATATTTGTACAATTGAATTTAGTTTTATATCATTAATTCTTGAATTCAATATATAGTTGATAGAATATATTATTTATTATTGAGTTTATATGCTTATTCTTCTCATACTATTCAGTTTAAGCATATATTTTGAATTTGGATTTACTTGGGATATGTAAGGAAAGTCGATCGGGTTATATTTTTATGGTTTAATTATGATGAAATTAGATTTTGATGCAAATTGATGTTAATCATAATATGTGTTTAAATAATTTAGTTTTAAGTTTGGTTCTATAATATTAAGTTTTGGCATATTATGGTTCCAAATATTTGGTTAAATTATGATGATATGGTCTATGGTATGAATTATGGAGTATGTCAACTATTATAATTTTATTTAAGAGATATATTGACTTGAAGTTTTATTTTTAAGTATTCATGTGAATATCTGTTTAATCATAAATACAACTTTGAATTTACATGGTAAATTCAGTGTAAGTTTTTCTATTTGATTATGAATACATGTATATGTGTGAATTGCTTTGGTGTTTTTATCCATGCCAAAATTATGAATACATGTGCTTGTTAATTATTTGGCTTTGAACCACTACACTATTTCTGTTTGGTTTTGATATATATGGTTTTGGAACCAAAAAAAAAAAAATAGTCAAAAATTAAGGTTTTCGGTTTTTTATTGCATTGTTAAGACAACCTTATACCTTATTTGGGGTTATTTGGAGTTTATAAAGCAATAAAAAATATAGTTTTGACATTTGACTATTGGGAAATTTTATTTTGAATATTGGTATGTTTATATATTTTTAAAATAACTTAATTGAAGCAATAAGTCACCAAAGTAATTTTTTCGTATAAATTATTTTGTTTTAAAATATAAAAGTTTGTATGCATGTAACTTAAGTTATGTTGATATTGATCGGCCCAAATGAAGGTTAATAATATTACATCTGCAACTATGGTGATAAACATGTGACGATTATTCAGTTTTACATGTGAATAATAAATCGCCCAAAGGAAGATTTATTGTTCGACATGTTCTTATTGTCTATGTTTGATTACTATACCAAGATATCACTTACAAGTTAATATTTTGTCCAAAGATGAAATATTAATGGAGTATCCGATATCTTAATATGATGTTTTCCTTTATTCAAATTATTTTGGTTTAAATTTGAAGTCTTATGTGAGGTTATTTATGGTTTATGATTTATTCAACTATTATTTTGTCAACATCATTGCATGTTGTTTTGGGATAAATATATATACATATATATACTATTATCTTTTAATTTGATTGAAAGATGAAATTAAAAGAGATATTTTGAAACAAATAAATTCATATTTTGGCTTTTAATTAAGAATGTCTAATATTTTAAATAAATTAGTTGAAACAAAATGTCGCCAAAGTGACCTCTTTTATGTAGATTAGTTTATTTGAAATATTAGGATGGTTATATGTTTTGTGATTCATGCATTTATTAATTGACCCAAAGGTAAGTTAATATTTGATGAATTTCAACGACATCTATAGTGATAAATGTGTGACAATTATAAGGTATTTTATGTGAGCAATTAGTTAGTCCAAAGATTAATTAATTGTTTGACATAATTCTTGTCAATGTTTGATTGCTACAACAAGAGTACCGCTTCATTAATATTATTGTCCAAAGACTTGATATTAATGTTGTGTTCGGTATCTTGAGATGGGATTAGTCATTATCCTGAATTTATTGTTTACTTATGAATATTGATGTGAGTTTATTTTTATTTATTTTTTGTTCTATATTCAGCTAATTCATATTCTAATGCCACAATATCTGCTAATATAAATTTTATACCCATGCTTAATGGGACTAATTTCAATGAATGGAAAAGGCACTTATTTATAGTGCTTGGTTGTATGAAAATAGACCTTGCACTAAGGGAAGAATTACTCGCACCTCTCACTGCGGAAAGCAACCCCTATATTAAAAGGGATTTTGAGAGGTGGGATCGTTCAAATTGCAAGAGTCTAATGATCATGAGGCACAACATTTCAGAAGCCTTTAGGGGCATAGAATCTAAAAATATTACTCAGGCCAAGGTTTCCTTGACAAAATTAAGAAACGTTTTGCTGAAAAACGATAAGGTTGAAATGACATCACTTCTGACTTCTTTGATGTCTATAAAGTTCAGGGTTAAGGAAATTCTGAGCGATCTAAGGGCTATGAGTTTTACGATCCCATTATAATGAATATTTTTGAGACGAGAACTGCAACATTTTTTGAGGATGTTGAGTTTGAAGGGAGAAATAAGGTTAGAGACATTGCTTTTGAAGAGGAACTAGATTCTAACTCAGTTCCTACTATCACTTTTGATGATGTTCAGGCTCTTATACCTATCATTGATCAAGAAGTGAATCCAGAACCTCTGCAAGACAATGTTGAACAACTCCCCATTCAAAATGAGATAATTGTTCCAAAAGAACAAACTCAACAACCTCAAGAACAAGTGCCATTAAGGAGGTCCACAAGAGAAAGGAGAAATGCTATTCCAGATGATTATGTTGTATTTCTCCAAGAAAATGAGGATGATAATGGAATGATGGAAGATGATCTAATCAACTTTCATTAGGCCATGAAAAGTTCTAGTTCTCAAAAGTAGATTGATGCCATGAAAGATGAGTATAAATTTATACGATACAATAAAGTTTGGGAACTTGTCCCATTACCTGAAGGTGCAAAACCGTAAATGGGTATTTAAAACCAAGAGGGATGCAAATGGTAATGTGGAGAGGTATAAGGCGCGTCTTGTAACTAAAGGATATACTTAGAAAGAAGGTGTTGATTTTACAGAGACTTTCTCTCCAATTTCATCGAAAGACTCCTTTAGGATAATCATGGCGCTTGTTGCGCATTTTGATCTTGAGTTACATCAGATGGATGTGAAGACTACGTTTCTTAATGGCAACATTGAATAAACAATTTATATGGTGCAACCAGAAAATTTTGAGTCTAAAGACTCAAAGAATATGGTTTGCAAATTGACAAAATTCATTTATGGACTCAAACAAGCTTCCTGTCAATGGTACCATAAGTTTCATCAAATAATTGTTTCGTTTGGTTTTGAGATGAATATTGTTGATGATTGTGTGTATCACAAAATCAATGGGAGTAAGTACATATTTCTAGTTTTATATGTTAATGACATACCACTTGTTAATAATAAGTATAGCCTCAATCAATACCCTAAGAATGATTTTGAAATTACAAAAATGCATTAGATTTTTTACATTTTAGCAATGGAAAGTCTAATGTACGTTCAGGTTTGTATACATTGGAATATTGTGTACACTATTGGGATGTTAGGCAGATATTTTAATCAACCCTTCTTTGGACCATTGGATAGCATCCAAGAGGGTTATATGGTAATTTTAGAGAACAAAAAATTACATGCTCACATATCGGAGGTCTAATCAGTTAGAGATCATCAAGTATATAGACTCTGATTTTGATGGAATATGGATATGAGTTTTTTCACTAAGGTGCAAATTGTGAAAACAAATTGCAATCTTTTATTCCAGTAGCAACATGAGCACATCAAAGTAAAAACACATAGACTTTAAGTTCCTAGTAGTTAAAGTAAAAGTTCAGAGTGGTTAGGTGCTTATAAAGCATATTAGGACAAACTCCATGATTGCGAATCCGCTTACTAAGGAACTACACCTACGGTTTTATAAGAGCACATTGCTCATATGGGTGTAATGTCATTTAAAGGATATTTCGTTTTAGTGGGAGTTTGTGTTTTTAAATGCTTTTATGTTATAGACACATTTTCAGTTATTTCAGTTTAAAGATATTAAGTTTATTTTCTGCAGAAATAAAGTTTATTTGGTTTATTCACACTCTGATTTTGGTAAGGTTTGATCTCACTAAAGAGGACTAGTTGGAAATAGACATGTTTAGATCATATTGCATGTAATTTTCATGCTACACATCCATACTTGATCTATGTCATTTGGTTGTGTTAATATACGTGATCATGGATGGATTTAGTTACGATATATGTAATGAAAGTCGCCTTGGTTCTATGTTAACATAATTAATGGACAAGATTATTCGAATACTTTTTGGATATGATAGTAAAATTTTAAACTCATAAGATTATATAATGACATATAATTATAGAGTAATTTTAATTCATAGACCCTAATTATTATTTAACTTTCAATAAATAATATGGAATTAAATAAACAAACTCAAGCATTAAAAGATTAATATGATTTCTTTGACGTGAGTTTTGAGAAAATCAATTATGGAGAGAAGAATATTGTAACTTTGTTAGAGATATAATGGTTATGTCACAGGAAAACTTCTTGGTTAAAGTACCAGTGTTTTCCTTATGAAATTCAAAACATTTTTAAAAATTTTGACATGGAATTTTCATGACAATTGAGAAATTATTTTATGGATTTTTCTCTGGTTCATTTTAATTATTTAATAATATTTTAATATATATTTTATATTATGAATACATAATTTTGATAATTTTTTAATTGAATTTTGAAATTCAAACTTAAATTCAAACTTCGAATGGGTTTAATGTTTGGGATTCAAGATTTGAATTCGAGGTTTAGTGTTTAAGATTTAAGGTTTAGAGTTTAAAGTTCAAGGTTTAGGATTCGAGTTTAGGGTTTAGAATTCAAGATAAAAAATTATTAAAATTATGTATCAATAACATGAAAAATTACTAAAATATTATTAAATAATAGAAAAAGAACTGTAAATAATATAGTAGAAAAGGTTTATAAACTAATTTTTTCATAGCAATGATAGGACTTGAAACATTTTTTAAAGGAAAAACTGTTTAAAAATCTAATAAAATTTTAAACCACCCTGAACAAATAAACTTTTCAACACTAAAGATAAAAGAAAAAAAAAAAAAAATTAAGGTAAACTCTATAATTAATATTTTAGGGAAACATGGTCTCAACTCAAATAAATTATCATTCTTAACCATTTCTACACAATATACAACATTTTGTATAAATTAATTGTGTAACAAATTTAATTATTAATTAATTAAATGAGTGAAACATAATAAAATCAATACACTTATCGGGCGAAGCCAGAAGAATTTTTTAGGGAAGCCGGATAAAATTTTAATTTATATATTATATTTTTATAATTTGTAAAGGATTAAATTAATTTTTTATAATTTTAAGAGGCCGAAATGTTATTTTACATTTACTAATTTAAAATTTTTAAAAATTTTAAAATTAAAATTATAATTTTATAATTTAAGGAGTCAAGGCCCATGCTAGCCTCCTAATTACGCGCTTGACCTATGAGTTAAATCGGTTAATTGATTAAATTTGAAAGTAATAAATTAAGTGGATCAAATCATAAAAACTAACCAAACCGACCAAAATGGCATTTTGAGTTGGGCCCACTGCTTAGATTTTACTCTATATTTAATCAAAGCGTTTTCCACGGAGACTCAATCAGAAATCTAGAGAGACTACCGAGTGAGTCGATGGTCAACACAATCTGCCGCAATTTTAGAACATTAAGCCTCCCAACTTCTTTACACACGTGCGAGCACACACCCATTTCAAGACCTTTCTCTTCTAACCCAATTTCTCATTCTACAATTTTGGGGAAATAGTTCATTTCTCCAAATAGTCCCTAAACCTTTTTAGGATACTCCTATTTTCATCCCCATTTTTTTAAGGTCAATCCATAATTAAAATTTATTTGGTCACTCATTTTATTGATATAATAATAATTTTATTAATTTAATTTTGATTGTAAAAATTTTAATAAATTCAATCCTTAAAGTTGATAGAATCAGTAAATTTAGTTCGATTCTAAATATTCAAAAAATATAAATGAAAATATCAAAAAATATAAAATCTTAACAAATTTAAAATATATAAAAATAAAAGTTATTAAAATTTATAAAAAATTGTAAAAATATTCAAACAGTTAAAAAGGTACTTAAGAGTCGTTAAAAGTCAATATGTTATTTTAAAATACGTAATGTGAAGATAAAGGCGAAAATGAAAACTTTCGAATCCATAGCCATGGATTTTTATTTTTTAATATTTATATTTTAGGTGAAAATATGAACTAAATTTTCATTTCTTTCATGTTTAGGTTCCACCCTCAAATTTAATTGGTTTTTCTTTATTTTTAAAATTTTAATGTATTTTATATTTTAATATTTTATAATTTTGAAGTTTTTAAAATTAAGATTATTTGATAGAATGTTTGAATGTTGTAACTTAAATTTGTTATGTTTAAAATTAGAATCAAACTAATAAAATATATAAAATATTAATTGTTGAATGTATTATTATACCAATTAAAATTTTATTGTGTCACTAAATATATTTTAAACGGTTAAATGAATAAAATTTGAAATTACCCTGACAAGATAACGTAATTTACCATTTTTTAATGACTAACATAGAAGTCCACTCAAATTTGAGTGACTAGCTGAGGAATTTATCCAAAAATTATTAATCAATCAAAATTTTTACAACAGTACCCACCGAAATGCACAAGCCCCTACCGGCCCCTTAAAGAAAAACCACGCAACAGCGCCCCCCCCCCCTTCCTTCTCTCCTCCTTTCTCTCCAATTCCAACCACACCGGCAATTAGATAACATGGCTCACCGCCTCACTCACCGCCGCAGCTTACCGGCACCGGAACCCAAGCCATCTTCCCATCCCTTAGATCCCACCCTAAAAAAGTCGCCCAAACCTACCATAACCACTCATCCAGCAACCCGAAGCTCAGATCCGTTAATGGCTTCCAAGAAGCCCTTTTTCATCACCAATCGCTTCTCCAGATTGAACCTCAATCACAAAACCCAAAAGCCTACCAACATCCAACACAGTAGAGACATCCATTTACAAGCCAAAGCTTTGACAGTTTCAGCTGATGCTGATTCCTCCATGTTTTCACTTATCAAAGCAAACCATCTGCTGGCCCATGAAAAGGCTAAAGAGTCATTAAAAGAATCGGTCAGGAAAGCGTCAAAGGATTTGGGTAGAAAGAAACAGCAACAACAACAACAACAACAACATCACCAGAGTTCAGTACTTGATAGCAAGAAATTAGCTTTGACGGTGAAGGAGAAACAGTTGAAGAAACGAGATGAATGGCATGATAATGATGATATGAAGAAGGCTTCAGCTTCATTAGGCAGAAGGAGATCCTTAGGCGGTTCACAAGTAGAGTTGGGTGATATTCTTGCAAATTGTGGTGTCAAAATTGTTTCAGTTGATATGCCACCGTTTATGCAGATCCATGCGGTTGATTGTGCAAGAAAGACTCACGATAGCCTTGAAAAGTTCACTTCTAAAGCCCTTGCTCTCACTCTCAAGAAGGTAATGTTAATAATTTATATAAAAAAGTGGTTTAGTATATCCAATTACTCGCATAGAAAAGATTTCCTCTTTGCTACTACCTGTTTATAGCGTTTTTGTTGATTCTATGAACTATGATCTGGGAATTTGAATTACAGTTTATGAGTGACATAATTGAACAACTTTTTTGGGTGTGCAGGAGTTTGATGGTGTCTATGGACCGGCATGGCATTGTATTGTGGGGACGAGTTTTGGGTCTTTTGTAACACATTCAGTTGGTGGGTTTCTCTATTTCTCAATGGATCAAAAGTTATATGTCCTCTTGTTTAAGACAAGTGTCCAAAGAGCTGATTGAAGTGTGGTGACAAACATAGAACAAAATTTGGAAGTTAAAAGGCATTTGTAGTATAGCAAAACTTTTGGAAAGCTTAAAGCCAGTGTTTATCCATTTGTAGCTTGTACATTGTTTTTCAGAAGAACAAAAGAGTAGGATATTGAAGTCTTTGGCAAGTGGTCTAGCCTGTATGACATTCTTCTTCTAATGTATCGTTTTAGAAATACAGAATCCATTAGCAGCTCATATTCCAATCATCCAATGTACCGTTTTCGTTTTGTTTCTTATCTTATACTAATTTTTGTTCTATTTGTAAATTTCTTATTGTTTCTTATCTGAGATTGCTTGAAACTCTTGATTTATTACATTGCTAGACAATGGAAGATGGTTTGGTTTCAGCACCCTAGCACTATTTCAAACGTGGCTTACTATGGTTGGTCCCCGCACCAATAGGAGTCTCTCAAACTACAGAGGACCCCCCATGTTCGTCCCTGCAAAGCTATCAAGTTCATCATTTCACATTTTTACCTCTGATTCTGAGCATACGGTCATTTCCTGTATTTCAGCATTTAATTTTTTGACAATGGTTGTCGGAGTATAGGGTCCATAAGCAATGGAGCCCTGTGCGTGTGCTTATTAAACTCGCAAAAGATCGGCGTCACTTCCACTTTAATTTTGATGCAAAGCGTTGGTCTTCCGAACATGGCTATAAATGGCAACCCAACCCTCTAGAAAATGCTCTTGCATGCCGCCTGGTCAAGCTCATACGACCGAATATTTAATTAACACGACGGAGAAAAACATTGTCCGAGCGAGTTAAACCGTGTAGCGGATGGAACATTACTTAAAAGAGTGTTGAAAGGACCGGTAATGATGCGCTTTTGACAGGTTTGTTTCTCTCAAATAATTTAGTCAGGTTGGAGGAATGGGGCCTAGTGCTCTGCTCATTTCAATTGGGAAATAAAGGGATTCGGCTAATGGTGTCGGGGCTCTCAGCCACTTGAGATAGTCCAGTAACTTCCCAAAGCTTTGCAGGGCGTTTATACAATGGACATTTTTTTTTTTTTAAGGAAATTAATCCGTGGAAATCATATTAGATATATTAAACATTATGGAAGATTTATGTTTCCAATTATTGAAATCTACGACTATTAAGCATATTACCAGATATATTATTTTACTTTTATTGTTGAAATATAAGGTTACCTAAAATTATATTTTATTAAATGATCCTGGTTGTACAATCTTTTTCAACTAGTTTAGCTAGAGGTAAAAATGTTATCCAATGAAGATTGCTCTCGGAAACTTATATTACCTAAGGAAAAGCTAGTAATGAGACTATCCCCTGCATTCTAAAATATTGGTATTGTTGAGAACTTAAAATTATTGACTCAAGGTAACCTTTGTGAACCAAACTTGGAAATGTTATGCCGGAATATAAATTATCTAAAGAATATAAGATGATTTGAACCAAAATCCCCCTAACTTTTCTTGACTACTGTTATACCCTCTTGCCTGAGCACCTCTTATGCCTCTCATACATGAAACCTCATGCCACTATGAAGAGAGTATTGTTGTGACATTACCAAAAATAGTCGTCACATTAGATCCAGTCTCATTAATATTTCCTACTTTCCAAGCTCACCAACCCCAAAGAAGGTCATGTTGGGACACATCTAAACCATACCCTAGTCTAGGTTTAAATTGGACTTTTCCAAGGAAGGAATCACAATAAGAGACCAACTCTAGGCCTTCATTCATCAATGTATACAAAGTACCCCTTTTTCAAGATCAGGAAAGAGAAGATCAACTCCATAGCCTGCACGATGCTCACACACCATCTCAACTCAGAAAAACTATCATCTTTAGTGGCTCTCTGCATTACCTATGGTGTAAACCACTTTCTTTGTCTCCCTCGACACTTCGTATTACTTAATTGTTATAATAATAGGTGTTGTCTATGGGAACTAAATGAGAAACTATTGTTAATTGGCTTAGAATGTCCTAGAAGTACAGTTTAACAAGGTTAGTTACGAGCAAGGTGACCAGTACTACAATCAATATGAGTATGGAGATAATCAACATGGTCAAGGAGACCACTACCAGTAAGGTTACAACCAAAAGGAATATTATCAGCAACAACCAGGAGCAGAATATCAAGATTATGCTAGTTACAACTTGTATGGCCTATTAGGTGGCCAAGAAGATCAATACCAGCAACCTCAACAAGAGCGACAACTTTGGTACCATCACAATTACCCTAATCAACCAAATCATGCTGGAGGCAATCATCAACTGCGACACCATGGGGTTCAAGACTCTACAATACAACAGTTACATGAGGATAAGGTGAGCCTCAAACGCCTTCAAGTGTAAGTTGTTTCTTTTACGCTATGTGAGCACGTTAAAAGTTGGTATCTATAACCCCTACAAGGTCTATAGGTAACTTCAATGAATTGGCTCGCCAGTTTGAAGGCTAGCACCCAACTAACACCATTACATCGAAAAACCCCAGCTCCTCGTTCAGCACGAGACAAGTAGAATGAGAAAGTTTGCAGGAATATATTTTACAGTTTAACATCACCTCAAAGGGAATCAAAGGCCTAATAGATATAGGGCAATTCTGGCCTTCATAGCTGAGGTAACCTATGAACATATGAAATATATATTAATAGAGCACCAGTCAGACTCAGGCCCAATATGAAAAGGCACATAGCAATGCAAAGACGAAAGAACTAATGCCATGTTTGCTTCGGTGGAATTAGAATGCGGTTCCGGATCAATTCCGAGAAGGACACTTATTATATTGTTTGGTTTAATTTTAGTTTCTAAATAGTTAATCTTCATTTCTGTCCTATTCGTCAAAAACACTGAATTGGAATTCAGCGCCTCCCCCATGTATAGCTATTCGTTGGAGACAAAGAATAGCTCAAAATTATTTTTCTTACCAACATACTCTTTAGAAGGTTTTGTTATATATTAAATAATAGATAGTATGCATTAAAATATTATAAAATAATATTTTTTTATATATGTTATATATTGAATTTTTTATTTTTTAAATATTGAGTTTGGAATCTTTTCTAATATTATATAGTTTTATTGTGAAATAATTATATAGTTTAATATATTATTTTTAAAAATATATTTAATAATATTTTAGAATTATTAAATAAAGAAATTTCATATGAAAAACTATTATATTTTATATTTTTATATTATACTTGTCGAAACCATTTTTTGTTTGGAAAAGCGGGCCGACTTTAAAAAGAAAAAGCGAGTCGCCACCAATCTTTTTGAAGTGTGATTGGGCCACTTATAAAACATTTTGGTCTACAATTTTAAGAAAATGGGCTCGAAGTTGATTACATACGAGGAAGGATTAGCACCCTCGCAACGCCCAAAATTGGTACCGTATTGATTGATTAATGTCCTTAATATCGAAATTTAGAAAATATTTTAGAGTAGGGGAAAAAAAATCTTTGAATGACTCGTATTGGATACCAAAACTCTCTTGTTCCGAAAAGCTGAAATATCATGTCCAGCACGATAAGACACGATGCTTCAAACTCTCGATCCCAAGATCATTTTATGATTCCCAAAATACGTGGAGTGTAATTTGAAAAGGGTATTTCACTATTTGGCTAAAACTAAAACCGAAACCCAGCACGATTGGGTACGATTTTTGGATCTCCAATCATGAAATATTGCCCTTATTTAAGAAATACGATAAAAATTTTGTGAAGGATATCTCGTTGTTTAGATGAATGCAAAATCGAAACCCAAAGACGATTGGGTGCAATTTCTTGAACTTCCAAACACGAGACATTGCCTCATTTTCAAACAATCGAAATCTTTAAAGGACATTTAGTGATCTAGATGAACAAAAATCGAAGCTCAAAGACGATTGAGCACGATTTCTCGAACTTCCGATCACGTAATGTTACCTTTGTAAAATTCCTTTTTATGAATTTTGAAAAAAGGGTAAAATCGTTAAGGTGTCCTTCAAAATCATTGATCGACATGAGATAATAAGAACAAAAAAATATATAAATTTCAATAGTAAATTACAAAAAATAAAAATAAAAATAATGAAGGTAACAAAAATAACAAAAGTAGCAACATTAATATTGATAAAGAAACATAAAATAATAACCATAGTAATAAAATAAAAATAATAGAGACACATATATATACACATAATTAATATGATAATAAAATAATAGTAAACATATTAAAAATAACGGTATATAATAATGAAGCAAAAGAAATAATCATAATATATAAAAACAAGCAAACAAGTATATATATAACAATAAGTATAATAGAAATATAATAATAGTAGTAGTTATAAATATAATAATAGCACGATAATAATAATCATAAGGTGAAGTAATAAGAATAATAATACAATAATGGTAGTAAACGGAAAACAAATTATAGTAATAGTAATGGTAAACAAATTATAGTAATAGTAATAATAAAATAATAATAATAATGGTAATAAATAATTAATAGTAATAAAATATTAAATATTAAATAATAGGGATAGTAAAAAAATAGCAAAATAACTAAAAACGGGGATGAGAACAAGCTAAAATCTCGGGGTGCACAATATAAATCTTGGAAAGTTAATCGAGGATCCAAATGAAACACACTGAAACTAGCAGGACTAGATGGGAAAATATTCCCTTGGTTCCCATGCATGTTCAACATGACGACCCCAAAGGACCGAATTGAAAAAACCACATGAAATTTGAGGCAAAATCAAATTAAAAGAAATAAAGCTCGATCAAATGGCACAACAAAGGGAGGGACCGAAGCATAAATCCCCTTTTAAGGTAGGAGCACGCAGATTCATGCCCCACCAAACAGCTGTTTCATTTAATATTCTAAAAGCTATTTTATTTCTTATTCATTTCAATCTCAGTTCAAAAAAAAACTTTAAAGCTTCTCCCTCTCCCTTTCTCTCGGTTCTCTCTAGCCCATTTCAAAGAAGCCTTCATCGCCTGTCTTTGGCATACCATCGCCACCGCTTTGAAAAAGGTGAGTTCTTTCTCTTTTTAAAAAAAAAGCAGATTTAATATTGGATATAAAAAATAGAGATGTAAAAGAAAAGAAAATAGTTTGAAAAGTACAAAATGTCAAGAAGGAAAGGAAGCAAAACAAAATCAACTTGTGTAACTCGCTTTTGATATTGTATTCATGCGGTTATCTCAGATTCTTGTATTTGTAAAAAGTAGTGATTGTGGGTATATTTCTCTTGTATTTCTAAAAAAAAAATCCCCTGTGTTACATTTGAATTTTTGCTTTTATAGCAAAAAAACCTCTAAAAATAGAACAAAACCTAATCTGAATCTCCCTCTCTTTTTTCGCTTCCTTCTTTGTAGGTACTTTGACGTGCACGACTTGGAGTTGGAGGCATGCACGTTCTTGGGTGAACTTGAGGCGCCTGCTCGCTAGGGTTCTTTCGATGGGTTTTTCCTTTTTTTTTTTGCTAAACTTTAGGTTAAAATTGCTGTAAAATTTTTGGGTTTTGCTTGTTGGGCTCCGGGATTTGAAGTTGGGCCTTACAGCTGCCCCTCTTTGCTCATTGTCGTGCAACGAGAATAGAGCAAAGACTTTAAAAGGGCCAATTTTGCCCCATCTTCTCGATCTTGACTTCTTGATGCTTCATTTTTTCCAGGTAGCTTTATTCCACCCACTGCATTCCAGAGGTATAGAAATTTGTTCTGATCTATTCCACTCCTGCTCATTGGAGATAAAATCTGCTATTCTTTAGCCCGTTACCCTGCTGTTTAGGGAATTAGAGCTCATCGTATCCGATCTACTCCACACGTGCTCAGTGCAGATAAGATCTGCGACCTTCTGATCTGCTCCACTCCTGCTCAGTGGAGATAAGGCTTCAATCTTGATCTGTTCCACTCTGCTCGGTGGAAATAAGATCTGCTTTTCGATCCGCTCTACTCCCCTTTCGGAGAGATAAGATCTGTTGTCTTCAATCCACTCCACCTCGCCTTCGGTGGAGATAGGATCTATTATCTTTAGCTTTGCTCCACTCCCGCCGGTGGGATAAGATCGATATTTTGGCCTGCTACCCTACTGCTTAGAGAATTGAGGCTCAATGTTTTCGACTGTTCCACTCTCGCCTCGGTGGGATAAGGTCGATATTTTCGACTGTTACCCTACTGCTTGGGAATTAAGGCTCGTCGTTCTCGATCTGTTCCACTCCTGCTCAGTGGGATAAGATTTTCTATTTTTGGCCTACCACCCTACTGCTTAGGGAATTGAGGCTCAATATTTTCGACCTGTTCCACTCCTGCTCAGTGGGATAAGGTCTGATATTTTCGGCCCGTTACCCTACTGCTTAGGGAATTAAGGCTCGTCATTCTCGATCCGTTCCACTCCCGCCGGTGGGATAAGATCGATATTTTTGGCCTACTACCCTACCGCTTGGGAATTGAGGCTCAATGTTTTGACTTGTTCCACTCCGCCGATGGGATAAGGTCGATATTTTTGGCCTACTACCCTACTTGCTTAGGGAATTGAGGCTCAATGTTTTTGACCTGTTCCACTCCTGCTCAGTGGGATAAGGTCTGATATTTTCGGCCCGTTACCCTACTGCTTAGGGAATTAAGGCTCGATGTTTTTGACCTGTTCCACTCCTGCTCAGTGGGATAAGGTCTGTAATTCTCTGTAACTCTCATCAATTTTGCTACATTGTCCTATGGGGAACCTACCTGTAGAATTGATTTTATGGGGTATATGTTTATGCCAAATGATTAGGATGTCATGAAAAATGCTCCTAACCTAGTGTATTATGAATGTTATGAATGCGAAATGTCATGAGAATGATCCATTTTAACATTTGGGCTGTTATTGCTTGCTGCTTATTAAGGTGACCCCTGACGTATGTCTTCTCTGTTCAGCTGGTACTTCTAACAACTAATCTGAAGATGTCGTCACTGCTTAGTCCCTTATCTCAAGTCTCTGAGCCCTTTAAGCCTGGTTAGTTCTAAATAATTGTCCTGTTTCGGATTCTTGTATTATTTAGAGACTTTCAGAGTAATACGCAAAACTTCTTTTGTGAAAGCATTATTAGTTCAATAATCATTATTTCAATGAAAAATGCTTGGAAAAGATCATAATAATGGACAAGAAAGAAATTAATTAGGAGCATAGCTCGAAACAAATAAGAATGCAAATGCAATCAAGAAGGAAATTTATTGGTAGTGTATTTTGAAACAAGCAAATTAAGGATGGGTAAGATGGCAATTAGGTGCCCCAGATATCGCCGACTGAGCTTCTCTGTTCAAACTTCTTGAGGACCATTTAAGCTCAATATTTCCACTGAGCAGGAGTGGAACAGATCGAAGATTGAAGCCTTATCTCCACTGAGCAGGAGTGGAGCAGATCAGAAGGTCGCAGATCTTATCTCCACTGAGCACGTGTGGAGTAGATCGGATACGATGAGCTCTAATTCCCTAAGCAGCAAGGTAATGGGCTAAAGAATAGCAGATTTTATCTCCAATGAGCAGGAGTGGAATAGATCAGAACAAATTTCTATACCTCTGGAATGCAGTGGGTGGAATAAAGCTACCTGGAAAAAAGGAAGCATCAAGAAGTCAAGATCGAGAAGATGGGGCAAAATTGGCCCTTTTAAAGTCTTTGCTCTATTCTCGTTGCCGACAATGAGCAAAAGAGGGCATTATGAAGGCCCAACTTCAAATCCGAGCCCAACAAGCAAAACCCAAAAATTTTACAAATTTTAACCTAAAGTTTAGCAAAAAAAAAGAAGGAAAACCCATCGTAAATGAACCCTAGCGAGCAGGCGCCTCAAGTTCACCCGAAGAACGTCGCGCCTCCAACTCCAAGTCGTGCACGTCAAAGTACCTACAAAGAAGGAAGCGAAGCAAAGCGAGAGGGAGATTCGGGATTAGGTTTTGTTCTATTTTGAGTTTTTTGTATAAAAGCAAAAATTCAAATGTAACCTGGGGTTTTTTTTCTACACAAAAGAAGAGAGAAGCAAGAGTACATCGATATACATCGATATCAAAAGAGAGTTGATCGAAATGATTTGAGAATCAATAGAGGTTTTCCTCGCTTGATTTTTTTTTTTTTTTTTTTTATTTCGTTTTTTCCTAAATTCTTGTTCTGTTTTTTCAAGAAAAGTATAATATATATATGTATGTATATCAAAGTTTTCAAGCAAAATAAACATTGTATATCAAAGTTTTCAAGCAAAATAAACAAAGTTAACAAAAAAAGGAGAAGTCGAAAAGATCTCACCGGCTCCTTGGCATACCCGTTGATTCGCGCATGGGGGTCTTGGTTTTGTTTCGGCACAGGAAATGGCCTCAAAGGAAAAGGGATTAAAACCCTAAAAAAGAAAAAGAAGGAAAGGGGGGCGGGGGTTTCTTTTTTCTTTTCTGGTTTTGAAACAGAGAAAAAATGAATGAATGATTTTGGTTTTTGGTTTTAGGTAAATGATTTTGGTTTTTGGTTTTAGGTATTAAAAGATGTGGGCCCCGCGCATTATTTGCTACTGCAGGTGGGCATGTGCAATTTCACCCTAAATGGGTAAATTGCGCTATTGGCCCTCCTTTTTTTTGCTGATGTTTTAATTGCGTCCCCTTCAGTTTTTCATTGTTTTAAAATTTGGCCCAATTTCGCGCGCCACTGCAATTTTATCCGCGCGTACTGTTTCAGGGGTTTTATTTCTGTTTTGATCCCTATAGGTTGTGCATGCCTCGCAATTCGGTCCCTCCCCTTTATTTTACCTCTGATTTTACCCCAAAACTTGTGATTTTGATACGGTTTCGTCCTTTTCTGTTTATGCTGGCTATTTTACCATTGGATTAGTTTATTTAATTTTTTTATTACTTTGTTTTATACCTGTTATTATTATTCTAATCATATTATTTCTGTTTTTATATTATATATTATTATTATTGTATATATATACTATTGCTTTACTACTATTAGTTTATTATTATTGCTATTAATTTTATTGTTGTCTTATTATTTTATTTATTAAATCTTACTTTTATTTTATGTTACTGTTACTACTATCCTTTTATTATTATCCTTATTACTTTACATCTATATATCATTATTACTATAATATATTTATTATTATATTTATCACCATATTATTTCTATTATATGTTATTATTATATATATGTTAATGTTTGCTTTTACGTTCTTTCTTGTGTATTATTTGCCTACTATCCCTATTACTTTTTTTTTTTTTTCCTCACTATTATTTTACATGTATATTATTATTACTATTTAATATTTATTATTATTATATTTATCATTATGGTATATTATTACTAACATTTCTATTTATTACTTTCATTATTTTATATTTACATACTATTATATCTATTATTGCTACTTCTACTAGTATCTTACTATTATATTTATCATATATATTTACTATTAATTTTAAACTATATACCTTTATACCTATTTGTTATATATAGATATTTTATTTCTTTCAATTATTGGATATATTTAGTATTTCAGGTTTATGCGTGTTTATATATATATATATTACTTTTTATTTTTTTATTCTTTCTATTATTTTTATTTTCATTCCTAGGGTTATTATTACTTTTATTTTTTCATCAACATCATCATTGCTATTTTTTATTTTTTATTACTATTATGGTTTATTTATCCTTGTTTCCGTCATTTCATATAGATCGATGATTTGAATTGCCTTTTACCATCTTTTCTTTTATTATTATTTCCTTTTTTCAAAATTCATAAGAAAGGGTTTCATAAAGGTAATTTTGTGGGTTTGAAAGTTCGAAAAATCGTACCCAATCGTGCTGGGCTTCGATTTTTCGTTCGTCTAGATCGCTAAATATCCTTTAAAATTTTTATCGTGTTTTTAAAATAAGGCAATGTTTCGTGTTTGGAAGTTCAAGAAATTCGTGCCCAATCGTCTTTGGGTTTCGATTTTACTTCATCTAAACAACTAGATATCATTCATGATTTTTTTCTTATCGTATTTCTTAAATAAGGGCAATATTTCATTATTGGAAATCCAAGGAATCGTGCCCAATCGTCTTTGGGTTTCGGTTTTAGTTTAGCCAAATAGTGAAATACCCTTTTCAAATTGCACTACATGAATTTTGGAAATCGTTAATGATCTTGGTATCGAGAGTTTGAAGCATCGTGCCTATCGTCTTGGACATGATACTTGACTTTTTGAACAAGAGAGTTTCGATTTCAATACGAAATCATCAAACATTTTTCCATACTTTAAAATATTTTTTATTTTTCGATATTAAGGACATTAATCAATCAACACGGTACCAATTTTGAGCGTTATGAGGTGCTAATCCTTCCTCGTATGTAACCAATTCTCGAGCCCATTTTCTTAAAATTAGAGACCAAAATGTTTTATAAGTGGCCCAATCACACTTCAAAAAGATTGGTGGCGACTCGTTTTTCTTTTTAAAGTCGGCCCGCTTTTCCAAACAAAAAATGGTTTCGACAATACTTATAAAAATATTTAATAAATTATATTGAAAAATTTACAAATATTTTATCATAATAATTTTTTATTAATAAATATAATGTATTTAAAAGTTTATTGAAATATTGTTAATAATATAAAAATAATATTTGATGCAATCGTCGAGCATAAATCTAAATGCACTATTGTTTGAATAATAACATGACACATCATTAAATAAATCAAAAATAGTGGAGGACTTAGAAATAAATACTAATAATTTTATTTAAACATAATTAATAATAATTAATTATGAATAAATATTAATAACTCATGGATTTAGGATCTTGGGTTTAATACAACGGTAAAATTATCATTTTCAATCTATTTCATTCCTATTGAGTAATATTATTTTACCAATCAAACAATGTAATACTATTACATCTCTATTTCATTTTCACAGTATAACGTTTCGTTATCACTTTATTCCATTCCAATAAATCAAATATGTCATAAATTCCTTCAACTAAGGGTTTGCGGCAACGAGCTGAAAAGAAACCAATAATCAAAATTAAGAAAATAGGGGTAGACAAAAAATCCAAACTTCAATTTGAATCGAATTTAGACTTGGACTTCAACCCAATTTGAACATTAAGCAAACAAGTTTTAAAGCCAAGCCAACATACTTTTTATTTCTCAAAATCATTAAAAAAGCCATTATTTACAAAATAAAAATGATTTTATTTAAAAACATTTTTTCTTCAAAAACCATATATGGACATCCTAATATGCATCCCATCACGCCGGATTTTCTAAAATTTAATTAAAAGATAACCTCAAAATAAATTTAAAGTTAATTTAAATCCAATCCCAATTTAATTATGAAATTCAATTCAAACCTAAAATTTGTAAAAAATCAGTTTGATTCAGTCTCTGTCTCAAAATCCAAGTTGGATTTTAATTTTAAAGCTAATTTTACTTGACCTTCAAACAAATTCAATTTTATCTCTCCTCCAACTACCCTAATCGTGAGCCCAAACAAAATTAGGTGTCCGCTTACTGAAATGACCAAATTGTTTATTCATAGAATTAAACAGATGTTATTCATTTATCTTCAATTGTTTTTACAAATAAAGCAAAATATTCACTCATTAATTATTTTAGGTTTAATTAATATTAAGTTGTATTATATGGATGTATTATAATGCGAGAAGGCAATCTATATTAGTAATTAATCTTAATTGTCCATAGTCCACAGAATCAAATTGAAGAAATGATTCAAATAATAAAAGATTATTATGTCGTCTCTAAATCCAATTGGAGAGATAGTTTATCTAGAAATTAAATTTTTAAAAAATTTGAACTACTCAAATCCTCACTTAAAATTCTTCACAAACTTTTTAAAATTCTTTATTATTTTTACCCAAACAAGTAAATTTATTTTAAAATATTAAAATCTCAATAAAAATAAAATTCTTTTTAAGTCCCACATTCAGACACACCCTAAAATTACAAAATATTATACTTTTAATATTTCATTCTTAAAGTATTAAAATATAAATTTATAATAAATAAAGCACTTGTCATATTAAAACAAGTTGGCAGCGCCACCTTATTAAAATATAAACGGCATTAATATTTTGGACTTATTTGTGTAAAAGAATAAAAGTTCAGGTATTAAAAAAAATTTGGAATCAATTTGGAAAAAGCTGACAAGTTTAAAGACCAAAAAGTGACTTATCTCAATTATAACTATTCAAAGAAAGGGACGCAATACACAAATAGAGTGAAAATGAGGGACTGATAGAGAAAATTCCAATAGTTATTTTGTTAACTAAAATGATGCTTGCTTAGCTGCAAGGAAAAAACCTGAGATTTGAGGACCAAATCCAATCTCCCCAAACCCTAAGCATGACTTGATCGCCAAAATCCTCAAACCTCCAGCTTCGTCCTCTGCCGTTCGATCAAAACTCCTTTATAAAACAAAATAGTTACGAAAGATATCATCGAAAAGCTTAGCGATGCCGTCCCACGGCGATCTAGACCGTCAGATCGAACACTTAATGCAGTGCAAGCCGCTTCCAGAGGTGGAGGTGAAGACTCTGTGCGAGCAGGCACGTGCGATCCTGGTGGAGGAGTGGAACGTTCAGCCGGTGAAGTGCCCCGTCACCGTCTGCGGCGATATCCATGGCCAATTCCACGATCTCATCGAGTTGTTTCGCATCGGCGGCAACGCTCCCGATACTAATTATCTCTTTATGGGCGATTACGTGGGTAGGTCCACTTTTCATTGCATTTAATTGCCATTGCTTACTTTTCGTTTGAATTAAATTGTTAGTATGATAATTTCTAGGTTTACAGATCTTAATTATTATTGATTGAAAAGAGAAAAGTCAAAAAAGAATATTTAAGAAAGGAAATTATACGCGCGTAAAATTTCAATTTCTTGGTAGTTTGACATTGATTAGCTTATCTGTACAAAGCAAAGTTAAAATATTTAATGTGAGAGCTTTGGTGAATAAACATGTATTCTTAATCTAACTAGTTGAAATAGAACTGTTGACAATATTAAGATAGAGCTGTTAGAGTATACGTTTATTTTAAGAGCATTTACTTATTGAATTGAACCTCGACATTTTCTATTTATTAAGTTTCAGCTAATTCCAAGCCCTTCTCTGAGAGTTCAAGGAATCTGGTTGATTATAGTGCTGTTTGTTTCATCGTTTAATCTGCCCAATTTAGTAATGTGAGCCACAACTATCCAAAAGAAAAACCCTTATATAATGTCCATGCTTAATGCTTCACAAAATCAAGATTTTAGGCACTTGGCCGCAACTACCAGATGATGGCACTGTTACCTTTAGGACAGGTGCTTGTGGAAAGTTAACTTTGAGATTGAGTGTTATCTGCAATGTAGGGTATATCATTTTTTTCACTGTTTGTTTTTCTTTGGTATTGTTTATGCTGCCTTTTTTTGGTCCAAGATTGCAATAAATCATACATATCGATGCATCTTTTGTAGGGTCTCTGTATACAGCTGATTTTTTTTGCCTCCTTGTATGCAGATCGAGGATACTACTCTGTTGAGACTGTCACACTTTTAGTTGCTCTGAAAGTTCGTTATAGGGATAGAATAACTATTTTGAGGGGAAACCATGAGAGCCGCCAGATAACTCAAGTGTGAGATATAATATTTCGTGTTTTTTCTTCTTTTCATTCTGTAAATGCATTAGCAGTCCCTTTTTCATTCACTAAATAAATTCATCATCCTGGAGCGAAAACGTATTCTTGATATGTCAAATGTATGTAAATAAATCTAAAATGTAATGGTAAGTTTTCTTACGCAAGAAGTTTATTTGATTAGTTCACCAAAATGTTTTGTTCTTTTATGTTGTTATGGCAAACCAATGCTTCTCGTTAAAAAATTGGAAAAATGGAGTATGGATACTCATTAAACCAGCAATATATATCTGGATGATGATATCCAAGTATTAAGGAGTGGAAGTTATTTAGTGATTATGCTGGATCAGTTTGTAACCAACTGCCTTTCTTTCCAGGTATGGCTTTTATGATGAATGCTTGAGAAAGTATGGAAATGCTAATGTGTGGAAGTATTTCACTGACCTCTTTGACTATTTACCTCTGACTGCCCTGATTGAAAGTCAGGTTTGAACTCTCAGACACGGTCTTATCTCTAGTATTTCCAAGATCTCAGCTGACAACTATTCATGTTCCTTGCAGATTTTTTGCTTGCATGGTGGACTCTCCCCATCTTTGGATACATTAGATAACATCCGTTCTCTTGACCGTATTCAAGAGGTAACACTGTAGTCCAATTATGCCTTGCACTTAAAAGTTAATAGTCTTAGAGTAGATTGTCTACCTTGTTACAAATAATAGTATTTGCTAAATAAAAAAGCTTTTCAAAACATAGTGTGCATATAAAGTGCATTATTAAGTATCAACACTTGTGGAGTTTATAATGGATACCATGACTCATAAGACATGATTGGCCCTAGGGATGCTGTGTCTTTTTTATTTTTATGATTGTAGGCACTAGTAATGGTACCCGTTTTATCTGGTGTAATCATAAGAACATCTATCAATTATCATTGTAGTTTCACTGTTCTTGTAGTAGCCTAACAGGCGTCATCACATCTAATATGCCTTTTCCGATGTTGCTACATTTTTAATTTTACTAGCATCTTTGTATCTGTTGGCTGTGTAGGTTCCTCATGAGGGTCCAATGTGTGATCTCTTATGGTCTGATCCTGATGATCGATGTGGATGGGGAATATCTCCTCGAGGAGCTGGGTATACCTTTGGGCAGGATATTTCTGGGCAGTTCAACCACACAAATGGGCTGACCCTGATTTCTAGAGCTCACCAGCTTGTTATGGAAGGATATAATTGGTCCCAGGTTTGTGGTATCCTAATCAAAATAAAAACAATGTTGTATAATCTATTCTCACTGATTACTATTTATATCTGTATTATTGTAGGAAAAGAATGTGGTAACAGTGTTCAGTGCCCCAAACTACTGCTATCGCTGTGGAAATATGGCTGCAATACTTGAGATTGGAGAGAATATGGAGCAAAGTTTTCTTCAGTTTGACCCAGCTCCACGTCAGATTGAGCCTGAGACCACACGCAGAACCCCCGACTATTTTTTGTAATCCCCTTGACTTACCTCCTACCTGAAAATGTTCATATTTACTGTTGTGTTTTTGTAGATGTGTCTTACGAAGTTGGGGAGTTGTCATTTTTAGTTTGTAAGGAGGGACAAAGAAACCATTGTTTTTGTCATTCTTTTTGGTTGTTGTAGTGCACATTCATACTAGTCTATAGGGTTAATTGGTAGAAGGTTTTTTTTTTTTTTTTTGTTTTGGTTTTGTATTCTGAAAGGTGAAAGAAGTAGAATAACAAGGGATTCTTTACTATGAAATTGCGTGTTCCATTTCTTTTTTCTTTTTTATTGTAAATGTTGAATATAGGTGAGTTGTTTCTTGTTGTTCTTTGACTTTCCCTTGGAATGTGAATTACTCGTAAACCTTGTTTAGAAGAAGGAACAATCAGGAGAAATTTTGAATACAACAGATTGATATGAAAGGTGCAGCACTATGTTCAATTGGAATTTATCAGTGGGAGAGAACACTGTGTTCAGACCAAAAAAAAAAAAAAGGTTTGGAGATGTTATCTGACCCAGGAAAATCCCCTTTTGTCTAGAAAATTTTCAAGAACCTCTTTTTACGTTGGTTAGGTTTCCAATTGTTTGTTTCTTGGAAAAAAAGTCCTTACCCTTGAAAAATAATCTATCTCTATTCTCGTATAAAAATCATCAAATGAAAACTAAAAAGCAAAATGGTAAGAAATACTTTGAAATTGTGGGAAGACTCATCGCCAACAAGTATTCAAAGTTCGTTGATATATTCAGAACAATATATATGTGTGTGTGTGTCTATACAGATACTCTTTCTCCCTAACATATATGCCTACCATGTTTAAACCAGAATCTCATATTTATATGATTCCATCAGCTCAAAAGCTTGCCTGCCAAGTCGTTGCAGAGTTCAATTTGCTGCTACTCCTGCAAAATGTCTCCATGTAACTAGTCTTAGTAAACTTCTTACCTAAGTAGAAGGGACCAAAAGTGGAAGGCTAGAAAACCCCCAAAACGATCAAATTAATAATCTTATATACATCCTAACAAGAAAAGAACCAAAACAAAATGCATTATCAATTAAAGGAATCTTAATTTACACTCAAACAACGTGTACAGAGGTTTCCAAGTAAGCACAAAACCCAAAAAAACACCTAAAAAAAAGGAGTATATGCAAAGGCTGAAAGTGGCAAATGTAAATGCATTAATGGTCATGAAACATTACCAAAAATGGGAGTGAAGATAATCATGTCTCTCAGCTTTCAGCATGAGGCATTGTCATTGAAGCTTTTGTGGGTTCTAGAAATCTGTATTAGTAATTTTGCAGTTGCTGCCTGCTTCATCTGTAAGATGCAGAGTCAGCTGTTGAATGGTTTCGAAAATCCTAAAGCTTCATCATTCATAGAGTAGGCATGTTACCTGTTTCATCTTCCATGTCAAATTCATCTTCACTACTAGACTTTGAGGAACGCCCTCGCTGAGTTTGGAAATATGGCCACTCTTGTTAATATTTTTTAACCGTCCCAATGGGCGAACACCTCGAACGACTTTCTTCGATTCTTCGCCTTCCATCATATTCATACCTTGCATCGAATCAGAGTGGTCAAGGTTCTGTGTTTTCCCTCCAGTGTTGGGACCTTGATTAAGTCTCCTAGTAGGGCCGCCACATTCAATTCTTCCATTGAAAGAGTAAGATAGTAGTTTCAACACATGACTGCCTACATCAGTCTTGCCTCTTTGTCTTGGAAAGTCGAAATCCTTTAAGAATCCATACTTTTGTCTATAAGCGTCAAGTTCAGCCTGTAAATCTTGAACTTCTTCTTCTCTTTTGACCAGCAAGTTGTAGATCTCTTGTAGGGCTTCTTGGTCATATTCTGCCTGTTCCTCCATCATCCTTTGGTATTGTAAAGCCTCCATCTGAACGGCTGCCTTCTCAGCTTGCAACCTAGTGATCATGGCCATTGCATTATTAGCTGCTTCAGCTGATGCGCTTCTTTCTTCATCCAGTTCCATGTACAATGACATCAACGACCTGCGATCCATACGAACTTGTCCCTTCAGATGCTGCAAGATATCATCTTCGGCTTCCTGATTTGGTACTTGTCCCTCTGCAGTTTCCGAAGCCAACTCCATCCTCTCAAGCATTGATTTCCTTGGAATTTTTGTCCACTTTGGACTGTTTGCTGCCGAATCCGATAATGAGATTCCGAAAAATTTGTTTCCCCATATGAAGTTAGGGGTCTTATCTTCCTCAGCATCCATCAGCGATGGTATGGTACTGACCTTCGCATGGTCCTCTACTGTTTGAAACATCCATGACCAAAATCAGTAAAATCCAACATATCATGGTACCATTCTAAAGAAAATGTTGCATTCATAGTGAAAATTTCACAACTAGAATTGCCACTAGTATAAGCTTTAAACTCACATGGCTTTTCATTGGTTGTTTCTTTGACATCTGACTCATTGGAATTGGATGTAAGGTTGAGAGGAGACCATTTGATGTGTGACAAATCGGAATTGCGGGCAGGAGCAAGGGAAGAAGCCTTCCATTTAGAATCGGAGGAATTGAGCTTCAAAGGCTCCCCACAACATGCACAACGATGATCTTTGCTCTTCTGAACCACTTCATCTTTTGTTCCAGTAGGCAATGACAGATGAACTTGCTGCTCTTCGTCAAGAAACAGTTCAATATCCTTGTGTAAGATCCCCAGAAGGGACTTGTAAGTATGGCCATCAGATTCTTTCTCAGTTGCAAAAGACAGAAGACAGTTTTCGCACAAGTGTCTAATGTCAGAAAGCTTCTTGTGAGCATGACAGAATGCAAGACATGAAACGTTCTTCTTATGGCTGTTACATATGGAATCATTGTAATAGAACTGTTCATTTCTCCCGACAAGAGCATGATCAATTCTGGTGCAAAGCAAGCAAGGAATAGGCAAACCAAACCACTTGGCTAATTCATTGGCTAGAAATGCAAGAAAGCCGTCGATGAACAGAATTAAGATGATCATCCATTCAAGCACTGCATAAATGAAAAACTTGGGTACTCTTCCAAGCTTTTGTTCTGCAAACTGTATAAACGATCGTTTTGGTTTTTCCATTTCTTAACGTGTTACAAAGAAACAATCTTTGGGATTATTAAGGATTATTGAGAAAGGGTAATCATTATCCGTTGGCATTTAGCCGACCACGATCATGGTTTATCCACTTTGTATGTCGAGGAGAAAGCCAATGAGGGAAATGTTTAGTTTAAGTAATCAAATTTTGGTGGTGAATTTTCCTTTGGCTATTTACTCACAAAATTTGAGGTTCTTAGACAACATTGGCCTTTAAAAACGGTTTATCAAACATTTCTCAGCCATTTGTATATCTAGTAATGCTAACCCACATTGCTTTACCCTTGCTGCCTTGCCCATCCTTTTTTTTTTTTTTTTTTTTTCCATATTTAACAAATTATTATTTCATTTTAATGAAGGGTTGGCCTTTAAATAGGTAAATTTGAATGTTTGAGAGTTACATTTATACACTATTCATAATCCCTCTAATATTTTTAAAGCGTGTAACCCACTTTAATGTTCATGTCTTTGACAAAACCTAATAATTGAAAAAAGAATTTATACCATACCTAAATTATGTCTTATTTAATATCACTGAACCTCAACTCATTATCAAAAAAAAACCTATTTTCTTATAACGAAACAAATATTATTTTGAAGGTATTTTTATTTTTATATTTTAATATAAAATTTAAAAAGCTACACACTCATACGAGATTTAAACCCAAACCATAATGATGATGAATAAGAAATAGAGTGGATCCACCAACAGTGTACAATCCTAATGAAAATTTTCATAATTTTCTTTGGGTTCACTAAAAATTGAGGCAAAGTTTACATTGCTCGCATCACCAGTAGACATGTTTCAATAATTAAACTGAAACATTAAGCCAATAACACTGACTATTAAAACACTGCATTAAACCAACTATTGTAACCGTACAACAAAAGGATGCAAAGCAAAATTCATAATCAAAACTCAAGCTTAGCCAAATTAGTTAATTATAATTATCAACATGCCTGAAATTTGAATCACAGCATCTGCATCCCCTTCCCTTTTTTAGGATGCACCTTCCTTTATATAAAAAAAACAAACAGAATCAAATAACCACTACATCCTTATAGCATATCTAATATTTTTCATCAATAAAGCAGACTCTACTTTTTGTAAAAGATAGTTGTTGAACATCCTACTCTGTGGAACTAATGGACATAACTTTTAAGAAAAACTATGAGAGCTAGCTCCCTGTTACTAAAAAAAAAAAAAATACAGAAGCCAGCTAACGTCATCTATTGGCAACTGCCTATAGCAACATGGCCATATAAGCAAACATGGAACATCAATAACAGATCTTTGATGAAAATGATTCTTTGGGTTAGTAAAACCTATCCGACAAAACATTTGAAGTTACGTAAGGTGATCTGCATCCCTTAACCTGTAAAATTATAAATATGTAACCAATTGTCAAGAGAGGAACCAAAGTCATAAACATACAAGGTGTTATTAAAAAGGAAAAAAAAAAAAGTCTATGGAAATATCCATCAACACCAAGCATAATTTTAAGATTATAGAGTGCAAAGAAAATTGTACATGCTACATACTGCATAGACATCTAAAACTAGTAATATCAGAATTTTATTTGAGCTTAGAATGCGGATACAAGTCAATATGCCTGAATAGAGGTGTTAGCAGTGAAATGGACTGCACACGAGCAAGACACAATCCGACTCAGCAGGACTGAGTCCCATAGAATTTTTGCACAATTTATTTCCCTCTTATGGCTAATTAAGTGGCAGGCAATATAAACTCTTTTAAATATTTAAATATAACCATTAAATATTTATAATTAATATTTTAAAATATTTTTATTTTTAATTAATAATTTTAACACCCACCCTTCCCTTCTCCTTTTGAATATTCCTCCCAATCTTTGTGTTATAAGAACAATGCATCCTATATACTCTGATCTTTGTCTATCAGGCTAATTCACCCCAAAAGAGAAGAGATAGACAGAGAAAAGAGAGAATAGGGGGGTTGCAATGATAAGAAATAAGAAATAATGTTTGGCCTTTACATGTTTTACAGTTTTAGGCTCAAATTACCTGCAACAAGCAAGTAGGAATCTGAATAAAGCCCTGCAGGAAAAGATTGACCTTCTCCAGAGTGCTTGGTGGAACAGGAGTGATCACATAAAGCACACCTTTGAATGTGTCAATTCCTCTCACAATTCCTGGTTCATAGAGGCATCAAGTAAGATGAAAAAGAAGTCAAGTTACTTCAAAACTATGTTAAACTTTTTCAGTCCTTCCAATGGAGGCGTGGGAAACTCTTAGTTCACACTAGTATTCACCCTAGCTAAGCCCCAGAAGGTCTTATACGCTTGTTCAACAGGTCCATCCAGCTTATATATCGCTGAATGCTTTACTCTTTGCAAGTTTAAAGATTCTGTTATCATCCTTCATTTTCAGGAGATCAGTATTTTGCATTTATCCTACATTGAATTTCTGTGATACAAAACCACCAAGAATATGTCGCTGGCTTGTTGGTATGAAAGTATGAAAGTCTAAACTTATATGCCATTAGTTAACCACATATGGATAGCTATAAATGCTTCTCAACTTTTTCCAATAAAATAAATGGAAATTTGGACTGAAAAACTATGCAAAGTAAATATCATTAAACAAAGATCAAGATGATCAAGCAATCAACAGAGGCAGTGTAACTGTGACCTACCAAGTCCAACACACCAGGGCAAATCCTCAGACTCCTCCGAACTAACTGCCAATCCAACAATTGTTGCATTCAAACTATAGTATGTTTCAGTGCTTGGGACCTAGAATTACAAAGAAAAACAATTATACAAGGAGTTTACTGACCTTTTTAGTTTTTACATTACAAAAGTAAGAGCAGTGCTCATACTAAAAATGATTTATACTGCTGTGTGATCATCACTAAGTTATTCCTTCTTAACATTGTGCAATGAAAGTAATTAAAAGAGAAATGGTTGGCCTCATTTACTGAAACACATGAGAGATACACGGAGCTTCCAAAACAGCATCAAAGCATTATTTGGAGGGAAATCAAAGAAAACTTTATTGACGGGATATGGTGTGAAACAGGGCCAGGCATATAACAATATGACCAGTATAATTGGCCCCAGATAGTAAGAGATGGCTTATTTTTTTTTATTCTAGAAGTAATTTAAAAAAAAAAAAAAAACTGAAATTCATCTTCTGGTATCTAACCTGGCAGTGAAGATGTCTAATTTTGATAATTGATATTGGAACTTCGTAAGGAGGATGAGAAGCCAGTGCATGTGCAAGTTCTTTGATTGTAGTAATAGGCTTGTCACTGGGGAAGCATTGCCTGAAATAAGCCATGATCCGTAAATCTCGCAGAAGGCTAGCATCCTTCTGTACTAGCACCCTACAAAAGACAAATTAAGGTAAGATATAGGAAGCAAAGCCACATCTCCCCAGAATTATTATGTTTTACAGAAAACATGCACATGTTATTAAAATAGCTAAACATAGAAAAAGAGAGAAACAATATTAAGCAGCCAAACAAATGCCATTAAAATACATGTGAAGTAATTCAACTTACTAAGATTCAAAATTTAACAAGTTGCAGGTTAACTTAAAGATGGTCTCAAACTTACGATCTATTAAAGTTGTCCTGCTGAGCTGATTTGATCTCTATAATATTAACCATCCCATCACAGTCACCATCTAACCAGAATGCCCCACCTGGAAGATTCTTACTCTCAGCAGATATGTTTATCTTAACAACATGAGTAGGACAAATATATCTCAGCATATCCACCAATATTTCATAACCAATGCCTGACAAATGCAAGAAAATAAAAATATCAACTTTATAGTTGTAGCAAAAGTACAACTAATTTGTATAGAAAAGGAAGATCCAAAAATTGTCATTGAAGAACAAGAACATGAACTGGAAATAATAAGTTTCAAGAAATAAGGGTATTAGTAATCGATTGGAAGCAGATCAGAGCATACCTTTCACCCAGCCAGGGGTATTGACAATAAGGGGCAATTCTATCCTACCAGCATTTTTACTCTTGTCAAACATGCAGTATTCCTCTCGATAGTAATCGAATAGGGTAAATATATATTTCAAGTATGTTGATGGATCCCTTTTTGAAGATACGTCACCAAAGAAAAAACACCTTAAAGAAAGTCACACTGAAGAGTTTTAACGCTCATTACAACCAAAAATAAATAGATATCAAGTTCAAGTCTTGAAATACTCGGTCCGCGACAAAAATCAAAATCAACAAAATAGATTCAAAGCAATATACCTCTCAGGTGTCTTCAAGCATGGAATTGCCAAATCTATTTGGAAAGCCAAAAATTATAGAAAGCATTCGGTCAGTTGACAAAAGAACGAGTTGATCAACCCAGAGAACTTTTGAGGGTATGATGAAAAGACAAGTGTTGAGAAAGCTGAAAACCTGGGGTTATTTTGTCAACAACTGTAAGGGACACGAAACCTGGAACCGTGAACTCAGGCTGCCCAACATCTGTGTCCAAATAAGCTACTTTTCCATACCTGCTAACAACATACCGACCAGATTATCATAATTATGTTATCAGTTATCATAAGTTCATGGAAGGAACACAATTTATCGTCTTCTACTGTGTTTCACATATAATTGCTACCAAACCCATGCTTTTTTCCTTCCATTATCAAACAAAAAACAGCAAAAAAAAAAAAAACACAATTTCCCCTTCCATAATTACAGCTTGAATAAGTCCACTAAATATTTAAATATTTAGTCATAAACCCGTTTCACAACAAATAAAAGAAAACTCAGAGAGAAGAAAAAACAATAATCCTCATGTGAACTCTAACCTTGGGAGAAGAATGTTAAGGAGGTGACGGGAGAAAGTGGTTTTGCCAGAGTTTTTGGCGCCACAGATAAAAGAAAAAGGAGGTGGGGAAGTTACTGAATCATAGGCTATGGAATTAGCAGCCTCCGACCACTCCTCTGGTACATATATGTTTGCTGTTGAGCTTCCAGGTCCTAACATCGAAGCCATTGTGGAGGAAACCAAAAATAAAACGAAAATCTTACCCTACTCCCCCTTCTACGATGTTTACTGGTTGGTTATCTTTGTAAAGTCGTATCGAGTTCTTTCAGTTCTGATTCCTGGCAGACGAAGCCGCTTTAGTCACGCATTTTACATGGCTATATACATAGGTTTGCTGGTAATACGCTTTTCTTTTTGGCATAATAAATTATTTAACCCTCCAACTTTACAAAAACAACATTTTAGCCTTTATTTAATTCTTTTTATTTCTTTTAGCCCCTAAACTTGTATTGTTTGTTGAATCAATGAAAAAATTAACTTTACTGATATGACAATCAGCGCGATTGTCATGTCAACAATTAATAATTTTTAAATTTAAAAAATTTTAAAACAACTATTTTAAAATATTAAAATTATTAAAAAAGTATAAAAAGTAAAAATATTATTTTAATATTTTTAAATTTAAAAAATAATTCCTAAAGTGAGACACTCGTGGACTACCACGTTGATCTCATGTCAACAAAATTAACATAGGTTAACTTTTCAATCTATTTTAGGTAATTTAACAAATAATGTAAGTTCAAAAGTTAAAACAATAAAAATTAAATAAAGGGTTAAAATGATTCTTTTTATAAAGTTAGAGAGTCAAATAATTCGTTATGCCTTTCTTTTGGGCTAAGATATAATATGTTAAAACTTAAAAGGTAAAAATAAAATGGTAAATTGTACTTTTTAGTCATCTAATTTTCATTTTGAGCACTAAAAAAAAAAAATTGTAATATTAGCATTGTCATTACATATTTTATCATTTTAGTCACTCAACTTTAATAAATTTTTATTTTGGTCACATATTTTCTTTTTAGAATTAATTTAATTTATAAAAAAAAGTCAAGTTTTCTTAAGGAATTGAGTTAGTCATCTTAGATGAAAAGCTTATAACACAATTTCATGTAAAACTCAAATTTTCTCTTTACCCAAAAAAATAAAAATAAAATTAATTCTAAAAAATTAAAAAGATAAAATGATTTTCCTGTAAAATTTAAGTTCTCACTACAAGACTAATGTAATTTCATGTAAAATAAAATATTTTTCCTCTTTAATTCTAAAAATAAAAAGTGAAAATGAAAAGGATAAATTAGCTTTTCTCATAAAATTCAAGTTTTCGAATAAAATCTAAATAATTTCCTAGAAAATCCCTATTTGCTCTATAACAACCTTTTTTCAAATTTTAATAAAATTAATTATATTCTTAAATGAAATAAAGATTATAAATTTTCGTTATAACATTATTTCAATAAAATGTTTAAATGATACATAGAAATATATCAATGCATGATAGTTTATCAAATAAAAATAATTATGTTTGTAATTTCTATTAAATATAGAAACTAAATTTCAGTAATTAAAATTATTAATATATTATAATTTTAATTAAAAATTTAAATAGAATCTAAATCTCAAATATTACAATATAAAATAATAATTATTTTATAACATTTAAAATTTTAACATATAAATGAAATCATTTGAATACAAACATAGAAAGAAGTTCAGATCTTAAAAATAGGTGGAGTGTCTGAGTTATAATGGTTTAAAACTCTCATCCAACACTTTGTAATGAATTTCTTTATTTGCATAACTAGAAATTATTATTATTATTATTATTATTATTATTATTATTATTATTATTTGTTAATACAGTATACAAAATAAATTTTGTTTAATTTTTTTTAATATTTGTTGATTTGGTATATAAACAAAACAATGTCATTTACCATTTTCATGTGACAATATTTTAAATCAATCGTTTGTGTCATTAGCAAAAATTAACTGTTAAACTGACTAATAATTGTTTTTGTAAATGAGAGTGCTAAATTGATTACTTTATCATAGGCAAAAGCTTAATTGGATGTAAATAAATATCACGAGCTTGAGCTTTTTTGAACATTTAGACTTTTGTTTGTTAAGAGGTTATGATAATGTCACCAACTTGAATTCTTCTTTTTAGGGGTGAGCGTTCAACCGAATCAAATGAAAAATATTTGAGTTAATTGAGTTCATGAATCTTATTTTATCATTTTAACTCGATTTAAAATTTTCTCTAATCAAGTCGAGTGAGATGGAATTTGAATCGAATCGAATATATTTATTCGAGTTAAATTTTTAAAAAGACTTTGAATCTTTGTAATAACTGTTGCTCACCATAATCAAATTTGTCAATAATCAAATTTGTTATTAAATTTCATCTCATCATAATTTATTTATTAATTTTTGATTACGGATTAGCTTCTTTCTGAATTTAGTTGTTTCAATTATATTTTGATTTTTGTCATTATGTATTTTGAAATTAAAATATATTAAATATAAAAAATGTGATTTTTAATAAAAATTATCTTAAAGATAAAATGTAAAATTTAATTTAATAATATAAATAATAAATATAAATAAAATTATTACTATTTAAGTTTAGGTTTTTTTACGATTTTTCATTTAGGGTAAATAAAATTTTAGGGGGAATAAAAAGTTTTGTGGGATGGGGATTAAAATTTAGGAGGGAAAATAAATAGGGAAAATATTCAAAAAAATTGGGGGGAAATGAGTTTGGGGTAGATGGGGGGTGAGATGAGAGGGGAGTAAAAATATTGGGGGAAAGTAAAAAGGTTTGGGAGTTTAAGATAAAAATATAAAATATTATAGTTTGGTATTCAGTTTATTCGAATTATTTAAGATATTCGAATTCAAAAATTAAACTTGATTCAAACTCGAAAATCGAAAAAAATTCGAGTTAATTCGAATAATTCGATCGTTTAACTCGAAATTCAATTTTTATTTCGATTTTTTCGAGTCAAACCAATTTTTGCTCACCCCTAAATTTTTCCATGTAAATGCTCCTCATGTTTCAATCAATTTTAAAATTAAGCAAATCAATTAGTTATAAAAAAAATGTTTTAATCCTATTAATTTTAAAAGTGAAGTAATAAAAACAATTAATAATGGCATGGATAATTTTCATCAAATTTACCTAACATGTCAACCGTGGCGAAACTAGGGGCTAGTAGGGCCTCGGCCCCCTAAAATGAAAAAATTTTTATATGGCCCCTTAAAAAATTTTAAATTAATAAAGATAAAATTACACTCTAGTCACCTTAAAAAATTTGTTGGTTTCACCTTTGCATGTCAATAAACAAATATAAACATGTATAATCTATTTATTGAAACATGTGATAAAATTTTGGATAAATTATATAAATAGTCATTTAATTATTATTGTATTTATATTGATTACCCGATTTAAATTTTCTATTTTCGTCACTAATGTTATCAAAATTTAATATTTTAGTAACTCCTCCGTTAAATCACGAACAAAATGTTAGTGCGGCTTTTTATTGGCATAATAAAAAAAGTAACCTTTAATGTTTACACATTATATCAAATTGATCCTAATTCTAAAATATTCAATAAATTTAATTCTCAACTTTACATATTTTGTCAATTTAGTCTTGATTCTTTACATTAAAATTTTAAAAATAATATAAAAATATTTAATAGTTTATTTTTTATAAAATACATAAGATTTTATAACAATACATATAAAATTAAAAATATTTACAAATAAATATCTATTTTTCTCATTTTCAAACATAACATTTATTCATTAAATTTACTTATAAAATAACATTAAAAGAAAGGAAAAAATGAATCTAATTTAAGTTTTGTTTTTGAGTTTTAAAAATTTGTTTAAAATTAGTACTTTAATAAATAAATTTCATATTAAAAAGAAAAAAATGTGTATTCACTTATTCATAATTTTGTATGCATTTTATTAAAATAAAGAAAAATAAATAGTTAGTTGTTTTATATTCTAACAGTTGGTTCTTGAGTGCTATTGTGGTTGAAAATTGCTATAAAAATGTGATTTATTAATTTTTAAGTTCTTCATTGCTATAAAAAGTTGTTGTAAGAAGTTGAAAATATCTATTTTAAAGATGATATTAAAAATAAAAATAATTTAATTTAAATGATATTTAAATAATATCATTTGTAAAAATTAAATAATTTAATATAATGATACATAAAATATAAATTAATTTAAATAACTCTTAAGCAGTTAATATAAATAAAGATATTTTGATAATTTCAGTTTAAATTACAAAAGCCAAAAGCATCTAAATCCTACTTAGTTACTGCAATTTTGATCTCAAATGATGGGCGTTGTTTATAACTTTTGGAACTGAAAAATACTTTTCCACCTTCAATGGCAATAAAAAAAACCATTAAAGTGAGTGAAGAGCAGAGAGAGGGTGTTGGCTGTTGAGACAGGAGTTAGGATGCTTTAGAAACCAATGTAAGCATTAATATTGTGGATACATATGTATGGTTATGTTATTAGGAATGTAAAAAAAATTGGAAGTACTGATTCTTACTACATTATCTCAGTGCCCACTGGATCCACACAAAAATGAATGGCTAGTGTTTTCCTGGCTATCGGTTGGAGTTTAGATTCCCACACCTGTTTCCAAATATTATATAACTATATTTAGTCATTTGGGATTTGATGTTTTCATGTATAATATTTAAAGCAAAACAAGTTGAACTGAGGCATAGGCTTTGACTTTGACTTTGTATGGTGGAAAGATGAAAAATTGAAAAGTTGGAGAAAAATGAAAAAAAATATATATATATATCTCAAAAATCCACAACAAAAGGCTCCTTACATCTCTGTATCTTGAACTGCTCAAAAATATCTCAAAGGCCTCAGCTGCAAGCATGTGAATAAATAGCAGTCAAATGTGGAAAAGTGGTTAAACAATGAAATAGTAAAGAAGATGAAAGGAGACCCACATGATCGAAATCGCATCACCGCTCCATGTGTATATTCCTCACTCGTTTTGCCATTGAAGTTTGAACCTACAGTATAATAGATTATAGATGGACGTTAATTGAGTTTAATAGTATAGATTATGTGAAAATTAATGATGCCATCTGTGATTACAACAAAATATATCACTCACAAACATCTCTACAATCTTATAAACCAAACTCTTAGTTCCCTTAAATATCCATCGTATTCTACAATTAGTGAGGAGCAGGCAAACCATCTCTGCTCACAATATGCACCAATGAAGATGACATTTTCATCTTGTACTGAATTGTCACCTTATCTGTTAACATCCAACCTGAACCATATTGCTCTGACATCTTCACAAGTAAAGCATGTTTAGTTGTTTCAATCTCCTTACCACACAAAAGGCATGTAGAGTATCTTTCGCATTCCTTTTCCATATGTTCATATTTGTAGCAATAGGATTTATACTTTGGCTAAAATGGAATGTTGAGGGATTCGTGTAACTAACAACCTTCTCTTCTTTTTGTACATGATATCCACCCTTAATAAAATACATCCCATTTGTACTATGGGACCCCATAACTCTATCCTTCATTCCCTGTTCACAAATATAAGTATCTTAAGTAGGCTTTGGATTATCATAATCAACTAAATGCCCTACCAACTCCAACTCCTGTTTCCCATTTCCAAAATCCTCCTTCACCTTCCTGCGCATATTCTGACATTGGTTTTCATTTATGCTAATTAGACCTTGTTGCAACTTGCAACCATCTATCATTCAGATATTAATTTCCTTTCCATCCAAAACCTACCACATAATAGTTTCTATTAAGAAATCTCTATCCTCCAAGAAACTAGCCTATGCCCAAGATGTTTTAACAATTTGTTTAGCCTCCAGCGAAAACAATTTGAAAAATATGTTCCTTTGTAGTCTAGTCCACTAGGCATTTGGTCTTTAAATCCCACTTTCTTTTTTTCCTAGTTGTCAAGTGCACCCATATAGCTCAATGGATCTTTCTGTCCTCCACCCGTTGCCTCTTCCAAAACTTGGCCATCTCCGCATTTACTTTATTACAAACCTTCAAATGGAATTTAAAACTTGGCCACAACTTTTATCAAAACTTAACTTCTTTGAACTAACAATTGTTGTTTCCATGCCTAGAACTTCCTCTTTATTCTCTTCTCTATGTACTCCATAGCTTTACATTTTTTTTCCTTAACCCATAGTGAAGGCATCCTAAGATATGTATTAGAAACTTTAGCAATCTTGAGATATAGTCTGTCAGTCACCTCTTTTTAACCTCCTCAGGGATATTGGCACTAAAACTTATGTTAGACTTGTCAAAGTTCACCTTTTGCCCAAATACACAATTCTGTTTTTGCAAAATGGCTATCATTTCTTCACAATTTACAACATTAGCTTGCATAAAGAATAATGAATCATCAGCAAATAAAGATGGGTCAAAGTGGGACTTCCTTTACCTAATTTAATTTCATTTAACCTATAAAGCTCAATTAATGTTTTAATAAGCCTATCCTAATTGGGAAAACGGAGTATTAGATTGTTACCATAAAAAGCAAATTGTAAGGAATAGAATATACATACACTTCATAACCTATTTAACTCATTTTGTATTGACCATTCTTTTTAAGATTGATTCCATAAAATCTCATTCTACCCTATCATAACCATTATCCATATCCTTAAGATTGATTCCACAAAATCTCATTCTACCCTATCATAACCATTATCCATATCCACTTATAAGGCCATTTCATTCACTTTTTTTCCGGTTCTAGTTAGGCTTTATTAGCAATCAATATATTGTCAAGCATTTACTTTTCCTCCACAAACACACTCTGATTTTGAATTATACAACACTCCATACTTTCAATCTATCTGGCATCAGCTTAGAAATTATCTCATACACAAAACTATAGCAACTTATAGCCCCAAATTAAGGATATGTTTGGTTGGGTGAAAAAATGCAAGGACAGAAGGAGGGAGTGAAAAAGAAGAAAGAAAATAATTTTAAGAGTGTTTGATAGGAAAAAAAAAATGAAAGGAAAGAAAACAAAAGAGATCTATTTTCATTCTCAATGCATATAAACAAATCATTTCAAATTGGATTGATAAGAAGAAAGAAAATAAGAGATTATGCATGTTGCTTTAGAATTATGAATTTTTATCCTATTTTAGCCATTTAATTTGGGTTACAATATGCCATAAGTTATTGTACTCTTCAAAAATATGGAACCTAGTCTTTGTACTTTTACTTCTAGGAATTTAGGCTTAGCTAGGTAAAGTGAAAGGAAAATTAGAAAGATGAAAAATTAAAGGGATGAAAAAATAGATAATTGGAAAAATATAATTTTTCTTTCCATAAATGTGCTTGGTAGAAAAGATGGAAAAATTGGAAGAAAATTACATTTTTTCCATCCATTGCTTGATGAGAGGAATGAAAATGAAACATTTGAAAAATGCATAATTTTGAACTAATATATGCAACTCTTTCATTTTCTTTCCTATTATCATTCTAATTTGGAAGGATTAAAAATTATCATCTTTTCTATTTTCTTTCCCCTCAATTTTTTCTTCCTCACCAAACACACTCAAATTTTTTTTCCCACTTTTCCGCACCCTTCTTCCATCATTTCACTTTTCTACTCAACCAAGTATACCTTTAGTCCCTCTACTTTTCAGGTTTTAAAATTCAAGTCCATCTATTAACGAAGTTAAAATTACTTTGTTAAATTCATTTTCATTACAATGTAATTTTTTTAGTTATATGACTATCAAGTGAGCTTTTTTAATTTTAAAATGTCACATCAACAAATTTAACAAAAAAAATATCAGTGTTAATAGTTTGACATGAATTTTGAAATCTAAAATTAGAGAGACTAAACACGTAAATTCCTGAAATTAAAAATATAGAAATTAACTTTCAAATATGTGAAGAATTCAAATACTCATGAAATATTTTAACCTTTAATTTGCTATCTTTACTTCTTTAGCTCAATATATATGTTCACTATTTAATATTTTTTTACATTTCCATATACTATGTGCCTCTTCCTCCTACATTTACATTTCCATTTACTTCTTTATTTTTTTGCACCAACTAAAAGATCTTTTGACCTTTGAAATTAAGCCTTTCGTCCTTGTATAACCTCCTCACACTCATTCTTTTCCAATCACATTACTCAAAACTTGATTCTTTTTGGAGCTTTATTATCACTAAAATTTGAATCCACATAAAAAGAGTTCTTTGGGTACTATTTTATAAGAGAAAAAAAAATCATATTATTCTTTAAGAATTTTTTTCTATCTAGTTAAGAACATAATTATTTTTTCGCTCAAGCCCAAGTCTCTAACACGCTTGAGGTAAATTTAAGGGTCAATTCCCTAAAATCTTGGAAGCAAATTTTCACGATTAAATGTTGAATAGGTGGGAGGATCGTTAGGCAAGATACTGAATAAAAAATGTTGTTTTCCACACACCTTGAGTGCATTGGAGAATCAAGGATGGATGCTCCTCAGTAAGCTCCTGAAGAGACATTAAAGCGTCTTCCACAGCTTCACCAATAGCAGCCTCAACAAATGCAATCAGAAGCACAAACTCAACACCATAGTTGTACTCCTGTCACCACAACCATACTTATTAGATTAAAAATAACAACAAGTGTGATGTAAATGAATCCATTATTAGCATCTTATCATTTTCAGCATTTAATCACTCCAACACTGGGAATCAGAGGGTATGTAGCATCCAACCTCTCCTTTACGAAAGATATGAAGGATATCATCTTCCACTTCAGATTCGTAATCCACATTCATCAGCCCCTACAAATATAACATGAACTCTATTAATTAAGAGAACAAATTGAATTATATATGCATTGTTGCTCAGATTATTTCACAGGAAATGAGGAAAAAAGTAATTTAGAGCAATTGAGTTTGGTGTTTACATGTCAGAGCATACATGGCAGTAAGGAAGTACATGCTTCTTCATAACTTGCAGGTAGGGAGGGTTCTCATACAACTTTGCTAGGTCTTCCTTGCTTCCGAAACGCATGAAGACAGCATGAGTATAATCTTCTTTAGCTTCACCAGATATTTGGCCTAACCAAGTAGATTATACATATACATATACATAAGCTGACTTATCTTATGAAGAAGAGAAAGATGGACTAACTCAACAAGTCGGGTTAAAAAATTATTCTTAATTGATATTTAAAGAATATAAAAAATAAACAAACATGTGACAGTCTTTTAGCTTCGATTGTGGAGTTAAAAAAACTCCTATATATATTGATAGCATAACTGTGCTAGACTTGTCCATGAGCTAGGCCAAGCTAATTGCTATGGTGCAGTTCTCTCAATTCATTTACATTGTTCATATATATATATACATATTATAATATTTTTATAACTGAACCTTTGTAAGATATATATATCAGATGAAAAGAAGGTAGTCGGAAGAATAATCCAGGACCTTATTTGAAATTTTTATGGGTTTAATGACTAGACTACCCAGGAAAAAAGACACTCATAGGCAGCTAGTTATAGGCAAATAGAAACTGTTCCAACCTAAAGATATTGCAACCACTCCACGCATTTGATATTGGGATGTGTAAAGATAATCCAACATTTCCTTTTCCTCATCTTCAGATATATTCTTGTTTGCTTTGAGCAAACAAATGTGCTCCACCACCTCCCTGGAACAAATAAGCATGCAAGATATGCAATAACCAAAATCGTGGATGCCTTAAACAAAACCGGGAAATTAACTGGATTGCCAAAGCTGATTTAAGAAGAAACAAAATAGAAGAACCTTCTGCGAAGGAGGTTTCTCTCCCTCTGCCTATTGCCATTAGCACAAGAAATTACAGTAAATCGATTCCTCCCCATTATTCCATTTCCATGTCCTCCATAAACTTGGACAGAAGAAATTAAGAAACATTTGTTAGCTTAAAAGACAAAATTGACAATTGATATCCATGAGCTGTCAAAGACTCACCAGTGGAAGAAATTACAGGATAAATAGGGAAGGAGTGAGGCATTGTCAGAGAAAGAAGTAGAACCCCCATTTTTCTTCTTCTCTCGCAGTTTTATTTGAGTAATAAATCTATTGGTGTTGTTCATCTGATATGTAGAGGTTGTGGCATGGAGTTCAGCAAATGTGTGGATCACCACCTTTACTTAGATAAGGTGAGGTCCTTTTTCTCTCTCTCTTTCATTCAATTTTCATTTTCATTTTATTTCTTTAAATCTTGCTTTTAATTCTTTTGATTTTTAAAATGCTATAATTTTTTTTTTGGAAAAATGATGTATTTTTATATTTGTTTTACCATTTAGAGTATAATTTCTTCAGGATCTATTAAGTTTGATGTTTTTAGTATTTGATTATCTCACTTAATAATACTATTTTTAAAGTTGGATCCTAACATCTCTGATTAAAATGTAATTTATCTGTTCTATATATATAAAAGGAGATTTATCGATTTTGCGTGTGCTTTACTTTTATTTCCTCTTTTTCTCTTTGAATTGTTTAAATGGGTTCATGGTCTTTCTTTCCTTCCATTTTAAGTTACTGAAATCTAGCACTAATTCTTTTGGGTTTTTTTTAAGAATTCTTTTGATTTTTAAAATATTATATACTTTTATCTATTTTATTAAGTATGAGAAATAAAAATAAAACTCTCAATTTTGCCTTAAACCTGTTTTGCTTTAGCAACTTCCTATAGGCCTTAGGGGTGAGTATTCGATCGAGTTGAGTCGAATCGAGTCAAAAATTTTGAGTTAGTTGAGTTGATAAATCCTATTTTAGCAACCGAACTCAATTTAAATTTTTTTCGAATCGGATCGAATCGAGTCAAAAAATTTCGAGTCAAGTCGAGTTGAGTTAATAAATCCTATTAGTTGTACTTAATGTTACATTTACATGAACCAATTATTTAACTAGTAAACGAGGTATAAAATTATTTAACTATATAAACAATATAATGGCTTTTTCTTTTAACTTAATGAGTAAACATTTATCAAAACAACGTAGTTCTGACTTTTAACTTAATGATTTTAACTTTTAACTTTAGAAAAGGTAAACATTTATCAAAATGACGTAGTTTTACTTTTTCTTATTCGGATTTTCCGATAACTCGAATTGTGTAATTCACATTCGAGTTAAACCGAAAAACTTAATTTTTTATTCGAGTTGATCCAAAAAGCTTGATTAACTCAAATAACTCGAACTATTTAATTCAAAATTTAAAAATTTTATCAAAATTTTCAAATTGAATCGATTTTACTCACTCCTAATAGTCTTTATCCCCTATGTCTACAGAAGAGCAAACAATACGAGACAATGCTCTATGGGGTAATTTAGCGCCACTCTTTGAAAATGTGTTTTAAAAATAATTTTAAAATTTTCAATTTAAGATTTAGAGGTGTAACATTCGGTTAAAAAGGATTTTTGAAAATGTAAAATATATATTAAAATGATATTGAAGTTCATTAATATCATTATATATAACTTAAATTATGGTAAAAATATAAAAATATTTTATTATATTCCATTATTAATATTTTAATATATTAAAATTTAATACTTTTCTTTAAAAATTTAATATAAATTGTTTGGAAATTTTAATTTGAATGTATAAACCATAAATATTAAAATTATATACAAGTATAATCCTTAAAATTTAAATATATAATATTTGAAATAAATTTAAAAAGAGAAAAGATAAAGAAATTGGGTAACCTGCAAAGATATAGCCAAAAAATCTAAAGAAACATTAATAATATATTAATACTATAATTAAAGATAAAGAAAATAAAGAGAATGAGACTAAGAAGAAAACTGAAACTAAAAGAAAAGACTAATTGACTAAGGAGTCCTTATTGTTGGATGGTTCGCGAGGTGGGTGTAACCTCTAAGGCTGTGGTGCGTGATTCCCAAGCAGCCTTTAGAACCTAAAACCAAGAAACTAAAACAAGATAAACTAACTTAAGTAGAAGAGAAGTAAAGATAAGGAAATTGAAGTAAAAGAGAAAAGAAAAATAAAAACTAAATTGTCTCAAAGACCTTTAGCTTTTCGAATAGCTGAATCTGTCGGCATGAACTCATGTGAATCGGTCTCCTTTGAGGAGACTGTGGTTGGCCTTTTACGCTTCTTCGGCATAGATTTGGTGTCTCAAGAGTTATAGGAATGTTAGAAGAAAAGGAGAGAGCGGAAATATGATAAGAAGAAGGAAAAAAGAAAGGAGGAAGGAGGGTGAGGAAGAAGAGGGGAGGGGATGGGGTTTAAATAAAAATTTTGGCTTCTAATGTTTTCCCACGCCCATGTACCGAAGGTGTCTTAAATTGCACGGCAGCATCGCACGGACGTGTGTCTAGACGTGTTTTTTCACCCACACCCATTTTTCAGATGCCACGTCCGTTCTTGAAAAGGCAGTGTCTTGGCACGGTTGGGTAGCATGGGCATGTTTTTTCTCATGTCTAGTAAGTCAGTAGCTTCACACGGTCGTGGAGCACGGCCATGCCAATTTATCGGTGCCCGTGGGGGAGTGGTTGAGATTTGATTCGCACGGCCTCTACTATGTCAGTACGGGGATTTCGGTGGTCCACACGGCCATGGACGCGGCCGTGTGTAAGGCCGTGTGTCCTAGAAATCTGCACTTTTGGTTAGTTTTCAAAGAGAATGAAAATAAAATGAAATGAAAACAAATGTAAAAAAAAGAAGGGTTAGTGCTCGGGTTGCCTTCCGAGAAGCATTCGTTTATAGTCTTAAGCTAGACTTTCCTCGACATTGAAAAAAATTAGGGAGGCTTAAAGGTTTGAATATCTTCTCTCTTGCTTAAAGTTCTATTTTCTTGACAAAGTTGAAGTCGAGAAGAGTTTACCTCAAAAGTGTTGAATGTTGGGTTGCTTACCTCGACTATTTCGTGTGGGAAGATATTGTGTACCTTAAGAAGGTTTTCCCCCTTTGCCTTCAGGTCTGTTGTGACGATGTGCGGATCTGCTTTGTCTAACAGTACCTGGTCTCCTATTTTGTAGTGGTTTGATGTTCCTATGAGCTCTTTTAGTGGTTCCTTTGGTTTTACTTCGTGCGGTTTCGGTTCTTATTTGACTTGTGTCCTCTGCTCTTCTAAATTGTCGACCCTAAGGTCTTGTTCCTTGTGTGATTCTTCTTTGTCGATTTGGGATCTATGAGTCTGCTCAGGGTTGTGTCTTTGCAGTGTTTCCTGCGATAAAGGTTGAACAATTTGATTATCATCTATATTGACTTTCTTACCTTCATCGATTGTTATCCTGGCCGAGTCAAGAGCTTGAAGACTGATTGATTCGTCACCTACACAAAGTATGAGTTCTCATGTGGCAACATCAATTTTAGTCTTGGCAGTTTCTAGGAAGGGTCTTCCTAAAATTAAGGGGATTGTATTATCCTCATCCATATCTAAGACAACAAAATCTACTGGGAAAACAAATTTATCGATTTTGACAAGAACATCTTCGATAATGCCCCTAGGAATTTTAAAAATTTTATCAGCTAATTGTATACTCATCCTAGTTTGTTTAGGTTTCCCTAGACCTAGTCGTTTAAATAATGTATAAGGCATAACATTTATGCTTGCCCGTAAATCAGCTAATGCATTATCAATAGCTAAACTACCAATTAAACATCAAATTGTAAAACTCCCTGGATCTTTTAGCTTTCGTGGTAGTCTATTTTGTAACATTGCTGAGCATGCTGCGTTCAATTCCACGTGGTGCTCTTCGTCTAATTTGCTTTTGTTTCTCAAGAGCTATCTTAAAAATTTCCTCGAGTCTGGCATTTGAAAAAAAGCTTCAAGAAGAGGTGAGTTAATATGTAATTTCTTTAAGAGTTTAAGAAACTTACCGAACTGTTCCTCTGAATAGTCTCTTTTCATCGCTTCGAGATAAGGTATGCGAGGTTGGTACTCCTTGATTACTGGTTTTGGATTTTCTTGTGTTACCTCTACCTTACCTTCATCTACCTTATTTTCTTGTATTGGATTGGGCTCAACTAACCCCTTACTGTCATGAGCTGAGATGGCTTGAATTTGCTCCTTTGGGTTAATCTCGGTGTTACTTGGTAGACGTCCTTGCGATCGTTCTGACATTAGCTTTATGAGTCATTCATTGCATTAGTGGCTTCCTCGATCGACTTAGTAAGTTCCCGACTCGGCTTGTTGCTTTTAATTATTTTCTCGTTTCTTGAAAATAATTTTCTGTGTTTGCCATGAATTTTGTCAGCATCTCTTCGAGGTTTGGCTTCTTCTCTTGCGGATATGGCTGATTTTGGAATTTTTGAGAAGGTTGTTGTCTTTGATTTCCTTGATTTCCTTGGCCTCCCTATAAAAAATTTGGGTGGTTCCTCCAACCTGGATTGTAGTTATTACTATAAGGATTATTATTGGATCTGAAATTATTACCAATATAGTTCATCTATTCGCTCTCTGTGTCCGGTTGGTAGGGTGGTACTCAGGATTCGCCACAGTTCCACTTGCGTTGCACTGCATGACTGGATGTACCTGCGAAGAACACAAACTATCAAGCTTTTTATTCATCAACTCTACATGTGTTGATAGCATGGTTACTGCGTCGAGGTTGTAAACTTCGGCTGATTTTATCGGTTTTGTCCTTGTAACTTGCCACTGATAGTTATTCAGTGACATCTCTTCAATGAACTCGTAAGATGCTTCAGGAGTTCTGTTGTTCAGGGTTCCACCGGTGGCTGAATCGATTAGTTGCCTCGTTGAGGGGTTTACACCATTATAGAAAGTTTGGACTTGTAGCCACAAGGGTAGACCATGGTGTGGACACCTTCCCAAGAGATCCTTGTATATCTCCCATGCGTCATATAATGTTTCTAAATCTATCAACACAAAAGAAGAGATATCATTCCGTAATTTGGCCGTTTTGGCCAGTGGGAAATATTTTAATAAAAAATTTTCGGTCATTTGGTCCCATGTAGTGATTGACCCTCGTGGTAACGAGTATAACCACTGTTTGGGTTTATTCCTTAATGAAAAGGGAAATAACCGAAGACGAATGACATCATCAAAATGCCATTTATTTTGAAAGTATCACAAAACTCTAAAAAATTAGCTATATTAGTGTTCGGGTCTTCGTCCTGCAAACCACCAAATTGAACAAATTGTTGAATCATTTGTATTGTGTTAGGCTTTAATTTAAAATTATTAGCAGCTATAGCAGGCCTAACAATAATCGATTTTGCTCCTGTTAAATGAGGTTTAGCATAATCATACATAGTACGCGGAGCATTGTTTTCTTCCATATCTCGTGGTGGATTATTCTCGGCCATCCCTTCAGTAGGATTGGATCTGCCTTCTCGCTCTTCTTCTGTGTAATTTAGAGCTCGCCAAATTTCTCTATGATTTCTATGAGCGGTAGCTTCAATATCACTATCGTATACTAGAGGTCCTGTCGGGTTCCTTCTAGTCATAAACTAGAGGTACCTGCTAGGAAAAGAAAGAAAAATTAGCAAGACTAAAATAAACTGTGAAAATAAAAATAAAAATAATGGCTAAAGTAATAAAAATAGAGTTTTCTTAATATTTTAGTTCCCCGGTAACGGCGCCAAAAACTTGATCGTTGTTTTGTCGAGTTTTAAAATTTATAAAGAGAATGATCGAACCCGGAAACTAACTTTGATAATGTCTTAAGGCAAGTGTACCTATCGAACAGTAGTATAGCTTAGGCAATACCGATTGTCGAACCCAAAGGAACTAAAAGTACTAATACTAACTTTCTTTTTATTATTTAGCCTAAAATAAGTGAAGTTGCTTTAATCTAAATTAACGACTACTAACCTAAAGACGCAAAGACAAAAAGAACGAATTGGGAAATAACTTGAAGAGAAACTCAGTTGATCATGACGATACCCTCAGGAAGAATCCACCTAGACTTTTCTTGTTATTTAACACTGAACCATACAATTTATTCACTTAGTTTGATCCGTAACACTCCCTAACGTATATTAAACACTCTCTCGAGGTGAATAATGTCTAACCCTAGGTTAATTAACGAAAATCTCTTTCTCAAATAATAACCCCTTAGAATAGTAGTAAATCTTTCTATAGACTCCCATATTAGGTTTCACCCTAATCCAGCAAAATCTCGCCACCCTATCTCTAGGCATGCGATCAACTCCGCTTAATTATGCTAGATCTACTATTAAGCAGGGTCTATTCCTCCTCCACTTAAGCACATCAGATTTGGATTAAGCATGCATAATTAAGAACAAACTAAGTATTTATCATATAATTCAGAAATCAATAACAAGATTCATCTAGGTTTCATCCCCTTCAGGTATCTGAAGGGTATAGTTCATAACGAATAAATAAAACATCTCAAGAGAAAAGATAAAAAAAAAACATAAGAAGTCCCTAAAACCCCCTAAAGGAATTGAAGGAGAAATCTGCCGTCTTGAGTAGAATTCCGGCTACTTAAGATGGATCAACTGGCTATCTTTGAGTAATTTCCACAAATCCGGCCTTCTGGCTTGGCTCCTTAGCCTAGCTAACCGCCACATTTCAAGTTACACTTAGGGTGTTTATATAGACATTTAGAATGCTTTACTTAGCCTCTAAGTGTCCCAATTTAAGTATACCTCCTACTCGGTGTTTAAATAGGCTTTGGAATATGTTTTTTTGCCTCAAAGTATCCAAATTCGAGTGAAATTGCTCTCTCCCGCGAAAGGGGCACGGCCATGGTACACGCCCGTGTAAATCGTTTTCAGGCCGTGTCTCGATTTTGTCGATTGGGGCACGGCCGTGTAAATTGTGGCATGGTCGTGTCTTAGTTAATTGTCGAGGCATGATCGTGTGGCTTGAAGTTTAGGCCGTGTCGATTTCCACTTTGGCCCAAATTGGCCTATTTTAAGCCCGTTTCTCGTTCTTTTTGTCCTCGGGTACTTTCCTAAGTATAAAACATGAAAATAAAGGATTAAGAGCACCTTTTTACATAAATCAAGGGCTAAATCATCCAAAAACATGCTAAATATGGGGTTAAAATATGTTACTTTTACGGTTTATCATTAGGCCAAAATCAATGTTTTGAAATAAAACGTTTTATAAGGTGATCCAATTACACCTAAGCAAAAAAAGATTGGTGGTGACTCCCATTTTAGTTTTTTAAAGTCAAACCCCATTTTTTTTAAAAAATGGTTTAAACAACTTGGCGACTCCGCTGGGGACAATAAGAGAGTCGAGCCGTAAAATTGATTATTTTCTGTCCTTTTGTCTAAATTTGAAAAAACGATTTGAAAAATTATGATCCATTTTATTGTATGTTGTGCTAATCGTGTAAAGTATTTTTACAATGCATTGCATATCCGTTGTGGTCGCACCTTTAAGTGGGAGTGAAAAACTATGGCTTTGTAAGGTTTTCACCTCTGCATGGGCTAGTGGATTGTTTTCGGGATATATCCGTACCTATGTCTTTGTGAGATTTTCAAATTCGTTCAGCCATAGGGAAATGTAATCCCCTGAACTGAACTCGGTCCGTATGAGCCTATAATGGGTGAGGATCGAGGAATCTGCTGGTTCGGATACCTCAATTTTAGAGCTAAACCACATATAGAAAACCTAAGGGCTTACCCTAGGTAGAACTATGCCAAACCCTAGTGGTCACCCAGATAGGTGCCCTATTTTGTTATTTATTTCTCTTGTGCTAAGGTGTTCTCTTTTGTTTTGATTGCATTGCATTCACATCATAGAAAAGAGGTGTTGATTCAAATTTGATTGCTAAATAAAAGAGTTTATCATAAGAAAATGAATTTCTTGATAAAGTGGATTATAATACGGTCGTCCGAATATGGTCTAAGTAAACACAACGAGAGAAGACTGATAGTCCGTGAAGGAATACAAGACTTTATTACCCAATGATTCAAGCTGACAAAGACTATTCGAGAATCACTACGTCTCAACTTTCTTGAAGAGGCTAACGAGAATTGTGGAAATAAGTGAACAGTGAGTCGCGCCCAGATCAAGTAAAAGAGCTAGTAGAGACATTTATTAGAAAGTTCGCGAGATTGGACCTTAATATCTAGATAAGAAGAAAGGGATCAATGTCTTCACTTGGAATATGAAGGAAAGGCCGTATAAATATCCATTTTATGTAAAGGAATTTATTTTCTAAAAAAGTTGTTCTAATGAAATTGAATTTAGAATCAACGCCTCCCTTTTTTTTTGCATTCATTTCATGCATTTACATTACATCGCATCATATGCATTAAAATCCATAGAATGACCCTAATTAGTTAAAGTTGTTTCAGAAAAAAGAGAGAAAGAGAGAAAGTTAATCTGGAAACTAAACATCGTTACGGTACTCGCGCTAAGACGAAAGATATGGACCAAAGACTCGAACAGTTTCAAAGAGACATGCAAGAACAGTTGGCAAAGATCCAACAAGATATGAGGGAACAAATGATGGAAGCCCAAAGGAATATGGTGACTCAAATGACTCAGCTACTGAATGAGGCAATGGACAAGGGAAAAGGCCTCATGACTAATGTTGGAGAGTATAATGAAAACTATCCTCCAGGTTTCACTCCCCCACATGTGCAGATATAACCTGAGGTGCATTCTCAAAGGCCATCTGTCACGATTAGGCCTCAACAAGGTCAAGTTGATACTGGAGTGCCCATGAACTTTCAAATTGGCTCAGGATCTAACCTAAGAGATAACCCAGCTAATCTTGTTATCCCTGATTTGGATATAGCGAGAGAGAGAGGCAAGAACTGAATTGCCAAGGCAGTTATAGGACCATTGTAAATGGTTAGAAGAGAAATTCAAGGCCTTGGAAAATGCTGATAATCACGATAGAATTGATGCCAAGGACCTGAGTTTGATTCCAAATTTGGTGCTTCCTCACAAGTTTAAAATGCCAGAATTCGGGAAGTACAACGGGACTAGCTGTCCTAAAACTCATATTACCATATTCTGTAGACGGATGACTGGGTATGTTAATAATGATCAATTACTGATCCACTACTTTCAAGATAGTTTAGTTGGGGCAGCATCCAAGTGGTATAATCAACTGAGCCGTGCTAGGATTAATTCGTGGAGAGACCTAGCGCAAGCATTTATGAAGCAATACAGTCATGTGATGGACATAACCCCTGACAGAATTACCTTACAGAACATGGAGAAAAAATCAAATGAAAGTTTCAGGTAGTATGCGCAAAGATAAAGGGAAGTTACTGTACAAGTTCAGCCGCCACTTTTAGAAAAGGAGACCACAATACTTTTCATCAATACTCTAAAAGCCCCATTCATTAACCATATGTTGGGAAGCGCCACCATAAGTTTTTCAGATATGGTAATGTCGGTTGAGATAATTGAAAATGTAGTAAGAAGTGGGAAGATAGACAAGGGAGAAAACACCAAAAGATCAGCCCCAATAAACAAGGAAAATGAAGTGAGTATCCTGAGCATGCATCCCAAATCAGTCACCGTAGGCTGGCCAAGGGCTATAACCACTAGCTATCAAGGCTCTTCAAAGTAGGAATCTAACTTGAGGCCGAATGCAGAAAGGCTTCAGTTCACACTTATCCCAATGACATACAAGAAACTGTATCAGAATTTGTTTGATGTGCATGTAGTATCTCCGTCCTACTCGGAACCCATACACCTTTCGTTCCCAAAATGGTATAACGAGAATGCCCAATGCGAGTACCACGCAGGAATAACATGTCACTTAATTGAATCTGTACTACGTTTAAGAAGTTGGTTGAAAGGTTCATTAAAATGGGAATTGTGAAGTTTGACGTTTCATCAGAACCGATCACTTTGACGAGGCAGTAAATGCAATAATTGAAAGAGGAGACAAGAAAGTTACGACTTCTTGAAGAAATCAAAAGCAAAGAGGGAACCGGGGAATGAAGTTTCCAAGCCCTTGCGTACTTGGGAGTGTTTTGAATAATGGGACTGTGGAAGAGATCCCTGTATTTTTAGAACTAATCTAGAGTAATATTCAAAACACGCTTGTTGCCTTAAGCCTAGAGGCAATAAGAATCCTTTTGTGAAATAGGCTCATGTCTGAAATTTTTTATTTCAATAAAATGCATCTTTTTGAGCAAATATTCTTTTTTTTCCATTTCATATTGCACAAACAATTGTTCTTAGTTTTTTTTTCTTTTGTTTGTTCTTTGGACTTTCTTTCAAGTATTCTTTCATTCTTCATTCATGGCCATACAAATAATCATTCTTGAATCATTTATTCTTTAAAAATCTTCATTCGAACCTACAATAAGGTCTCCAGATATCAACGATGTGAGCAACACTACTACTGACTCAGAGTCTCCTTTCGAGTAAGATATGTGTATAGAAGGATCTCAGGATTTTAAAGATGATAGAGATTGTAACCTATCTTCTGATTTGTTAAGAATGGTAGAATAAGATGAAAAATAAACCCTACTCTACAAAAGGTCAGTGGATATTATGAGCCTAAAAAAGAGGTGAAAATTGTAGCCTAGCTCACCACATAAATAAGGCGAGACATCATTGAGTTATTTTTAAGAATTCAAAGATGTTTTTACATGATCATACTAGGTTATGCTCGGTCTACTAAGACGCAGGTATGTTAAAATCTTAAAAGAGGTCCATAAGGATGTCAGAAGGACACATGCTAATGGTTTTACAATAGCCAGACTAATCATAAGGTTCGGGTACTATTGGTCCACCATTAAAGGGAGATTACTTCAGTTATATCGTAAATGCCAAATTGAAGAAGACAAGACTTATGTGCCTCATCTATTTCTTCACAGATTTTCTATTGGGAAATAGATATTATGGGTCGATCTCGTCAAAAGCTTTTAGTCGACATCGATTTATCGTCATGGTCGTCATTTACTTCACTAAGAGGGTGGAAGTAACTTCATATGCTAATGTTACAAAGTTGATAGTCATCAAATTTTCAAAAAAAAAGTGCCGACAAAGAATGCCAAAAAGGACAATACCAAAAGTTTGTAATCTATTCAAAGATCAGACGCCATATCATAGAGCAACAAAGCCACCCAAAAAAAAAATTAAAACAAGAATTGTAGGAAAGATGACCGAGACTTGTAAAGATTGACATAAAGAAGTTACCATTTACCCTCTGTCTTATTGAACGTCGGCTAGAACCTTCGCTGTGGTAACACATTTCTCATTGGAATAGAAATAGTTTTGCCAATTGAACCTAATCGAAGAAAAGGTTAAAGTTATTCATCACAGTTAGATGATACAAGCTTACGACAAAGAGGTTCATCCTAGAGAATTCTACGAGGGAACCTGATGTTGAAAAAGATCTTTCTTCTACAAAACGATTTTAGAGGAAAGCAGATGCCAAACTGGGAAGGACCTTATGTTGTAAAGAAGGCCTGTTCTGGAGGAGCATTGATATTGACCGAGAGGGATACTGAAGACTTGCCCAATTTGGCAAATTCAGGTGCAGTCGATAAGTATTTTACCTGAAAGGAGAAAGGCCAAGGTGAAAACCCGAAAAGGGCGCTTTGAGGCCAAAAGGGTTTTGAGCCGAAAAACTGGAAAGAGAGCTCAAATTTTGATCAAAGATAGGGCATGTGGTAGACTTGCTATGCCTGAATTAACTATAAGGAAGTATGTTATGTCTTGGGACATTGACAAAGTACTCCGGATCCTCTAAATACGTATTGAGCTTAAAATGGTCCTCAAGAAGTTTGTACAGAGAAGCTCAGGCTACAATATCTAGGGCACCTAGCTTCTATCTTACCCATTTTTGAATTTTCTATCTTTGATTACTTTATTCTTTTCAAGATACACCCCAATATATTTTCTTTTATTGCCTCGGTTATCTTTGATTAACTTATTTTTTTTGAGTTATGCTCTTGACTAATTTCTTTCACGTCCATTGTTGTGATCTTTTTCAAGTATTTTATATTGAAATAACGATTAATGGACTAATAATACTTTCATAAAAGGGAGTTTTGCATATTACCCTAGAAGCTTATAAATAATATGAGAATCTGAAACATGACTATTATTTAGAACTCATCAAGCTTAAGGGTTGGAAATATTATATCCTTGGATTTTTATTGGTTTAACAAAAGACAATATATTTCATCAGTGATACCATATCGACAAATAATAAGTAATGTCAACTCAAGTGTAAAAGTGGATCATTTTTGGGAAAAAAAATGATACTCTACATTCATGCAAATTTCAAGCATATACATCTGGTCATTACACACAATGAATGGTATAACAGATCAAATTGATTGAAAATGATACAAATTTTATACCTCTGAGTGGCAGTATGATGGATGGAAAAAACCAAATGTTATTCCCCTGAAGTTGCAGTAGGGGGTACAAACTTTATGTCCCAGACGGTACAGTAGAAGAGACTCTGAAATTACAGTGGGGCAAGCTTGTTGAGCAGAATATGATTGGTACTTCGAGAGGTGCGGGAATGAAAAACAAATGAGTAATGACACATTGAGTAGGAATCATGATCATAACATTTCTGCATTCATATATCATAGTGCGTCTAATTAGGAGCATTTGACTCATTTCGATCAGGGCATCCTAATCATTCGGCATAAACATATACCCATTCTACAGGTCATGTCCTCTAGAGGATAATGTAGTAGGGTAGATTAATGCTTTCAGTCTGGTATCCTTGAGTTTGCAGTGGAGCAGACTGAAGACAACAGATATAGCCTTCCTAAAGTTATAGTGAAGTAGATCAAAAATACTAGTTTGGCATCCTTGAGTTTACAGTGGAGCAGACTGAAAATAGCAGATCTTATCTTATTGAAGTTGTAAGAAGCGGATCAAGATATTAGCTTGCTTTGCGAAGTTGCGTGAACAAATCAAGACAAGCAGATCTTATCTTTCTAAAGTTACAGAAAACAAATCGAAGATATTAGCCTGTTTCCCTGAAGTTGCAGCGGAGCAGACTGAAGACAACAGATCTTATCTTCTTGAAGTTGCAGGAAGTAGATTAAAGATATTAGCCTGTTTCCCTGAAGTTACAGCGGAGTAGACTGAAGACAGCAAATCTTATTTTTCTGAAGTTGCAGGAAGCAGATCAAAGATATTAGCCTGTCTCCCTAAAGTTACAGTGGTGCAGGCTGAAGACGGCAGATCTTATCTTCCTGAAGTTGCATGAAGCAGATCGAAGATATTAGCCTTCTCCCTGAAGTTACAGCGGATCAGACTGAAGGCGGCAGATATTATCTTCTTGAAGTTGTAAGAAGCAGATTGAAGATATTAGCTTTGTCTTCCGAAGTTGCGATGGAGCAGATCAAAGACAAGAGATCTTATCTTCCGAAGTTGCGAAGTAGATCGAAGATATTAGCTGTTTCCACGAAGTTACAATGAGCGGTCAAGACAAGATATCTTGTCTTCTTGAAGTTCTGAGCGATTGAAGATATTAGCTTTGTCTCGAAATTACTGACGAGCGAGACTAAAGACAGCAGATCTTATCTTCCTGAAGTTGTAGGAAGCAGATCGAAAATATTAGCCTATTTATCTAAAGTTGCAGCGAAATAGATTGAAGAAAGTAGATCTTATCTTCTTGAAGTTATAGGAAGTAGATCGGAGATATTAGCCTGCCTCTCTGAAGTTGCAGTGGAGCAGACTATAAGTAATAGATTTGGCATTCCTGAAGTTACAGGAAACAGATCGAAGACATCAGATATTGTCTCCCTGAGTTTGCAGTGGAGCAGATTGAAGATAGCAGATCTGGCATTCGTGAAGTTGCAGAAGCAGATCGAAGACATCAGATCTTGTCTCCTTGAGTTTTCAGTGGAGCAGATTGAATATATCAGATATTGTCTTTCTGAGTTTGCAGCAAAGCATATCGAATACATCAGCCTGATATCCCTGAAGTTGCAGTGAAGTAGATTAAAATAACAGATATTACCTTCCTAAAGTTGCAGTTGGGTCGGAAACCATTTGAAGAAGACGAGGACTAAGAAGTCAAGACTCGGTAAAGACCGGCAAAATCGGTCCTTTTATAGTCTTTACTCTATTCTCGTTACACAACAATGAGTAAAGAGTGGCAGCTGTAATAACCTATTTTGCCCGGGCCCATAAAAAGTCCAAAAAAGAAAATAAAACAATTTTAAAATAAAATGTCCCTACAGTCCAATGTGCAAACGGCCCAAATTAAAACAAGCCCGAATGGCCCAAGTGACTAAGCAAGTCAGAAGCCTAGGGTTTCTGAAACCCTAGGCGCCACAGCAGCTCCCAACATAAACCTTTGGCCGCGCCGCAATCAGCGCGTGAATAGCGCTTCTCACTGCCCCATCTTTGCCGTTCATCTGCAAAAGGAAAGAAAAATAGCAGAAAACAGCAAGTACAATAGATAGTATCTTTGGGATTTTATTTTTTTGATTTATTTTTCGGGGCTATAAAAGCCCTGATGTAATCTGTGAAAGGAGAGATACGGAGGGTAGAAAAATTAGAACATGGTTTTTTACGAATATACAAAAAAAATCACAAAAACAGAAGAGGTGATTTCCGATTCAATATTTTATTACTTTCATTTTCGTTTATTTCTTTTCTTTCTTTCCATACATGCAAAACACAGTAGATAATAAAAAACAAATTTGAAAAATCGAAATAAAACAGTCCATTTTTTTATATTACTTTTGAAATTTTCTTTTTCATGCAAATATTACAAAAAAAGAAGAAGCAAAAGATATTACCTTTAATTCGGCTTGAAGAGGGAAGATTTGACTTTTCAGCCGCCGTGTGCGGCGGCGCGTGTGGTGGCGCGTGCGGTGATCTGTCACCGAGCTAAAAGCTAAACCAAAGAGAAAGAGTTTTTTGAAGCTTTGTTTGTTTTTTTTTTTTGAAACAGCTTTCAAAATGTTTTTTTTAACAGATTTTTGGTTTATATAGGCCGGTGCAACGACGTCATTTTGGTGTGGCCAATTAATGACCAAAACGGCATCGTTTAAAGGCTAAGACCTGCGTGTTGACCCGATACCCGGAGACGGTCCGCGCGTTTTATTAAAAGGGTCTAATTGCTATATAGGCCCTTCCGCATTATTACCATTTTATAATTATGTCCAATTCATTTTTTTATTTTCAAATTGGCTCGGAATTATGGCCTCTGTTTCAGTTTGATCCTCAGGGCCATTTTAAGGCAGAAGATGGAACGGCATCGTTTAGGAGATAAGGCATAATTGCCTAAGAGGTCCCTATGGTGTGACGCGCGTTCTAATCTGGTCCTTTTACATTTTTATTTTGGATTTTTTATTTCTGATTTGATCCTTGTTTCTTTGATTTTTTTAATTCTTTTTATTTTCATTTTTATTCTTATTTTTAGTTATTTTAATATTATATATTTTTTAAATTATTACTATTTATTATTCATATTTTATTAAGTTCAATTTTATTTATATATTAAATATCATTTTAAAATTTGTATATTAGTAATTTTGTATATTATATATATCATTATATTATATTATATATAACATTTAAATTATTTTATCCTTAATATTGTATAAAATTTTGTATATTGTATAACATATATTGTTTATATTATTTTTTAAATATATATTATAATTATTGTATTATAAATATATGTTTATTTAAAATTATATATTATTTATTTATTTAAAATGTGTCTTACTTATTTTCTCATGAATATATATATATTTTTATTTTTATTATTATAGTATTTATTTTTATACATTATTCGTCTTATTTTTATATATACATTTAATATTGTGTAAAATTTCCATGTTTATTCCTTAATTTTTTAAATAGATTTTTTGTTTGGTCTACTTTCTATCTTTTATTTGATCATTCATATTTATAAACATATTTGTAATCTTTATTTACCTTAGTATAATTGTTATATTGCTTGCATTATTTGTATTATTTGTTATGTTATTATTTTACTTAGCAAAATGCTCTTTGAAATTCATGTTTGGGAATGTACTAATGCCACATTTCATTCAAATCATTGTTTTAAAATATAGCTCAATTAATTACTATATTTTTATCCAAAAGTTTTTCTTAAATAATGCATTGTTTTGTGTTTAGAAATTCAGAAAATAGTGCCCTAACGTGCTGAGTTTCGATTTTCCGTTTAACTAAATAACTAAATAACCTTTCAATGAATTTGGTAAACTATGAGATGATTTTGGTTACGATGGTTTAAAACACCATGTCCTAACGTGCTGGATGTGATGTTTGTATGCTTTGAATAAAAGAATCTCAAATTCTAACTCGAATTGTTCAAGTTTTCAAAGAAATCATGTTTTTAAATCTTTTCGAATTTTCGACATTAGGACAATAATTGATTAATCCGGTACCAATTTTGGGCGTTATGAGTGTGCTAATCATTCCTCGTACGTAACCGACTCTCGAACCCGTTTTCTTGAATTTCGTTGGCCAAAATCAATGTTTTGAAATAAAACGTTTTATAAGGTGATCCAATTACACCTAAGCAAAAAAAAAAAAGATTGGTGGCGACTCTCGTTTTCGTTTTTTAAAGTCAAACCCCATTTTTTAAAAAAATGGTTTCGACAGAAATCACTCTAATTCTTAGGCTAGATAATAAAAAGATAGTAATTACTAGTACTCTTGGTCCTTGTGGATACGATATTACCGGTCTTACTATATAACTATACTATTGAACGATAAATGCGCTTGCTTTATTGTGATCGTAGTTAATTTTAGACACATCAAGAAAATATCAAATATAAAAACTGTATAATAATTTGAAGTAAAAAAAGGTGGTGTCATAAATAAAAAATTCCCTATTTTGTGGGAATTTTGGTTGGCAAGGAATGCTTTTTTTTTTTTTTGAAAATATGTGTTGCTCATGATCTCTATAATTGTGCCCTAATTAGTAAGGCTGCATAATTTTTTGCCGTCGCTTAAAACATAAACGTAACCATTGGCATCTTTCTTATTATTCAGTGGGAAAAGCCCCAATCAGGTTGGTTTAACCTTGATACTAACATTGGTTAAAAACAAACTTAATTCCAATGAGTCGTCTTTAGAAAACTCAAGAAGGATATAAGCTGGAATTGTTATTTGAAACCACCTTGCCAAATTGGGTTATTGGTTCTTTCCACCATATTCCACGAGTTACAACTATGATAGCGGAACTTTGGGGCTTGGGCACTTTGAGGTTACAACTTGTTTTGAATTTGAATTTAAATTGTGATTGAAATAGATGTCACATTTGGCTCTAAAAAGTAGATGTTACAAATGTGATTAATTTAATTTTAATTTGTTTTTACTCAAATCTTATTTTATGTACTCTCATTAAAAGTTGTAAGATGCTCCTATCCCAGTTTGAGCATAAACTTTTGAATCATGTTTATAGGGAAGGGAATAAATGTGTCGATACTATACTTACATAGGAACCATTTTTCTTTTTATGGCTCCTTTACATGTTGATATTTTAAATTTTAATGTTTGTAATGAAACTCTTTTTAAATTAATTGGTTTGTTATTAGTTGATGTCATTGAACTTTTGTTTAATTTATAAATAGGGCCTATCCAAAGGGTTGGCAAGGATTCTGGACTCTCTAAAATAAAATTTTTTATTTAAGTTATTTAAAAATTTTAAATTAGTAAGGATAAGTTTACACTTTGGCCCCTTAAAATGATAAAATTTTGATTTAATCATTTAAATTATAAAAATATATGATATTCAAATGGTGAAATTATATTTTTGCTATAGTAAAATTATAATTTAATTTTGACCCCATATTTTTTTACCCGTCTACATTTTGGATAAAAAAATTGAACTACATGATTATATACTTCAATTTTATGTGAGATATATTACATAATATATGAAAATGAAATGAAATATTATGTTAGACATGCAATCTAAACTTATAATTCGTAAAGCTTAATAGCTTAAGCTAAAGTGGAAAAGGGCATTTTGGTGCTGTCAACTTCTTAAAGATCATATTGCCTTGTAACTCAAAGGTCATGCAAGTGTTTAGCAATTCTTCAAATTTCACTTTGGACGTTGATTGTTATGACAATGTTGTCCTAATCATTGAGTGACATGTGATGTAAGTTACTTAAATAAATATAAATAATTTTATTATTGTTAACTGATAATATGCATTTCAAATAATTTTAACATATCATCGATTTTCTCATTCTATCATTCAACTAATGACTTAAGTATCAAAGCATGCTCTAAGGACCAAACTTTGACTCTTCTAATATTTTTCGTTCTTTACAATATTTTAGGCCACAAAGATCTCCACCTTGATATGAAAGAACACCAACAAAATGGATAAAAGTAAAGTGTCATGTAAACCATTGCCAATTATAGTAATAAATCATCATACACCAAAATACAACTAGATAAGTTATGGCGATACATGTTAAAGGCCCAGGGCAAACTAGGAGAGATGGAATGAGGCTAAAGAGAGTGGGATAAAAAGAATGAATTACTTCCTAAACAATGAAGAAAGGAGGAGTGCCTTGAGGTTAGGTGGGATTATGGAAGTGGGGAAGAAAGAGGAGTTGCATGTGTGAAGGATCGTGGCAAGAGGCATGGGAATGTATATATTTTAAGGTTTTAACCTATATAAATAATAAATTAATAATAAATATTAAAAATAAAAAATGGATTAGGCTTATGGATTATTATTGAATAGGCTTCCAAGCTATTAAAATTAGGTACTGATACTTTATTAAGCTTAAACTACTTGAATTCGATTCAATCGAATCTTTTCTTTGGAATCAAGCTTAAATAGCTTTAGCACGATTCTGTTTTACAGTTTTGTTTTTTAATGGACATTTTTACATCTTTAATGCTTCACAATTGTTTGAGCATATTTGTTGATGACCGTATCTACATTAAAATAGCAGCGTGACCAAAAAAAAAAAAAAAAAAAGAAAAGAAAGCAGCGTGACAAGGGGAGACGAGACGATGACGAGAGGAGACGAGATGAGACGAGATGAGAATAGGGTCGGGAGTGGGGAATGAATGAGATAAATCAAAACGACAGTTCTTATTTCCGGATTTTAGACTGATATTGACTCCTGTTTTATGTTGTGTGTCCGTGCTCCTCTCTCCTGCTCTTTTACGCCCCAACTTGCGTCGCTGTGGGTTCAGCCTTCTCTGTCAGATCTCTTGTTTTGCTGTAGCTAATCGATCCCTTGTCTTTTAGGTTTTCTTTCTTTTTCCTCTCATTTGCCGGAGCGCTGTGTTTTTGTTCCAGATCTGCAGAATTCACATTGCATTTTAGCTATTTCCTACTTTTTAAGATTAATTTCTCTTGTCAAAATGCAGAATCTGGCGTAATGGATGGCAACGTTGCTACCAATGGCAACGGGGGCGGTGGGTATCGCTTTCGGAGAATTCCTCGACATTCGCTCGCTCATCTCAAGCTGGATCCATTGGTCTCTTATTCTGCCTTCCTCTCTTGCATTTTGCATTTATATATATATATATATATATATATATATATTTATTTATTTATTTTGCACTCACCTATACAAATTATTCAGAACTATGAAGATAGAAAATAATGTTTCCTATTTATCAAGCAGTAGCTTTAAGTGTAAACCCTTATATTGCCTGTTTGCATTCTGTAATGTGTTAGATTAGGTAGTGTAAATAGACATTTAAAATGATTTTCTTTTGCTGTTCTCTTGCACTCAGCTTGATGACAATTTGGAGCAGTGGCCACATCTAACCGAACTCATTCAGTGCTACAAAAGCGATTGGATTAAAGATGATAACAAATATGGCCACTACGAAAGTATCAGTCCCGATTCATTCCAGAATCAGATATTTGAAGGTCCAGATACTGATATTGAGACTGGTGAGATTCTAGTTACGGGGTACTTTTTCTTGAAAAGAATATTAATCTACTACTGTAAATCTTATTTCCTCTGGTATTTGCTATATTTATGCAGAAATGCAGCTTGCCAGTGCTAGACAAATTAAGGCTGAAGATGCTACCGATGATGACTTGCCAAGTTCCTCAGGAAGGCAATTTCCCAACTCTAATGTTACAAAGGTTGCTATTATTGAACAATTTTCTTGCTGTTTTATTTTTTCCTACTTTCTTAGCTTCTGCAGACTGCAGCATTTCTTATTTTGTTTCCCATTAGTGGTAATTTCCTTTCGTTTTGTTGATATGTTTGTAGCATTTTGGTCAGTCTCCTCTCCCAGCTTATGAACCTGCTTTTGACTGGGGAAATGAAAGGTCAATGATATTTGGCCAAAGGATCCCAGAAACCCCTACCACACACTATGGCAGGTTTGAATCTTATTGCTCCAGTAAATTCTTTTGCTTTGGAGTTACTGGTTTCTTAAGATTAATATCTCATTGAATGATCCATTCTCTCTTGGGATGGTTGACTGTAGTGGGTTGAAGATCTCTGTCAAAGTTCTATCGCTTTCCTTTCAAGCTGGAATTGTTGGTTAGCTTTCCATCACCATATTTGAAGGACTCGTTATCATGTTTTTATTTTACTTTCAGTCTTTTTACTGTTTCCTGGTTTCTGACTTAGATAACTCTCTTTTCCTCACAGAGCCATTCTATGGAACCATGTGCATATATAATCGGGAGAGAAGAGAAAAATTATCTGAAGATTTTTATTTTTCTGTTCTTCCAAGTGAAATGCAGGATGTAAGCAAGAATGCCATTTATGCCCTTTAATTTTATCTACTAATGATATAGTTCTCTACAAATGATGATCGATAAGTTTTTCTTTCTGTTGTTCTTTTGACAGGCTAAAGTGCCTTTAGAACCTCGTGGGATATTCTATTTAGATGCTCCATCAGCATCAATCTGTTTGCTAATCCAGTTAGAGAAGCCTGCAACAGAAGAAGGCGGTGTAACCCCTTCGGTTTATTCACGTAAAGAACCGGTATTTACATAGACATTTATCACTTTATTTCCTTTTAATTTTTCCTCCTGAATTCAATATTTTATTTCTTTACTTTTATCTGTTATTCAGAATGCTTGTGATCCTCCTAATCACTTCTTCATGTTGGACTATATCCCTTTTACCTGGAGAAATCAATGTTTTTACAAGTATTATATGAGTTTCTATGGGTTTTTTGATGCCTGATCTCAATTTGGGAGCTAGAGTGATCAACTTTTATTTAAAGCAGTGTTGTAGTTTGTTTGGCCCAGTTGAAGGTTTAAGAGAAGTGCTGTATGAGTACAGTTGTTCTAGAAGTTCTATAGAGGAAAGTGGAAATAGTATTTGGCAAACTTGAGTTAGAATCATTAGGATGTAGGAATCTGTTATGTAATAATCCTGGAAAGGGGAAAATGGAAGCTTCATTGAAATTTAACTTTTAGCATCTATCTGCTATTTAAAGTTTACTGCAAGTTATGGTTCAATTTGTAATTGTTAAGGTTGTCAGGAGCTTACTGTCTAAGTTCACTAGTTCAAATCTCCTTAGTTCAGGTTCTTCTATTAGAGAGGCTCTTTTAAAATGCTAGGCCAAATACCTGCTTGTTCTAAAGAGAATGAATCTACTCAGTTTTGAAACATGCTTCTAAAATATGCTTCATCTGAGGAAATAAATCTGACTTTTATTCTGAATGGGCATGTAAATTAGTCATTTGGCTGCATGCTATGTTATACTAAAAGGCAGCTTGTTGATTTTTCTTGTTGCAAAAGAGAAAAAACACTGGCAATTCAAAGGTTATTAGTAGCTTGATTGCCTGGAAAGAACATACTCATATGTGCTGGCCAAGGATTTAAATTATAGGAGAAGGGTGCATTGTTATACCAAGAGGATGATTCAAGATTGCTTAAATTAAACTCTTATAGCATTTGTTTTCTCTTATCCTTTGTGCAAACAGGTGCACTTGACTGAGAGAGAGAGGCAGAAGCTGCAGGTGTGGTCTCGTCTAATGCCTTACAGAGAGTCTTTCGCCTGGGCCATTGTTCCATTATTTGACAATAGCATCGCTGCAGCTTCTGGTGGATCTGCTTCTCCCAGCAGCCCTCTTGCTCCCAGCATGTCTGGTTCAAGTTCTCATGAGGGTGTATTTGAGCCCATTGCTAAGGTCACATCAGATGGAAAACTGGGTTGCTCAAGTGGTAGTTCTGTTATTGTTGAAATATCTAATCTAAAAAAAGTGAAGGAAAGCTATACTGAAGAGTCACTTCAGGTATTGTTTAGTTGCTTTGTGGCCTTTCTTTGTTGTTTGTTTGGAACGTGGCTAGACTTTTAATGAAATATTTGTCAGTTTATTTAAAATGAAAACCTTAAATTGGTGTTTTTTATTATTTATCTTTGTGAAGGTTAAGAAAAGTGTTGAGGTCTTTACTGGTTAATCGTGAAAGTTCTAAGGTGCAATACAAGAAAATGTTTTTTATTATGTTATCAGCAAATTTTTCTTTTGGGAAGAATATTTTCTAAATTAGATATTTTCCTTCAACAAGGCATTTTTTGTAAAACAAATGGAGCTTAACTGAAGATTTTGGAGATATTATTATAGGTCACATTGCCTCCTGGCCTGTCCATGCAGGCTGCCTAACACGCCTTATTACTACTTTTGCTCCACATTAACTATTTCAAGAACAATTGGATTGCTTTCTAGACAGTTAGATGGCCTAATAAATTGAAGCCCTTATGCTTGTTTTGCTGTGAGTATTCTCAAGTTTTTGTTAAGCTGACCCTTCAATATAAGGGTGATTTACATGTGGCTTTTAGCTGTTTTTAGGCTATAAAGCATACAACAACTGTATACTGCTGGTCAATCAAGTGGGCTGTTTCTCTAATTTTCCTGAGGCAGTTGTGCAAGCTTCAATTTTAGGGCCTTTTTGGAGTATGAGCTATTAATTGTATACTGAATGTTTCTACAATCATATTCTTATCATCAATAACCTGTTCATTAATTGCTTAATCCTTGTATTCTCACAAAGTTTTTATCCAGATATAATGTTATTCTGTATCTGCCATTTGGTCTTCTCTTTAGTTTATTATGTATATGCTGTGCACATAATGTTCTAATTCTGTTTCTTTTTTCCATTTCTTCTGATATGATAGGATCCTAAACGAAAAGTACATAAACCTGTAAAAGGTGTTCTGAAATTGGAAATTGAGAAACACCAGCCTGCTCTTGCTGAGCTGGATAATATATCAGAAGGTGGCAGTGCGACAAATGATTCCCTGGATCCCGGGGAACCAGTTGCTGATTTAATGTTTTCAAGGAGTCCTGGAAATGGTCTGGATGGACCTCAGACTAGCAACTCCAAGTGGATTGCAATTGATGGGAAAGAGGTTTCTGGAAATGGATCTAACAGTCATGGAAATCTAGATTTATGTGCAGATGATGTAAGCAGTTAATCTGTTTCTTTGCTTTTAGGCATTGGGTTTACCTATGGCATACCAAGTAGTAATTGCATCTTTTACATCTTATAGGAAGATATTTAGTGATATTACTTCTTGTCATTTAGTATATGGTTGCTCTGTATGCCATCCTTTGCTTTCTTTTTCTTTTTGATTTTCATTTTAATTGTCCATTTGCATATTCAATATTTTCGGCTAGGAAAATTATATTAACTGCAGAAATTAGAGATGAATCTATCATATGGAAGGGGTTACAAGTTTAAGTCTGAAAAGCTCTATTGATAGTAAAAGTGGAATCCTTTGTCATTAATATTTGAGATTAAGTTTTTGCTTTGATAGATAATTTTTTTTTTTTTTTTTTGTATCTAGTCTTTGTTTGGTTTACTTTTTATTTCACAAACTATTAAGTGCAAGTTCTGCTGTTAGGTTATTTTGAATAAATTTTAGCATGCTTACAGTCAATTGTTGTCCTTATCCAGATGCTGATTTTTTACTCCATTGGGATTGTTATGCATTTTCTAAGTTCTCTAATCTTAGCTGGAGCACCTTTTGGGTCCATTGATTATGATGTTGCCTAGTTGTTGCAACTAAAGTAAGACAAATTAGTGGGTGATCCTTGTCAAGTGTGTGCAATTTAGTTCTAGTCCTTTTTTTAAAATTGTCTATGCTTCGTGTTTGGGTTAAAAATTGGACTGAATCTAAACCAAGGCTGTCTTGCAAACTACGTGCTCCTTGTAGTGTGATGATTGCAATATGGCTGCTACTTATCTGTGCATCTGAGAATCTTAGCATTAGGACTGGCATGCTATGGCCTATTTTTATATTATATATTTGTTATTGCTATATGTGTAAAACTCATTTAATCTAAACTACTATGTTAATTCCTCTGACAGTTCCAAGCTTTTGACTTCCGCACAACAATGAGAAATGAGCCATTCTTGCAGCTTTTTCATTGTCTATATGTGTATCCATTAACTGTGAGTTTGAGTCGGAAAAGGAATCTATTCATACAAGTTGAGCTAAGAAAGGATGATGCTGATGCTCGGAGGCAGCCCTTAGAGGTAAATGTGTTGATTGATCTTTAGAATTCAGTTTTCTAGTTTTCTTCTTACTTGTTTCTTTGGTCCAACTAATACAACCAGGCAATCCATCCAAGGGATCGTGGTTCATCACTCCAGAAATATGCTCACACACAAGTTGCTGTTGGTGCTAGGGTTGCCTGCTATCACGATGAGATTAAAGTTTCACTTCCTGCTGTCTGGACACCATCACATCACCTGTTATTTACTTTTTTCCATGTTGATCTTCAAACTAAACTTGAAGCTCCAAAACCTGTGAGTTTTACATGAATTTATGTTTGGGAAATAATGGTAGCTTGGATTTCTTTTTCATTTTACTGTATAATCTTTTTTTCTTAAAAAAAAAAAAAAACTTCTAAATTAACAGGAGCTATCATTGAACTTTCAGTTCCTTTCCTTTCTATTTTTGATATTAAGTTTGTAGGAATGGTCATTCAATTTGTTCACTTGGCAGGTAGTTATAGGATATGCAGCACTTCCATTATCGACACATGCCCAGTATGTATATGCTCAGTTTGAACTTCTTCCTTTTTTTTTATTCTCTTGAAATCAGAAATAAGAAGTCACTGCTTCATCTATTCAGATAATGGTAATTAGCTGTGAAATGGAGCCAGTAGTTTAATTAGCTCATTTATTTTGGATAAATCTTGGGTGCTTCATTTATGCATTGAAAAACAAATGATTGACTAATTTTTATTTTATCTAGGGAGGAAAGGTTTTTCTTTTGGAATGTTTATTTTGTCCACATCAGTTTCATCATTGCTCAACGGGTTCAATAAATCCATAATTTGATTTATTTTTTTTAATTCAGATTGCGATCTGAAATTTCTTTACCGATAATAAGGGAATTGGTTCCACATTATCTCCTGGATTCTGGCAAGGTATGTTTTGCAAGATTAAGTATTCAATATATAACCACTCATATCCTTTTCGACAGTGCAGTTTGATGAGATATTCTCATTGTGTTTATCATCAAAGTCTTTGTTGTACTTTAGTTTTGGATTTCTTCTGTCCTTTCATTGTAAATCAAATAGCTACATTTTGTTGATTGTATGTGTGACACTGCATAATTCGGTTGCTTAAATAAGTTTGCTTTTATTTCATTAGTGTATATTTGTTTAATGTAAATTGGGAATTTCCTGCTTGTGTTAGGTGGCAAACTTGTTGGCTTGTTTTATTCTAGTATTATTGGTATTGGATGCTATAGTTGGTGGGAAGCTTTTGTGCTTAACTGTGATAATTTATTCAGATACAGTTTTGAGTGTGTCTTCTGATTGGATGCTTAGTATTAAAACCTGACAATTAAAATTCATATTTGCTTTTCCTTTTGTTCGCAGGAGAGGTTGGATTATTTGGAAGATGGAAAAAATGTTTTCAAATTGCGGTTAAGACTTTGTTCATCTCTATACCCGATTAATGAGCGCATCAGAGATTTTTTTCTTGAGTATGATAGACACACTCTTCGAACAAGCCCACCTTGGGGTTCTGAACTTTTGGAGGTACTTCTGTTTTCTGCTTATTGGTTCACCTCCATGTTTGGTTATCTTTTTTGAATCCATTGATTTTTTATACACAAAATTCCATAATCTTCCAATGGATAAGAATAGATTGGTATGAAAAGCAAAACAGAATGAACAATAAAAAGAGATTGAAATATTGACTCTGGGTAGAGGTGGTAAGTGGGGATTCAGCTCTGTTCCAGTCTGGTTTATCTGGATTCGTGTCATTCTGATTCTAGTTGTTGACTTCTAATGTCAATTCGGTTAGGTTCAACTGTTCGAGTGGGTTATTTGGTTGAGTCTAATTTCCTCAACTTTCGGTAAGATATTCAAAGTCACATTTTCCCAACTTTTGTCGCACCTTGCTTTTGAAGTCATTATTTTTCTATTATAATTATTTAGTGTTGGCTCAATATTGGTTTGGGTTGTTGACTTTTTGTAGTCAAATTGGGTTCTCTGGTTCAATTGAATTAGTTTAGTTTAAGCTTTGCCTACTCTAAATCTAGGTGTTGGAGTTGGCTTGAGGGATGAAACTAGGAAGGCATTGGGAGTGACATTTCTGGAACCAAAGAGGACAAAATTGGTTTGAGAGATAAAACCATAATTTAAGGTGAACTTGGGAAGGTAAAAAAACAAAGAGAAAGGAAAGAGATTTGGTTAATGGTAAAACTGAGATAGAAGGGAGGCTAGGCTGCAGAATATGCAGAAGGGAAAAGGAAAGGTTGTGTTGGATGGAGGAGAAGGAAAAAAATACTGAAAAGTAATGCATAAAATGATGCTTTTGTTGGGGATAAGGATCAAATGAAAAGAAATTATAATGAAAATATGTTTTAGGGATTGGGATAATGTAGAGTAAAAATAAAAAGAAAAATAAGATGTGTTAAAAGAATTAAATTAATTAAAAGATATCAAAAAGGAAATTATAGGTATAAAATTAGGAAAATAACGTAAAATACTGCTCAAGTGGAAAGGAATACAAGGAAATAACTCTGTCACAAAAATGGTGTGAAATTCTTATTTTAAATGCTAAAATTAAGTATATTGAATTTGGATCTATTTATGAAATTTTTGCCAATTTATATAGTTCTATATATTGACAAGTAAATTGTAGTTTGTTAACATTTTGTAAAATTAATATTTATCTAGTTTACTGGAAATATTGCTTTTAGAAATTCTAATTTCTAAGATTAAGTAAAATGTAAAGTTAATGAATGGTTTAGTAATACTATTTCTAGAGTTTCAATAGTATGCAATTTTCTCTATTGGTAACCAGTAAGACTTAAGAATTATATATGTTTAATTTTTAAAGCTAGTGCTTAGAGAGCTAGGGGTGAATCCTCCCTTCCTAGGTCAAAATAAAAGAAAAAAACTTTAAACTAACTAAAAAAAATGTCTTGATAAAAATTGCTACTATCAGTATGTGCCTTGTACATACTACCATGATTGGTAGTCTATGTTAGTTTCCAAGTTAGTACAACAACAAATAGAGAGCTTTATTCTATATTTTTCCAACATTGCATATATAGAAATGTTATTTTTTTTGTACACTTGCAAAAAGGCTTTTGAATTTTGAATTTTGCAATTTGATATTGGTTGTCATGGTAACAGTTGCAATCATAAAATGGAACAACCCCATTGAAGTTTTAGTTGGCTGGAAAGTTAAAGATGAACATGCCATACATCTTATGCAAAATATCTTGACTGGCATATATCTCTAAATTGCATTACATAGTTATGTACCTATGACATGAAACTATTAATGTGTTGCAGGCAATTAACAGCTTAAAGAATGTTGATTCCACTGCTTTGCTTCAGTTTCTTCACCCGATTCTAAATATGCTTCTACATCTTATAGGGAATGGTGGAGAAACCCTTCAGGTTTCAACTCCCATCTTTTATCTGTCCTGACCTAGACATCTGTGCCCCATCTCCCTCTAAGCCTTTTCTCTAGCCTATGATTATTTAGCTTCATCTTGTTATATTGGTTTGCTTACTGTATGTGCTGCAATTTCTTCTTAATTTGTTGTTCAGGTTGCTGCATTCAGAGCCATGGTTAATATCCTGACCAGGTATGGTCTTTTATCTGATTTTTTAATTGGTTAGGTAATATATTTATTAAACATAACAATTTTTAAAAACCAAGATTACGATTGTCTTACTGTTTAAGTGCCAAGTCTCTGATATATTCTTGAAGGTTTATTTTCACTAAATGAACTTTAATCATTGTCATGCAAAGAAAGATTCTCTGTTCCAGGCTTTTTATTGAAGTTTGGGCATCATTTTTTTCTTTTATTTTATCATGTGTAATCTTTTGTTTATTTATTTGCAGGGTGCAGCAGGAGTCAGTTGATGATTCTGAACGAAATCGCTCTCTAGTTAACTATGTAGATTATGCTTTCGATGACTTTGGTGGTCGTCAACCCCCAGTTTATCCGGGATTGTCTACTGTGTGGGGTAGCTTGGCTCGTAGTAAGGTAATCTGCTAAACTACTAACCTTCTTTTATATCCTTTTGTCTTGGTAAAATTCAATAATGTGTATGCTGTCTATATTTGTTTCAGATTCTTAAGCAGAATGTGTCATTGTGTAATTTCTGAATTCCTATGCCACCAAAGCTATTCACTGTACTTTAATTTACCCAGGAGCTCGTTTCAAATTTCTTATAATTGACTATTGGAGTCTGAAGATATCTACTCAGAAACTTGTTCAAAACTCAGCATTTGCATGTTGAACACCCATTCCCAAGTCCATGTAGCTTGCTTGAACTGAAGAGAAAACTCATGATCTCCTTTTAGAATTATATTGAAACTTAGAATAGTAATAATTGATTTCAAAACACCCCTTCCCACACACACAAGAAAAAAGAAAGAGAACAGTGTAAATAGATGATTGCAAGCCTAGTTATGAAATCTCTGGTGGGAGTTTAATAAATTGAAATTAAAAAGCTCAACCTTTAATATTAAAATTTTAAATGCTGAATAATTATGATATGGACCTTCCCAAAAGCTAGCTGTTGAGGTTGGAGAGTCTAGTTCCATATACCAAGAAATCCCACACTTTCTATGTGGGATCCAAGTCAAGTACCTTGCAAGTAGGCACATGTCAGTCCATCTCACTTAGCACTCCCGGCGCCCACGTGGGTTGGCTTTGCAGTAGCTTATTCTAGCCCCGGGTGAATACTGTAATATGATGACTTGAAAACATTTTGGGTGTGTTTCTCCATAGGTCTATATCAAATCACTAATTCAAATGTTAAAGATAAAGTACCTAACAAGATTTTGTTTGAATACTTCTGTAAAAGAGAGATGATATTATAGGCTTGCGACATCCTGGTAGAGTTTTTTAAAAAAAGTGACACAAAAGACTTAAACTTGCTCTTGTTTGTCCTTGAGAAATTCATTGAAAAATTCTATAAATTCTTGAAACTTAAAATTTTCAATAACTTGAAAACATTTTATAGTAATAGAACTTGAGTTCTTGTTTCTCAAGTTACTTGTAATCCTGAGACATTGCTATTTTTAATTCAGATGGCCTTGACTTGGAAACTGTTTTTTTTTTTAATTTGATGTTGTTCTGCAGGCTAAGGGTTATCGTGTTGGACCAGTGTATGACGATGTGCTGGCAATGGCTTGGTTTTTTCTTGAGCTAATTGTGAAGTCAATGGCATTGGAGCAAACACGTCTGTTCTATCACAGCCTTCCATTAGGTTGGTTTACATTGCATGAAGTATTTAAATGCACACACAGATGTACACGTATATGTAGGTATATGTGTGCTTGTGTATATGAATCTCTCTATATGTTATAGTAATTGTCTACTGCTACATCTTTCTGTCATTTCCAAATTGATGGTTTAACCAGTCAATGTTGGATTTAACATTATATTCATACCTGTCATGCATGTAAAATTTAAATCAATATGATATCTGTATCTTATCTATTGTGTACATGTAGAATTTAGAGTAATTCTCTGTATTTTCTTATTCAAATTCAATAAAACATATTACATCTTTATACAAAACTATGTCTCTAATTTAGTAAACTCTAAGATAGGAAAGAAATTAATAGAGATATGATTCCTTAGAATAAGGGATTGTAAATATTTGCGAATCCCTTAACTAAGGAACGATAATCTATCATGAAATCCCTTTACTAAAGGGATGATAATTCCTACAGAATAAGTTTCTCCCCCATCAAGTGGAGAATATACATTGTATAATCCCTTCAGACTTGATTAGCTTTCCTCTCGCCTTTCAATTTATTGAAAAGCAGAATATTCTTTGGTAAAGCCTTAGTAAGAATGTCTTTTGAACAAAAGCAATCATCAACTCTAAACTAGGAAACAATCGATTCTGTGGATGCTGTCCTTAAAACACACCTTAAAGTTAGGGTATAAAATATCTACGATTATATAAAATATCTACAGTTCTACCAATATTCCTAACTAGGAAACTGAATCCCTTAACCAAGGAACGATAATCCTCTACGAATCCCTTTACTAAAGGGATGATAATTCCTACACTCCCCTCAAGTCGGAGAATATACATTGTATAATCCCGGCTTGATTAGAATTTATTGAAAAGAAGCTTGGTAAAGCCTTAGTAAGAATGTCTCAATCATCTTCGAAGGAATGTATGAAAGAGTGGTTGTCTTTTTGTTGACACGTCAAGAATAAAATGCTTATCAATCTCCACATGCTTTGTTCGGTCATGTTGGATGGGTTCTTGCAATCTGAATAGCGATTAATTATCACACAAGACTTCAAAGTGATGCTCTGATTAGTGCCAAGTTCTTTTAGCAATTTAAGTAGCCAAATTCCTTCGCATATTCCCAAAGCTAGTGCTCTAAATTCACTTCAAAGACTACTTCTTGAAACAACAAATTGTTTTTTACTTCTCCAAGTTGTAAGGTTACCCCAAACAAAAGTGCAAGAGCTACTAGTGGATCTTCTTTCGGTGAGATCTCCGCCCAACTAGAGTCTGTAAAAATCTTATGATTCATCTTGTGTCTTCCTAAACATTAGGCCGTGTCTGGAGTTTTCTTCAAGTACTTGAGAATTCTATTTGTCACGCCATATGCTCTTGGTGGGATTATTCATGTGTTGACTTATCACATTTACAGGAAAGGCTATATCTGGCCTTGTCAAGGATAAGTAAATAAGTTTCCCAACTAATCTTTGAAATTTCTCTCTGTCTACTAAAGACTCATCTTCTTTGTTGAATCTCAAGTTTGCCTCCATTGGTGTATCGGCTGGCTTGCAACCAAGAAAACCAATTTCTTTGAGTAAATCGAGTACATACTTTCTTTGATTTATCACAAGTCCTTTTGATCTTGCCACCTCTGCTCCTAGGAAATATCTTAGCTTTCCCAAGTACTTGTTTTCGACTTCCCTGTTTAACAGCTTCTTCAAATTGCTAATTTCTTCCTCATCATCTCCAGTAAGAATTATGTCATCAACATACACAATTAGGATAGCTTTCTTATTTGTAGAAGTTACCTTGATGAAAAGTGTATGATCGGCAAGGGACTGCTTGTAGCCGTTTTTAAGAATGACTTTAGTGAACCTCTCGAACCAAGCTCTGGGTGATTGTTTTAGCCCGTATGGAGCCCTGTTGAGCTTGCACACCTTGTTGCTACCTTCAACAGACAATCCAGGTGGCAATTTCATGTAAACTTCTTCCTCTAGCATGCCATTAAGAAATGCGTTTTTTACATCAAGTTGGTGTAATTGCCAATCGCAATTTACAGCCAAACTTAGGAGTACTCGAACAGTGTTAAGCTTTGCCACGGGTGCAAACGTTTCTGTGAAATCTATCCCATAAGTTTGCATAAAACCTCTAGCCACCAGTCTAGCTTTGTATCGTTGGATGCTTCCATTGGAGTTGTACTTTACAGCAAAGATCCATTTACGATACCAATACCTTTTCCTTGAGGAAGGTCTCAGAATCGTCCAAGTAGCATTTTCTCTAGTGCACTAATTTCCTCTTCAACACCCTTTTCCATTTAGGATCCTTTAGAGCTTCAGCTATGCTTGTGGGAATCTGTTCTTTATCTAAGGTTGTAAAATGCTTGAAAAGAAGGCATCAAAGAATTATAGCCAGCAAATTTTTCAATAGGATGCTTGGTGCATTGTCTAACCCCTTTTCTAATAGCAATAGGAAAGTCATCTAGAGTAGAGGACTTCTGATTTCTTCTTCCATTCCGGCAATGGACCCAAATCCAATTCTCAAGAAGAATTAGATTGCAAAACAGTCTCGGGGATATTTTCTTTTCCTTGTGTAGACATGAAGCTGTTTGGGTGGTGATGTTTGTTGAAGATTTTCAATAGGAGTAAGTGTATTTTCAGGAGGGGTGTTTAAAGTAGGTGTGGATGAGGTAGTGGTAGGTATAACAGGAGAACTAATCGGAGTAGTCACAGGTGACAAATCTGTAGGTAAAGGTAAAATTGGTGGCAATTTTGAAGGTTGAGAATGGAAATTAGGAGAAGATACTTGATTTGGCTGAAAATCACTCCATGTCTCCCTCTGAATTTCAGCCTGTGTGAAATAGGAATTCTGTTCATAAAAAGTGATATCCATAGTGGTAAAAAATCGTTTTGAAGGAGGATGGAAGCATTTGTATCCCTTCTTAAGTGAAGAATATCCAACCAATACACATTTTAAGGACTTTGGGTCTAACTTGGACTTATGAGGAGCAATATTTTTGATAAAAACAGTGCAGCCAAAGATTTTAAGTGGCAGAATTGAGGAGATAGGCTTAAAATGAGGAAAGTACTGCAAAAATATAGATTGAGGTGTTTGAAATTTTAAAACCTTACTAGGTATTCGGTTGATTAAATAGGTAGCCGTTAATAAGGCTTCCCCCTACAGATATTTAGGAACATTGGTAGTAAATAGAAGGGAACAAGTAACTTCTACGAGATGCCTATTTTTCCTTTCGGCAATGCCGTTCTGTTGTGGGGTTCCAACACAAGAACTAAGCTGAACTATGCCCTTGTCCCTGAAAAAATTACCCAAAGACCTAGCAAAAAATTCACTGCCATTATCAGATTTAAAGAGCTGGATTTTAGCCCCAAATTGAGTGAGAACCATGTTATAAAATTGTGCAAAAATATCAGCCGTTTCAGATTTGTCTTTTAGCAAATAAGTCCAAGTTACCCTACTGTGATCATCAATGAAAGTGATAAACCACTTACTATGATTAGCATTCTTCACCCGAGAAGGGCCCCAAATAACACTATGGATCAAAGCAAAAGGGTGAGAAGGCTTGTACGGAGAAGGAAAATAAGAAGATTTAGTATGTTTAGCAAGAGAGCAAACTTTGCAAGAAAAAGAGTTTGGCCTTTTATTAATAAATAGATCATGAAACAATTTAGCAAGGTATTGGAAACTAGGATGGCCTAAACGACAATGCCATAACATAACAGTATCAACTGTATTTAAAGCTGTAAAAGATTTGGAGATCTCGGGTTTAGGAGAGGAAGGGAGGATGTAGAGACCATTCTGCAAGCTGGCCTTACCAATCATCTTTTTCGAGTTCAGTGTCTGCAAAGTACAATCAAGATCGTTAAAGGTTGCGAAGCAGTTCAAGTCCGAGGAAATTTTACTTACGAAATGAGATTGCAAGCCTGATTTGGTACAAAGAGAACATTATGAAGGGCAATCTGATCATTGAGAATAACAGTTCCATGGCCTTCTATTTTGCATAAGGAACCCTCAGCTGTTTTGACAGCTTTACCAAAGGTTTGGAAAAATTTGTGAAATAAGGCCTTATTACCAGTCATATGATCTGTAGCGCCAGAATCGAGGATCCAATTAGGAGTGAACTGAGAGGAAAACAATGCTATGGAAGAAGGGTTACCTTCTGGTTCTTTCATGACCAGATTACCCGCACTAGACCCCTGAAACTTTCCAAACAGTTTTTGAAGTTCAGCAGTCTGCTCTTTGGAGAAGCTTGTGACAGATGTGGCAGCGGCAAGATTGGATTTATTATCTCTGGATTGAGCATCAGAACCAGAAAAATTTTCTGGATTTGAGGTGATCTCCGGAGTAGGAGAAGGATATGTAGAAGAAGAAGTTTCTGACATGGTCTAGGGTGGAAAAGAACCGGAACCTAAACTGATACCATGTAGAATTTAGAGTAATTCTCTGTATTTTCTTATTCAAATACAATAAAACATATTACATCTTTATACAAAACTATGTCTCTAATTTAGGAAACTCTAAGATAGGAAAGAAATTAATAGAGATATGATTCCTTAGAATAAGGGATTGTAAATATTTGCAGAATCCCTTAACTAAGGAAAGATAATCCTACAAAATCCCTTTACTAAAGGGATGATAATTCCTACAGTACACTTATGGTTTAGCATAATATTCATACTATTACTTTACATTCTATCAACTTGTCATGCGTGTAAATTGTAAGTCAATGTTGGATTTAACATTACATTCATGCTGTCACATCTTTAGAGCATATGAAATGCTTGAAACCCTTATGTCGAAAGCAACTGTGTATTTTTAATTTACTCAATTTTGGTCAGCATGATTACATGAATACAGCATGAAATTTAATGGATTAAAGTATATGTAATATTACATTGACATAACTTAATCCCTCCTTATATTCAAGACTTCACACATACATGCATACTCTCAGATGCTGAGAAAGTATTCTGTTAATTCTTCAATGAGTACGGTTGGAGGAAATTGAAAATAGCTTTTATGCTATTATCAGTTTGTTAAATCAGCTTTTGCTTTCTTTTAATGTAGATGAAGATGTTCCCCCGATGCAGTTGAAAGAGGGTGTGTTCAGATGTATAATCCAACTATATGATTGCCTTCTAACTGAAGTTCATGAGCGTTGTAAGAAAGGGCTAAGCTTGGCGAAACGATTGAACAGCAGTCTGGCATTCTTTTGTTATGATCTTTTATCCATTATTGAGCCTCGCCAAGTTTTTGAATTGGTATGCTTTTATTTGATTCAATAGTCTATTTTTGTGATCAGGTTCAGATGGTACTAACTTGGACATGATGCTTTCCATACTTATTAGTTTCAGAGACTAGCATGTCCTTAAACCATTGCATGTTAGGAGACCTCTTTGATTTGAAATTTAACTGTTTCATTTCCCTTTTTCCTGTCATTTCATTCAGAAACAACCCAAGTATTCTCATGACTTAAAATTTTATTTAAAAAAAAAAACTTAAGTAGCATACACTTGTAGGAATCTTTGACTACTGTTATGTCTTTTTTATAGTTAGAGGTCTGTAAGAGTGTGTTTGGATGGGTAATTTGAAGGAGAAATATAATTTCTATCAGGGTATTCAAAATTCAAAAGATGAGTTTACTTGTGGGTAAAACCAATGGTGAAATTCAAAATTTGGAAGGAATTTCAAAAGGGGATTTGAGCTCAAATCCGCTATTCAAATTCCACCTAAATAGGTGGTTTTTTAAAATATCTCATAATCTTATTTCATTTATTAGATGTGGTCTCACTATAAAATAAAAATCTTTAACTTCAAAATATCTTTTTATTTAATTCTAACATATACTTTAAAATTTTATATATTAAAATATTTATATATTTTACAAATCTAATGATATCCATATTTCATTTTTTATATTTAATATAGTTTTCTAACTCATGAAATTCCAATAGCCTAAATTTTTCTAAAAGCTTCTTTACCTAAACAAAATAATTACGAACACTAGCAATTTGGAAAGATGCATTTTAAAATGTTAGCATCTTAAAAGATCTCCAAAATTTTAAAATTCTGTCCAAGCACACCCTAAGGTTTTATCCTTGATTATTGGAACTAAGAGTCCAACTCTCTACCAACAGATCCAATGCCTATTGGTGACTACTGTTATTATTTTTTGAATAAAGCCTGTCCTTACTTTGATGAACAATAAAAAAAAGCACAGTTAACTAAAATTTAATCTATCTGCAAGATCAAAAGGAGTCAAACATAGGAATAGGAAAGTATGTTTTCCTAGTTCACATAAATCATTTATATATTCGTGATGAAAGGTTGACAGAAGATGTTCCTAAGGTCTTTACCTCTTTAAGAAAAAGGTGAATTATCTATTTATCAGACAATCTACAAACAAATTGGAAAAGCAACAACAAAGTTGATTACTATCAACACTGATAGTCATTAACCTCTCCTCTCTAGTATCGGAACTTTTAGTCTTGGATTATCTGTTCCAGAAAATTATTGATCTAGAAAAATGTCTATATAAAAATTAAAAAATGTAAAATATACAAAGAATAAGACATTCCAAATTAAAAAAACCAATACCTTCTAATTGACAATCACAATTTTGTTATCAACAGATTCCTGTCTTTCTTAATGATAAAAAACATGTCAAAGCCCACAAACTCTTGTTATCGATTTGCCACTCATCAATGAAATTAAGTAATCTAAACCTCTATCTGCACCCCACTCAACATCACTGAGTGACACTATTAATGCTGCAGGGAGCTGAAAGTAGATGTGTTACATAATTTAGGAGTCTCAAGTGTCAGCAAGCTATATGACATGTATCACTAGTGTGAAAAACATTCTTTTGCTGACTTAAATCCCACTGCTCTGTTTTAGAATTGACAAAAGTAATTTAGGTTGGTGAACTTGGATTTGGTAATGAGTCAGCATCTCAAAAAGTCCATTAGTCAGTGATATTTGTTGCCATGATGATTGTACTCTCCAATTGTGGAATAAAAATAGAAACCTTGCAGTTTGTTTCTATGCTCAGTTGAGTATCCCTTGTTTTCATTAACTTTTACAATTTAATAAGGTGATGCTCAAGCAGTCATTCAATTTCGTCTACAGCTGTAAACTGTCTTTTAAATAGTTATGCCACTGGTTGGAAGCATGTCTTATGCTTTGTTTACTCTTGACTGATATTTACTCCATCTGTTATTTGCGTTTTGGTTATGAGGAGTTGTTTTGTTTTATGTATGAGGAAAGACGAAAGATAAGATAATCATATGACACTCATGTCATTGCTATTGCTTTGATAATCACCTTCTAAATGTGTTTTATTTGTTTCAGGTGTCCTTGTATCTGGACAAGTTTTCTGGGGTATGTCAATCAGTTCTGCATGATTGCAAGCTAATTTTTCTGCAGATAATATGTGATCATGATCTTTTTGTGGAAATGCCTGGGAGAGACCCCTCAGACAGGTACTTTCTTCTGTTTTTATGTTTCACTACTTTCATGATGTAAATAGATAGTTTTTGCTTTATGTCATGTCTTAATGGAGAGGAGAGCATCCCTCTTTAGAGGTGTAGAACTTATATAACAGGGATGTATTTTATGGTAACAATGTTTTCTTGTTGTTCTGGCACTATCATCAATTGTAACAAAATTTCCTTCCTGTTGTAAAAACTGGCATAAAGGCTTCAAGTTCTTAGTGGATGATACATATGTGCATGAAGGAATTTCATGGTGTGTTCCAAGTAACTAGAGTTCAGTGTAATGATATTCTGTAAACCACCCAAACCTCTGGCATAGGAGAGCCTTGATGTAGGGGGTAGGGCGTGGATCGTGGGATAGAAATGTATTAGATCGTAAAAATACACATGGTGTAAAATGAAATTGTACGATCATGTTGCCTTTGGATTATGTGCAATATTGATAGAACTTATTATCACAATACTTTCATTGGACCTTCCCACTTGATCTTCAAATCCTCCAAAATAATTTTCAGCCATAGTAATTCACAAATTCCAAGAGCCATCGCTCTAAATTCTTCACACTAGATCTAGCCACAACATTCATTTTTTACTTCTCAAGTTACAAGGTTGCCTCCCGAAATGTGCAATAGCCCGAGGTTGATCTTCTATCAACCATAGATCCCGCATAATCTGCATCAAGATAGGCTTCAAGGGTTAAATTCTCCCTTTCTTAAATAGGATTCCTTTGCACGAGTGCCTTTTAAATCTTGTAGAATCTGGTAGACAGCTTCTAAGATGTGATTCTTTAGGATTGTGCATGAACCGACTTACAACACCAACTGCATATGCAATATCCGGTCTAGTATGTGACAAGTAAATGAGCTTTCCTCTGAGTCTTTGATATGAACCTTTATCAACTCTGCATCTTCTAGTGCATCTCCAAGTTTGTGGTTCACTTCATAGGTGTCTCTGCTGTTTGCATCCCAACTTGCCCGTCTCTCATCAACAAATCAATTATGTATTTTCTTTGAGATATAAAGATTCCTTCCAGAGTGTGCCACTTCAATACCAAGGAAATATTTTAGTTTACCAAGCTCTTTGACCTCAAATTCTTTTACTAGGCATTTCTTCAAGTTTTCCATTTCTTCCAAATCATCACCGTCACTATAATGTCATCTACATAGACTAACAAAGCAGTCATTCCCCACGAAGATAAGTGCCTTACAAGCAGTGTGATCTCCTTGACTCTGTTTATACCCCGACTTGAGCATCACTTTGGTAAACCTTCCAAACCAGGGCTCTCGGGAATTTGTTTTTAGTCCGTCTGAGCCTTTTTAGTTTGCAAACCGCTTTGTCTCTGTGATCCGAACCAAAACACGGTGGAACATCCATATAGACTTCCTCCTCAAGATCACCATGTAAGAAAGCATTCTTGATGTCAAATGTTGTAGTTTCCACCTCATTACAAGAAGTGACAACAACACTCTCACGGTGTTCATCTTTGCAACCGGGCAAATGTCTCAAGGTAATCTATTCCATACTTTTGAGTGTACCCTTTAGCAACTAATCTTGCTTTGTACCTCTCCAAAGAGCCATCTGAATTGTATTTTCTTGATACACCAATGACAACCAACTGTTTTCTTTCCTTTCGGTAATTCTACCAAATCCCATGTCTTATTTTTTCAAGTGCTTCCATTTCGACATTCATGGCATTTTCCAATTCTCATTATTTAATGCCTCGAATCTGCTTTTGGGAATGGAGATTGAATTTAGGCTAGTAAGGAAGGTTTTGTGGTTATGGGACAAATTTTTGTAGGACATGAATGAGTATAAGGGATGTTTTGTACAGGCCCTAGTTCCTTTTCTAATAGCAATAGGAAACTCATAGTCTCTCTTATCTGAATTTTCAGTAGTATTCAAAGTAGGTTCAGTAGTTACCTCGGGTTGTAGAGCAGTAGGTTGTTTATCTGAAGAAGATGATTGAACTTGCACCGGTGCCTTCTTCCTTGAGTAAACTAGTAAGGGCGAGTAGTGTCCGAATTCCTTTTGGTGACTTAGGTGTAGTAAGCTCAATTTCAGTTGCATAGGGTCAAGGTGAGCAGTGGTTGGTAGGTAAGTAATTTGAGTGTTTGGCTGTTTGAATAGGAGTTGGAAAATGAAGTTAGGCGGTGAATGAAGTGGAAAATCAAGAAGAAAAAACTCTACCCTTATCTTCGTGAATAAGTTCTCCCCAAGATAAGGACGAGTAAAAAGTGTTCTTCTTCTCGCAAAAGTGACATCAATTGAAACAAAATATTTTTGGTGGTGGATTGTAGCATTTGTACCCTTTTGTGTAGAGGAATAACCAAGAAAGACACATTTGACATTTCGTGGATCGAGTTTTCCCTATTTTGAGAATGGACATGGACAAAGGCAACACACCCAAATATTTTAGGAGGAAGATTTGAGGTATGGAAATCGGAAAAATTTCGATAGAGCTTGTATAGGACTTTGCGAGTCAAGGACCTTTGTAGGCAACCTATTTATCAAATAAGTAGCGATTAAAAGCAGCCTCCCCCAAAGTATTGTTTAGGAACATTGCTTTGAAACAATAGAGCTCTAGTAATAGCTAAAAGATGACCATTCTTTCTCTCGGCAACACCATTTTGTTGGGGTGTGTGAACACAAGAGGACTCATGGAGAATGCCTTTTCTTGAAAATATGAGGAGAGAAAGTGATTGAAATAGTCTTTAGCATTGTCCATCCTAAACCGTTTATTGCATTTCCAAATTGTGTTTTGATCGAGTTGTAAAGGTTTGAAAAGCAGACTTGACATCAGATTTTTGTTTTAATAGAAATATCCAAGACACACGGTACAATCATCAATAAAGGAAACGAACCACCGAGCCCCGAGATGTTTGAAATGTTTGATGGACCCCAAATATCACTATGAATAAGAGTAAAAGGAGCGGATGTTCTTTTATTGCTTCTTTGGAAAGGAGAATACGTTTATGTTTGGCAAGTTCACAAACATCACAATGGAAATTATCAACATTTATTCCTAGAAACAAGGAGGAAACATAAATTTAAGGGCTGGAAATGAAGGATGACCAAAGCGGAGGTGATGGAGCCAAATTAGGTCTTTATTAGCTTGAGCAGACTTGGATAGGAAAGATAATGTTGAGGAATTGAGCACTAACTTCTCCACTAGATTCTTCAAGATAGTATAGACCATTTGCTTCCTTAGCATGTCCAATCATCCTCTTCGTATTCTGTTCCTGGAAAAAACATTGTTTGGGATAAAAAACCACACTACAATTAGAATCCCTGGTAAGTTTTTGGATGGAGAGAAGATTGGGAAATAATTTAGGAACATGAAGGACATTTTTAAGGGTAAGGGTCTTATTTATAACAATATCACCCTGACCAGCCACTGTTAGCATAGAACCATCAGCTCATCGTAATCTTTCTATTACTAGGACAAGGGTATATGAAACAAATTTGTGGGAGGAATGGGTCATATGGTCGTAGCTCTGAGTCAATGACCCAAGACACATTGGTGACTATGTCCGAGACATTAGAATTTTGAGAAGAGGAAATACCTGAAAGTGCCAAACTGCAAATACCTGTGGAAGAAGATTTTTCCAATGTTCCCAGCAACGTCTTTAACTTCTCAATTTCGTCTTTATTAAAAACACCAGAATTCTGTTCTTCATCCATCTGTCGTGCTATATTTGCTCGCCCTTGTTCCTTTGGGTGTCCGCTGTTGTCAGAAAAATTCCTTTTTATTGTCTGTGGCTTCCCATGAAGCTTCCAGCACTGTTCTTTTGTGTGACGAGATTTTTTACAGTAGGTGCACCATACAGACTCCCTTTTAATAGACCTTGTAGAATCTTTCTGCTTCAGATCATTGCCAGTTGGCTGTTCCATGGCAATTTTCCTCTCACTGACAGCCTTTACTTGACTTCTCATTATTTAATGCAAGAAATTACATGAATGCTTCTAGAGTTCTAGCATTCCTATCTTTCATGTGCTTGAGATCCAAAATAATGAAGTTCCAAGCTTGACTTAAAACAACATTTACATTATAAAAAATAGATGAAAGTAAAATAACTCAAGACTTAAATCTGCTGGAAACCTGGAAACTATCGTTAGATTGAGCAAACTGATGAAAAGAAAGTAAAGGCAACAATCTTTTATACTTTAGAAACATAAACATGACTTAATGGAATCATTTCAGCTTAAATTGGTCCTAAAATTACCAAAAGTTAGACCGTGATCTTAAATTATCTTGGCAGTCAACCTGGCCTGCTTTCATGTGATTGTCATCCATGTCACCTGTGCTTAAAAGGTCAAAATCACGATGCTTAACAGACATTTTATAGAGGTCAAATAGTTATTTTTCTTTATTTCTAGTAATTTGATTAGTTTGATGTCAATTAGTTATTTTTCTTTATTTCTAGTAATTTGATTAGTTTATCTTAATATAAAAAAGGGATTTGCTGGCAGTAGTTTTTCCTCTTTCTCTTTCTCTCTCTCTGATTTCTTGAAAATTGAGTTTTATTTTTTTGCATGGACTTAGTCCGACAAAATCTCTATTAATTAGTAGCTGAAATGCTAGTATCACTCAATTGACTTGGTGTATATTGTGATTTAGGAACTATCTTTCATCTGTCTTGATTCAAGAGCTTTTCCTTACTTGGGATCACGATGATTTATCTCAGCGTGCTAAGGTGAGTTTGGATAAAATAGGTTAATTGTTTCAAAACATCATGGTCATATATATAGTGCTTAAGATATATAGCATAATTTGTCACTTTGAAAATAACATTTGCTTTTTGTGTGATTAGGCAGCTAGAATTTTGGTGGTTGTTTTATGTAAGCATGAGTTTGATGCTCGGTACCAAAAACCTGAAGACAAGCTGTATATTGCTCAACTATATTTTCCCCTCATTGGCCAGGTAAATTGTACTTAAATTATTTTATGGCTTGATGATGATGATGATTATGCTGGTTAAGCATTAGGCAGTGGTATGACATTGTTGATGTTGCATCTTTATGATATTGTGTAAATGGTATTACTATTGTCTACACCCAAATGAGCTTGAAGTTGAGACAGATTAGTGTAAGTGTCAAAATTACATGGCCGTTTGGTGTCATATTTGTATCATCCAAGAAAAACCCACATGGTACTATTTATTTATTGCTTCTTGAATTTGTAGCATCTTTCCTAAAATGTAATTTAGTATGAATGGGGTACTATATTATTCTATGAAATTTCAAATCTGGCCAAAAATAAGTTGCTGGGGAAAAACTGGGTGCATTAATGTTGTTAGAATTTTAGTCTAAGCACAAAACAGGATAGGACTGGCATAAATCTATGCTCTGACATTCTTTATTAGAAATAAGACAATATGATTTTGGAGTCTAAAATTTTGGATGGCATTTTGTTAAAGATGACTTGCGTTATAAGACTGCATTTGTTCCCTGTTGGCTTATAATTTACCGATGCATAAATTTCTTGCAAGTGAATTTATCCTCTCTGCAGATTCTAGATGAAATGCCCGTATTTTACAACTTAAATGCTGCCGAAAAGCGTGAAGTTTTGATTGTTATCTTGCAAATCGTGCGGAATCTGGATGATGCATCAGTTGTTAAGGCTTGGCAGCAAAGCATTGCTCGAACTAGATTATTTTTCAAACTCATGGAGGAATGCCTGGTTCATTTTGAGGTTGCTATTACAGCTAAACATTCAATTTCCTCTTTTTCATTGTGCAAAATTGTATGTTGGTTCAGTTATTTTAATAGTTTAGGTAGCTTCTTGTTGGTATTAAGGTTTTATTTGTTTGTGTTTAGTTTGTCACTATGCTCCTTACCACCATCAAGGATTACCCAGTTCCTTTAAATCTTAGCCTTCATTGGTGTCATTAGACGTTGAACTCTGGTATTATTGGGCTTAAATATGTAGGGAATTTTTGCCACCAACTATCCTCTATTGCATGTGTGTGTAATGGATAAATAAATATTTGTATGCTTATGTTCCTATGCATAATATATATTATATATATGACACTACTTAACTCTACACAAATTATTGGCAATTTTTCCTGAACAAAAAGAATAAATAAATTTTTTAAGAATAATTGGATATTTCAATTGTGTGTATGTCTGTATGTGTAACAAAAACTAAAATGAGTAAGAAAGTACATAAAAAATTTCTACAAAACAATTTTTTTATTCCTCAAATATGAAAAGCTTATAAGACATATGTAATGTTCAAGTGTTGAAAAAATATGCAATAGAGAAGGGAAGTTTTGCTTCCCTAGCTTTTCTCTTCAATTCTGGTCAATTCTTTTGATAGTATGAACTTGTTTCACATGTCATATGGAATTTGGTTTGTAGCTGAGGCTCTTTTACTTCTTACTCTTCCAGTTATACTAACTTTGCATGTATTTACAGCACCGAAAGCCTGCTGATGGAATGCTTATAGGAAGCAGTTCTCGCAATCCTGTGGGTGATGCACCTACATCACCAAAGTATTCTGATAAGCTTTCTCCTGCAATCAACAATTATTTATCTGAAGCATCAAGACAAGAAGTTAGAGTGAGCAATATTATTGTCATTTCATCTGTTGCTCATAAATCTGAGAAGTTTGTATGTTTGCTTGTGGAGGTTCTTGATTTTGTTGATACGGAGAACCGCATGTACTAATTATTTTATTCATTGTTTGATTGCCCTATTGCAGCCTCAGGGAACTCCTGAAAATGGTTACTTGTGGCAGAGGGTGAATTCTCAGCTGAGCTCCCCTAGCCAGCCATATTCCTTGAGAGAAGCTCTGGCTCAGGCCCAATCTTCTAGGATTGGAGCTTCAGCCCAAGCACTTAGAGAATCTTTGCATCCAATTTTGCGACAAAAACTGGTAAAGTTGTGTCAGAATGTCATGTTTTTCTCCACACACACAAAAAAGAAATAAAAGAAAGAAGATGTTCTCATTACCTATTTGATCTTGTTCTGAATTTGGCCTAGGTAGTCATGGTTTTCTTGCTTGTTTCAGGAGCTTTGGGAAGAAAACTTGAGTGCTGCTGTTAGTCTTCAGGTTTTAGAAATATCTGAGAAATTTTCTGCAATGGCAGCATCCCATAGCATTACTACTGATTATGGAAAACTTGATTGTTTATCATCTATAATTATGAGCTTCTTTTCCCGAAATCAGCCACTGGTTTTCTGGAAAGCTTTTCTGCCTGTCTTCAACAATGTATTTGATCTTCATGGGGCAACACTAATGGCTAGGGAGAATGATCGTTTCTTAAAACAAGTTGCCTTTCATCTACTTAGACTTGCAGTCTTTCGAAATGATAATATTAGGAAAAGAGCTGTTATTGGGCTTCAGATACTCGTGAGGGTAGGCCCTTTGGCATTCCTAAGACTGATGTCTGTTGGCATGCTTCTGTTGTTCAATCTGACATCAATTATTTCTTCATTCTTGCAGAGTTCATTCTACTTCATGCAGACTGCAAGGTTGAGGGTAATGCTGACTATCACCTTGTCCGAGCTAATGTCTGACATGCAGGTGACTCAGATGAAGTCTGATGGGACACTTGAGGAAAGTGGTGAAGCACGAAGGCTTCGAAAATCTTTAGAGGAAATGGCAGATGAAGTCAAGAGCTCTGGCCTTTTGAAGGAATGTGGGCTTCCTGAGGATGCTGTATTGGTAACTCCAGAAAATTTTAAAGAGAACAGATGGTCCTGGTCAGAAGTAAAATCTCTCTCTGGCAGCCTTCTTCTGGCCCTTGATGCTAGTCTGGAGCATGCACTGTTGGTAAGTCTAAAATATATGTCAGTTTCTTCTGGGGATTTTGCTGAGAATAATTTTTGAAGAAAAACTTTTGTTGTTATTGTTATTATTACCATTATGTGAGGTAAAGGAGAGTTATTGTGGTTCACATGTTATATTTGCATTCAGTTTCCTGTATGATCTTCATGCAACCTTTGTTTTAGATTCAAAATTGTCACTAAATGTACAGTTTAACCGTCTAAGACCTGCTGCATCTTAACACAAAAAAAGGTAGAATTCTTAAATTATCATGACAGGACCACTCCCCATCTGAATCGAATAGATACCTACCTTCATCTTTTGGTTAAAAGGGCTTGGATTCTTTCTGCTGCTTTTGGAGGGATGGGAACGGTAGCAGTTGAGGATGGTGCTGTTTTAGTGTGAAGTCATGCATAGATTGGCTTTGTCTGACCTAAAGCAAACAGCCCCTTAAAATGATTAAGCTAATTTAATTTTATATTAATGAAGACTGTTTTTTCATGGCTTTAGTTAATTAGTTTGATAGTAGGAACCCTTTAATGTTTTTGCTTTTGTTTCTGCTTGTGATCTGGATGAAGATAATCTTGTTGCATAACACTATCCTTTTCGCAGGGCTCTGTAATGTCCATGGATAGATATGCAGCAGCAGAAAGCTTTTACAAGCTTGCAATGGCATTTGCCCCTGTCCCAGATCTTCACATAATGTGGTTGCTGCATTTGTGTGATGCACATCAAGAAATGCAGTCTTGGGCTGAAGCTGCACAGTGTGCTGTGGCTGTTGCCGGTGTTGTAATGCAGGTGAGAAAGTCCTATTAACTTGTTTGTGTGCAGCCGTTATAAGATTCCTGTGAGACATGGCCATCTAATATAGTAACTTTGGCCATTTGCTCACTTAGGATCATTAAATGTTGGGAAATCATGAATTTACATGTCATAGAAGTGAAATTACATGAGACAAAAGCAGGAACAGATTGTAATTTTCAATTAATTTTAAAAAATGGCAGGATTACCTTCTAAAGTACATGAAGCCCTTGCTCCAAAATTTAAACAGATAAAAAGGGAAATGCTGCCAAGAAACACTAACTTAAGAAATAGGATTTCTACTTTTTGCAAATTTGTTCATATTTTACCATTATCTATGAATCTCTATGTTGTAGGCTCTTGTTGCTAGAAACGATGGTGTTTGGAGCAAGGATCATGTCACAGCCTTACGTAAAATTTGTCCTATGGTCAGCAGTGAAATCACATCCGAGGCATCAGCAGCTGAGGTTGAGGGATACGGTGCTTCGAAGCTCACTGTTGACTCTGCTGTTAAGTACCTACAACTTGCAAATAAACTTTTCTCTCAAGCTGAACTCTATCATTTCTGTGCAAGCATTTTGGAACTCGTTATTCCAGTTTATAAGAGCAGAAGAGCATATGGACAACTGGCTAAATGTCATACATTGCTCACAAACATCTATGAATCAATCCTTGAGCAGGAGTCAAGCCCTATCCCTTTCACTGATGCTACTTACTATAGGGTTGGATTTTATGGTGAGAGATTTGGTAAGCTGGACCGGAAAGAATATGTTTACCGAGAACCTCGTGATGTGCGCTTGGGTGATATAATGGAAAAACTTAGTCATATATATGAATCTAGGATGGATGGTAATCATACATTGCACATTATTCCTGATTCCAGACAGGTGAAGGCAGAGGAGTTGCAGCCTGGAGTCTGTTACCTGCAGATAACAGCTGTTGATCCAGTCATGGAAGATGAAGATTTGGGAAGCAGAAGGGAGAGAATCTTTTCTCTTTCTACTGGAACTGTCCGTGCACGTGTTTTTGACCGCTTCTTATTTGACACTCCATTCACGAAAAATGGCAAGACCCAAGGTGGATTGGAAGACCAATGGAAAAGGAGGACTGTTCTTCAGACTGAGGGCTCATTCCCTGCACTTGTCAATAGGCTCTTGGTGATAAAATCTGAATCACTTGAATTTTCTCCGGTTGAGAATGCGATTGGAATGATTGAAACTCGAACAGCAGCCCTACGAAATGAGTTGGAAGAGCCTCGTAGTTCCGAAGGAGACCAACTGCCACGTCTTCAGAGCCTGCAAAGAATTCTTCAAGGCAGTGTTGCAGTTCAAGTGAGCTAAACATCTTTCTATATTTTTCAGTTTCCTGTTCATTTTTTTCCCTTTGAAGTAATTATATGGGTGGGAGTGATTTCCATACTGAAAAAGACACTGCACGCATGCAGGTGAATAGTGGCGTTCTGAGTGTCTGCACAGCCTTCTTGTCTGGTGAACCTGCCACAAGGTTGCGTTCCCAGGAGCTACAGCAACTTATTGCTGCACTCCTTGAATTTATGGCTGTTTGCAAGCGGGCAATTCGTGTACACTTCAGACTAATAGGAGAAGAAGACCAAGATTTCCACACACAACTAGTGAATGGATTTCAATCTCTCACAGCAGAGCTATCTCATTACATCCCTGCAATTCTATCAGAGCTCTGATAATGTTGTAAGCATTACTTGCTCCGATATATCTTTCTGGTGCAAGCTGTTCATAATGATCGTGACACATTCTTTTTGTAGATCTGTGCTCAAATGATGATTGTTGATGTATGTAATAACCAATTTGTTTGTGTGCAATGGTGGATTACTTATTGAAGCTATATCCCTCCTGCCTAAGCAAATTTGGGCAAGGCATTTTTGGTCAGTGACATGTTACTTCTAGCTTTTGATGGTCAGATGAGAATCAGGTAAAGCTCATTTGCCAAAACGCTATGTAGAGTAGTATTATTCAACAGGTTTTACAAAGGACCTCTAGAAATGGGAATCTGTATTTTCTGATTATCGTTTAATTAATCAATCACAAGAAAGAATCATGCAGGGTTAGGGTATCTATATTAGATGGAACTTCCTACATAATTCTGGAAAGTGATTGGTTAATTGTAGTGCAGTGAATGTAAGGGTATGCTTATGCAGGTAATGACAGTGCTACTACTGACTGCACCGCACACCTGACACTGCTAAATGCTGATGCTATAATTTGTGCGGTTGGGAACGTTTTGGCTCTAGAATTGCGGTTTACTAAGAATTTTTTTTTCTTCTTTTGTTATTAAGTGTAAGTATGAACATCATGATATTTTTTTTATTTATATTTTAATTCTATTCACTGGTGAAGAAGCTCTTGTTTTCCATTGCGAGATTGCCGGAAAATTTACGACATATTTATTGAGTTAAAAACTGAGTTGATGGCAGCCACATGGAGTCTCCTAGAATTAATTCCTTTAAAATACAGTGATCTATTTTAGTTTGCATATATAGTGATGGCATCAAAATCAGTAACATTTTTGTCAGATACTAATCGAACAATGCATTGCCCAATTTTTCTTAGGAAGGAGGGATTTAAAAATTTTAGTACTGGATCTTAAATTCGAAAAGGTGTAAATTTTTAAAAATAAAAACAGTGAAACGATTTCATGATTAAAACTAACAGATGAAGAGTTGAAATTTAATTATAAATTATTTGACTTTTAATTATAAATGTTCAGTCGATTTTTCCATTAGTTCGGTGCATTTAGCATTTTTTTTTTTTTGTGTCAAGTTTTACTAATATTGCTGTTTTTACACTAATAACAGTAATGTATCACCCATCTAAAGGGGTTATAAGTAATCAACATTCCCTTCTATTGAGGTAAGCGAGGACAAAAGCATTTAGGCCAAAGTGTTTGATTGAAGTATTGTATGACAAAATTTTGGATAATTCATCATAATTCAAAAATCAAGTTTCAAAGTGTGGATATGTAGATTAATGCATAATTCATTTCCTTTTACAAGTTATGGTCATCTTTACCTCGTTGACAAAAGTCGAAAACCATAATTAATCCAATGGCACGGATTAATAATATACCAGTATTTTAATCTAGTGGCATCCTGAGAAATGATATCTAAATACAAAATAAATGTCGATATGACCAATATCTAAAGCAGGATCAGAACAAAACGTATTAGGAAAAAATTTGGATTACCCATAATATATCTTAAATATATATAAAACATATTCAATATACCAAAAACATAATTCAATAACTTTTTTCTCAAAGCATATCCTATATGCCAAAACCACAATTCAATAGCATCTATATATATATATATATATATATATATATATATAACACAGTTTAAGTGCATCCTTCTAAAAATGATCACGTAAAACACAAGCATAATTGTTGCAATTCAAGAACCATATTTATATGGTTAACCCGATTTTCATAAAATATGAACAAAAGTCATATATCCCATATATAAAAGTAAAAAATTAAGATTTACTTTTTAAGAAATAAAAATCGAAGAAATTATAAACTAAAAAATATAAATTTTATTGATTATCTTATCACATTTTAGTCGTGTGATGGTCACCGTAATAAATTAAATATACGATAATTTTACAATTTAATATATGAGTTTAAATCATGTGACTCCATTCTCATATAAAAATGAAATAAGTTTAAATATGTAAAAATTAAATAAATAAACTTTATAAGCTGAAATTGATTGAATTAAATTATAAATATATTGGTCGAAAATAAACTTAAACAATTAAAATAAAAAGGTTTTGGCATTTGAAATTTTAAAAACTTTCATGATGCATTTAAAAAATATTACTGCTGTCTCATTCATTTTGGCATGGTTTAATTCTGCTCCTGAACCTACTGGTAAGGAGGTGTGGCACTTGACATTTTTGTTACAGAATGGTATATTGTGTTTAGTGGGAAGGAGTGAGATGAGCTAAAAGCTTAATCAAGTTCCGGATTCATTGTTGGGGAAAAGCAAAATGGGCTGTCATTCCCGATGAGTTTGGTGATACTAAAATCTTGTGTAATTCTATTAAAGCTGTACCTTGGTATGTAAACCTGCTAAGCCTCTTGCCTTTTGGTCCTCTCCCCCTTCAAATTGGCTTAAATTTGATATGATATTGATGGTTCTGTTAAGTAACAATCTCAGGCTGCTGGCATCGGGTACATTCTGTGAGATGATGATGTTGGAAAGTGATAGCTCAAAAGCAGCAAGTACAGCTCAGCTCATCCCCAGTAAGTGGCTTCTGCTTCAAGAGAAATTTAAAGAGAAAAAAGTTGTACTATAACAGACTAGACTACTAATAAGAATATCTTTCCTTTTCAACTCTATCCCCATTCCCCACCGACAAAGCTCCAACTCCCCTTTTTCTTTTCTTTTTTGTTCAACGACAAAGCGCCTACTCTAAATCTAAAGCAGCAAAAGAGAACAACTAAAGTAAAAGATTCATTACTTAGCAAATAAATAAATAATTAAATAAGATACACTGATAGATGGATAGATGCTGGTCTTTCCAGGCGCACAGGTTGGGCCAATTTCAATTAATCCCATTGTCTCATATATTCTTCTCAGCTTGGTGTTGTGAAGGAAATTCAAAATGGAAGATTGTAGGGGAGATAGACTAAGAGCATGTTGTTTTATCATTATCTTGGTTATGCTGCTTGTGTGCTGCTGCACCAATGGAGAAGATCCATACAGGTTCTATACTTGGAATGTCACGTATGGTGATATCTACCCTCTTGGAGTGAAACAACAGGTTCCCTTTTCGTATTTGTATTTTTCTTCTTCTTGGTTCCTTTTCATATTTACATCTGATGTGATGGCAGGTGATATTGATAAATGGCCAATTTCCGGGACCACAAATTGAAACCGTGACCAACGAAAACTTGATCATTAATGTCTTCAATAGCTTGGATCAACCCTTTCTCATCTCTTGGTTGGTTTCCCTATCCTATCCTATCCTATGCTAAGACTAGATCTATTTTGTTGTGATTGTAAGTTGTAACACAGGTGATTTGATTGAATATACAGGAATGGCGTGCAGCAAAGAAGAAATTCTTGGCAAGACGGAGTATATGGCACCAACTGCCCCATCCCTCCTGGGGGGAACTTCACCTACACTCTTCAAGTGAAGGATCAGATTGGCAGCTACTTTTACTTCCCATCGCTCGCCTTGCATAAGGCTGCTGGCGGTTATGGTGGTTTCAGGATTCTTAGCCGCTTTGTTGTTCCTGTTCCTTTTCCGCCTCCTGCTGCAGATTACACCATTTTGGCTGGTGACTGGTACAACAAAAACCACAATGTATGTTTTATTATGTTTATATATTCCCTTGCTCTTTCTTCCGTTTCATGATTTTACGCTTGGAGCTCTATACTCTACAGGACTTGAAAGCGATTTTAGATAGCGGTCATGATCTACCCTTCCCTGATGGCCTTATCATTAACGGCCGTGGTGCTAATGGGTATACATTCACCGTTGACCAAGGTAAAAAATCATGGTAGCTTTATTTTGGTTGGGATTTGTGTGCATAGTAATAGTCCTAGAGTTGGCTCATGGAATGAGTCTCTGAGGTTTTGAACAGGCAAGACCTACAGGTTTCGCATATCCAATGTTGGGATTACAACATCCTTCAATTTTAGAATCCAGGGGCACAAGTTGCTGTTAGTAGAGGTAGAAGGAACTCACACACTACAGAACACTTATGATTCCCTTGATATTCACTTGGGGCAGTCCTTGTCTGTGTTGATTACTGCTGATCAACCGGCTCGAGATTACTACATTGTGGCTTCGACCCGTTTCACTTCCCAGGTGCTGGCCACTACTGCAATTCTTCATTATAGTAACTCAGCAGCAGCCGTTTCTGGTCCTCCTCCTGGGGGACCAACTACTCAAATTGATTGGTCCCTTGAACAAGCTCGATCTATCAGGTATTGCTTGCACCGATTCCATTTATTTTCCTTTTTCCTATCAACTGTTACAATCCACTCCATACAATAAAGCAATTCACAGGTGAGATAATATTGACTTCCTTGGCAAAGACTATCCTGTCTTCTGGTATATGATCTCTTCTTCAGTTTTGGTCGGATAATATGTCCTGTTGAATACTTGTTCTCTGGTTAAATTTGTTAACTTATGCCAAATATCAAAACTAGGCTCAATCTCACAGCAAGTGCAGCAAGACCTAATCCCCAAGGCTCATACCACTATGGATTGGTGAAAACCACACGTACAATTAGACTTGCAAGTTCTGCTGCTGTTATCAATGGCAAGCAGAGGTATGCTGTGAATGGTGTTTCCTTCATCCCAGCTGACACCCCGCTTAAGCTAGCGGACTACTTCAAAATCTCTGGAGTATTTTCCCTTGGAAGCATCCCAGATGCTCCCACCGGAGGTGGTGCCTACTTGAAAACTTCTGTCATGGCTGCTGATTATAGAGGTTATGTTGAGATTGTTTTTGAGAATCCAGAAGACACTGTGCAATCATGGCACATTGATGGTTACAGCTTCTTTGTTGTGGGGTATGTACAAGTAAAATACTAGTATTTGAATTTGCTTATCTTACATATGAAGACGGATGTAAAACTTTTTATATTTTGCAGGATGGATAGGGGGCAGTGGACTCCAGCAAGTAGGTTAGGTTACAACATGAGAGATGCGATTGCACGTTGCACAGTACAGGTGTATCCAAAGTCATGGAGCGCAGTATACATAGCTTTGGATAATGTGGGGATGTGGAACGTAAGGTCAGAGAACTGGGTACGGCAGTACCTAGGCCAACAATTCTATCTCCGCATTTTCTCCACTGCAAATTCATGGAGGGATGAATATCCAATCCCGAGGAATGCGCTTGTATGCGGTCAGGCGCTAGGCCGACGCAAACCAAACGAAAATCTTTAACACACTCACTCTACTGCGTCTGTCGTCAAAATTCATACATGTACACTCTATTAACTGTTAGCCGTGCTGCCAAATGTTTAATTCAACTCAAGTCTTGTACCTTTGTTGTTTGCTTTGTTTAACTCAACTACACTGTCAATTTAGTCTTTACATATATCTATTTATAGCTATACATCCTTATATATTTCAAGAAAACAACTCTTATTTCCTACACTGATTTAATACATTGGAGGACTGACACCCAATTTTGGGACAACTAAAAGACTAAATTTATACATATACATATATAATATATGTAATTCAATTAACATTTTTGCTATGTCTCATCAAATGTAAATTATGTAGAATAATTGTGAATTAGTAAAAGTGAAAATATATTATAAAACCAGTTCTTATATAAAATTAATTCTCAATATCAAAAAAAAAAAAAATCTGTAAAAAAGATTGATTACACAAGGTGCAAATGTTGACGGTTCGATTTTTTAGTGTTAAGACTAAATTGACAGAATGTATAAATGTTAAGGTTTAAATTTGTTATTAACCCAATTTTAAAACTTGCCACAATTAGCCATGACCAAAAAAAAAAGGTAATATTGAATAGTTGGGTGACTATTTTGTAACTTTTCATAGTTGAGTGACCAAAAAATAATTTACTAATAGTTGGGTGACTACTAGTGTAGTTTACCTTTATTTTAAACATATTTTATAATATATTTATTTTAAGTATATATTTTAAATAAGTTATTTAATTGATCGAACCAATTGATGTTAAGTCAATTCGGTTAAACCAATTTATGCTATAAAAGTTGATTAATTCAATTATCATGTATGATAGTCAATTAACCATAAAAAGTTGGTGTTAAGGTAGTTCCAGTGTTGATGTTCATGGTATTCATAGCTTTTGATTAAAAAAAAAAAACCATAGACGATGCCAAAATGTTAGTGTCTTCTTCACGCTAGTAAGGATATAGGCCGAGAAAGGGACTTGAAAGATGGTTGAATCTGCTAAATGAAATAAGGTGAGCTTAGAGGGTATCGGAGTTGACACTACGGTCGTTCTCCTATACTTAAAACAATTTAAGGCTCAAGGGATTTTAAGAGAAGATAAAGGGGGATGAAGATGATGGAGTGGACGTACGAAAAAATACCTCCCAAGGTCCTTTTTTTACTTCTTTCTTTTACGTGCTAGTTCTCTCATTTTTTGGGTTCAAGGTGCTTTGCAATATGCTCCTTCTCTTTGTTTCATCTGTTTGTTGTGTGCGCCATTGTCCGACTATATTTAATATTGATCTTTTGCAGTGTAAATATTTTATGAGATAATATTTGATGTATTATCGATGCATAAATCACATACACCATTAATGAATCACATTAAGCAATAATTAAAATGATAAAGTCTTTGAGGACTTATAAATAAATATTGATAACTTTATTTAATCATAATTAAAAGTAATTAAAATTGATTTATAAGTCCTTAAAGATTTTATTAATTGATGAGATGATTTAATATAATTTATTGATAGTGAATCAACTCTTAACATCTCATGTTACCTTTTGGGCTATCATGCATGGTAAAACAAGTTACAAGATAATTGTATAGAGTCTCCTAATCTGAAAAAAATGAAAAGATGAAATTTTAAATATCCAAAAAATATAGGAACTAAAAAGGTAATTAGACGAGAGAGAGATATAGTGACGCACAGCGATGCATGGAGGGGGTGATGTTGGGATTTCGGGTAAATAAATGGGGGCATTTCCCTCCACACAGATGACAGACCCCAACCCAAACCCAACAAATATGAATTATCCTATTACTCTGCTTCTGTTTTTCGCCACACGATTTGCTCTTTTTCATTTTGTGGCCAACTCGATATCATTGTCTTCACTTTTCTCTTTAATTCCCTATCTTGTTTCAGCCCAAGGAACGGAGCCATGCTCCTTCATTTCTCTCCTGCTTCTTCTACTTCTCCACCTTCCCCTTCTTCTTTCACCTCCAATTATTTCCTCCACAGATTATCAATTTCCAGACCACCGTACTTGGAGTTCCCATTAAAACCCAGAACCCATCTCTTTAAATCTACCTCTCCTCCCGTTTCTTACTCGACCAAGACCAAGTTGTTGTATCCTTCTGCCAACAGGGCTGATTTCAGGTCATACGCTCTTCCTGGATTTGATTTCGGGAGCGTTGAATCTGTGTTGGAGGCCGCTGGCGTTTTGACTGCCATCATTGTTGTTCATGAGACGGGTCACTTCCTCGCTGCTTATCTCCAGGGAATCCGTGTAAGTAAATTTGCGGTTGGTTTTGGTCCAATTTTAGCCAGGTTCAATGCCAACGATGTAGAATATTCTATTAGAGCTTTCCCATTGGGTGGATTTGTGGGGTTCCCTGATAATGATCCGGACAGTGATATTCCTGACGACGATGCCAATTTGCTTAAGAACAGACCCATATTAGATAGGGTTATCGTCATCTCTGCTGGTGTTGTCGCCAATATCATTTTTGCCTACGCTATCATATTCACTCAAGTCTTGTCAGTTGGATTGCCAGTGCAAGAGCCATTCTCCGGGGTGCTCGTTCCTGATGTCAGACCCTTTTCAGCTGCTTCCCGGGATGGCCTTCTTCCCGGCGATGTTATCCTTGCTATTAATGGTATTCAATTGCCAGAAACTGGGCCTCGCGTGGTTTCTCAGGTTGTTGAAATTATAAAGAAAAATCCCAAAAGAAATGTGTTTCTAAAGGTTGAGAGGGGAAAGCAGGATTTTGAAATTGGGGTCACCCCTGATGAGAGCGTTGATGGAAGTGGAAAAATTGGAGTCCAGTTATCACCAAACATAAAAATAACCAAATTGAGACCCAATAATATCTTTGAGGCCTTCAATTATGCTGGAAAAGAATTCTGGGGTCTCACATATAATGTTTTGGATAGCTTGAAGCAGACTTTTATGAATTTTTCACAATCAGCAAGCAAAGTGTCAGGTCCTGTAGCCATTATTGCTGTGGGTGCTGAAGTTGCAAGGTCCACTGTGGATGGGCTATATGAGTTCGCTGCTCTACTAAATCTTAATCTTGCAGTGATTAACCTTCTCCCTTTACCTGCACTGGATGGGGGTTCACTGGCCCTGGTACTTTTAGAAGCAGCTAGAGGCGGGAGGAAGCTTCCTCTAGAACTGGAGCAGCGGATTATGTCATCTGGTATCATGTTTGTTTTACTCCTTGGCTTGTTTCTTATTGTGAGAGACACACTAAACCTTGAGTTCATTAAGGACTTGTTATGATTATCAAATACCTTTTTGAAGTTTGGACGGCGCTTGGGTTGAAGATTGAGTGGGATGAATCCCATCCATGCCTATAATGATGTCTTGTAAAGAAGATGAATTTGGTTTATAAGTCGCTTGCATAATTATTCTTGCTTCTGCAAAAGATGCTATTTTTGCAGGTACTTGTAGCTTATTGGCGTTACGTTTGATTTCATGAAGATTTCTATATTCCCCCACACTGTTACGATTTGTCTGAAGATAGACTTCAAGAGCTTGTTTCTATCACATGATAATGTCATTGAGGTTTACATACCAATTAAATATTATTTCATGGTAAGAGTAGGAACCTTGAATTCGATGTCAGCTGATCATTTGAGTTCCAAGAGAAAGATAAGCTCATGTTTTCACCAAACTTACTCTTTTTTTTTTTATGTTTTTCTCGTCTTAAAGGTTGCTTTTAATTTAAATCCATCGAGTACTTTCAGCTGGTATATAAGTATGGTATCAGTTGTCCAATTTGGTGTCTCTTCTGGAGCAAGTTTCGCATAAAAGCTTGATGCTTACCCTCGGGAGGCATGTATGTTGATAGAAGAGAAATGAGAAAACATTAGGCATGTACCGACTGCGAGATTTGATTCATACAGTTGAAAGGGAGGCATTTAAGTAGGCTGGACTTGGAAGAAAATTGAGGGTTAACAATTTAACAATGCATAGTAAAAGAGGTAGGCATCCATCTATCTAATCTAGATATACAAGAAGAATGAGCTTTTTTTGTGGTAATCATGAAATTGATTTCTTATTCCGTTTCACACTTACCATCAACTCAAATAGAGAAGAGATGCATTCAGTTGGTCTTATTTCACGCCTTCTTCACTTGGACTCTTGAGATAGATGGAGGTCTCTCCACTCCATGGAATGCTGCAATCTTGATTGATGAGGCGTGAGAAGAGTTGATGGTTGAGATAGGCTATTCATTTTGAGGCCTAATCGAAACAACGCTTCTGTTCCCTCTCCTCATCCTCCAACTTCATTCACGCTTAACTTGGCAAGAAATGGGCACCCTTGCCTCACCAACCTTTATACTAGAAAGTTGATATATAATTGAGAATATCGATGTTGTACTAGGCTCTTACATTTAAATTTTTAGAGAGATTAGAAAACAAAAGTCAGCAAGTACATGGATGGACACTCACTCAGCCATACCAGTTTTTTACCTTATTATCCTATTCCCCTTCCCCCCAAATTCGTTCCTCGTACTAAACTTCGAATTCTATTGGAGGCAAAATCAACTAGCATAGGATCAGTCCACAGCATATTAAAGAAGAAAATAACAAAATGCATTGGCCTACTATTCCTTCCTGTATCCGATTCATAGCTGGTTGCAACCTCAAAACACTGTAGGACACCCTGATGTACGGTTAAGTTTACAACTTGAAAGTACTCTTTACCTTGAAAACTAAAATGAAATCATCTCTCCAAACTACGAATCCTGCCTGGAATGAAAAAAAAAAAAAGGAGAGAAATGAAAACAAAATCTTATCTTAGGATTGGGCTTGGGCCCCAGGCAACAATTCCTTTCTATCTTCCTCGCGTTAGCATTATCATCTAGAAGCACATGGTCTGCCTGCCATGATCCTAACAAATGCACTGCCATTTTCTCCATCATATAATTTGCAATCTCTCACATTCACATGGCGTTATGTATATAAAGCACCTAATCTTTTAAACCTGCATCAACCAAGACTGCATCAGTACGCGTCACTTCCATCTTCATATATTCACTTACTAACTAGATAGGACATATTCTTCTGATGATGCAGCTTTAGGAATCTTCTTATCAGTTTAATACACTGGTTCTTATAAAACAAAGAAAGAAAGCAAGAAAAGAGCTATCAGCAAGACACCCAAGAAAATAGTTATATTTCCCTCATTAATGGTCTTTTAACAGCTAGATTTCCCAACATTCTAGCCAGAGAGACAATGCACTTTGAAACAACATAAAACATGGAAGAAAATGAGGTATCTCCAAACAAAGACAATGTAAAACATGCTAGTTCTGGAAGAGAGAGAAATAGTAACGTTCCAAACCAAAAGACAGCTTGAAAGAAAACCCCAAGTTCTCATTAAGTCAAGCTTCAGTTTAGTTTCCATGCCAAAAGAGTGAAATTCTCTTGCATGTCTTCCTATAATCATTAGGTTTGAACCAAGACATTTTGAGATATATTCTGCCATAAGTGGGGCTAAAGCCACCATGTACCCTGTTGAACAATCAAGTACCCCAAAAAACCCACCTATAGCTTTCACAATTTGAGAGATTCAAGGGAGAGGACCAACCATTGGGATGAAGCACATTTCATCTTTGATATGGTACCGGTCATAGCTTTACTTTTGGGGGGTTTTTTTATAATTTTTTATGGAAGTAAAAGAAATGAGTAAAGAAAAGAAAAAGAAATAGGACTCCTGACTAAAAGTGCCACATCATCATTTGCATATTTCAAATTTCCTCGTAACATGCCACATCACAATAGTCAACAATGATCTCATTAGTGTTGACAGAGAAATTCTAACACTAGTATTGATTGGGCTTAATTTTACAAATTATGAAAATAGGAGGACTTGGTTTATATAAATAAAGCTATAGGAACAAATCGATTGTTTCACTTAAGTACAAAGATCAATAGTACAATTTATCATTGAAAAGCATATCATTCAGAATTCTGAAGGAAAACAAACCAGCTACACAACCAATATGAAAGTTCTACACTTCATCCAACTCAAGTAAGAACAGGAAAAAGAGATCAACAGTAAACTACTCTTAAGAACACCTAAAGTTCTATCCGTCATTCAAGTTAAGCTCACTCTTCGTCCTAAATCATTATGGTATGTCCAAATCAAATTTGTAAAACCACGACACTCATGTCAATGTCCAAAATCATAGGTCAAAGTCCTTATACCATAAGGTACAATCAAATTGTCAACTAGTTTTAGTATGTTTTGAGTCATAAATTGAAATTATCCTCCAAGTCATGGAAGCAGAAATGCTGAGTTTTTAATCACTTGTTCATTCCCCTTCTCACTTTATGTCCAAATCAAGCATGCCATCAAGTCAGCGATCAAAATGATAAGAGAAAACAAAAACAACATAAAGAATGGTCATCAGAATAACTATTTAGTCTTCTAGACTTAGTAGGATTTGATTAAAAAATTTAAGTCATCTCGGTCATTCAGGAACTAAGTCTTAGTGTTTTGGATTGTTCTATTCATAGTATGTCAGAAACTTATATGATAACACACACCTAAACAAGAATTTTCAGTTGAGTGTTAGTTAATATATAAAGTTCAAAATAGTAAACTTTGAGCTTTAGGCATGCACACACACACAAAACAAAAAAGAATAGATGGCTTCAAATGACAAACAAAAATGCGACTGATGTTAAAAACTGAAACTTTAGCAGAAAGGAATAACAAGGCTAAGGGACAATTAGCAAACAAGGTCCAACAGAGAAAATTAGAAGTAACATATAAAATAGATTGCAGATGATGGATGCTACAAAATTAAAGTTGTGATTGATTAGATAAGAATAATGTAGAGCAATTTGTAGTGGAACTTTTGAGCATACCTTTGCGAGGATGGAAAAAGCGGGTGCTAAATCTTTCTACACCTTCCCAAATAGAGATAGTTTGTGAAGGCAACATGGTTGAGAGTCTTGTAGTGGCTTCTCTTTGAAGGTCGGAGAGGTGAGGAGGTGCAAATCTATAGGAGGCAATAGCAGGTGTAATTTTGGTAGAGACAAGATCCAGTGCCCGGGTTCTGGTTGTTTGAAAAGCTGGAATTTTGGAAGCGAAAATATATCAAAACAAATTAAGATTTCAATAGGCAATGGGGAAAGAGAGAGTATAGAAGAGACCATGGTATGGAAGTTGAAAGAAGGAATTTGCAGGGAGACCAATGCCAACACCAGCAAGGGTTATGCCCACACTGAAACCAATCCCACAGCCAGCTCCAACATAACCAACGACATCGGGGCCGAACCCAGGTCCCCATCCAACACCACAACCAATGCCTATTCCCATACCCCAGAACGCACCCACCGTCGGATGCACTGGGTTCCATCTTTCATATCTCTTGAACACTCCTTTTATGATCATCGGGTCCTGCGCATTTACCAAAAATGCAAACGCAAACTTCAATGTTGAGCTGTGGGGAGATTGGCTATGGCTAACAATGGAATCGGAAGGAAGGCAAAAGACAAAAAGAAATATGGGTAAAATTAATTGTGGGAAAGAGTGAGAAGCATTACCATCAAATCAATCGCAAAATCAGCGTGCTCTAGCCTGGGTTTTTGGGGTTTCGGTTTATTATGTTTGGGATTATTTCTTTTTCATGACATTTTGTTCTCACTCCACGCCACACATGTTATCCTATTCTAATTTCTACCTTATCCTACTTTAATTGTATAGGTAAATTATTAAAATAGCCATTTATATTTAAAATATTACGTTTTAGTCACTTCCGTTAGCATATTGTAACATTTTAGCTACTGAACCGTTAATTATTATTAACGGTATAATGGTAAACTGATGTAGCATATTAAACAATCATTTCAAATAAAAAATTTAGGTTAACTTATACAATTATCATATTTTTTGTTATTTTGAGTAATTTAATTTTTTTATATTCTTTTTGTCTTTATTTTCCATTCTCTTATACTTCTTTCTCCGTTTTCCTCCATTTTCATCTCTTTTAACATAATTTTTAAATGTTTTCTATTTGTTAAAACTTTTTCCTTTTATGAAAAATAAAAGATAAAAGTTAAAACTAAAATAAAACTTACTTCACATATTCTCACTCCACAATTACAAACTCTCATTGTCCATCATCGTTTTAACGAATCAATTTGGATCCTTCAATGACCTAGTCCACAAACCCGTCTCACTTGAAGACCTCGACAATGGTCCCTTATGACAGTCCACCCTTAAAAAGTTTTTCTAACCCATTCCCTTAACCTCTTAACCAACCCCACGACTATTTTACCTATAACATTTTTGCCCTCTCAAAACTATGTTGTTTCATGGATTTTTCAAGACCACTATACTAAACATACCATCAACTTTACCAAAACCAGTTTGGTTTCATTTTCCCTTTCTCTTTTCGGTTCATCCATGCTCAGCTTTCAATCAGGCTTGCTTAGGAATATCTAATAAGGTTTAACTCAATTTTACCGTTTGTTTGATTTTATTCGTTAGAAAATAAAAGAAAATGAAAAGAATAATCTACAAGATTCTGTAAAAGTTTAGAAACGAAAAAAATGTTTTGAATATAAAGAATTCAATTTATATTTAGATTTGATTAAGGATATTATTTTTATATTGATTAGTTAAATCCAATTTCAATTTCAAAATTAGGTTATCATCAAATTAAGATTTGATTAAAGAATAATTGATATTTGATTTTGAGTGAAATTCAATTTAGGAATCATGTAAAAAAATAAGGAGTTGATTTATTTGGTGGGAAATGATTATATTTTTGCAGTGAAGAATGTGATAAAAGAGAAAATAAAGATAAAGAAAAAAGAAAATAAAGAAATAAAAGTATAAGACTAATTTTAACAAATGAAAAATATAAAAAGAACTACTTTAAAAGAGATGGAGAAGGGAGGAAAATAGAGAGAGAAGGAGGAGAATGGAAAATAAAGGGGAAAAAGAGAGTTCAAAGAAGATAAAAGGAGAAAAAATAAATTGCTCAAAACGAAAAAAATAAGAACCAATATATATAATTTAATCTAAATTTTTTGTTTGAAATGATAATTTAACGTCACAAGTCAGCTTACTATTACACTGTTAACGGCAATTAACGTTCAGTGACTAAAATATTACAACAAGATAATATAAATAACTAAAACGTAATATTTTAAACATAAGTAATTAAAATATAACTTAAGAGAAACAAAATTGACTATTTTATTAGATTACTCAATTCCATAACATTTCATTCTCACCCCACGCCACACATGTTATATCCTCCTCTTCCAACTGCGAATGCCAATATACCACATTGATTCATATCACAACCCATTAACAGATAATGAATTGAAGAGGAAAAACCAAATTACTAATAATATTAGATTTTATGTTGTTTGCAATCTTAATTTAACTTTGCTGAAGAACAATAGATTGATCACAGTACTAAATTAAAGACCATAAGTACATAAGCAAGCAACAATGGAGTGTGTTTATTGCATTTGGAAGTTGGAATCAGGGTGTAGGGTGGAGACTTGCATCACTTAACAATGGATGATGACCTGATTAACGAGGCTTATTAACTTCAATCACGACTTTCCCAAAGTTAGAGCTTGAGAAAAGGGACCCTAAACTCTCCGCAAAGCTTTGGATTCCTTCATAGATTTTGATCTTGGAACTTATTTTGCTTTGCTTTAGATAACCCTCCATCTCCACAGTAAAATCTGCAAATCTGTCCAAATAGGACCCCACCAAAAAGCCCTCCATTCTTACCTCCTTCCCCACGATATTTAGCAGATTTCTGACCCCCTCCCTCTCTGTCCAAATCTGCATCATGCATGGAATTTGGAATCCAAGTAAGCTTGGGTCATACACTAGTACAATCAGTTATAAAGAAACATATATTGTAGAGACCTGGTTATACTGAGAAATCATTCCACAAACTGGAATCCTAGCGTGAGGGTTGACGTGATTCAGGACTGCCTCAAGCATTTTACCACCCACATTCTCCAGGTATATATCAATACCATTAGGGAAGTACCTGCAAATCATTCTTCAATTCATTGCTTAATACTAATAATATACAATATATATTGTTAGAGTTGTGTAACCCAAATTTCTATTAAAGAAATAAAATACATTGGTAAAATAGAGGATCTATGAGGGTGAAGGCTGAGTGCTGAGGTATGGTACAAAATACATAAGTGATATTCATATAGAAGTGTACTTATTCTCTTTGATATTGATTAGAATAAGATGTTTTAACTTTACTATATTGTTTTATTTGACATTAATTAAGGTAAGGTTTTGCAATTTATAAATAGATGTAGTCAAAATTCTTTTTGTATCAATCGAATTCGATTTTTCTTGAAAGTTTTTTTTACGTAAAAATATGTATTTTTATTTTTATTATTTACAACGTTCAATTTTTACATTCGTAAATTACAATTACTTACGTGCTCAAAGCCGCATCAAAATCAGTTTCTTTGTTGTAGTTGAATGCATCGTCGTACCCGAATTCCTCCTTTACGAGTCTCACCTAATTTTTTTTTTTTAAAAAAAAAAAACAACAATAGCGTGAATGTTAGATCAACTTATGTCGTCACTCAATTGTGGCTTTAATTAGAAATGGTAAATAAATGTTTTGATATTTATGATTCATTATTTTCAACTTCCCCAGTTATTTTTTAGATTATTTTTTTTAGATTTATCTAATATAAAATATAAAAATAACACATTCATGACTATAGTAATTACTTAAAAAAAAAAAGACAATTTAATCATTTTGAATAATAATTTTTGGTATAATGTTAAATTTGACCCTTGACGTTTGCATGTTTTTATTAATTTAGCCCTTATTCTTTTTTTTTTTTGAGTTGAATATGACTCTCAACTTTTCAAAAAGAGTTAAATCATTTTTGAATGGAAATGCTAACTAAAATATTAAAATTTGACTATGTTGGTATGTAAACACGCATGCACTTTTATGCTAACATGACATTAGTTCTTATATACCAAATAATTAAATTTAAATAATTTTAAAAATGAAAACATTAAGTAAGGTGGATTTTCATGGAACTAACTATTTAAAAGTTTAACATTTTAGTCATTATTTTGTTAAAAAATAATTTAGCTCTTTTGAAATGTTGATAGTCAAATTTGTCTTTTTAAGAAGTTGAGAGTCAAATTTAACTAAAAAATAATTAAATTGACAAAAAACATAAACATTGAGAATTAAATTTATGATTATGCCTTAACATTTTCTTCAACAGCTTAATATTTTATTGACTTGTGATACAAGTTAATAAAAAAACTTATGGTTTTCTTTCTTGTCACCTTTTCTTCCATTTCTCTCCAAACCACCGTTTCTGATCCAAGTTCGTTATACAAATAAAATTTTACAAAAATATATATAATTTGTCTTTTGTAAATGTTAAGGGTTAGATTTATTGAAATTTTAAAATTTCAATTAGAATGACAAATTTTGTAAACATTGAGAGTTAAATTTGTTGAATTTTTATATTTAAGATCAAATTGATAAAATGTACAAACATTAGAGGATAAATTTATTATTAAACCAATAAAAAGTCTATGTCAAGATTTTCATCAAATTCCAAATGGCTATTAACATTCGATGACAAAAAAAAAATTGATTTCAAATAGTTTAATAACCAAAATAGAAACAATTAAAAATTCAATAGCCAAAACAAGATGCGGACAATACTTTAGTGACTATTTCTATACTTTATCTAAAAATTTTATGGTATTAATAATTGAATTAAATTTTAAATTTAAAAATAAATAGACTAAATTTCTTAAATTAAAAAACAAAATTTTAAATATAAATAATTTTTACATTCAAATATTTATGACAAAAAATTAATGATTAAGCCAAAATCGGGGCAAATATCCCAAAATACCAAAAAATCAAAATTATCGGAAGGACATGTTTCAAAAATATTGACCGTAAGGGCAATTTCCCCAAAAATCGCGTCCACGTCGGTAGCGTTTTTTGGGGAAAGCGAACCTAAAGCGCGTCCACAGGGAGCGCTTTGAGCCCATTTCGCTTTTCAACGCTCCTGAGATCGCTAGGCCATTCCCAAAATCGACGGCGTGATTTTGATTGATTCTTTCTCGTCCACTTGCCATGTGAAAAATGAAAAAGTTTTTAGGCGTGATCTCGGCAAAATAATTTTGAGGAGCGTTTGAAACAAACCGTGGTAAAAACGCTTCCACGTGGGCGCTTTTTTGCTCTGATGGTCTCGGGCACAATTATTTTGAGAAGCGGTCGAGAACAAGCCGTGGCAAAACGCTCTCACGTGGACTCTCTTTTGCTACTGATGGTCTCGGCAAAATTATTTTGAGAGCGTTTACGAACAAGCAGTGGCCAAAACGCTTCCGGCGGGGTGCACTATTACGGGAACCGAAAAGCGCTCCAGCGTGGGCCTTACTTTTGCTCTGATCTTTGTCCGAAACAAAATTAGGCTATCATCGGCCAAATTGCATTCTCGGTTGGCGAAAAGCAAATTCAAGCAAAAGGAAAAAAAATTGAAAATGAGTGAGCGTATTAATCTTTGTTATTTACTACGATGGTGAAGTCGTGACAGAAGATGGTGTTGTTTTCTTATCGGAGAACACAACGCGATTGAGTTTTAATCGAAACGTCGATTTGGTAGAACTTCGCCAAAGAATTAGGCGTAAAATATTGAACAACGCTAATGAAAGTTCGATCTATTAAGTATAGATTTTGAGCTTGGTTGATCCGGTGAGATATAGCGCATTCGACATCAAAGGTCCTCGGAGCCTTGAGGCAATGGTGGAGACTCATCTTGCCGATGGTTCACCATATATCGAGGTATATGTAAATTTTCATCTCCAAGTGATCTTGCGCCCTCGACATCTAGTATCGTTCGAGGAATACGACCCCAAGTCGACACTCTGTAAGTGGGAGGCAAAACACGAAGTGCCGTGTGCGGTGGTAGTATGGAAAACATAACCTCGCGACACTCGATTGGTGGATGGGACATGCATATTCGTCAATCGACGTCGGATGGCGAAATACATATTGGGGGCGTCATCAACTTCAGTGGATGGCAATCCACATACGATTAGAATCTTCTGAAAGATGTTTAAGAGGGATGATGTATTCGACGGCATCCACCGTGAGGGCCCTCGTTTGTTGTAGAGTTATGGAGGATCGGACGATGAATCGATGTGGATCCACCTCGGGAGCGGGGCACGATGGTGCGAAGTTGGACTATTTTACGAATGGGGCCGTTCAATTGTACTGAAGATGTTGAGGCGGTTCGAGCGAAGAAGAAGAAGATCCGCTATTAGGGGCATACTCGCCTCCGGTAGCATGCATAATGTCGATCTATCTCAAGATGATGCATTGGAGTTTCTGAACTACCACACGGATCGCGTGACCGTACAAATTCTTCGTTGGATTCGGACCAATTAGAAGTTGGTAACGGTTTTCCAACAAGAACACTTTTCTTGGTGCATTGAAACAATCTGACATCGAGCAGGTTAACTACACTATGGTTAAATCACTCGATGTGCATGTAAAATCATGGCGTCGTTGAGGAAAGGGCGGAGATGTGAAGTGAAAGTACAAGGTCGCGTACATGTCTTACCGATGCAGTACCACTATGTGTTCAATGATTTGAATAACACTAATATTATGTAATGTTGCATTATTTAACGTGCCGTTGATAGGTGTAACAAAAGATCATCGAGGATGGATTGGACATGTTGGTGATTTAATAATCCGACGGTGAAGGTGATCCCAAAACTACGGTCTTGGCCTTAATTGGCAATATTAAGTAGCCAAATGGGGTACATGCCCTCTTCTGAAAGGCTTGGATAATAGCGAAGCGTTGGAAAAGTTACGCGGTCGGTGGGGCCTTCATATAATAAAGTGTGGCGGTGGTGTCGGTCTTTGGAGAGATATGTCGAGCGATTAGCAGACATTGAAGCGGAATCGGCGTACTACAATGATAAATGCGCTCCGTGGATCTTGCGATGTTCAAGCGCTGATTACGGACATTTAAGCAATCTTAGAGATGCTTTTACATCTACAAGCCATTGGTACAAATTAATGGTACCTTCATGTATGGTAGATATCTGCGCCGGCTATTACTAAATTTGCGTGGCACAAGGCGGTATGGGAGAATCCTTAGATTGCGTTTGCAATAAGACCGAGAGTCGGTGATGGTGTGACTTCTTCTATCTAGGTTAAGGAGGCATATACGCCTCGACGACATATCGTTATATCGGATCGGGGCCTGGAATACTTGCGGTAATAGAGCAGCGGGGAAGCATGTGGCATCGCACACACCATCGATATTGCACGAGGCATGTTTCATCCAACTACTATGGGCAACAGATCTAAAAAGCGAAGCGCAAGTGGCCAAATATGGGTATGAAATATCTATTAATATAATTTCTTTTGAAATTTTCAATTTATTATGAATTGAATAGTGGTATGTAATATTATTTGTCAGCGTATATTGGCGAGTGCGAGATCAATAAAGACCGTTTTCAAGAGATATTGGCGGTTTAAATGTGAGATAACACGAAAGCCTTACACATGCAATATTCCTTTTGAGCAGTGGACACAAGCATATAATGGCGACTACGATATGGTCATATGACCACAAACTGGCCGAATGCATAAATTACGTGTTAAAAGAACCCGTCATCTGCCGATTCTGACGATTTTGCGGAGACATATTTTTGTTTAAGCGGCACTATTTTCGAAGAAGCGGCGAGTTATCGAGGCGGATGCAAGGAGGCCATGTATGGAGCTGAAGGTTTTGCAAGAAATTAGTGGAAAACGCAGGCGAACACCATGCACCGGTATGTCACGCGCCGCGACAACTATGGTTTCGTGTCACGGAGTTTGACGAACCGAACCAAGGTATTGTTGGCGGGCATTATCGTGTACACTTGACAAATAGGACATGCATTGTGGGATATTTGATGCGCCGTTACCCGTGTGCTCATGTACTTGCGACTTGTCATAATCTTCGTCTTGACCCATGAGCTATGTCGTGAAGTCTACAAATTAGAAAACATGTACAACGTGTGGAACACGTATTCCACCATCCCAGATGAGCGTAAGTGGCCATCGGTATCGCTTGCACCGTATAAGTCATTCTTGGGATAGAGAATTGAGGCGCAAACCAAAAGGTCGACCTTTCTCGACTAGAATCGCAACAATATGGATATCAGAAATCGACCAACCAAAGTCGATGGTGCGGGTGGTGTAGGAACCCGAGCCATACATCTCGCTTCGTGTCCAAATCGGACTAGTTGGCCGTGTTCTTAGCTTGTTTGTCTCTTCTTGGCTATGTAATTTCTATTTTTTGGAGGAAAGCGGTGAACTTTTGTACAATAACTCAAATTTATTAAATATAAGATAATTAAAATTAAATTACAAACACAAATAAAAATAACTTTTTATTCAAAAATAAAAAAATTATTACAATTTAAAAATAAAATAGCCCATCCTAATTAACGTTGATGCTTAAAATAAACCAACTTTTATTTTATTCAAGTTATTAAAATTAAATTAAAAATTAAATTAAAAAATTAAATCATTTCTATCTTATCAAAGATATTAAAATTAAAATAAAAAATTAAAATATAAAAGAAATAAAATTAAACTCAATTTTTATTATATAAAAAATTAAATTAAAAAAATTAAATCATTTCTATCTTATCAAAGATATTAAAATTAAAATAAAAATTAAAATACAAAAGAAATAAAATTAAACTCAATTTTATTATAAAAAATTAAATTAAAAAAATTAAATCATTTCTATCTTATCAAAGATATTAAAATTAAAATAAAAAATTAAAATACAAAAGAAATAAAATTAAACTCAATTTTTATTATATAAAAAATTAAATTAAAAAAATTAAACCATTTCTATCTTATCAAAGATATTAAAATTAAAATAAAAAATTAAATTACAAAAGAAATAAAATTAAACTCAAATTTTATTACATATAAAAAATTAAATTACAAAAAAATTAAACCATTTCTATCTTATCAAATATATTAAAATTAGAATAAAAAATTAAATTACAAAAGAAATAAAATTAAACTCAAATTTTATTACATATAAAAAAATTAAATTAAAAAAATTAATCCATTTCTATGGATTTTTTAATTTAATTTTTTAATTAAAAAAATTTTTTAATTTAATTTTTTAATGTAATTTTGAGTTTAATTTTTTTTTATTTTAATTTTAATATTTTGATAATTTTTAATTTTTTATTTATTTTTTATATGTAATAAAATTTGAGTTTAATTTTATTTCTTTATAATTTAATTTTTTATTTTAATTTTAATATCTTTGATAAGATAGAAATGGTTTAATTTTTTTAATTTAATTTTTTTATATAATAAAATTGAGTTTAATTTTATTTCTTTTGTATTTTAATTTTTTATTTTAATTTTAATATCTTTGATAAGATAGAAATGATTTAATTTTTTTAATTTAATTTTTTATATAATAAAAATTGAGTTTAATTTTATTTCTTTTGTATTTTAATTTTTATTTTAATTTTAATATCTTTGATAAGATAGAAATGATTTAATTTTTTAATTTAATTTTTTATATAATAAAATTGAGTTTAATTTTATTTCTTTTGTATTTTAATTTTTTTATTTTAATTTTAATATCTTTGATAAGATAGAAATGATTTAATTTTTTAATTTAATTTTTAATTTAATTTTAATAACTTAAATAAAATAAAAGTTTGGTTTATTTCTAGCATCAACGTTGATTAGGATGGGCTTTTTATTTTTTAAATTGTAATAATTTTTTTTATTTTTGAATGAAAAAGTTATTTTTTATTTGTGTTTGTAATTTAATTTTAATTATCTTATATTTAATAAATTTGAGTTATTGTACAAAAGTTCACCGTTTTCTCCAAAAAATGTAAATTACATAGCCAAAGAAGAGACAAACAAGCTAAGAACACGGCCAACTAGTCCGATTTGGACACGAGTGAGATGTATGGCCCGGTTCCTACACCACCCGCACCACCGACTTTGGTTGGTGGGTTCTCGGATATCCATATTGTTGCGTATTCTAGTCGAGGAAGGTCGACCTTTTGGTTTATGCCTCAATTCTCTATCCCAATGACTTATACTATGTCTAAGCGATACCGATGGCCACTTACGCTCATCTGGGATCATGGGAATACGTGTTCCACACGTTGTACATGTTTTTAATTTGTAGACTTCATACGACATAGCTCATGGGTCAAGATTAAGATTATGACAAGCCGCAAGTACATGAGCACATAGGTAAAGGCGCATCAAATATCCCACGATCGCATGTCCTATTTGTCAAGTATACATGATAATGCCCGCCAACAATACCTTGGTTTGGTCTCATCAAACTCGTGACATGAAACCATAGGTCGTCGTGGTCGTGACATACCGTGTGCATGGTGTTCGCCTGCCTTCCCACTTTAATTTCTTGCAAGACCTTCTGCTCCATACATGGCCTCCTTGCATCCGCCTCGATAACTCGCATTGCTCTCTTCAAAATAGTACCGCTTAAACAAAAATATGTCTCCCAAAAACCGCTATAATCGGCAGATGACGAGTTCCTTTTAGATGTAATTTATGCATTCGGCCAGTTTGTGGTCATATGACCATATCGTAGGTCATTTCATATGCTTGTGTCCACTGCTCAAAAGGAATATTGCACAGTACTCGCGCTTTCTTGCGTTATCTCGCGCATAAACCGCCAACATCTCTTGAAATGGTCTTTATTGATCTCGTACCGCCAATATACGTTGATAGTGAATATTACATACCACTATTCAATTGCGAATAAATTAAAAATTTCAAAAGAAATTATATTAATAGATATTTCATACCCATATCGGTCACTTGTCGCTTCATCTTTTAGATCGGTGTTGCCCATAGTAGTTGGATGAAACATGCCTCGTGCAATATCGATGGTGTGTGCGATGCCACATGCTTCCCTATCGCTCTATTACCGCAAGTATTCCAGGCCCCGATCCGATATAACGATATGTCGTTGAGGCGACATGCCTCCTTAACCTAGATAGGAAGAAGTCCTACCATCACCGACTTCGGTGTTATTACTTAACGCAATCTAAGGATTCTCCACGTACCGCCTTATGCCACACCTAGCAATAGCCGTCGATATCTACCATACATGAAGGTACCATCAATTTGTACCAATGGCTTGCAAGATGTAAAAGCATCTCAAGATTGCTTAAATGTCCGTAATGATGCTTGAACACTGCGCATCCACGGAAAGCGATGATCGTTGTAGTCGCCGGCCCGCTTTCAATGTCTCATTGTCTTTGCTCGACATATCTCTCCAAAGACTGACACCACCGCCACACTTCATTATATGAAGCATCCCACCGACCGCGCAACTTTTCCAACGCTTTCTCGCTGGCTATCCAAGCCTTTCAGAAGAGGCGTATACCCCATTTGGCTATGAATATTGCCAATTAAGGCCAAGACCGTAGTTTTGGGATCGGCCTTCACCGTCGAGATTATTAAATTAGCCAACATGTCCGAATCCATCCTCGGATGATCTTGTGTTACACCACAATGAAGTACATTAAATAATGCAACATTACATAATATTAGTGTTATTCAAATCATTGAACACATAGTGGTACTGCATCAGAAGACATGTACGCGACCTTTGTAGTTCTTCACCTTCCACATCCCCGCCCTTTTCCTCAACGATGCCATGATTTTCCATGCACATGTGCCGCCTTGTACAAAGACACTTCGCCTCGTACTCTATCGAGCTTTGATTTAACCATAGTGTAGTTAACCCTGCTCTCGATGTCAGATTGTTTCAATGCACCAAGAAAAGTGTTCTTGTTGGAAAACCGTTACCAACTTCTAATTGGTCCGAATCCAACGAAGAATTTGTACGATCACGTGTCCGGTGTGGTAGTTCAGAAACTCCAATGCATCATCTTGAGATAGATCGACATTATACATGTGCGCTACCGGAGGCAAGTATACCCCTAATAGCGGATCTTCTTCTTCTTCGTCCGAACCACCTCAACATCTTCAGTACAATTGAACAGCTCCGCTTCAAAAATAGTCCAACTTCGCACCGTCAGCCTTGGCTCCCAAGGTGGATCCACATCGATTCATCGTCCGATCCTCCATAACTCGCAACAAACGAGGGCCCTCATTTGGTGGATCTGCGTCGGTAATACATCATCCTCCTAAACATCTTTCATAAAGATTCTAATCGTATGTGGATTGCCATCCACTGAAGTTGATGACGTCCCCAATACGTATTTCGCCATCCAACGCCGATTGACGAATATGCATGTCCCATCCACCAACCGAAAGTGTCGTGCGGGGTTATGTTTTCCATACTACCACCGCACACGGGCATTTCGTGTTTTGCCTCCCACTTACAGTAGTGTCGACTTGGGGTCGTATTCCCTCAAACGATACTAGATGTCGAGGCACAAATGATCACTTGGAGATGAAAATTCTATATATACCTCGATATAGGGTGAATCACGGCAAGATGAGTCTCCACCATTGCCTCAAGGCTCGAGGACCTTTGATGTTGAATGCATCATATCTCACCGGATCAACCAAGCGCAAAATCTATACTTAATAGATCGAACTTTCATTAGCGTTGTTCAATATTTTACGCCTAATTCTTTTGCAAAGTTCTACCAAATCGAAGTTTGATTAAAACTCAATCGCTACTGTGTTCTCCGATAAGAAAACAACACCATCTTCTGTCACGACTTCACCATCGTAATAAATAACAACATTAATACGCTCACTCATTTTCAATTTTTTTCCTTTTGCTTGAATTTGCTTTCGCTAACCGAGAATGCAATTTGGCCGATGATAGCCTAATTTTGCCGGACAAAGATCAGAAGCAAAAGCGCGCCCACGCTGGGAGTGCTTTTCAAAGGTCCCTGTAATAGTGCACCTATTTGCCGAAGCGCTTTTGGTGCTTGTTCGTAAACGCTCTCAAAATAATTTTGCCGGAGACCACCGCGGCAAAAGAGAGTCCACGTGAGAGTGTTTTCGCCACGGTTTGTTCTCGCACCGCTCTCAAAATAATTGTGCCCGAGACCATCAGAGCAAAAAGAAGCATCCACGCGGAAGCGCTTTGCCACGCTTTTTCTCAAACGTCTCTCAAAATTATTTTGCCGAGACCGCGCCTAAAAACTTTTTTCATTTTCACATGGCAAGTGGACGGAAAAGAATCCCCAATCGCGTCCACGTCGCTGCGTTTTGGGAAAATGGCCAAAAAGCGCCTCGGGACGCGCTTTAGCCACCTCAAAAGCGCACCTCGTGGGCGTTTTTTTTGAGGCCTAAAGCGCCCCCCCGACGCGCTTTAGGCCGCTTTTCCTAAAACGCTACCGACGTGACGCTTATTTTGAAAAATTACCCTTCCTATCAATATTTTGAAACCCGTCCTTTCCTAATTTTTGATTTTTTTTGGTATTTTGGGATATTTGCTCAAAATCGGCCTTAACTATTTCTATCTTTTTAATTATCGAATGCTTTTGTAATCACACATAGGGTAAGTCAATTCAAGTCGAATCGAATAAAAAAATTTCGAGTTAGTGAAGTTGACGAATCCTATTTTACCAATCGAACTCAATTTAATTTTTTTCGAACCGAGTCGAGTTAACAAATCCTACTAGTTATACTCAATATTGTGTTTTAACTAATATATAATTACAAGATTATTTAACTATATAAATAATATAATTGTTTTACATTTTAACTTAATAGGTAAATATTTATCAAAATAACGTAATTTTATATTTTTAATTCGAATTTTTGGATAACTTGAATTGTGTAACTCAAACTATTTAGTTTAAAATTTAAAAATTTTATTGAATTTTTGTAATGGAATGAGATTTTGCTTACCCTAACCACACATCTTTGCTTTAAGCCGAAAATGTGTTGTTTCCATGAGGATTACGGTGTAGCTATCTCTGCGCCGCACTCCAAATGGGTGGGGTCTAAGCACCATTCACGGTTCGCCACTCACTCCCTCTCTTTTTCAAACAGACAAACTCCACTCAGTCTCACCGACAACTCATCATCTTTTTTTGACGTTGCATTTGAAATAATTACGCAAATTTCGACGGTAATCAAGATGGATAACAACGAAAAAAAAAAAAAAAAAGGAGGCGGAGGTAGGTTGAAATGGAGGAGTAACACAGAAGAAAATCAAAAACAAAAAAAACTATAGCAGCAGAGTGAGTGAGTACCTTGGCATCAGATCCGGTGCTTCCAATGACTCTACAACCCTTGAGCTTAGCCAATTGCCCCGCAACCATTCCTACACCACCTGCCGCCGCTGATATGAAAGCGTTTGACCCCGGCTTTGCCTCTCCCAGCACTTCTATCCCCACCCACGCTGCAAACCCGGGAACCCCTACATCCATCCATCCATCCATTCATCACCTTTACATTATATCTATAATTTTATAGTGAGAAATTCAAAGGATGGAGTAGTAATAATGAATTGACAAATCACCAAGACAACTGAGATATTCTGGCAAGGGAATTCCAGCCTCTGGGTCAATCTTTCTTATGAGGACACTAGATGGCACCACACAGTACTCAGCTACAGGAAAGAAAGCATTCAACACAATATCACCCTCACTGTACTTTTCATCCTTGGATCTCATCACTCTTCCAATTCCAAAAGCAGTTATCACCTGCATACATATATATAGGATTTATTAACGTCTACAGCTAGCTCGTTTCAGACGCTAAGCTACTGCTAGCCATTAATTACTGCTTAGCTTAAGGTATGAAATGATGAGATAAATTAATGGGAGGAACCTGGTTAAGGCTGAACTGCGGAAAATATAAGCCGTCTTCTTGGCCGCTTATTCTGGTACGAAGATAAGGATCAACAGAGATGAAGAGGAGTTGAACGGCTACATGGGCGTCGGGTATGGAATCGAGCGATAAGGACAGCGGCACACTGCGGAGCGTTAGATGATCAGTGGTTGGAACGCCTTCGGCAGCGTACCCTGCTAAATACCATTCTTTGCTTTCCACAACATTCACTGCCATCTTCCCTTTTCTTCGCCACACACCACAGATCATGCAATGCTAGTGCTACCTATTTATGATCTCTTTACTCCTATTCCAACTAACTTCCATTTGTTTATTATATATCAAAATTTCATGTTTGCTTTTTTTTTTTTTTTTTGGAATTATAAGAGAGTCAAAATTTTAAAGAATAACTCAAACCTACTTTTGGCCGATCAACAATGTATATCTCTTTTAAGGTCTTACCCCTTAGCTACTTGGGTAGGTATTCCTAACAATTACTATCATGGAGTACATAAATGGCTAAATTGCATTTGGATTTAGATTTTATAAAACTTGGATGATGTTTTAGAAAAATTTAGATATGCTGAAATAATTTTGATATATTGTAAGTTATAAATATTTTGTAATTTGATTGTAATAATTAATTTGACTTTTATATAAAGATAATACAATACAAATTTGCTTAGTAAAAATAGAAATTCTATATAAATAGTTTATTATAATATAAATTTTATCTAATATAACTAAATTTCTTATGATATTTAATATTGATTATATAATATTTATATGAATTTTGTACATGGTATTTTTATTTGTATGTAATATTTATACTTATATGACACTTATATAGTTTTTATATATTTGAATTATTATCTACAATATATAAATATAAAGCATGAGTTTAGAAAAAATTTAAATTTAAATTTTTATTAAATTAATATATTGATATTTGAATACTTTTATTTTATTATAAAATTTTAAATGTTAGAAAAATATATTATTAAATTTATAACTCAATATCCATATTTTACAATTAACCTAAACTCATAATCTAAAATATTTAATCTCAAACCCAAACTCAAATATATTATTCCAAACTTGAATAATATACTCGTTATTATTTAAATTCAAAATATACTTATTATACTCCAAATTACAAGCTCAAAAGAAACTCGATATATACCCTTTCTTCATCATTGGTACTTTTTTTTTTTTATTTGTTTTGTTATTGTTGTTTTATGGCTTAAATGAAACTTTGGCCCCTAAAATATAACATTTTTGTAATGCCCCTAAAATCATCATGTTGAATTTGTAAAGTGTTATACTTGAAATGTATATAATTGATTTATCAAGTAAATGAAATAATGACATTGGTGTTAGTAGAGAAAGGTATTGTGAGATATAAATATGAGCTATTGACTAAATTATGAAAAAATTGAAAAATGATGAGGTCAAAATGTGAATATTCAAAAGTTAAGGGGTTGAAGTGTAAATTCAAAAAGTTGAAGGAATTAAAGTGAAAATACCCAAAAGTAGAAAAGGACGTAAATGGAAATATAATATTTGACCAAGGCCAAAATGGTCATTCAGTAAAAAAGATAATTTGGGGAAAATTTACCAAAATACCATTGGATGTGTGGATGAATTATGGCCATTGGATTTGCTTAGCCTTGAAGTATAAAATAGGGACATTGGATTGTAATCATGATGTTAGTGATATTTTACACTATTTAATTAGTTTATTATTATTTTAATAATATTTTATTTAGATATTTTATTAATATTTTAATTAAAAAAAGTTAGTATAAAAGAAAGGAAAAACATCTTTCCAAGGTGAAGAATTTTGTTTATCTTTCTAAGGTGAGAAAGAAAAGGAGGAGAGAAACTTTTTTTTCTTTACAAATTAGTCATTTTTCGTCAATTTCATCTTTTTCACTTAAAAATATTGAGAATTTCCATAGCCACCAAAAAATTGAGAAGAAATTGGAATTGGAAGGGAAGAAGGTTGAGAAGAAAGTGAAGAGATTAAAGAGACAATGTAAGAATTTAAGTGTTTTCTTATAAAATTTATGTTTAGTTGAAGTAGAGATATGAGAAAGTGATTTCTAGTAAAGAAATTGATTATGTATTTGAAGTGTTCATTAAGTAGAAGAAGAGAAAAAATAATGGAAGTGTTGGAAACAAAGTGAAGATGGTGACAAAGAAGGAAGAAAATTAAAGGCAAAATAGTGAAATTCTAACGTAAGATATGTAAGTACTTCAAGAATTTTACTATACTTATTAAAATCTAAGTATAAAATATGTGAAATTGTTATATTAGTAGTTGCATGATTAACTTAAAAATATACGTGCTACTATTTAACTTGAAATTGATTAAAGTATAGTGAAGATATTTATTTAATTTAAATTTCAAAGTGAATTAATGTTGTGTAATGAAAGTATGGAATAAGTGATTAAATTGTAAAGTGTACAAAAGTTAATGTGTAGAATATAATATTATGCATAAATGCTTAATTGAAGCGTTATATGGTAGTGAGTTAAATTTAAAGTGATATTGAAGTGGACTTATAATGATTATGAAATTTTATATTGATAAGGACTAAATTGTAAAACATTCAAAAGTGAACATGTGTACAAAAATATTGTAATGAAATATTTAAATAAAGTGATATATGAAAGTGAAATGTATTCTAAAGTGAGGATAAAGTGATTATTTAATTATACATTAGCAAGAACTAAATTGAAAATATTGTAAAGTTAAGTGTAGTGAAATTAATGTAAAGAGGACTAATTTGTAAATAGTGTAAAAAGTTAGAGGTATGAAATAAAAATACTTGAATTGACAATTCAAATGAAGTGTTTATGATAGTGAATTTAATTCTAAGTGAAATGAAAGTGATAATTAAATGAACACCGATTTTCATGAAAATAAGGACTAAATTGTAAATAATGTAAAATTTTCTATGCTATTTGTAACACCCCAAACCCGTATCCATCTTCGAAAATAGGGTTACAAAGCATCACTGTAAAAATGTAACTTTAAAACATACATTTTAAATCTCAACATAAACATAATATAAATCATTCATATACATGCATATCGTCCCTAAATTGAGCCTTCGAGGCCTTAGAAACACTTTAGAAACAAATCGAGACTAAATTGGAAACATTTGAAAGATTTAGGGAAAATTTAGAAATCTTAAACTGCAAGGTCACACACCCGTGTCTCAGGTTGTGTAATAATCGAAATAGGACATATGGCCGTGTCCCAACCCATGTCCGTGCTCGTGTAACTTTCTGAGTTGTGTCACACGGCCAAGTCACACGCTTGTGTGTCAGGCCATGTAACACTCGAAATGGCCTCACACGCCTGTGTGCCAGGCCGTGTGCTAGGCTATGTAACTACTTGACTTGAATGCCTTTGAAACCTATAGGGGACACACGGCCGTGTGGACATGAAATTGGCCAAAATCAAACCATTTCCATCACCCATTTCAAGCTTGTACCTAAAAACAATTTGCACACATGACCAAGGCATCACCAATATACCAAAACATGCATAATGACCAATTCAAATGACTAATTTCCGTTCAACCAATATGCCATATAAGGCACCTCAAAAACAAGCATACAACTTACCTATACATATGCATATTTGATCACATTGCTACCATTTCAAAACATACCATAATTGACCTATACCATGTCAATATAAACTTACCATTTTCGCCATTTCTTTCATACATCAAAAGTACATAAAAGGTACAATTCAACCATTACTAAAATGGTACCAAACAACGGACATATATACATACCAAAATCAACATTTAACATTCAACTAAACCTTAAACATAAGTCCACCTATACATGCCATTATAACATTGGCCAAAACATTAAAAACTACTGATATAATCGTTGGATAGTGTGATAGGTCTCCAACAAGCTTCCAAACCGATTGAGCTTCCCATAATCTATAAAACATAAGAAAGAAAACTACGTAAGCATATAATGCTTAGTAAGTTCGTAAAACATGAACATAACTTACCATTTCAATACATAACTGATGGTGGTGGAAAAAGTCTTAAAATTTATATAATGAATGATTGAGCCTAGAAACTAACTATCATCATGATTGAGGCAAGCGCACCTATCGGACAATAGTATAGTTTAGTGGCAAGGCCGGATTGTCAAACCCAAGGGAACCAAAAGTACTAATAATAACTTTCTTCTTATTATTTAGCCTAAGAATTAAGAGAATTGTTGTTTAATCTAAAATTAACTAACTACTAAGCTAAAGATGCTAAGACACGGAAGAAGGAATTGGGGAAATGCTTGTGGAAAAACCAATTGATTAAGACAATACCCGAGGAAGAATCCACCTAGACTTCACTTGTTATCTAACTCTGAACCAGATGTTTTATTCACTTGACTTGATCCGTAGGATTCTCTAATTTATATTAATACCACTTTCGAGGCTACTAACGTCTAACCCTAGGTTGATTAATTAAAATCTCTTTCTAATTAAAAACCTTAGAATTGCATTAACTCGATCTATGGACTCCCATGTTAAGTTTAACCCTAATCTGGCATATTTTAGTCATCCTATCTTTAGGGTTGCGATCAACTCCGCTTAACTATGCTAGATCTACTCTTAAACAAGGAATATTCCTCCTCTGCCTAAGCACATCAATACTTAAATCAATATCCTGAAATATCAAAACAAGAATTAAGAACACATAATTAAGAAAAAAATCAAGTATTTATCATATAGTTCAGAAAATAATAACAAGATCCGTCTTAGGTTTCATCCCCCTCAGGTATTTGAGGGGTTTAGTTCATAATCATAAAAGAATACATCTCAAAAGATAATATAAAACAAATAAAAGAATACATCTCAAAAGATAATATAAAACAAAACATAAGAAAAACCCTAAAACCCCCTGAAGGAATTGAAGGAGAGATCCTCAGTCTTGAGTATGATTCCGACTTCTTGAGATGGATCAACGGTGAAACACCCCACACCCGGCCCACGAGAATGGACCGGATCTGGTATGTTCCTCGAAGTAACCCGGTTCAAAATTCTTTCGAATACTTTGAAAACTGTGTATTTTGAAAGATAGTTTGTTGTGGGTTGGGCTCGAGTTGAAAATGATTTATCTTATAACAAAAACCCATTTGTTTCGGTGACAAAATATTTAAACTTATTTTAAATTAAATGGGCTTATTCTTTGTAAAGCCCTAAATTCATAACATAGTAATTAAAGCGTAAATAAAATGTCACGATGGCCTTATTACATAAAATGAAACCCAAAATAAAATTGTACAAGATTTAAAATAAAATAAAGATTCAAAATAAAATTAAACTTCAAGTTTAACATGGCCACCACAAGTTCTCGCCGTCCCGGCCCATTATTGCTCATCACCGTAACATGTTCCCACAACGGGTGAGTCGATAGACTCAATGTGTAACCAACACCAAAACATAATAGAAATAGGCACACCATACATATCATATTCATATAAAATTCAAGATAATGATGCAAACCCGAACCCAAACCTATATAGCCATCCACTACACACCACTGTATTCATCCTCGCACACCGTGGGGACTACTAAGTCAACCCTCCATCCGCTACACACCATCGAAGGCGTCATGCAATGACGTGCTCATCGCCTATATAATTTGTGTCATTAGACACCATATTCAAATAGTGTAATCGGTTACCAAATTCAAATATATGTGACCGTAGTCACCATATAACGTTAGTGAGACCAAGTCAACACCTTCAAATATAACGCTGGTGAGACCAAGTCAACACCTTCAAATATAACGCTTGGTGAGACCAAGTCAACACCTTCTTCCCTTTCACATAAACCTTCTTGCCCCAAATATATATATATATATATCATGCATAACATACTTAATTTCATAATCATATACATATATTCACATGTTATAAGATAACATATTTCATAATCCTATCGAAGTAGGAAACGCTTCTCGAGTACTTTTGTACCACATTAGGGTACTTAGCCATATTCATATTCTTACGTATAATCATATAATAAAATAATTGCCATATGAAATATCGAAGTTAGTGTGCATACACACTGTACCTTAGCCATATTCTTACATTTTCATATTAACACATATATCAAGTTTAAGCCATAAATCTATTAAGATTTAGTGTAGGTACACACCGATTTGCTTATCAATTCCTTGAAATCCCGAAACCCGATCTATTACTTTAGATCTCAATTCCTACATTTGATTAATCACTTACTACTTTAATAAAAATAACCATTTGACCATAAATCCAAATCCTAGTAGGATTAGTATTCTTAAAACTTACCTTGTTGCTGATTTCAATACTAATCAAATCCCAAAATCTATGCTATGCTCCTCCTTGTATTCGCCAAGCACTAAATCTCATCGGGGTTAGTTTGACTTTTTAAACAAACAAGAATTAGATCTAATTATCAAAATAGGCCTTAGCCGAAAGCTATAGACACTTACCTTATGGATTTTAAATCCCGAAACTCACCGAATAACTAGGGAACACGCGGCCTATGGTGTACCTTCGGGAAAAGAACTTCTCCTTCCTTGTAGCCTACACTTAGTAAATCCCGAAAGATCTCTTCAAAGTTTCGGCAACCATGAACATTAATGGGATTAGCCCTAGATTTCGATAAGTCTAAAAAAGAATGGAAACCAAACTTGGATCTTACCCTTATTTGAAGGAATCGATTACAACTTCACTTCAACCTTCAGAGATTCGGCTTAGAGACTTGATGAACAATCGGCTATGATTCCCTTATGTATTCGGGCCAAAGATGAAAGAAGAGAGGAATAATAGGCTTAGAAGAAATCGGCTAGGAGGCTAAAAGAAAAGAAGAAAAGAATGGAGGCTCAAGAAGAATATTCGGCAGAGGAAAAGAGAGAGGAGAATGAATAATGAATGGCCCTAGTCTCATCCTTTTATAGCCGAAATTACTAGGCCAAGAATCCTTAACTTGGCCACCACTCTTCCTTATTTTCCTAATTAAAGAATAATTCTTCATTTATCCACCTATTTAGTCAATTTTAAAGAGAATTAAACTCTTCCTTAGGAGTCCTTATGATCTTCTAATTAGTCGAGTTTTAAAGAGAGTGAAACTTCCTCTTTGCAAGTCTTGTGCCATCCACCTCTTGGCTTCTAGAAGCAAAATAAAACTTATTTTATTTGCTTCTTATGTGACTCAAACTCAAGCCCAACACCCTTGCATGTGGGCCATTTCGAGGCCTTAAGTGGCATCTTCAGCCACTTTTCCAAGTCCGTTAATGGGTCAAATTTCACGGGCTTTTATTTTAGGGTCACCTGCCCTAAGTTCCTTTGAACTTTGAAATTTGACATTTTGGGGTCATTTTAAGTTTCCAAAATTTTCATGCTCTTTGTAAACTTGACATTTCCTAGGTTTCCAAAATGTTTACTTTCCTATTTTGGCTTAGTTTCCAAAATGTTTCCTTTCCTCTTTTAGCTTAGGTTTCCAAAATGTTCACTTTCCTCTTTTAGCTAATCGTTCCATACATTTCCTTACATTTCCATTCATTTCCATTCATTTCCATACATTTTCATACATTTCCATACATTTCCTTACATTTCCATTCATTTCCTTACATCTCCATACATTTCCATACATTTCCATACATTTCCTTTCATTTCCTTTCATTTCCTTATATTTCCTTATATTTCCTTACATTTTCCTACATTTCCTTACATTTCCTTACATTTCCTTACATTTCCTTATATTTCTTTACATCTTAGGGTTCTTGAAACTCTTCCAACACATCCATCGATCCCACTATCTCATGAATTACGCATCTAACGCATAACCCTAATCTAGGATGTTACGCTTCTACCCTTAAAATAATTTCGTCCTCGAAATTACTTACTAACTAAAAATCGTACATCTTAACTCGTCACACTACGCTTATGTCACAGACTCGATCTTAATAGAGCCATCATACTTTCTAGGCACATTATTTATTTATTTTTTAGTTCACGCTCCGAGAACTCATTTCTAACGCCACGATTTAATCGATTAAAGAGTTTTATGCATTAGTACTTTGTTCCACTGCTTAACTGCGAACAATTTTATGAAAAGGAGTTTAGGAGTGGTTCTTTCAGATTCATACATGCATACGCCTTTTCATTCACTCATACATCCATCAAACAATTATGAACCTTAGTTCATTCAGAGAAATGTTGTAGTTTTCATTTGTTGTTGTTTTTCCACTACCCGGGGTATTTTCGTAATTTGTCCTATGTGGGTATTTTCGTAATTTGTCAAAATAAGGTGTCTTGATGATTTTGTCACAAAGTATCTTTGGTATTTTTAAGTTCCCGGTATTTTGGAAATTTTTTTGAGATCCGAGGGTATTTGAAATTTTTAGACCTTGGGGTATTTTGGTAATTTTTCCACAAACCGGTAAATTGTAAAATTTTAATAAATCGGGATATTTTAGAAGTTGCAAAACTTTGAGGGTTCTTTTTGAGAAATTTATTTTCCAAAGACGATGAAGTTGCAAAAATTTTGGAAATCGTGGTCATTTTGAAAATTTTGGTAAGTTAGGGCAATTTTGTAATTTTCCAAAAATCACGGTATTTTTGATAGTTTGCAAATTAGGTTTTTGAACTTTTATAACATAATGAAATTTTGGTAAAACTATTGAGTAGTTGGACATCTTATAAACCAAGGGCATTTTGTAATTTTATCATTGTGGTATTTTAGTAAATTTGTAAATCGAAATATTTCAGGAAAATTTATAAAATATTCTTTTCAAATCAAGAGGGTAATTTAGAAATTTTAAAATTAGGGTTTTCAAAAATACTATAGTCCCTTTCGGGTTTTAGTTATCGGGTTTAGCCTCGTGACTAAGTCCTCTTGGTTAGGGTGAATCTACATTACGCACTGTAGGATTCGAGTAAAGAGGAGGTGAGTCACTAGGACCGCTTAAATACCAAGCTCTTCATCGAATCCACTCCTGACATGCGCACAACAGCTACCACACCCTAGCTCTTGACTTAATCACGTGTTTGTCTAGTGTATTAAGTCTTATGTATTTGTGTTTGAGTAGACTAATCCTAGGGTTCAAGTTCCTATCATGCTATTCTACGCTCCATTCCTTTTCTACCCTTCTATAATTCACATAATCACACGATAGTTAGGGGTACTTACCGGTGGATCATGGGTTTGAGACTTAGGGGCCATGCCGTAAGCTTCGCTTATTTTCAAAGAAAATCATTTGGCTCAATTCAAAACGTTTTGGGCCTTAGCCCACGTGCCGAGAGTTTAAAACTGGCTCGATACAAATTGAAACATTCCACACCCTACCACGAGAATGGACCGGATCTGGTATGTTCCTCAAGTAACCTTGCTCAAAATTCTTTCAATACTTTGAAAATCGTGTGTTTGAAAGATAGTTTGTTGTGGGTTGGGCTCGAGTTGAAAACAGATTTATCTTATAACAAAAACCCATTTGTTTCAGTGACAAAATATTTAAACTTATTTTAAATTAAATGGGCTTATTCTTTGTAAAGCCCTAAATTCATAACATAGTAATTAAAGCAAAAATAAAATGTCACGATGGCCTTATTACATAAAATGAAACCCAAAATAAAATTGTACAAGATTTAAAATAAAATAAAGATTCAAAATAAAATTAAACTTCAAGTTTAACATGGCCACCACAAGTTCTCCAGTCCCGGCCCATTATTGCTCATCACCGTAACATGTTCCCACAACGGGTGAGTCGATAGACTCAATGTGTAACCAACACCAAAACATAATAGAAATAGGCACACCATACATATCATATTCATATAAAATTCAAGATAATGATGCAAACCCAAACCCAAACCTATATAGCCATCCGCTACACACCACCCGCATTCATCCTCGCACACCGTGGGACTACTAAGTCAACCCTCCATCCGCTACACACCATCGAAGGCGTCATTGCAATGACGTGCTCATCGCCCATATAATTTGTGTCATTAGACACCATATTCAAATAGTGTAACCGGTTACCAAATTCAAATATATGTGACCGTAGTCACCATATAACGTTGGTGAGACCAAGTCAACACCTTCAAATATAACGTTGGACCAAGAGAGACCAAGTCAACACCTTCAAATATAACGTTGGTGAGACCAAGTCAACACCTTCAAATATAACGCTTGGTGAGACCAAGTCAACACCTTCTTCCCTTTCACATAAATCCCGAATGCCCCAAATATATATATATCATGCATAACATACTTAATTTCATAATCATATACATATATTCACATGTTATAAGATAACATATTTCATAATCCTATCGTAAGTAGGAAACGTTCTCGAGTACTTTTGTACCACATTAGGGTACTTAGCCATATTCATATTCTTACGTATAATCATATAATAAAAATAATTGCCATATGAAATATCGAAGTTAGTGTGCGTATACACGGTACCTTAGCCATATTCTTACATTTTCATATTAACACATATATCAAGTTTAAGCCATAAATCTATTAAGATTTAGTGTAGGTACACACCGATTTGCTTATCAATTCCTTGAAATCCAAAAACCCGATCTATTGCTTTAGATCTCAATTCCTACATTTGATTAATCACTTACTACTTTAATAAAAATAACCATTTGACCATAAATCCAAATCCTACTAGGATTAGTATTCTTAAAACTTACCTTGTTGCTGATTTCAATACTAATCAAATCCCAAATCTATGCTATGCTCCTCCTTGTATTCGCCAAGCACTAAATCTCATCGGGGTTAGTTTCACTTTTTAAACAAACAAGAATTAGATCTAATTATCAAAATAGGCCTTAGCCGAAAGCTATAGACACTTACCTTATGGATTTTAAATCCCAAACTCACCGAATAACTAGGAACACGCTGACCTATGGTGTACCTTCTGAAAAGAACTTCTCCTTCCTTGTAGCCTACACTTAGTAAATCCCAAAGATCTCTTCAAAGTTTCAAAACCATGAACATTAATGGGATTAGCCCTAGATTTCGATAAGTCTAAAAAGAATGGAAACCAAACTTGGATCTTACCCTTATTTGAAGGAATCGATTACAACTTCACTTCAACCTTCGAGATTCGGCTTAGAGACTTGATGAACAATCGGCTATGATTCCCTTATGTATTCGGTTTCAAAGATGAAAGAAGAGAGGAATAATAGGCTTTGAAGAAATCAGCTAGGAGGCTAAAAGAAAAGAAGAAAAGAATGGAGGCTCAAGAAGAATATTCTAGCAGAGGAAAGAGAGAGGAGAATGAATAATGAATGGCCCTAGTCTCATCCTTTTATAGCCGAAATTACTAGGCCAAGAATCCTTAACTTGGCCACCACTCTTCCTTATTTTCCTAATTAAAGAATAATTCTTCATTTATCCACCTATTTAGCCAATTTTAAAGAGAATTAAACTCTTCCCTTAGGAGTCCTTATGATCTTCTAATTAGTCGAGTTTTAAAGAGAGTGAAACTTCCTCTTTGCAAGCCTTGTGCCGTCCACCTCTTGGGCTTCTAGAAGCAAAATAAAACTTATTTTATTTGCTTCTTATGTGACTCAAACTCAAGCCCAACACCCTTGCATGTGGGCCATTTCTCGAGGCCTTAAGTGGCATCTTCAGCCACTTTTCAAGTCCGTTAATGGGTCAAATTTCACGGGCTTTTTATTTTAGGGTCACCGCCCTAAGTTCCTTTTGAACTTTGAAATTGACATTTCGGGTCATTTTAAGTTTCCAAAAATTTTCGCATGACTCAGAAACTTGACATTTCCTAGGTTTCCAAAATGTTTACTTTCCTATTTTGGCTTAGTTTCCAAAATGTTTACTTTCCTCTTTTAGCTTAGGTTTCCAAAATGTTCACTTTCCTCTTTTAGCTAATCGTTCCATACATTTCCTTACATTTCCATTCATTTCCATTCATTTCCATACATTTCCATACATTTCCATACATTTCCTTACATTTCCTTACATCTCCATACATTTCCATACATTTCCATACATTTCCTTACATTTCCATACATTTCCTTTCATTTCCTTTCATTTCCTTTCATTTCCTTACATTTCCTTATATTTCCTTACATTTTCTTACATTTCCTTACATTTCCTTACATTTCCTTACATTTCCTTATATTTCCTTACATCTTAGGGTTCTTGAAACTCTTCAGAACACATCCACTGATCCCACTATCTCATGAATTACGCACGAACGCATAACCCCTAATCTAGGATGTTACAAACTGGCTTTCTTCGAGTGAATCCCACAATTCAACCTCTCTGGCTTGGCTCTTTGGCCTAGCTGAACACCACCTTGAAGGTTGGCCTCTAGAGTGTTTATATAGGCTTTTGGAATGTCTTTCTTTGCCTCTAAGTACCCTAATCCGAATCAAACTAAAACAGGTCACGGCAGGGACACGCCTGTGTGGCACGCCCATGTGAATCGAATCCAGGCCGTGGTCGGATTTGCTAAAGAGGCATGGCCGTGTGTCTCGGGCCTAGGCCGTATTGATTTCGTACATTGGCTCATTTTCTCCGTTTTTGGCCCGTTTCTCGTTCTTTTCATCCTCCGGTGCTCTCCTAAGTATAAAACATGAAATTAAATGATTAGGAGCACCAAATTCCACAATTCAGAAATAAATCATCCAAAAGTATGCTAATTGTGAGATTAAAATATGTATATATTACGGTTTATCAAATACCCCCACACTTAAGCATTTGCTTGTCTTCAAGCAAAATTCTCAACTCACAATTAAAATGAACTTTCTCAATTCATAATATTCATCAATAATGTTTCATCATAATTCATAGATAATTTATACATGGATAATTTTAACTCAAAGAGTCCTAAAGATTTAAATAATCTAAGTCATTAATTTTTGTAGCACTAAAAATATAGGTGTTTCCCCTTATCTAATAATTACCTTTGATTCAAAACTGACAAGGATTGACATCCTCACTAAAGATTCATTCAAATCACTCAAGGTGTTTAAGGTTCAAAATAAAGCACTCATCAGTCAAACATGAAAAGTTATTACCATAGGTTTGCATGAAAATCAAATCTCCACCATTATAAAATGAGATGATACACAAATCAAAGGGTCTTTAAAGGGTTGTAATGGGGCTTGGGTTAAAGGTGTGGATAAAGGCTAAATTAAAGGGTTAGAATCGAGATTGAATTGACAAATTACCTAACTAGAAACAATGAACTGATAATGAATAATTACATCAATAACACGAGCTTTTTTTAAAGATGTGAATTTAACTGTTTAAGCTCATAGAAAATAGAACTAATGATGAATAAATTTTCTAACATTTTTTTTAGATAAGTATTTACAATAATAAGAAAGAACTTTAACAACTGAAATATAGAACATAGTTAGGCAACTGCTTAAAATCAAATCTCGACAAAAAGGAAGTCAAGAAAATGGTGATAACAAATACAAGATGGGTTTTGGGTTAATATTGAGGGTAAATCAAAGAAAGGGTTACTAGGATTAAAGGTGTTTACTAGGGGTTAATTGTGAGGGTAGGCTTTTTAGTGGAGTGAGTGGGTTAAATCCTAAGTGCCTTTGTCATCTCTGTATATCAAATCAAAGGTATGGTCTCAACATGTATAATTGAAGCATGTTTTAGAACAACAAATCAATATTGACACACTCATAATCAATAAAGTGAGCAAGAAAAGAATATATGCTCTAAAAGGCTCCAAATCTCACAAAAATTATGGGTTTTTGATATCAACCTTATAAATTTCAAACTTCAAGGTAATAATTAGATTCGGTAGATAACCTAACAAAATTTTAATTTTTGAAAATGGACTCATTATGCTTGATTCTCTAGTATCTTAAAGTTTAAATCATCAATGCACAATTAACTATGACTTAATCTAAAACATATCTATAAAAATCATAAATCAACAAAAGTTTCATTCTAATTAGTGGTATGAGAAAATTACTTAAGATAAGATATCATTCAGGGATTTTCAAATAATACTATATTTTGACCCCCCACACTTAAGACGTACGTTGTCCTCAATGTACAAAGATAGATAATGATTAGTAAGAAAGTCATAAGAGAGGGAGAGAAGTGAAACTTCCTGAATTATGGATGAAATCCTTGGAGGATGATCAATGATGTCTAGGTATAGGTGAAGGTGGTGGAGAATACTTCGGTGGTGTGTTCGTTCCTTGAGTGGCACCTTGAACCTTTTTAAACTGCGAAGTCATCAGTAAAGTTTTTAGGGAGTTCTTATTTAATGGACGTTTGTCATAGTTGCTTGAGAGTTAAACAGCCAGAGATAAAAGAAATCGAATTATACTTAAAAATTTAAAGAGTTTAATAATAAAAGAAATGAACTAAAATAAAAATAAAAAATAAAAATAAGAATAAAAATAAAGAAAATAAAAGAACTCAAAGGTCCTTATTATCGGAGTGATCTCGAGGTGGTGGTGGCGGTGATATGTGAAAAAAAAAACTGATAATATCGACCACGGTCGCCTAACACAGCCGTGTGGATTTATCTCAGCCCGTGTTCTTTAGGTAGTTTTGACTACGGCCGCGTTGCACGGCCGTGGCTTTTAGTCGAGCCCATGTCTTGGGAAAAATTTTTGTCCTGTTTCTGCACGATCTCTGCCACGCCCATGTACCTATTCGTGGTGTCCACACGCCACGACCACACCCGTGTGTACAAGGCCGTGTGGAGAGAAAAACTGCGTCATTAACTCGGTTAGTTTGTAGTTAGGTGCTAAAGGAAAAAATAAAAATAATAAAAGATAAAAAAATGAAAATTAATGGGGTTAGTGTTGGGTTGCCTCCTGAGAAGCACTCGTGTAAAGTCTTAAGCTAGACTTACCTCTCATTCGCATAATCATGGTGGTTTGAGGAGGTGAAAATCCTTTCTCATGCTATCAATTCGGTTATCGATATATAGTTCGATTCGAATAGCATTTTCTTTAAAAGTGCTGAATATAGGATTACTTACCTCGACTGTTTCGTATGGGAAGACATATAGTACCTTAAAAGGGATTTCTTTGTTTGTATTAAGGTCGGAAGGGGATATTCGAGGGTCTTTCTTATCTAACAATACCTGATCTTCGATCTTAAATTTGTTTGTCCCACGGAATGGTGTTGGTTGTGCTTTGTGTATTCCTAATTTCTCTTTGAAATGTGTCTTCCACTTGTCTAGTTCATCGATCTGAAGCCGTCATTCCTCGTGAGTTATTTCTTTATTGTCATGAGGTATAGGATCTGGCTCAGTCATGTGGTTCTTGTTGTGCTTCTTGAAAAGAAGGTTTAATCGAACGGTCATTAATAAAATTAATTTTCTCACCTTGGTTATTTGATGTCCTGGCTGAGTCGAGAGCTTGAAGAATGATTGATTCGTCACCTACACGGAGTATGAGTTCCCTTGTACCAACATCAATTTTAGTTCTAGCAATTACTAAAAAGGGCCTTCCTAAAATTAAAGGAACCATATTATCCTCATCCATATCTAAAACAATAAAGTCTACTGGGAATATGAATCTGTCAGTTTTAACTAGTACATTTTCAATTATACCCCTAGGAATTCTAATAGTCTTATCGGCTAATTGAATACTTATCCTAGTTTGTTTGGGTTTCCCTAGACCTAGCTATTTAAACATTTTATAAGGCATAACATTGATGCTTGCCTCTAAATCAGCTAACGCGTTATTAACAGATAAACTACCAATTAAAAATGGAATTGTAAAACTCGCTGGGTCTTTTAATTTTGTGGTAGTTTGTTTTGTAACATTGCTGAGCACAGTGCATTTAGTTCCACATGCGATTCCTCGTCTAACTTCCGCTTGTTTGTTAAAAGCTCTTTTAAAAATTTCCTTGATCCTGGCATCTGCAAAGAGCTTCAAGAAATGGTAAGTTAATATGTAATTTCTTTAAAAGTTTAAGAAACTTATCAAATTATTCATCTGTGTTGTCTTTCTTCATCGCATTGGGGTATGGTATTCGAGGTTGGTATTCTTTAATTACCGGTTTTAGTTTTTCTTGGCTTTCCTCAACTTTACCTTCACTTACCACAGGTTCTTACCTTGGCTCAGATTCAGATTCCACTAACCCTTCACTGTCATGAGCTGTTATGGCTTGAAGTTACTCCTTTGGGTTAGTCTCAGTTTTACTTGGCAAGCTACGTTGTGGTCGTTCAGAGATCAGCTTAGCAAGCTGCCCTAACTGGTTCTTGATCCCTTGAATTGATGCTTGTTGATTTTTAAGTGTTGTTTCGGTATTTTGGAAACGTTTTTTTGCCACCGCTATGAATTTTGTCAGCATCTCCTCAAGGTTCGGTTTCTTTTCCTGTGGGTAGGGCTGTTGTTGGAAGCTGGAGGGGGTTGTTGTCTTTGATTTCTTTGACCACCCCATGAGAAATTGGGGTGCTTCCTCCAACCTGGGTTATAAGTATTACTATAAGGGTTATTTTGAGATTTAAAATTGTTACCCATATAGTGAACTTACTCGTTTCGGGCCTTTCGGGTTGTAAGGTGGATATTCTGTATTGCTCATCCCTTCTCCATTCATATTGTACTGTATAGCTAGATGTACTTGCGAAGAACTACATAAGCCATCAATTTTCTTAGTTAAAAGTCTACCTGGTTTGATAGCATGGTTACTGCGTCGAGGTTGAAAACACTGGCAGCTTTTGTTGGCCTTGTCCTCGTGACTTGCCACTGATAGTTATTCAGTGACATCTCTTCAATGAATTCGTAAGCCGCCTTAGGTGTTTTTTTATTCAGGGTTCCGCCGGCGGTTGAATCAATCAATTGCCTAGTTGAGGGGTTCACACCATTGTAGAAGGTTTGAACCTAAAGCCACAAAGGTAACCCATGGTGAGGGCACCTTCTTAGTAAGTCATTGTATCTCTCTCATGCATCGTGATGTGTTTCTAGATCCATCTGCACAAAAGAAGAGATATCATTCCTTAATTTGGCCGTTTTGGCCAGCAAAAAATATTTTAATAAAATTTTTTCGATCATTTGATCCCATGTAGTGATTGATCATCGTGGTAGAGAATTCAACCACTGTTTAGCTTTATTCCTCAAAGAAAGGGGAAATAACTGAAGACAGATGGCATCATCAGAAACACCATTTATTTTAAAAGTATCGCAAAATTCTAGGAAATTTGCTAAATGAGTATTTGGGTCTTCGTCCTGCAAACCATCAAATTGAAAAAATTGTTGAATCATTTGTATAGTGTTAGGTTTCAATTCAAAATTATTAGCAGCTATAGCAGGCCTAACAATACTCGATTCAGTTCTTGTTAAATTAGGTTTAGCATAATCATACATAGTTCGAGGAGCATAATTTTCGGCCACCTCCTGAAGTAGCGGATTATTCTCAGCCATATCTTCGGTAGTATTAATTTTGTTCTCTTGCTTTTCTTGTATGTATTGTAGGTTTCTCCTTATTTCTCTACGATTTCTGTGTACAGTACCTTCAATATCACTGTCGTAAATTAAGGGACTTGTCGGGTTCCTTCTAGTCATAAACTAGAGGTACCGCTAAGAAAAGAAAAAGGAAATTAGAAAAGTAAAAATAAAGTTTAATTGCAAAAATAAAATATGGCTAAAGTAATAAAAATTGAGCGTTCTTAATATTTCGGTTCCCACAACAATATACCAAAAACTTGATGGTGGTGGAAAAGTCTTAAAATTTATATAATGAATGATCGAGCCTAGAAACTAACTATCACCACGATTGAGGCAAGCGCACCTATCGAACAGTAGTATAGTTTAGGTGGCAAGACCGGATTGTCAAACCCAAGGAACCAAAAGTACTAATAATAACTTTCTTCTTATTATTTAGCCTAAGAATTAAGAGAATTGTTGTTTAATTTAAAATTAACTAACTACAAAGCTAAAGATGCTAAGACACGGAGAAGGAATTGGAGAAATACTTGTGGAAAAAAACAATTGATTAAGACAATACCCGAGGAAGAATCCACCTAGACTTCACTTGTTATCTAACTCTGAACCAGACGATTTATTCACTTGACTTGATCCGTAGGATTCCCTAATTTATATTAATATCTCTCTCGAGGCTACTAACGTCTAACCCTAGGTTGATTAATTAAAATCTCTTTTTAATTAAAACCCCTAGAATTGCATTAACTCGATCTATGGACTCCCATATTAGGTTTGACCCTAATCCGGTAGATTTTCTTCATCCTATCTCTAGGGTTGCAACCAACTCCGCTTAACTATGCTAGATCTACTCTTAAACAGGGAATATTCCTCCTCTGCCTAAGCACATCAATACTTGAATCAATATCTTGAAATATCAAAACAAGAATTAAGAACACATAATTAAGAACAAATCAAGTATTTATCATATAGTTTAGAAAACAATAACAAGATCCGTCTTAGGTTTTATCCCCCTTAGGTATTTGAGAGGTTTAGTTCATAATCATAAAAGAATACATCTTAGAAGATAATATAAAACAAAACATAAGAAAAACCCTAAAACCCCCTGAAGGAATTGAAGGAAAGATCCTCAGTCTTGAGTATGATTCCGGCTTCTTGAGATGGATCAACTGGATTTCTTCGAGTGAATCCCCACAATTCGGCCTTTCTGGCTCGGCTCCTTGGCCTAGCTGAACGCCCCATTGAAGGTTGGCCTCTAGAGTGTTTTTATAGGCTTTTGGAATGTCTTTCTTTGCTTCTAAGTACCCTAATCCAAATGAAACTAAAACAGTCACGGCAGGGACACGCCCGTGTGGCATGCCCGTGTGAATCAAATTCAGGCCATAGTCGGATTTGCTAAAGAGGCAAGGTTGTGTGTATCGGGCCCAGGCCGTGTTGATTTCGTACTTTGGCTCATTTTCTCCGTTTTTGTCCCGTTTCTCATTTCTTTCATCCTCCGGTGCTCTCCTAAGTATAAAACATAAAATTAAAGGATTAGGAGCACCAAATTTCACAATTAAGGGAATAAATCATCTAAAAGTATGCTAAATGTGGGATTAAAATATGTATATATTACGGTTTATCAATAACCTTAAAATTTAACATGACACAATCCAACATAAGCTTGGCACAAGCCTAAGCATCATCAACAACACATGTTAGTGCGTTAACACATAACTCAATTGAAGTATCACATGGTAAGGTAGATTTGCATGAACATTATACCATTGAATTCATACTTTCCATAAACATAGATACGCATTCATTGATCATTATCATTTCATACCTTTCTAAGAGAGTGGTTCGTTATATCAAAGGCACAAGTAATTTTGGTGTTAAATTCACAAGAAGTAAGGAGTTCAAGCTTGTTGGCTTCTCTGATAGTGATTGGGGAGGTTTCATTGATGGCATGAGGAGTAGATCAGGCTATTGTTTTACATTTGGATTTTGTGTCTTCACATAAAGCTCGAAGAAGTAAGAAACTGTGGCTCAATCCACTGCTGAAGTAGAATTTGTTGCTGCAACAGCCAATGTTAATCAAGCTTTGTGGTTGAGAAAATTATTAAGTGATCTTAACCTTGAACAAAAGGAAAGCACAAAGATCTTCGTTGATAATTAAGCTACCATTGCAATTTCTCATAATCCAGTATTTCATGGGAAGACTGAGCATTTCAACATTAAGCTTTTCTTCTTGAGTGAAGTGCAAAAACATTATATTGGTTTATTGCAAAACAGAGAAGCAGGTTGCAGATATCTTTACTAAGCCGCTTCCAGTAAGCAAAGTTGAAGTTTTGAGAACAATACTTGGTGTTTGCAGCAACTGAAGCAAGGAGGAGTGTTGAAGATGTAACACCCTTAACCCACATCTCGTCAGAATCAGGGTTAAAGGGCATTATTACACATAATACGAATCCTATTAAATATTTACGACACTAATATTCATAATCAAAGACATAGTGGGTAATGTAATATCATAATATCCTTAGCATTTTAAAGAAATAAAATAAAATATAAACATAGATATATATTAACCATTTAGCCGAATTCACCTAGAAGCATGTTTCATTAAATAAATTTACTACTGTTCATCTAGTCACCCAATATACAATGACCGAATATGCACTGTCCATTATTAATAAACCTAAAGAAATTAACTATCATTCAAAATACACATGCGTAAATATAAAAATATCTAAAGAGACGTGCGAAATCTTGTGTAATTGAATTTAACATTTATCAACCATAGTCCCTTTAAAAGAAATTCCTAACATAACAATTTCCAAATGTAATATCTTTCAATTTAAACTGTAATATAAGATCTACCACCAATTTGCCATCTATTAAACCAAAAGAAAAAGGCATGGTGTAATATACACGAAAGACATATATATATATAAAAACTATATACGCAATTATGCATACATGCATTAGAGGTTGTGTTTTGATAAAGACACAAGCATCCTGGTTAATTACTATCAAGATCCTATTACCATGACTTCACCAATTCATGACCAAACCACTTAAATCGAATTTGATACAAATGTACCAATGCCATTTATAACCGAATATGCTATATGCATTATAACATTTTCTCTTTGATGTAAACTTGAATATAACACTTTAATACCTCTTTTTCCTGAATTAATAAATCAAACACACTCACATATGTGCAACGGTTAATTATACATTCATTTACGCATACACATTTTGCAAATTATGTTTACGAAAGATCATGCATTATTACTTTATATATATATATATATTCAAGATAAAAAGGTATCTTAACTTAGCCATTTTCGCATGGCTATACTTATATACAAGACAAAATTCATGGTTTTAAAAACTTAGTCTAACCTATACATGCCTTTGATTTAAAAACCAAACTTATAAGTACCAAATAATATGATAGCGTGGATGACTTCACTAACGATCCCTTGAGCTCGTAGCTAGATCGTAATCTATAAAAGCAGTAAGCAACACATGGAGTAAGCTACTGAGCTTAGTAAGCCTTAAGCAATTAGAACAATATAATCAACTATTCACCATTATACTTTATTGTTTACATAATCTTAGTTTAAACTCATAGCATACATTAATCATCGAAGCCATATATCACAAATTTAATAGGTACTAGCTTCAACCTAATTCCATGCATTCAATATACACACAATTATGGGGTTAATTCCACATGACTAATTACCTATCTATAGAATTCCTAATTAGCGAATATACTTGTATATTCATACTCATAAAATCATCAAATGCTTAAATGTTGATCAACGAACATCATCTAATCAATATCAAATTTCCACATATCCAAGATACCAAATGCATAATACTTTATTTAAAAATCTACTCAATCACAACTTCATATATATATAACACACACTTAAGTCAATACATACCTTGTGGCCAAAATTATTTAATTTGCTTAATCAAGCTTTGACTTGCTCATTTACCACCATCACTTCCCCATTTTGTAAGTTTACGTCAGATTATAAATCACCAAAGATTAAGCCTACTAGGAAATAAGCCCGCGTGAAGTCATCGGCACTAAGCCCGCTAGGCAATAAGCCCAATATGTCACCCAAGACTAAGCCTGCTAGGCAATAAGCCCAAATATGTCACCGCACAAGGCCCGCTAGGCAATAATCCCGAATATGTCACCCAAGACGAGGCCCGCTAGGCAATAAGCAGAATATCTCACTCAAGACGAGGCCTGCTAGGCAATAAGCTCGATTATATCACCGTGGTCAATCATTCCACACACATTTCATCACTATATTACATAACCAATTCAGCTAAGCTTATTTACTTTAAACAAATAAAATCGTTACGCCTTTGTAAAATCCCACAATTCACATCGAGATACTTATTCATATCACAATATCAAATTATACAAACAATCTAATGTACTTATATACATTCGCTAAGACAAAATTATGTACTAAAATTTATCAAACATTACCATTTAATATGTTCATAACAATTCTTTGATCTAATTCAACAGGACTTACCTCGGTTGTCGATAATCCGTGCGAATTCCGCTTATTCGGTAACCTTCGCTTTTCCCCGATCTAATTCCGTTTTTCTTTGCTCTTGATCTAATACACATTAAAATTTAGCTCATTCAAATACATTTCATCTCAATTTAGTCCCAAAACACACAAATGGGCAAATTACCATTTTACCCTTACTATTTCAATACTTTGCAATTTAGTCCTATTTGCATAAAACTCAAAATACATCAAATTTCCCCATACTCCTTAAGGGCCAAATATGTATAAGGACTATACAAGTCTATTTATTTCATTTATTTTGCAATTAAGCCCCTCTAAAATTTTATTTTTACAAATTGGCCCTAAAAACACAAATTCACCAAAACTTCCAACACATAATATACTAATTTTAACCTATCTTTCATCTAACGTCATCAAAATCAAAACCTCAAGAATTCATCAATGGCCGATTCATATATACACACTAATCTTAGAAATTCTAGCATGGGTGGTAATATACTAAGCAACGATCTCAAAACGTAAAAATTAACAAAAACCGAGCTAGATTTCTTACCTAATTAAGCTTGAATAAGGCGAATATTTCAAGGCTTTTCTCCCTTTTTCTTTTGTGTTTTTCGCCAAAAGATGAACAATGCATGGCTTTTTATTTTTTATTTTATTAACATATATTAATTAGTTTATTTTAACATATAATGTAAGAATATATATTATAAAAATTCAAACACTATTACATGCATCAAGGTGGCCGGCCATTAACCTAAAAATGGGCTATTTTCCTTTTTAATACCTCACATTAAAAATCCATGCTCAATTTAACACATTACACTTTAGTTGGCCACTTTTACTTTTTACGCGATTAAGTCCTTTTTATCAAATTCAATACTTAAACGATAAAATTTTTCTACGAAACTTTCACACACTTAAATACATACATAATAAACACTAAATATAATATTCAAATATTTCTCAGGCTCGGATTCGTGGTCCCAAAACCACCGTTCCGATTAGGGTCAGATTCGATTCATTACGTAAGATTTGCTTTAGTTATCATAATCTAGCTAATTTTAGATATAATCATAACTCTTTGATTTGTTTCATATTTTTTAGAGATTATGATTATGTTAGTAGCCTATTTTAGTTAGTAGTTGTTATGGTTGAATCAATACATTAACTAAAATGATAAGTATGAATATCTAATGTTGCAAATTATGTAAATTACATAAAGGTAAGTTACTAAAAACAAATATATGATGAAATATATTAGTTTGGATGATAGAAATTGACTTGAATTCTATTTGCAATTGGTTGGACTATACTTGTAAGTGTTGGTGCAGGAAGATAGGAAAATTTGGGTGAGAAATGAGGCTAGGAAATGACCTTATTTTGCCCATACGGGTAGACACACAGGCATGTATCTAGGTCGTGTGTCATGGGCATGTTGTCTGGCCGAGTGCCCCCTGCATTTTAATTGTTGCAAAATAGAATGTCCAGAATTGAGCAGATGGGCAGAGACACAGGCGTGTGTCTCAGCCATGTGGGTGACACGGCCTTGAACACGGGCGTGTGTCATGGCCGTGTGAAGCCTGCACCTAGTTCGAATTAAATTAATTAACCACACGGCCTAGCACACGGGCGTGTGGCATGGCTTTGTGGCCAAGTTAGAGAGCAACCTAAATTGGATACGGACTAAGGCACGGACGTGTCTAAGGGTCATACCGGCGTGTCCCTTGGGCCACACAGGCCTGTGACCCTGCACTTTAGAAAAATTTTAAATTTTTGCGAAAAATTCTTAGAGATTCCGAATAAGTCCCAACTCGATTATAATTCTCGTATTGGGCCTCGAGGGTCTATTTAAGGGACGTTCTTAACAATCTCGATTAATGAATAGTAAATTACATGATTTATTTGGAAATGTTCTGAAAAGTTTGGTAATACTCTATAACCTTGTTCCAACTATGGAAACGGATTAGGGGTGTTACAGTAGTTGTTAACTTGTTTACTATATAAACACTAGTTACAGTTTAATAAAATGTACCTTTTCCATTTCTGTAACACCCCCAACCCGTATCCTTTGCCAGAACCGGGTTACAGAGCATTACCGAATTTTACAGATCAAACAGACAAAAATTTCAAACATTTCATATCATAAAAACAAGTCATCAAAGCATCATTTTAATCCAAATTATAAACATATAAAATCTAAATCAATTTTCCCTAGTTCATAAGCACTTAAACATGGAATTAAATTCACATGCACATATCTAGATTTAGTTCAATTTACCATGCCATAATATGGCTTCAAAAACAAACACATATTTATATGTATAAAAACAACCAAAATTAAACTTATAACCTCATTTACAATCAAACTACAAAATAACTACTATTTAGACACCCTAGGTACATGCCAACACAAAGGGTAAACATCACCACATTTGAGTTCGGGATCGTTGTTGGATGCTGAATCGGCAATCAAACTTAAGTACCTAACCTGCTCACAGAAAACAAACCGTACGCTGAGTAAAAACTCAGTGGTATTTCTATAATCCGAATATTTAAAGATAAGAAATTTCAAATATGCTATTGAAATATAAACACATATTAATATTTAATTATTTCAACAACCATATCATATTTCATTTGTTTCACAAATATCTTAATTCTCATACTTTCTATATAAATAGCTTTTCACAATTTATTTCACATTTCATTATACAATTGCATTATCCTTTCCATATTCATTTCATGAGTATATAACTCATATATTTAATATATCTCGTAACATATTTCACATTCTATTTTCAATTCACTATGTCGCTTCCATGTCCAATTCATGAATACACAATTCTTGTGTCTCAATCCATATTTCAATTCACAGTCCCATTTTCATTTCACATATAATATCATCCAACATCGATCATAGTGGCATTTTATTTAATTACCCCTACTAACACGAATCGGACTCGGACGGATACACAGATCCAACCAAAACACACCAATTTGGCACCCAGTGCCTCATCGGATAATTCAAAGTAATAATTTGACACTCAGTATCTCATCTGCTAAACTGAAGTAAATTGGCACCCAGTGCCTCATCGAATTAATCCGAAGTAGTAAATTGACACCCAGTGTCTCTGTGACGACCCGTTTTTAGTAAAATCGGAACAGTGGTTTTGGGACCACAAATCCAATGTCGTAAAATTTATTTTTTAATATATTTTTAATATCCATAGCATGTTATAATCATGGAATAAAAATTTTGTTAAGAAATTTTACTATTTGTATACTCAATTTGTGAAATAGGACTAAATCACATAAAGTGAAAAAGTTGTGTTCTTGTTAGTTAAATGTGTCAAATAGCTATAGAAATTTAAAGTAGAGGTACTTATTAAGTAACTAGACCACTAATTGAGTTATTGGATGTACATGGAGTGAAATTATAAAAAAATTGTAAGATTAGGTAATATTAGGTGATTTTAATTGATAAAATAAAATAAAACAAAGGCTAGCTATCATCTTCTTCATTTCCATCTTCACCAACCATTTCTATCAACAAGAAATAGCCATAGAAGCTTGAAAATTTTAGCCAAGCTATTCTCTTGCATGTAAGTTATTTTGGTGGTTGTTTTTGATGATTTTTATGTTTTGGAACCCTTGTAGCTTAAGCTAGCTAATTAAGGGGCTAATTTGCAATATGATGGAAAGTATAGGGTTTTTCCATGAGAGCATGTTGGTTTTTTTGAATTTTAATGAAATAAAATGAATCTTGGTTGTTTAATAAACAACTTTTGTTAAAAGGAATTTTTAATGAAATTGTCAAATAGAGGCTTAATAGAGAAATATGAAAATCTTGTATTAAATGTGTGAAATTGTGAAAATATGGGCTGATATAGGTATACATAAAATTCGACTAGGCTTATATGTGAAAGAAATTGCATGAATTTTATTTTTACGAGCTTAAGGACTAATTTGTAAAGAAATCAAATGGTTGGGGCCAAAATGGTAATTTTCCCTAATATGAAATTAAGGTGAATTAAATTGAATAATTACTAAATTATTTAAATTTGGTTATATAGATCAAGTAAAGCCAAGTTCGGTATTAAATCGGGGGAAAGAAAAAGTAGTGGATTGATAGGTCGACTTACTCCGTTTTAACTCGAGGCAAGTTCGTGTAATTAAATTTCATATTTATATGTTTTAGTTGAATTGCATGTATGTGAATGGTTTAATTATTATGTACAATTGTAAAACGCATAATCGACAATGTACGAAGAATGCCGAGCCCCATTTGAATCTTAGAAACTCATAGGATACAAATGACATCGTCATTAGGGTTACCAATTTGGTTGAGATCCTGCAAATGTTGCGGACTCACTATAGCTCGTAAGAGCTTACCGATATTTAGCTCGTATGAACTTACCGATTTGCAGCTCGTATAAGTTTATCGATATTCATCTCGTATGAGCTTATCGTTTATCGATCATACGAGCATACATGTATAAGAGTTGATGGATTACCGTTTAGTACACTTCGTGTGTAGCACCCGCGTATCTTATGATACTCTAAGTGGTTCAACGGGCATAGTTGTGTTATGAGATTATACAAATTCGATAAGAATAAATATAGACATTTACATGAAATTGGTTGATATTGGATATATGTTTATATGGTATAGATATTACATGTACATGGGAATGAATTAATTGATGAATTCATATATGATTATCGGTTTATGGGAATTATGACTAATATGATTTTGGATTGTATGATAGGCTTTGGTCAAATTAAATTGAGTTATGTTTTGGTTTATTTACATAAATTTGTGGTTATATGGTAAGTTTTATTCTTTGATTTACGAACTTACTAAGCTTAAATGCTTACTCTGTTTATTTGTTCATGTTTTATAGTACTTTGGAAGCTCGCCCAATTTGGAAGTCGTCGGAGATCGCGTCACACTATCAAATACTCATTTTGCTACTTTGGACTTTATATTTTGAGGTTAAATGGCATGTATGGGTGTTTTGGCTAATGTAGCCTATATGTCCCATGTTGTTTTGGTTATATGTAAAGACAAGTGATTTGGCTTATTTTGGTATATTTTGGTTATGAAAATATGTATAAATGATCTTTTGGTATGTTGTGTATGTTTGCTATGTGAAATTCATGTTGATGAATTAGTATATGAAGTGCCAAGTGGCTGAAAATTGAGAATGTTATGAATGCTAAGTTAGGTTTAATGTCTCATATATGTAGTTGACCATTCAGTAACCTTTAGAGTATGTTGGGTATGTTTTAAGGTGGTCGAATGAATTTGTTTGTTATATCATGTTGTGGGGTACATGTTCATGTTATAAACTTGATATTGGTTGGTTCTTGAGTACCTACTTATGCAATGGTTGTATGCCAATTTATATGTATAGGTTGGTACTAATATGGGTGAGGAATATGGCTTGGAAAATGGCCTATTTTTGTCCATACGGGCGTGTGTGACACACGGCCAGGTGACACGGCCGTGTGTCCCTTGATGCTTCCTTTAAAATCAAGTCAGTAGCTTCACATGGCCTAGCACACGGGCGAGTGGCTTGGCCGTGTGGCACAAGTCAGTATACCCTCCAGTTTTCACACGGCTTGGCACACGGGCGTGTGAGGCCATTTCAAAAGGTACACGGCCTGGCATACGGGCATGTGGTCTGCCCGTGTGACTCAAGTCAGAGAGTTACATGGGTCGGGCACAGCCTAAAGCACGTGCGTGTTCCATAGCCACACGGGTTATTCCCATGTCCATACGGGCGTGTAATCCCTGCACTTGAAAAATTTTTCTTGTTTTCTTAAAAATTTATCGAGAACTCGATTTAGTCTCGAATCACTTCTAACGTCAATTTAGGGCCTTGAGGGCTCGTATTAGAGACTATATAAATGTATTTGAATGGTTTTGATATGAAGGATAAATGCTTATGAAATATACGATTGTTTGACCTATAAGTCCAGTAATACTCTGTATCCCTATTTCGACAAGGGATATGGGTTAGAGGTGTTACATTTATTGATATCAGAGCTACGGTTTAGTCAATTTTAGGACTAACGTAGCGGGTGTGAGTCTAGATATACATGCAATTTATTAACCTGTGATAGTGTGACATCTCCTAACTCTAACAACCCAATTTAGACCCTAGTCAAAATAGTGGTTTCGGGACCACAAATCCGAGTCAAAAAAATTTTTTAATATTATTTTTGGTGTTTACAGTATGTGAATTAATATGTGTGAAAGTTTCGTGTGAAAATTTTATCGTTTGTGTGCTCGATTTTATAAAAGGACTTAATAGCGTAACATGAAAAAGTGACTTGCTATTTGTGAAATTGCTATATTGCTACGTTCTTTTAATGTGGAGGCCTTAAAATGAAATTAGGCCATTAAATGATAGAATGGATGGTGGTGGACAACCATTTTTAAGTTTTTATATTATTTCATTAAGGTTAAAAAGGTAAAATGGCATATTAATAAGAAATAAAATAAAACAAAAATATAAAATGGCCATTATGTTCATCTTTTGGCCGAATAAGGAAGAGAAAAAGAAACATTTGAAAGCTTTAAAGATTCAACACTTTGAAGCTCAAATTGACGTATGAATTTTGCTCGGTTTTCGATAATTTTATGTTTTTGAGATCGTTGCTTCGAATACTAGTAAACCCATGCTTTAATTTTCAGAATTGATGATGAATTTGATATTTGCCATTGATGTTAGCTTGATGTTTTTGTGGTTTGATGATGAAATATAAATTTTTGTTGATAGATTATTATGTTTAATTAAGTGATTTTTTATAAAAATGTGTATTAAGGAATAAATTGAGAAAAGTGTAAAAATTCAAGGTTAAATATGTGAATAAACTAAAAATATGGCCTGCTAGTAGTATGGGTAGAATTTGACCTAACATGGTTTTAGTGAAATTTTGTGTATTTTGTGTTATTTTGAAATAAGGACTAAATTAAAAAAATACGAAATGTTAGAGGCTAAAATGCAAATTGCCCATTTATATGTTCTTGAATGGAAATTGAATGAAATGTTGAATAAGTAAGTTAATTTTGATATTAATTAGATTGGCAAAAGTGGAAATCAGGTTTGGATCGAGAAAATCGAAAGTTATATATTAGTCTTTCCGGTCCATTCGTGTCCATACTAGGTAAGTTCATAAGTAAATAAATGTCGATTAATTCTATTGTGTTCATTTTAATAGTGCCGAATTGAATTATTACTTGTGTATATAATATGCTGAAATTAATTGAGCAAGGGAACAATATTCACAAGCCTGAAATGATCGAGTTTCGACGTCCGAAAGCCCCGTACGAACCTTAGGAATAGTTAGGATACATATGTCCTGACATAGGATTCCGATATGTGTTATCGTGTAAGACCACGTCCAGGACATTGCATCGATTTGAGATTTACGTGTAAGACCATTTCTGGGACATCAGTATCGTATTTGATTTCGTGTAAGACCCTGTCTAGGACAGTGGCATCGATATTGATTTCATGTAAGACCGTCTGGGACGTTGGCATTGTACGAGTTTTCTGAGCTATCCAAGTATCCTATTTGATTTCGAACGGTTCAATGGGCATTCCAAGAAATAAATGAGTATATGAATGTGTATCTGAATCAGGTATGTTGCGATGAATATGAATTTGAGCAAAGAAAGTGAGTATGATTATGATTAGTTGTTATATGATTTATGTGAAAATGAGTTGTGGATATTAGCTAGTGAACTATGAACAAATGAACCGTATAAGAAATATAGAATTGTAATTGTGTTTTTGCCATATATGATTCACGGTACATGTGATTTGTATATGAAATTCTGATATGAAATGTGAGTATGATTCAAATAATGGTATATGTGAAATATAAGATAATGAATGATGTGTTATAAATGTTCGTTAAATGAAATTATGGTCCTATGTTTTGGACATGAGAATTATGAAATACGAGACATAGTTTTGATGTGCGATTTGTTATGGTTATTCGGGTTTGGAAGTGTATAAAAAGAAGTTGATATATTTTTATGAATAATCTGTAACAAATGACCATGATTCGGTTGGTATGTAATGAAATTGTGAAAGCTTAATTTTATGAATGAGCTAATAGTTGATATATGAATTTTGAAAACATTGCTTATATGTTCATTTATGATTAAGCCTAGTGAAGTTACCTAATGTGGCCTTAAGAAATTACGATTATGATGAATGTATATGTGGTTGAGATTTGTTAAATTCAGCCTAGTTAAATTGAATTGTAAACATTATTGAAATGATTTATTTGCTTATGGCTTACTAAGCTTTTAAAGCTTACTTTATGTGTTTTCCTATGTTTATAGATTTTTCGGAGATTTGTTCGGGTTGGAAGTCGGTGGAGATCTCATCACACTATCCAATATTTGTTTCGGTAATTAAATGCTTTGAGATTGGGTTATGTGGCATGTATAGGCTAGTTTTGATATATTTGGTTTTGAAATTTATATATGTGTATAGCCATGCGAAAATGGCATGTTCATGATGCAAATGTTGGTATTTATATTTGGTTTTGTTATAAGCTTAATTAAGAGGTATGATTTAAGGTAAATATGTCGTGATGTTGGTTATATGAGTTGGCAATGAGGAGTGGTAAGTAGGGTGTATATTCAGCTTATTAATTAACTCATTTTGGAAGCATGAAAAGTGGTATAATATGGTTTGGTAAAAGGTTCATTTGAATAACTATTCGAAATGCTATGATTTATTGAGTTAAATTTGATATTCGAAAGGTTGTTTATTTAAATTTTTGGACATATGTGATATGAATACATATGCCTATTTAATGTTTGCTTGTAGTTCATTTTAAAAAGATCAAATCATTGGTTTAATGAGTGATTATAAAATGTGTTATATATAAGTAGTTATATGTTCGGCTATGGTATTTGACTATTTAGGCTCGATTTTGAATGACAAAGAATGTATATGATTTAATTGTTATATGGAAGTTAAATTGGATGATCGATTATTGAATAAATTAATTGGTTGTGTATATGAATTATAGGCATGATAATTAGCATGATAATTAGGTATGTGGTTCATGTGTGGGGTTGAAGATAACATGTTAGATATGTTATTTAGCTTGCAAATTAGATATTTTATGACTTGACATTGGTATTCAAAAATGGCTAAATTTGATTTAGTAAAATGTACATAAAGTTAAAATGTTTAAAACGCTACGATTTGGAAATTGTATTTAGAAATGGCTTTTGTTTTTAGGGTGTTATGTGAATGGTTGGATGATGTTAAAAATGTAGTTGGTCATGTATAAAGTTACCTAACATTTTATGTGCAAATGAATATTAAACTGTGAGATATGGCCAAATTAGTTTAAGATGCGCAAGTATAATGTTTATTAAATGTTACGTTTGTTATTTAGTTAATGATATGGGTTGAAACAACTTAATATGCGATTGTACTTAGATTTATAAAATGATATGATCATTGATTTGTTATGGAATAGATGTAAACAAATGGGTGTCTCGATATATACTCGGTATATGAAATGAAAAATGTTTGATTATAAATTGGGTATTCGAATGTCATGGAAATGATGGTCATATGGTTTGAATTTTTGTAATTATGAAACAGGTACAAATTGGTTTTGATATTTGATGGCTTGGTTTGAAAGTTTTGAATTGTTAAACGGAATTGAAATGGTTAAATATTGAAATATAGTTCGTATAAGAGAATGTTCGATTAAACATGATTTGTGTGGTTAGATATGTGATCCAAATATATGATTTTGACTTGTATGAATAAGAGATTGGTTTATTAATTTATTTCGTAAAATTTTATAAAGGAGAATACATTACTGGGCGTATGAATTGTAAAGAATGTCTGTTCTGAACTATGTTTTGTTCGGTAATGCTTCGTAACCCTAGTCCGTGATAGATATGGTTAAGGGTGTTACACTAACGATTTGAATTATGTTTTTCATATAGTAATGGATCCCAATCGAGCATATTCTGATGATGTTAAAAGTAACGTGCAATACCCTCGAGGGCAACGCTGTTTGGGTCTGTAATTCGTGTTAGATAGTCGTAGAGGAGAGGCTAAGGAAGTCTTCTTCCAAATGATGAACGAATGGTTCACTGAGTATGTTCGGATGAATCTGGCTACTCAACAACCTCCACCCCCAATCGATTCTCATAGATCCTCAAGTTATATAACCGGTACATTCGAATAAACCACTAATTGATAAAATTAAAAAAATGGGACCAAGAGTGTAGGGCTACAATTGATGACGACCCTAAGAGAGCCGAGTTCTGGCTTGAGAATACGATTAGAGTTTTTGATGAACTATCATGTATGCCGACTAAATGTGTTAAATTTGCGGTGTCCCTTTTGAGAGATTCAGCTTATCAGTGGTGGAATACCTTAATATCCGTAGTGCCGAGAGATAGTCACGTGGGAATTCTTTCAAACCGAGTTTAGAAAAAATATATAAGCCAGTGATTTCTTGACTAAAAACACAAAGAATTTCTAGATTTGAAACAGGGTCATATGACCGTAACCGAGTATGAAAGGGAGTTCGTCCAATTAAGTAAGTATGCCCGAGAGTGCGTCTCTACGGAAGCAATTATGTGCAAACGGTTTGAAGATGGGTTGAACAAAGACATCAAACTTTTAGTCGGGATACTTAAGTTGAAAGAATTTGTAGTTTTAGTTAAAAGAGCTTGCAAAGCCGATGAGCTTAGCAAAGAAAAGAGAAAGGCTGAATTTGAATTTAGAGATTCGAGGAAGAGATTTATAGGGAAGTATCATAAATCGAAGTCAAAGAAATCTAAAGAACATCACTATCGACCTACTATTTTTGCGGGGCATTTTAGTCAAGATAGAGATGCGAGATACTCCAATTCTAAACCCCAGGCTACATCTGTAGCTAGCGTGGGTAGTGTTAGAAATGCTAGACCCGAGTACAAACACTATAACAGGCCACATTATGGCGAGTGTCTGGTAAAGAGCAGAGCATGTTTCAAGTGTGTTTCCTTCGACCACTACCTCAAGGATTACCCTAAAAAGTCTGAGAAAGAAAAAGCTCAAGCCATGAGGCCGAGCAATATAGCTTCTAGAGGGAGACCACCTCGAAACATGAGAAATATCAGTGGTAGTCGAGGTGCTACAAGGGATACCGCAGTGAGATCGGAGGCACGAGTGCCAGCCAAAGCTTATGCTATTTGCGCTCGCGAAGATGCGTCAGTGCCAGATGTTATCACTGGTACTTTTTATCTTTATAATACTAGATGTAACAGCTTTGATTGATCCGGTGTCAACCCATTATTATGTAAGTAAAAAATTAGTGTCTAGTAAGAGTTTACCTGTAAAGTCCACTGAACTTGTGGTTAAAGTATCGAACTCCTTAGGTCAATATGTCCTAGTTGATAAGGTCTGCAAGAATTGTCCTTTGATGACTCGGGGTTACAGCTTTCCGACTGATTTGATGCTTTTACCGTTTGATGAGTTCGATGTAATTTTGGGTATGGATTGGTTGGCTCTGCATGACGCTATTGTGAACTGTAGACGAAGGAGTATTGAGTTGAAATGGCAAAATGGTGAGATTCTCTAGTATTGAATCTGTTGATTTGAGTGGTTTACTTGTCGTGATATCGATTATGTTAGCACAAAAGTATGTGAAAAAGGGTTGCGATGCTTATCTTGCATATGTACTAAATACTAAAGTGTCGAAACCGAATATTGAATCAGTGACAGTGGTCTGTGAATATTTGGATGTGTTCTCAGAAGAATTATCTGGGTTACCACTAATCAGAGAAGTCAAATTTTCTATTGAGTTAGTACCGGGAATATCACCATTATCGATAGGTCTGTACAGAATGGCTCCGATAGAGTTGAAAGAGTTGAAAGCTCAGTTGTAAGAGTTAACGGGCAGAGGTTTTGTGCGACCGAGTTTCTCAACTTGGGGTGCGCCGGTTCTATTTGTAAAGAAAAAAGATGGATCAATGAGATAAACAACTATTTGCTAAATTTACCAAGTGAGAGTTTTAGCTCAGAAGTTGGATTTTTAGGACACATTGTATCGGCAGATGGCATCCGAGTTGATTCGAGTAAGACGGTTGTTAATTGGAAACCACTAAGAAATATATCCGAGGTTAGAAGCTTTCTGGGATTGGTGGGCTATTATCAGAGATTTGTTAAAGGTTTCTCTATGACAGCTACACCAATGACTCGATTATTATAGAAAGATGTAAAGTTTGAGTGGTCCGAGAAATGTCAACAACGTTTTAATCAGTTGAAAGCACTGTTAACGGAAGCACCAATTTTAGTTCAGCCTGAGCCGGGTAATGTAACATCCTAGATTAGGGGTTATGCGTTTGTGCATAATTTATGAGTAGTAGGTTTTGGCAGTGTTTGGAAATGAATTAAGGGTTTTCAAAATCCTAGGATGGAAGAGAAAGCTTTGGACAATTATTGGTTTTTAAGTTAAAAACAAGAAGTGATGTGGAAAAAGTGGCAAGGACGCCACCTAAGGTGCAAGGGTTATGGTATCAAGTGAAGTACTTTGAGGAAGAGGTTCAATCCCATTGTGTGCATTTTGCTTAATTTTATGAAATAGCATGTTTATTGTGATATGTGGTGTGCATTTTTAGAACCTTGGAAATGTAAGGAAATGTATGGAAATGTATGGAAATGTATGGAAATATAAGGAAATGTATCGAAATGTATGGAAATGTAAGGAAATGTATGGAAATGTATGGAAATGTATGGAAATGTAAGGAAATGTAGGAAATGTAGGAAATGTAAGGAAATATAGGAAATGTCCCGAAATGTAAGGAAATGCTTTAGAAATGATAAGTTTAAAGGAGGAAACGAACGTTTTTGAAACTTGGAAATGTAAGGAAATGTCTTAGAAATGATAAGTTTTAAGGCAAGGTGGCCTTAAGAAAATTAATAAAAGAAATTTGACACAAAACGGGCTTGGAAAAGTGACAAGGAGGCACCACTTAAAGCCCAAGAATGACGCCACCAAAGATGTGTGCAAGCTTAGGTTCGAGCAAGGGAGAGCATTTCGAGAGTGTTTTATGTTCGAATTGGGCTTGTGGCCCAATTCGTTATTAAAGCTAAACTAATCATAGGGAGGCGCCACTTAGGTGGATAATTTGGGCCTCGTATGGCCACAAGGAGTCCAATAGAATAAGTTTAAATTCGCTCATCAAGGGAAAGGGTGGACGGATCTAGCTAAGACTTTAAGTGATTTTTATTTAATTATTTAAAGAGGAAGCAATGGATGGCAATTGGGACTCTTAAGGAAGAGTTTAATTCTCCTTAAAACTCTGCTAAATAGGTGGATAAATGATGATTTATTTTAGATTATTTTCAAAGAGATAATTGAGGATTATTCTTTAATTTTAATTAAAGAGATAAAGCTATCAAAATAGAAGAGTGATGGCCAAGTAAGGGATTCTAAGTTAGTAATTTCGGCTATAAAAGGAAAAGAGGGCCATTCATTCTTTCTTCTAACTCTCTCTCTCTGCCGAATTCTCCCTAGCAAATATCTCCTTTCTTTATTGTTTTGCTGTCGAAAATACACCTTGTGTAGCCAAACTTCATTACCAAATTGCTCAAACTCTTTTCTCTTCTTCTTTCATAATCTTCCAAAAGCCGAAAGTTTGCTAAAATCAAGGCCATATTCGAATAGTTTTGAGACTTCAAATAAGGGGTTGTCGACTTCTGTATTAAGGGTAAGAACTAGTTATCATTCGATTTTCATCATTTTTCTTTTAAGATTTACCGAAATCTAGGACTAACCCCATTAATATCTTGTTGCTGAAACTTTGAAGAGATCTTTTCGGGATTTGTTTAAGTCAACTACAAGAAGGAGAAGTTCTTTTCCCGAAGGTACACCATAGGCCGCGTGTTCCCTAGTTATTCGGTGAATTTCGGGATTTAAAATCCACAAGGTAAGACATGCGAATATTCGGCCAAGGCCTATTTTTGGTGTTTTAGATCTAGTTCATATTTATTCAAAAGTTGAAACTAATTTGTTAAAGTGATTTAAAGCTTTACCGAATACAAGAAAGAGTATAGTGAAGATTTCGGGATTTGGTACCAAGGTAAGTTTTAGTGTACTAATCCTACTAGGATTTGGTTTTATAGCCGAATACGCTTTATGCTAACATACTAAGGTTGGCCGAATGTAGGGACTTGAGATCTAAGGCTTTAGATTGGATTTTCGGGATTTCAGTGGAAATTGTTAAGCGAATCGGTGTGTACCCACACTATATCATAATATGTTTTATGGCTACGCTTAATTAATATATGTGATATTAAGAATATGAAAGTGGTTAAGGTACCATGTTATGGTACAAAGTACTCAGCACGCTTCCTACTCCTACTAGGACTATGAAATATGTTAATTGTAACATGAGAATAAGAATAAGAATGTGAACTCCGCATATTTATGCATATTACTATTATATGGGGCATATGGGTTTATTTTTGGGAAGTGAATGTGGTGACCTAAGACCACAAACACGGTGACCTAAGACCGTGATATTTGAATGTGGTGACCTAATACCTCAAGATGTCTGAATGTGGTGGCCTAAGACCACGTAAATCGAACGTGGTGACCTAAGACCATGAATGCGTGACCTAAGACCGTGATATGGAGTGTAGCGGAAGGAGGGTTGACTTAGTAGTCCCACTGTGTGTGTGATGGTACGGTGGTGTGTAGCGGATGGCATATAGGTTTGGGTTCGGGTTGCATCATATTGATTAAATGCTTTATGAACATGTATGACATTGTATGCCCGAAATATTAAATTTTAGTGTTGGTTACACATTGAGTCTGCTGACTCACCCCTGCTGTGGGATTACTTTTCGGTGACGACCGGTGATGGACCGGTTGGCGATGCTTAGTGGAGGCCATGTGAAGTTCAAATTTCTTTTATTTGGACTATTTTACTTTAAGAATTTTGAATTTAAATTTTGGGAATTATTTGATGTGATAAGGCCTTAGTAGAATTATTTTATTTTGTTTTTATTTATCGAGCTTACAAACTTTTATTTATTAAAAGATTAAGTAAATCTATTTTAAAACAAAGCCCAAACGCTTTGTCACTTAACGTAAAGGATTTTTAATAATGAAATGAACTGTTTTCATCTCAAGCCCAACCCAAAACGATCTTTCTTCCAAATCACACAAGTTTTTCCTAAGTAACAAAAGAATTTGAAACGGTTTACACCGAGAACATACCAGATCCTGGTCAAGGCTCGCAGTCGGGTTTGGGGTGTTTCATTTGGTATCGAGCCCAATTTTAAACTCTCGGCCTTGGGTTTAAGGCCCAAAACGTTTTCAAAGTAAGCCCAAAAGGAATTTTCTAAAATTTTCGTGTTTTTCCGGCATGGCCCACTAAGTCTCCAACCAAATCCACCGGGTAAGTACTTCTGACTTCTGAAGTGATTTGAATATGTGGAATGTATGGGCTTTTATGGCAACGTAGATTAGTCTGATAAGTATTTGAACCCTAGGACTAGTGTACCCCAACAAAAACATAAGACTTAAATGCCTAACTAAACAAACTCGTGGTTAAGTCATTGAGTTAGGTGTGGCAACCATGGCACGCATGTCAGGATTGGTTTCATGGGAGCTTGGTATTTAAGCGGTCTGCGTGACTCACCTCCTCTCCACTCAAATCCTACCGTGCGTAGCCTCTGCTCACCCTAACCAAGAGGATTTACACACTGCTAAACCCCTAACTAAAACCCAAAAGGGACTAGCCGTAATTTCATGGAAACCCTAGTTTTAAAAATTTCTAAATTCCTCTCTTGATTTGAAAAGATTATTTTATAAATTTTCCGAAATATTTCGATTTACAAATTTACTAAAATACCCCTAATGCTAAAATTACAAAATGCCATTGGTTTATGAAATTTTCAAAATACCCATAGCTTCCTATCAAAATTTCATTACGTTATAAAATGTTCAAAAACCCTAATTTGCAAAATGACAAAATACCTCGATTTTAGAAAAGATTACGAAATTAACCCTACCCTGCAAATTATCGAAATACCCCTGAGTTTCAAAATTACCGAACGACCCCGATCTTCAAAAATTTTTGCAACAACACTGATTTGGAAAACAAATTCTCAAAAACAATCCTCAAGTTTTGTAAATTCCAAAATATCCGTGATTTATTAAGATTTACAAATTCACCCGAGTTAATTACCAAAATACCCTCAGATTTCAAAATTTTCCAAGATATCCCGGGAATGAAAAATTACCAGAATACCCTTATTTACAAAATCACCAAGAAACTTTATTTTGACAAATTACGAAAATATCCCTGTAGGGTAAATTACGAAAATACCCCTGGGTAGTGGAAAAACAACAACAATGAAAACTACAACATTTCTCTGAATGAACGAAAGTTCATAATTGATTGATGGATGTATGAATGTAAAGACTGTGTGCATGTATAAATACGAAAGAACCACTTCTAAAAATTCTTTCCATAAAACTTCCTCGCAGTTAATCAGTGAAACAAAAGTTTTAAGGAGAATTAAACTCTTCCCTTAAGAGTCCCTATTGTCAGTCCATTGCTTCCTCTTTAAGTAATTAAATAAAATCACTTAAAGTCTTAGCTAGATGCCGCCCACCCCTTCCCTTGATGAGCCGAATTTAAACTTATTCTATTGGACTCCTTGGGCCATACGAGGCCCAAATTATCCACCTAAGTGGCGCCTCCCTATGATTAGTTTAGCTTTAATAATGAATTTGGCATAAGCCCAATTCAGACGCAAAAACACTCTCGTAAATGCTCTCCTTGCTCGCTCGAACCTAAGCTTGCACACATGCCGGTGGCGTCATTTATCGGGCTTTAAGTGGTGCCCCTTGTCACTTTTCCAAGCCCGCTTTTGTGTCAAATTTCTTTTATTAATTTTCTTAAGGCCACCTTGCCTTAAAACTTATCATTTCTAAGACATTTCCTTACATTTCCAAGTTTCCAAAACGTTCGCTTCCTCCTTTAAACTTATCATTTCTAAAGCATTTCCTTATATTTCGTGACATTTCCTACATTTTCTTACATTTCCTACATTTCTTACATTTCCATACATTTCCTTACATTTCCATACATTTCCATACATTTCCTTATATTTCCATACATTTCCATACATTTCCTTACATTTCCATACATTTCCATACATTTCTTACATTTCCATACATTTCCATGCATTTCCATACATTTTCTTACATTTCCATACATTTCCATACATTTCCTTACATTTCCAAGGTTCTAAAATGCACACCACATATCACAAGAACATGCTATTTCATAAAATTAAGCACAAATGCACACAATGGGATTCGAACCTCTTCCTCAAAGTACTTCACTTGATGCCATAACCTCAGCACCTTAGGTAGCATCCTTGCCACTTTTCCACATCACTTATTGTTTTTAACTTAAAACCAATAATTGTCCAAAGCTTTCTCTTCCATCCTAGGATTTTAAAACCCTTAATTCATTTCCAAACATTGCCAAAACCTACTATTCATGAATTATGCACAAACGATAACCCCTAATCTAGGATGGTAGCTTCTACCCTCCTTAAAAATAATTTCGTCCTCAAATTACTTACTAACAACAGACAATCCTTCTCATCAAGACTATGCTTACGCTTACGACTCGATCTTAATAGAACCATCATACTTTCCAGCACAATCTCTAAGTTCACGTCCCTTGAACTCATTTCTAACGCCATGATTTAATCGATTAAGAAATTTTATGTATTAAAAATTAAGTAAATCTATTTTTAAAACAAAGCCCAAACGTTTTGTCACTTAAAGTAAAGGATTTTAATAATGAAATGAACCTGTTTTCATCCCAAGCCCAACCCAAAACGATCTTTCTTCCAAATCACACAAGTTTTTCCTAAGTAACAAAAGAATTTGAAACGGTTTACACCGGGGAACATACCAGATCCGGTCAAGGCTCGTGGGCCGGGTTTGGGGTGTTTCAGGTAAAGAGTTTGTAATTTTCAGTGATGCGTCATTGAATGGTTTGGGATATGTTCTAATGCAAGAAGGCAAAGTGATAGCGTATGCTTCCAGACAATTAAAGATGCACGAGAAGAATTATCCAACTCAAGATCTAGAGTTGGCCACAATCGTGTTTGCGTTAAAAATTTGGCGGCACCACTTGTTCGGTGAGAAGTGCCACATATTTACCGATCATAAAAGCTTGAAATATTTGATGTCCCAAAAAGAGTTGAATTTACGACAGTGAAGATGGCTCAAATTTTTGAAAGATTATGAGCTAGTAATTGATTACCACCTGGGAAAAGCAAATATAGTTGCGGATGCTTTGAGTAGAAAATCGTTCTTCGCTTTACAAGCGATGAACACGCAGTTGACTTTATCGATGATGGTTCGATCTTAGTTGACTTACGAGCTAAATTGACGTTTTTACAGCAAATTTGCGAGGCTCAGAAAAGTGATAAAGATTTGCAAGATAAAAGAGCACAGCGCAATTCGATTACGGATTCAGAGTTTCAGATCGGATCTAATAATTATTTATTATTTCGAGGTAGAGTTTGCGTGCTGATGAATTCTGAGCTCATACAGAGAATTTTACGCGAAGCTCACAGTGGTAGCTTGTCTGTTCATCCGGAGAGTAATAAGATGTATGGTGATTTGAACCAGATGTACTGGTGGTCAGGCATGAAACGTGACATTTCGGAGTTTCTATGAAAATGCTTGATTTGTCAACAAGTCAAAGCCGAACATCAAGTACCTTCAGGACTATTGCAACCAGTGTTGATATCGGAGTTGAAATGGAATAGAATTATGATGGATTTCGTATCAGGATTACCTCTGTCTCTGAAAAAGAAAGATGCTATCTGGGTCGTTGTTGATTGGTTTTCAAAGATCGCACATGATAAGTCGTAATATATACATATTTTAATCCTTTATTCCCTGAATTATGGAATCTGGTGCTCCTAATCCTTTAATTTCATATTTTATACTTAGGAGAGAACTGGAGGATGAAAAGAACGAGAAATAGGCCGAAGAAGGAGAAAATAGGCCAAAGTACAAATTACACATGGCTTGGGCCCGCAACACACGACCGTGCCTCTTTAACATGTTTGAACACGGCCTGGCCTCGAATCATACGGCCGTGCCACACGGGCGTGTCCCTGTCGAAGTAAAAAAGAGTTTCATTCGGATTAGGGTACTTAGAGGCAAAGAAAGACATTCCAAAAGTCTATATAAACACTCTAGAGGCCACCCTTCAAGGGGGCATTCAGCTAGGCCAAGAAGCCGAGCCAGAGAGGCCGAATTGTGGGATTTACTCGAAGAAAGCCACTTGATCCATCTCAAGAAGCCGGAATCATACTCAAGACTGAGGGTTTCTCCTTTAATTCCTTCAGGGGGTTTTAGGGTTTTTCTTATGTTTTGTTTTATATTTTCTACTGAGATGTATTCTTTTATGATTATGAACTAAACCCCTCAAATACCTGAGGGGGATGAAACCTAAGACGGATCTTGTTATTATTTTTTGAACTATATGATAAATATTTGATTTGTTCTTAATTATGTGTTATTAATTCTTGTTTTGATATTTCAGGATATTGATTCAAGTATTGATGTACTTAGGCAGAGGAGGAATATTCCCTGCTTAAGAGTAGATATAGCATAGTTAAGCGGAGTTGATCGCAACCCTAGAGGTAGGATGACGAATATCTACCAGATTAGGGTCAAACATAATATGGGAGTCCATAGATCGAGTTAATGCAATTCTAAGGGTTTTAATTAGAATGAGATTTCAATTAATCAACCTAGGGTTAGACGTTAGTAGCCTCGAGAGAGGTATTAATATAAATTAGGGAATCCTATGGATTAAGTCAAGTGAATAAATCGTCTGGTTCAGAGTTAAATAACAAGTGAAGTCAAGGTGGATTCTTCCTCGGGTATTGTCTTAATCAATTGGTTTTCCCACAAGTATTTTGATCATGTTTGTCAAAGTCTTAAAAATTTATAAAAAGAATGATTGAACCTGAAAACTAACTAAGACAACGATGGAGGCAAGCACACCTATCGAACAGTAGTATAGTTTAGTGGCAAGACCGGATTGTCGAACCCAAAGGAACCAAAAGTACTAATACTAACTTTTTTTTATTATTTAACCTAAGAATTAAGGGAATTGTTATCTAATCTAAAATTAACTAACTACTAAGCTAAAGATGCTAAAACATAAAGAAGAAATTGGGGAAATACTTGAGGGAAAAACCAATTGATTGAGACAATACCTGAGGAAGAATCCACCTAGACTTCACTTGTTATCTAACTCTAAACCAGATGATTTATTCACTTGACTTGATCCGTAGGATTCCCTATCTCTTTCGAGGCTACTAACGTCTAATCCGTAGGATCCGTAGGATTCTCTATCTCTTTCGAGGCTACTCTCATGTTAGGTTTGACCCCAATCTGAAAAATTTACGTCATCTTATTTCTAGGGTTACGTTCAACTCCACTTAACTATGCTAGATCTACTCTTAGGAAGGGACTTTTGCTCTACCACCTAAGTACATCAATACTTGAATCAATATCCCGGAAATACCAAAACAAGAATTAAGAACACATAGTTAAGAACAAATCAAGTATTTATCATATAACTCATATAACAATAACAAGATCCGTCTTAGTTATCATCCCCCTCAGGTATCTGAGAGGTTTAGTTCATAATCGTAAAAGAATACATCTCAGAAGAAAATATAAAACAAAACATAAAGAAAACCCTAAAACCCCCTGAAGGAATTGAAGGAGAGATCTTCAGTCTTGAGTATGATTCCGGCTTCTTGAGATGAATCAACTGGCTTTCTTCGAGTGAATCCCTGTATTTAGCTTTTCTGGCTCAGCTCTTTGGCCTAGCTGAACGCCCCCTAGGTTGGCCTCTAGAGTCTTTATATAGGCTTTTGGAATGGCTTTCTTTGCCTCTAAGTACCTTATTCCGAATAGAACTCTAATAAATCACGTCAGGGACACGCCCATGTCACATGCTCGTGTAAGTCGTGGCCAAGCCGTGTTTAGGTCTGTTAAGGAGGCACGGCCGTGTGGTTTTGGGCCCATGCCATATTGATTTTGTGATATGGCCCATTTAATCCGTTTTAGGCCCATTTCTCATTCTTTTCATCCTCCGATGCTCTCTTGAGTATAAAACATGAAAACAAAGGATTAGTCTCTTGCATGTAAGTTATTTTGGTGGTTGTTTTTGTTGATTTTTATGTTTTGGAACCCTTGTAGCTTAAGCTAGCTAAATAAGGGGTTAATTTGCAATATGATGGAAAGTATACGGTTTTTCCATGCCAGCATGTTGGTTGTTTTTGAAGTTTAATGAAAGAAAATGAATCTTGGTTGTTTAATAAACAACTTTTGTTAAAGGAATTTTTAATGAAATTGTCAAATATGGGCTTAATAGAGAAATATGAAAATCTTGTATTAAATGTGTGAAATTGTGAAAATATGGGCTGATATAGGTATACATAAAATTCGACTAGGCTTATATGTGAAAGAAATTGCATGAATTTCATTTTTACAAGCGTAAGGACTAATTTGTAAAGAAATTAAATGTTTGGGGGCAAAATAGTATTTTTCCCTAATATGAAATTGAGGTGAACGAAATTGAATAATTATTAAATTAGTTAAATTTGATTATATAGATCAAGAAAAGCCAAGTTCGATATTAAATCGGGGAATGAAAAAGTAGTGAATTGATCAGTCGACTTACTCCGTATTAACTCGAGGTAAGTCCATATAATTAAATTTCATATTTATATGTTTTATTTGAATTAACATGTATGTGAATGGTTTAATTATGTACAATTTTCAAACGCATAATCGACGATGTACGAAGAATACAGAGCCCCGTTTGAATCTTAGAAACTCATAGGATACAAATGACATCGTCATTCAGGTTACCGATTTGGTTGAGATCCTGCATATGTTGGGGACTCACCATAGATCGTAAGAGCTTACTAATATTTCATTCGAGGAGCTTCCCGATTTGCAGCTCGTATGAGCTTACCAATATTCAGCTCATATGAGATTATCATTTACCGCTTGTATGAGCATACATGTATAAGAGTTGACAGATTACCATTTAATACATTTTGTGTAGCACTCGTGTATCCTATGATACTCTAAGTGGTTCAACGGGCATAGTTTTATTATGAGATTATACAAATTCGCTACGAATAAATATAGACATTTACATGAAATTGGTTGATATTGGATATATGTTTATATGGTATAAATATTACATGTACATGGGAATGAATTAATTGATGAATTCATATATGATTATCGGTTTATGGGAATTATGACTAATGTGATTTGGATTGTATGACAGGCTTTGGTCAAATTAAATTGAGTTATCTTTTGGTTTATTTACATAAATTTGTGGTTATATGGTAAGTTTTATTCTTTGATTTACGAACTTACTAAGTTTAAATGCTTACACTGTTTATTTGTTCATGTTTTATAGTATTTTGGAAGCTCGCTCGATTCGAAAGTCGTCGGAGATCACGTCACGCTATCAAATACTCATTTTGGTACTTTGGACTTTATATTTTGAGGTTAAATGGCATGAATGCTTGTTTTGGCTAATGTGGCCTATATGTCCTATGTTGTTTCGGTTATATGTAAAGACAAGTTATTTGGCTTATTTTGATATATTTTGGTTATGAAAATATGTACAAATAATTTTTTGGTATGTTGTGTATTTTTGCTATGTGAAAGTCATGTTGATGAATTAGTATATAAAGTGCCAAGTGGTTGAAATTTGAGAATGTTATGAATGCTAAGTTAGGCTTAATGTCTCATACATGTAGTTGACCATTTAGTAACCTTTGGAGTATGTTGGGTATGTTTTAAGGTGATCGTATGAATTTGTTTGTTATATCATGTTGTGGTGTAAATATTCATGTTATAAACTTGATATTGGTTGGTCTTGAGTACCTATTTATGCCATGGTTGTATGTCAATTTATGTGTATAGGTTGGTACCAATGTGGGTGAGGAATATGGCTTGGAAAATGTCTATTTTTGTCCACACGGGTAGAGACACGGGCGTGTGTCTCAGCCGTGTGTCCCCGATGCTTCCTTTAAAATCAAGTCAATAGCTTTACACGGCCTAAAACACGGGCGTGTGGCTTGGTCGTGTGAAACAAGTCAGTATACCCTCCAGTTTTCACACGGCCTAGCACACGGCTTGGCACACGGGCGTGCGGTCTGGCCGTGTGACCCAAGTCAGAGAGTTACACAGGGTCGGACACGGCCTGAAGCACGGGCGTGTTCCATAGCCACATAGGTGTCCCATGTCCACACAGGCGTGTGACCTCTGCACTTGAAAATTTTTTCATGTTTTCTTAAAAATTCGTCGAAAACTCGGTTTAGTCCCGAATCACTTCTAACGTCAATTTAAGGCCTCGAGGGCTCGTATTAGAGACTGCATAAATGTATGTGAATGATTTTGATATGAATGATAAATGCTTATGAAATATACGGTTGTTTGACTTATAAGTCCGGTAATACTCCGTAACCCTGTCACGACAACGGATACGAGTTAGGGGTGTTACAATCTCATCAACTCGAAGTCGAAGAAATCCCTGAACTCTTCCAATCCTATGGCATGCCAACTATATCCAACTCAGCCCGATATAGTTAATAAGGTTTCAATTCACTTTTCAATTGCAACCAATATTCAATTCAATTCAAATAATCAATATATATTCAATATATATACCAATTCAATCAATATAATTTCAATAAATTCATCACATACTAAATTAATCCATTTCAATTGCAAAACACAATACTTCTCACCTCAACACTTACTATATACATTAAATTGAATTATAACAATTAACAACTAAATTCGGATTATAGAAATACAAAACAGAAAATCCGACCTATTCGTCGTTGACTTTATCTTTCCCCTTTTTAGTCGAGGGTTCCGGTACGACGTTAGCTACGGAATTAAAACAATTAAAATTCATCAATACAATTCAATTCAATTTCACATTGAATATTTCAAAATTTTTATTCAACATTTGCCAAAATTCCAATTTAGTCCCTAAACCGAGACTAACTTTATTTCTTTACAATTAATTCTATATTTTCATTTAATTTCTAATTTAAACTAGATTTAACTCTCTAATTTCACTTAAATTTCTAAATTTTTAAATTTTCACAATTTAGTCCCTAATACTCAAAATTTACGATTTATCCTACAATTCAATCCTTTTTCATTCCTAGCTTAAAAATCTATCAATTTAATTCCTAATACTCTAATTATTCAACATAGACAACATTTAAAAACTCAATAATTTCTAAAATTTTGACATAAGTTGGGTAGTACTTAATTCTAGGATTCTAAAACATAAAAATTACAAGAAAAATGACTAAATTAACTTACCAATTAAGCTTTGAACCCTTGAAAACCCTAATTTTTTTTCCTTTCTTTCTCCTTTCTTTTTCTTTCCTTTTTCTTTCGTTTTACTTCTCTGTTTCTATTCCTTTTCCTATTTCATTTCTTTTATTTATTTTTTATTCTTTTAGTTATTATAATAATATAATATAATATAATATAATATAATATAATACACTTAAATATTAAGTATTCAAATATTATTATATACATATTTATATTATTTGTACACTTGTATTTATTTATTACCATACAATTGTTACATAAGGCTTAATTGCTTATTTAGTCCCTTTACTTTTTCTTTTATCAACAATTTAACTTTTACCCTATATGCAATTTAGTCCTTTTACCTAATTACTCTTAATTCATGCAAATTCACCTAACTAAAACCTAATTAATTACTCAATTGATTTCGTAAATATTTTTAATAAATATTTACGAGTCCGCTTTACGAAAATGGAGACCCAAAAATACACTTTCTGATTACCCATAACTATCGGGTTGTTACAATTTCAATTACTTGACTTATTGTTTTCTCTTTTCAATAAGTACTTCTCAGTTCAATTTTGTTCATCATTTTAGTTTTCTTTTCTGATAAAATACCAACATTCTTCTAGAGTTCCTGGAATGTCGCACCGTCCTTTCTAAAAAAAAAAAAGAAGGAAAGAATTATTTAGCATTCAGCATATTATGCCATTGTTAAATAGTTGACGGTAAAATCATACAGAAGATAAAAAATAAATTAAAAAACACCTTGGCTTCCTTTGTGGGATCATCTAGTTTGTGCATATAGTTTGCTCTTCTTAAGATACTAGACATTGTGCTCTCACACGACCTTAGACCCTTACAAGAGCTTTCATGCACCTTAATCTCACAACAGACCACGGAAGATGGCTTGACCATTATTGACTATATTTTGGATAAATTTAATCATTTTCTTTTAATATTTTAGAGAAGAAATAAATTTGATGCCTCATTTTTTTTATTAGAGATTTAGAACTGGAGTGATCAAAATGATAATAATTAAATTCAAAGGATTACCAAAATAAAAGTGTTTTAAAAATTAAATGATTAACTAGTAATTTATCTTTTTTATATGTAGATTTGAATTTTTTTATATTTTTACTATTAAATTTTAAACATTAAAAATATTAAATTTATTAACCTTAAATCCTAGACGCAGGGGCGAAGTCAGGATAATTTTCTAGGGGGCCGGATGAAAATTTAATTTTTTATAGTTTATATCTTTCTAATTTGTAAAGGATTAAATCGAATTTTTATAATTTTAGAGGGGGCCAAAGTACAATTTTACCTTTACTAATTTAAAATTTTTAAAAAATTTAAAAACTAAATAAAAATTTTACCTTTTAGGGGGGTCGGGGCTCATGCCACCCCCTGGCTTCGCCACTGTATAGATGTCTAGTTTAACAAAAGTTTCGCTTAGTAAGACGAACTATTTCAAATCGATGTTCACTCTGTCCAAGATAACGTTGACCAAAAAACTTTCGAGGTCAATCATATTTATGTAGTTGATCAACTGGTTGATACACTCACAAACGCCTTATTCAAACTTACCTTTGTTTGTCAACTTTCCAAGTTAGGTGTTGTTGTACAACCATATTAATAATATGAGATTAATGAAGTCTTTCTTAATTTTATTTTATTTTATTGTTATTTAAATAAATAATCTTTTTATCTTAATATATGAATTTTTATATCATCTTTTCCAAAACCTTAATTAGAATTTTAATAGAATGGAAAAAAAATGGTTGTAATGTGACTTTCACATGTCATTAAAATGAAGAGGAGAATGATGAAGAAAAGGTGAAAAAAAAGCAAAACTCGGCTGTTGGACCACCTAAGCATTTATCTACAAATCTTCTGCGCTACGTGTGAAAGGAACATATTTAGATTCATATAGCGGACTTTACAATTAGTAAAAAAAAACAGCAACGTAATGAAACCGATAAATATAGAAATTGAAGGATGCGTTTTTTTATAATTTTGGAATCAATTACGTTGGTGTTTTCTTAATTAATTATATAGAAGCCAATAAACATACATAATTAATTAATTTGGTCAAATTTAACGAATACAATACTTGTGCTTAATCTGAATCATATTATTACAACAACGATAATAGGGTCCTAACTTCCTCAACTGATTGTCGTATGTCATTGGTTGTTTAAGGCTTACATCAATATCGATTACGATTTTCTATTTTATTTCATAACCCGGCAAAATACCAGTTTCTCAATGTTTCAACTCTCTATCATCCACATTCTATTTCCAAACCTGAATTTTTTAATATATATATATATATTAATTTTGTTGAACCCGTGTGATGTAATGTCCTGATAGTTAAGGGTGTGAGTTTAAGTCGCGCTAGTCGTGTTAGTTGTTTGATTTTACCTTATTATTGTAATTCACAAAAAAAAAAAATTAGTGTTTGTTACTACTTTAAGTTGCTTATTTACTTAAAATGAGAATTGTAATGGAACACCAAAGTTTATTTACGCAGTTTGATTTTCTTATGTGTCGAGAACTTAAGTAATAAATACTCAACAATATTTACAATTAAGTTTACACTCTCTCACAAAAATAGTTCCTGAATGAACGTTTTTAAATGTAACACACAATATTGATCGATTCTTCAATAAAACAACAAATTAACAGTTCTAATTTTTTCTTTCATTAAATGATAGAGTATAGTATGCATTAGCTAATACGGTTAATTAGTTAGTCCTAGTTAGTTAGTCCAGCTAAGAGTTGTTAGTCAGGAGTTAGTCCAGCTAAGAGTTGTTAGTCAGGCTTCTTTTATAAATGTGTAATGCACAGATGAATGAGGCAAGGTTTTAACAATTGGTTCAGAATAAGAAATAGAGAATTTTCAGATCTAGCTTTCTCTCAAATATCTGTTCATACGTACTATCTAACATGGTATCAGTCGCCAATCGATTCTAGGATCTATGGCTGCTAACCTCTCTTCCGACTCCGGCTCTGTTGATGGTGGTTCTGCTCCGTTCACTGGTGACAAAGTCGTCACGTCCTTCCCTCGACACGATGTGGTGAAGTTAGATGAAAGCACGTTCATCCTTTGGCAACAGCAGGTTCGTGTAATTCTTGGTGCTTATGAGTTGTTAGGGTTTGTTGATGGTACTCTTCCATCGCCGGCTCGGTTTGTTCAATTGACGGATAGATCTGTGGCTCCAAATCCGGCTGCTCTCGTGTTCTCCAGACAAGATCTCCTTCTTGTCTCATGGTTACTTTCCACGATTAGTAAGTCGCACCTCTCGTCCTTCACTGAAGCTCGCACTTCGTCGGATATCTGGTGCACGGCGACTAGTCTATTTGCTACCGATACTAGTGTAAAACAATCAAAAATCAAGCATGAGCTTCATTCTTTAAAAAAAGGTACTATGTCTATGAAAGCATATGTAGATAGGATTAAACAATTGTGTGACCTACTTGCGACATCTGGTGTTATTGTCCCTGAGGACGAAAAGTCGGAGGTGTTACTTGCGGGGTTACCATCCGAATTTGATGCTATAGTTTCGCTCGTGTCTCTGTCGTCGGAGAAATTTTCTTTTCGTCGAATCGTGGCGACATTAGTCGAGTGTGAACAACGTCAGTTGTGAGATGTTCAGGAGCTCACCTAGCACGCGAATCTTGTGGAATCTACACAATCCACTCCTCGTGCGACTGTTCGTGGTGGTCGACCGCCGACTGGTGGCCGTGGACGGGGCTTTCGACCGCGGATCCAGTGCTAGATCTATAACTGTTTCGGCCATCTTGCTCAGAAGTGTTATTATCGGTTTAATCGAGACTATGATGGCCCTCGTCCTCCACCGGCCGATGATGGCTTCCATGCGTCCCAAACGTCGAATCTCCCTCCTGATGCGCTTTATGGTTCGCTGCAAGACCATGGTCAATGGCGCAGGGAGTGGCCTTCTCAACGGGTGAAGTATTCTCATCCTGATGGTCAAAATTGGGTATGCGCTGCTCAAAGTGAGAATTATTATGGATTTCAAGATTGGTCTCCAGCTGTATCGCAATATGCTCACATGCATAGGTATGTAACTTATGGTAGGCCCCGTGGTCCATTTGACTTTCCCCTCAACCGACCATATACACAGCTGCGGCGTCATTTAGCTCCAAGTAATATTAGTAGAATGCTCCAAAGAATAATATCAACGCATGTTCCAAATAGAATTTAATGGGCCGAATGCTCCATTGGTTGATGCTGGTTATGGGCTTGATTCTGGTCCGCTTGAAGATGTTCGTCCAGTAAATAATTGTGTTCAGTTTGACCACGTATCGGATTCTCCTATTCCTTGGCGTACCAAGCCCCGGGCTCGTGTTTATTCGGGTTCTGACCCTTGTATCGGCCTTCCGAGAGTGGGTGATTTAAATGCTTCTAGTTCGTCAGGCTCCCATGTTAATACTGCTCAAGTTGGCTCAAATGCTGATCCCATGGGGTCGTACATACCTGTGCCAGTCAGATCAGCTTCTTGGTACCTTGATTCGGGTGCAAGTAATCATGTTTGCCGTGATGCGTCGGCTCTACAGGACACTACTCCTTATCTAGGTATCGCCTTCTTTATCGATGGGTGACGGACACCGCCCAAATCTCCTCTATTGGTAATGGTATTTTTCCTACGCTTTTAAAATGCTTCATTGATGATGTTTTGTGTGTCTGAAAATTCAAAAATCTATTATGCAGATCTCGGTTTGCTAAAGATAATGGTGTGTTTTTGAGTTTCATCCAACGATCGTGTTATTATGGACATAATGACCCGAAAACGTCGCCGACGGGCCACATACATGATGGACTCTACAAGTTCTCTCTCGCCGACTTGGTCCGCTTCACTCTATTGAGGTTCCACTTCTACTTCACGTGTAGTTCAAATAACTCTCTGATTGTAATAAGTTGACTTTATGGCATAATCGCCTTGGTCATGCATCTATTTCTATTGTCAAAAGTGTTTTAGATCAGTGTAATATTGTTCTTCCGCCGAATATATCACTTGATGGAATATGCACTGCCTGTCAAAAAGGCAAAGCTCATAAATTGTCTTTTTCCATGTCTGTTACAAAATACACAAATCCGTTTGATTTAGTGGTGTTTGATCTTTGGGGTCCAGCATCTGTTTCCTGTGTGAATCACTGGTACTATATTTCATTTGTTGATATGTGTACTCGTTTTACGTGGGTTTATCTTCTTCGACAGAAGTCTCAAGCGGTGCAGTGTTTTGTTCAGTTTCATCAATTAGTTCGTACTCAGTTTGGGCAGAACATCAAACAATTTCAGAGCGATTGGGGTGGTGAATATAGAGCGTTCAAGTCTGTTTTGGACTCGCATGGAATCATTCATCGCCTCACATGCCTACATACATCTGAACAGAATGGTGTTACGGAAAGGAAACATCGTCATATTGTTGACATAGGTCTCTCCTTGCTCGCTCAAGCCAGTCTACCTCTGGAGTTTTGGGGCTATGCATTCTGTTGCGCTGTCCATATCATCAATCGGTTACCTACCCCAGTTCTGGCTACAATCTCCCCGTATCAAGCTCTTTATGGGACTGCACCGTCGTATGATCATTTGCGGGTATTCAGATGTTCCTGTTATCCCTATCTTCGTCCGTTTCAGGCCCACAAGCTCGACTTTCGGTCTCAACCATCTACCTTCTTGGGCTATAGTGCCCACCATAAAGGGTATCTGTGTCTATTACCGATCGGCAGGGTAATTGTCTCTCGGCATGTGGTGTTTGATGAGACCAAATTTTTGTCGTCTTCGTCACCTTTAACGACATGTTTGCCTAAGGAAACTCCGCTTGTTCCAACGTTTGTTCTGATTGTTCAGTCTGGCCTGCATGCGGTTATAGATCCTCCGTCTTCGATTATAGATCCTCCTATGGCTCGTCAGTCTCTGATAGGTTCTCCGCAAGATGATCCTTCGTTTTCGCCTTCTCTCGTTCTGCCACAACCTGAGGATGGATCTGCTCGGGAATCTCTCTGCTCCTCGTCTTCTAGTTCTACTGCTGATCTTGACTGTGAGATGGGTGTTTCCTCGAGTGCTACCGCTCAGGCCCCAGATCTACCTATAGGTAATACTCATCCAATGGTGACTAGGTCCAAAGCCGGAGTTTTCAAACCTAAGGCTCTTTCTGTTGAGGCTGTTGAACCTTCTACGATCGAAGAGACCTTGACTTCATCTGAGTGGCGCGCTGCTGCACAAGCAGAATATGATGCGCTTATTCGAAATTTCACTTGGGATATTGTTCTGCGACCCCCAAACTGCAAAGTTATAGGGTGTAAGTGGTTGTTTAAAATCAAAAGAAATCTAGATGGCACTGTTGCTCACCGAAAAGCTCGTCTGGTAGTAAAAGGGTGCTCGCAAAATCCTGGGTGTGACTTCAAGGAAATGTTTAGTCCGGTCGTTAAACCTGCTACTGTGCGTGTTGTTTTATCTATTCCTGTCTCTCGAGGGTGGCAGTTGCGGCAGGTTGACGTCAACAATGCTTTCTTAAATGGTGATATTGACACAGAGGTGTATATGCATCACCTCCGTGGTATGAGATCGTGCCTCCGATGGACACCTCTCGTGTGTCGATTGAAAAGGCTTTGTATGGTCTCCGACAGGCACCTCGTGCGTGGTTTGTTAAACTAAAACAGTTCCTCAATTCGGTGGGGTTTGTTGCTTCCAAGTCTGACTCCTCCTTGTTTGTACGGATAATACGTGATTCCACTCTCTACGTTCTTGTGTATGTTGATGATATTATAGTCACTGGAAATATGTCTCAGTCTGTCGAGTGGTTTGTTCAGTTGCTGAACAGTGAATTTTCACTTAAGGATATGGGTGAGCTACATTATTTTCTTGGGATTGAGGTTACTCGCACCGCTAATTATCTTCATCTTTGTCAGCGAAAGTATATCCGTGATCTCCTTGCTCGTTGCTCGATGCTTGATGCAAAAGGAGTTCATACTCCAATGGTTAGTTCTTCTACTATGTCCAATTCTGATGGTGAACTTTTGGCTGATCCAACTGAGTACAGGAGTCTTGCTGGTGCTCTTCAGTATATTGTTATGACGCATCGGATATTGCATATGCGGTGAATAGGATATGTCAATTCATGCATAGTCCTAATAATGTTCATATGGTGGCACCGAAACGTATATTACGGTATTTGTCTGGAACTATTGATTTTGGAATAATGATTCGTCCGGCTTCTCGGTTGTCTTTGGTTGGATATGCCGATGCCGACTGGGGGCTTGATTTTGATGATCGTCGCTTCACGTCAAAGCTCTTCGTGTCTATTTTGGATGCACTCGCTTTGTGGGGTCTAAAAGCGAGAAGTCGTTTTCGCTCCACTACCAAGCGAGTACATGAGTCTTGCCATGGTAACAAGTGAAGTCACTTGGTTAGTTTCGTTGTTTCGAGTTACTGAGTTGTGTCTGGCGATACTCACAAGTTTGGTGTGATAGTTCAGTGTCGTGGCGATTCTTAATCCTCGTCCTACACTCCAAATTCAAACATGTCGAGCTAGACTTGTTTTTTGTTCGGGAAAAGGTTGCAAATGGGTCTCTGTTGGTAGGTGAAGTTCCTGCTTGTGATCAAGTGGCGGATATAATTACGAAGCCTTTGTCCGCAACATGGTTTTCGCGTTTTCGGAATCTGCTTTGTGTCTCACAGGTCGGGAAGATGGGTGCATGATAGAGTATAGTATGCATTAGCTAATACGGTTAATTAGTTAGTCCAACTAAGAGTTGTTAGTCAGGAGTTAGTCCAGCTAAGAGTTGTTAGTCAGGCTTCTTTTATAAATGTGTAATGCACAGATGAATGAGGCAAGGTTTTAACAATTGGTTCAAAATAAGAAATAGAGAATTTTCAGATCTAGCTTTCTCTCAAATATCTGTTCATACGTACTATCTAACGTTAAATTACCAAATCAAATAAAGTAAGTATTTAAACCACCACAATAAAAACCTAGAGTTAACATTGCCTTGTATCATTCAACAACTATCAACTCATGTTTCCTCAAAGAGAATTTAACTTGTTCATGTATTATGAAATTAGATGTGTTTTCATGGGCTATGACTAAAACTAATATAAAAGTTATTAATCGTACAAGGTAATAATTGAAAATGGAAAAAAGTCATTAATCTGCAAAGACTAAAAGATATGGAAGCACTACTTTGTTTTTATCTAATTATGAAGAATAATTCAATTCAAGTTCTATAGAAAGAATATGAGCACACAAAGGTTGAAAGTTGTAGGGATAGTTTTAGCTGAAATTGATTAAATGGTTTTTCTTTTTTTAACTTCTAGTGTTTATATTTTAAAAAATAATTTATTGGACAACGAAAATGCTTTTTGAAAATTCAAAAGGGTAACACAATTTTTCAAAAATAGTTCCTTACATGTTTTGCATATGAAATTTTGACTTGATTGATAAAAAAAACCAAGTTAATTTTATGTGGAAGTACTAGTAAAATTTATTCACGTATTCTCCTATTTGCCGGTGCTATTTTTTTACAAGGCTGGCAAAGCTCACAAGAAGCTTTTGGAGGCTTGCGGGCTGGTAGTGGAAAAGGTGGCAACGCCAATATCGTTTGGTCCAGACCACTAGCATAAGGGCAACATTGATGCTGCTGTGTTTATGTCAGCCTGGGCGGTAGTGGTGCCACACTCGACAGGCTCTTTTTCGGTGCAGGTGGACAAGGTCGTTATAGAAACATATTGCAAGCGTCAAGCAAGTGGTGGATTTGCTGACAAAGAAGCAGGTTGATGATTCAGATATCGGGCTCTTAATTTATGATTGTTTTGGAACTAAGTCATCGACTCCAAACCTTCTCCTTCCAATCAGCACGTAGGCAAGAAAATAAGATGGCTCACAATTTGGGTAGCCTTATTTGAGTACTAACTATTTTATGAAATTCTTAGTTGTATTTTGCATATTTTATTTTCCGATTTTTATATCTGAAGCAATGAGCCTCAAAAGGCTATATTTATTTCATTTTGAAAAATCTCGTTCGTAATTTATTTGAGTTTCCTTAGAAAAAATATTAAAATAAAAGTCAAATAAAACTGAGTCTAAATTTAATAAAGTATTTATACTCAATCGGTTAAATAAAAAAAGTAGGAAAATTGTAAGTCGATCTCAATTCAAAATATGAAGTACAATTGATGTTATTGTAGAATATAGGACCCAAATGAAACGCGTTTTAATGTAGAAAGTAGTATAAAATATAGTATCTAATAATCGATGAGGCTTGGTCAGAAAAGAACAAAAAATCCTGGATGGAGTATAAAATAAATAAAATTTTGGACATTAATAAATTATTACATCACTGTCAAAACTGGGGCTCCAAACGAGAGAGACCTGACAAATGAAGGATTACGGACAAGAACAATATTTAAGCTGTAGATTGAGGGGAACTTCATTATTTATTTTAATTAAACTTTGTTTGCTATTTTGTTATTATTACTATTATCATTATTTTTTAATGTCATCACATGCCTGTACTGTACTGTAAATCAATTTGGCAAAGCAAGGAAAACAAAAAAGTCCATGGTTTTACGAGAGCTGACAACTAACAACTTACAATTTAGAACTTAGAAAAGGTCTGCGACTGTCCCTCTACGTTTCTAGCAATATTTTCTTTTTAAAAAAAAAAGACCCTTTGAATCTTATGCATAGTAATATGTTGAATATCATAAATCATGATGTTATGGTTAATGCTAAATCAGATTAAGTTTAATGATGATGAGTTTTGAAGCGTTGTTTCAGCCTAAAGTGAACAGGGAGATGAGAAAGACTTAGGCAACCAACAGGACGGTGTCTTGCTCGTCAAAGTTGCTTACGATTTGTGGGAGTGACCCCCACAATCCGTGTCCTTCGCCTGGGTCCTCCTGGGTGAGCTTTGAATCCAAAACATAACACCACCGACATGGAGACCTAACTGTAGAAATAGGAATTAGAAAGGTAAGGGTCTGATGCATTTGCTGGGTGGGATCTGGGTTTTGGTTTTGGTTTTGGTTTTCTAAGTGACTCACTGGTGCTCTGGGTTTAAGTTGAGTTACCTCCAACTGGTGGTGAAGTGGCCTGCCGCTGCCATGTTATCAACAGTTGGCCTATCGTAGAGTTGGCTATGGGAAGTTTTCTGTGTTTTGAAGCAAGAGTGGTTTGTTTGGTGAAGTTTGGTGATTGATTGTATAAGCAGCTGGCACTTAAAACTCTAAAAACTTGAGTTCTTTTTTCTTTTTCTTTTTTGTTTTTCGAATTTTCGTAGAATTTCAATTTGATCAGCCACAAATTAGTGGAGTTATTAGTTAAGATGAATCCCGCATATCTTTGAAGCTTTCATTATAGGAATCTTCTGAAATTTTTATTGTTTAATGAGACTGAGCGAGTATGTTGGCATATGTGAATTTATAGGTATTCTTAGTGTACCATCAATTTGATTTGGTAAATTGAATCGATGGCAACCACATCACCACCTCCACAATCTTCTCCTCCAGCTCCGTCGCCAGCTTCTGCTACCAGTCCACCACCAAGCACTCCTCCTCCGGCTAATGCTATCCCGCCACCCTCTCAATCTCAATCTCCACCTCCGGATGTTTCTACAGCTCCACCTCCACTCACCTTGTCACCACCATCCCCTGCTGAATCTTCACCTCCACCCCTGCAGGCCTCCCCTCCTCCCCCACCTATTTCACCCACTTCCCCTCCTTCCACTGCCACTTCTCCACCGCCTTCGCCACCACCATCAAGCCCGCCACCTAGTCCTCCACCATCTGCACCCAGGCCATCACCTCCACCTCCACAAACTCCATCACCACCTCCACCAACACCATCTACTCAACCGCCTGTTCCTTCACCACCACCTTCAGAACCGCCGCCGCGACTGCCACCACCTGTTAGTTCACCGCCACCATCATTACAACCTCCCCTTTCAACGCCACCACCATCACAACCTCCCCTTTCAACGCCACCACCATCACGATCTCCACCACCGAATCCACCGCCACCACCATCACAAACTCCGCCAACAGAACCACCAAATTCCCCTCCTCCGCCATCTTCAATATCTCCTGCCCCAACATCTCCCTCTAAGCGTACACCACCCAGTTCTCAACCAACACCTTCACCCTCTAATTCTACTCCAAGCTCATCTCCACCACCATCTATATCAAGATTATCACCTCCTCCTCCTCCTCCTCAAGTTTTGACTCCACCAACTGATAATCGGACTGTAAATGCTCCTGGTCCAAGTGCACCAGAAAGTTCAGACTCAGGTAATGATGGCATTGGTGTAGGGGGTGCAGTTGCTATAGGAGTAGCTGTAGGGATCATTGTGCTTAGCCTTATTGGGCTGGCTGTCTGGTGCCTGAGGAGGCAGAAGAAAAAGAAGCTTACTCGAGTTAATGGTGGTTATGTTATGCCATCCCCACTAGGCTCTTCCCCGAGATCAGGTAGGTTTTTCAATCGTTGCAATGTTGTTTCCTTAACGTGTTATTGCTTACCCTATATACTCGGTTTCTTTGAGCTATGCTTCAACATTTAATTCCATTCTTCCAGAATTCGATTTGCTCATACCCTTGGTATGAAATCAAATACTGCTTACTGCTTACCGTGCGAAAAGAAACAAAACATAATGCAGCAAATAATAGTTTTGTTGTCATTTTAGCTTAGTGATTGAATGCTTTGAAACCTACTTACGTATGGATACTGGCCACTGACATTGGGATTGAGGGGTTCCGTCTGGTTTGTACAAATGAGAGAAAAGGTTGATTTGGATCTAGATGCTCATTTAATTTATCCAGTTGCTCTGGGAATTGTGGGTAAATTTTTGGATTTACATGTTATTGGAGGTAATGTTTTGATGGTTGTTATTAACATGTTTATAGATTCATCCCCTACAAAGACGCATTCTTCTGCTCCTCTTATTGGAAGTAGTTCTGGAAGTGATTTTGTGCATTCACCACCGATGATGCCGGAACCTGGTGGCTTAGGCAATTCAAAGACATGGTTTACTTATGAAGAATTAACCATCGCTACAAATGGTTTTTCAGACCAAAATCTTTTGGGTGAAGGTGGATTTGGGGCTGTTTATAAAGGTTGCTTACCAGATGGAAGAGAGGTGGCAGTGAAGCAGCTAAAAACTGGTGGGGGACAGGGTGAACGAGAATTTAAAGCGGAGGTTGCTATTATTAGTCGTATACACCATCGCCATTTGGTTTCACTTGTCGGTTACTGCATCTCTGAGAACCGGAGACTGCTCATATATGATTATGTCCCTAATAATACCCTTTATTTCCATCTTCATGGTAAGCGCCATAAATGATCTTTGAAGAATTGACCCACTGGATTGGACTGCTAATCTCATATGTCTTACTCCTCACCTTTGACAGGAGAAGGTATGCCAGTTTTGGATTGGGCAACACGACTTAAAATTGCTGCTGGTGCAGCTCGTGGGATAGCTTATCTCCATGAAGACTGTAAGTATTTCCATCCTGATATCAATGGCCAAGCTTGAGAGTGGTATAACCTGCCAAAATGCTTAAAACGGAAAATTTTATTTTCCAGAATTATGTACTTAGCATTTAGCAATTAATGTCTGTTTTTCTAATGAACTCTATGAAAATTTTGGTGCGGGAATGCATTCTGATATCTTGACATCGTCGTGCTGGTTTGGCAATGTATTAGAATTTACTAGACATGTCGCAACCAAACTGGTTTTTATCACACACAAAAGGAACAGGTTAAACCACCTGGCAGCTATAGGCTTAGGAGCAAATGAGTCTCTCTTTGATAAAAAGTGAGCAATTTAGTCCTTGTACAGTTAATTTTGAAGCAAATAGGTAAACTGTAAGGCTGAGTGTGAAAAAATGCTGATTTGTTGTGTTTTAAAGTGATGTGAATAAAAGTGACCAAATTAGTCATTGTCGTGTTTTTGAACAATGCCAAATTTTGGTTTTTCTCATTTTTGGAAGTCACTTTGAAACACAAGTTAAAATTTCCTGATGCTCAAGTTTAACACCGATTGCTTCAAAATTAAATGTATATGGGGCTAAATTGCTCATTTTTATAGTGGAAGGACTAATTTGCTCTTCAGCTTTTAATACTGGGACTTGAGGTAGATTTACCAAAAGAAAAAAGAACCAAAATAAAAAGAACAAGGAGAAAAGGAATAATTCCTATTAGTCCTGAGCTTATTCCAAGCTAGAAGAAGAATATATGGCAGATCCACCACCACTCTTATTTTTCTTTTATGTAAATGATATATTTTTCTGCTTAGTTTAGAAAAGAATCAATCATCCATAGTTCATTCCATTGCAGTCCATGATGTAACCTTTTATATAGAATTTAGCTTCTTCAAGATTTGCCAAAACATTTCTCATTTCTCCATCTATTCATTGTTTTTGGAAATGAGCCTTGTGTCTGTTTCACATTACATATTTTATTGATTTATTAAATTCTCAAGTTTATTATTTATATTGTTTGGATTCTTTGATGATTATATTTCAGGTCATCCTCGTATTATTCATAGGGATATCAAATCGTCAAACATTCTTTTAGATAACAACTTTGAAGCTCAGGTATGGACGCTTCTCTTTTATCTGTGTCATTCCAAACTACATTCAGCTGTTGTTGCCTTAATGAGGCTATGGCCTTCCACTTTCTATTTCCTAATCTACGTTACAGGTTTCAGACTTTGGACTTGCCAAGTTAGCTCTGGATGCAAATACACATGTAACAACACGTGTTATGGGAACTTTTGGGTAGGCTTTTTCTCTGAGGACTCACAGGTTTCGTTCTACTAGTTAGTAGCCAAAGGTATAGGAACTTTCTATTAACAAAAAATATATCAACCATTCTTATGTTGATTGTTCAGATATATGGCCCCTGAATATGCATCAAGTGGTAAATTGACTGAGAAATCTGATGTATTTTCTTTTGGAGTCGTGCTTTTGGAGCTAATTACTGGACGAAAGCCTGTAGATGCATCTCAACCTATCGGTGATGAAAGCCTAGTTGAATGGGTAATTTATTGGTTTAATCACTCATTATTGTCATGTTCCAATTTCTAAAGTTCATCTTATACACAAGTATTAATCCATAAGAACCCAACTGTATTTTAGCCAAGGTTGACCTTGGTTCAATTTTATGTTGCTTAATATAGTTGTAGGCCTTTGAAAATGAGGTACCTTTTTGTTATATCCGTACAACACCCCCCCCCCCCTTTTTAGTACTGATTTCTCAATTGTGGCTGCTAGAGAAAATCATTTCATTATTCATAATCTCCTCTTTTAATCACTATCTGCAGAAAAATATTTCTTCTTCTATCTATGCCTTTCCTTTTCTTTTATCCTTCTAACCTACTAGCCTAAATGACAAAAACATGCTTAGTTGCTGAACACTCAAAGGGCCAGATATTGCTCATATATTTTCTCCCTAGTTAGACTTCCCTTATTGAAACAAAAGTTAATCTTTTCACAGAGAGCCGTGGATGATAAAGGAATGTGTCCACTATTTATCTAGTTGGCGTTTGCTTTTTTATTCTTTTTCTAAAACTAAATTGATGTATTTAGACATGCATGCGGGTAACAGACATGAGAACATGGAAAATCTTGAAAGACATCTGAGGATGGAATGCGAAAGAAATCACCAAAACTTTACTCATAAAATCATCTGTATGCTTCAGGCCCGGCCTTTACTGAGTCATGCACTGGATAGTGAGGACTTTGGGTGTTTAGCAGATCCAAAGCTTGGTGGAAACTATGTTGAAAGTGAAATGTTTAGGATGATCGAGGCTGCCACAGCTTGTGTGCGGCATTCTGCTGCAAAAAGACCACGGATGGGACAGGTAGTTAAAGTTTGTTGCTGAAGAAATGGATAATAAATAGCGTCGTGGTTTTCTTGTTTCCCGTATCCTTGTTTGAATATTAGAACTATATGGAATTGGTGACATTGTCACTGTGACTTCTTTCTTACTTGAGTTATTTTCCTCAGATTGTGAGAGCTTTTGAAAGTTTGGCCACCTCAGATCTGAGCAATGGAATGAAAGTAGGTGAAAGTGAGGTATTTAACTCAGCACAGCAATCTGAAGAAATCAGATGGTTTCGGAGGATGGCTTTTGGCAGCCAAAATTACAGTACAGATTATTTTAGCGAAAGTAGCATTAGCAGGGGTACTTGAAGAAGAATATGATCGAGTATTGACCAGGGATAAGGCTGAGCAATTGCAGAGCTGCATGGATGCCAATTTGAATTGGTATGGCTGCTGGAGTTTTGGTTTTCAGTTGCGGGTCTCTGGAATTTTACAGCACCAAGATGTGGAGGTAGTTTTAGACTCTCCAATATATTGTAAGGTGTAACTAGGTCCTGTTATAGTTTCCATGAAATATCATTTATGTATATTATTATTTGTTTTTTTGGGTTCTCCCCATTCAGCCATTTAACTGCTATTCTTTTTTATGCCAATTTTGTTCCAGCCGAAGTTAAAGCTTGAATGCAAATTTGCTAAGATAACATTGTCAGTAGTTAGGGTCGTGGATTCCCGTTGTCTCTTGTGGAATCCTCTATCTAATAGCAATCAGGAAAGAGAAAAAGAAAGAAAGAGGAGAGGAGATAAGCATGTGAAGTTGTAATTTGCATGGGGAGGTATATATATATATATAAAATATGATATAATATTATAAAAGGGAACTCAAGCAAGAGACCAAATAGAGCAGCAGCAGCTGCTAGACAATATCAGGGGTGGGAGCATGAAAGAATTGAACTTCTCTAAAGAATAAAAGGAAATAAAGGAAAGGGAAACATCAAAAATGCTTTGTATCAGAAACCAAGTTAGGTGCCTTCTTATGAAACAAGATATTATGATACCGAATCTAATCTGACCTAAGCAATGGCCCGGAACTGATATCACACACAATTCCTCTATTAGAAGCATTAGGCTATATATTATAGTATTCTTAACGTGCAATATATGTGTTGTACAAAGAAAAAAGGAAATTTGGTGGCGGCCTCATTTTAGATTGCAGCGCGGGGTTGGTTTATGCTTGTGGTAATGTGCAAGTCATGCGTCATGACTTGAGCAACGCCAATTGCCTCCCTGCCTGCCAAATCCTGTCTGTTTTGCCTTGCCTTTGGTAATAACCTAACCTCCCTTCTTTTTCCCTCCAAACAGAAGGAACTGATTCCTTAACAAGACATGATGACATGAGTTGTGAAAGTGCAACCAATTTATTTTCCATGGCCAGCCCTTTTTCTTCCTTGGACAACCAAATTGATAGCTATGGAGATGGAAGAATGCAACATGCTTGCTGCTGATTGTATAGTCATATGCTGCTGTAGCCAATGCCTGATTCTCCAGATCATCATCTTTGTGTTCCTCAAATTTCCTGCCAAACTCATTAAGAAAACCAAACAATATGCCAAGAAGAAACTAATTGGACGGCGAAGAAAGGAAGGGAAGATGAAGGATGGACTATTTCAAGATGAAGTACAAGTAGAAGTAGTCACAAAAAGTTGCATGAACATGAGTATAGAATTAAGGCAAGCTGGTTTTGGAGATGCCCAGTATGGGGTTCAATGTTGTTGTATAGAGGAAGCTGAGAAGGTGTTGGAGGAGCTGTCTCGTAGAGGGAAGTTTGCATTTGGAAGCTTTTGGGGCAGATCACTCCACTCTGACACATCCTCCTCACCATCATGTCATCTACCCAACGGGAGATTTGATTTTGTAGAGTGCTATGAATTAGTGGACATGTCTTCTTTCATTTCAGCTGCTGCTACATGCTAGTTCTCTTCATAAATTTATTACATTCAAAAATATTGGACCGAGAATTGTATTGTAAAAATACAATTTTACTATTTTAATAGTTTATATATTTATATATTTATAATTTTTAAAAGATTAAATCAATTTTTTTATCGTTTTTAAGAGGTTAAAACGTATTTTTATATTTATTAATTCAAAATTTTAAAATTTTAAAAATCTACTAGAAATTTTTCCATTTTAAGCGCCCTAGTTTCGCCCTACCTTACCTGTTATTATTGCTACCCACCAATTTTCCATTATTTTTAGCTTTATACTTATTTAAATTAAAACTTAAAATAAAAGTAAAATATCTGAAGAGAAAATGGAAAAAGAAAAAAAAGAAAATACATTTGTATGAAAAAAAAAAACCTAAAATACAGTTATGGCATGAAAAACTTAGAACTGGTTGCAATAGGATGTAAGTTAGCAATATTGGGAACATATTTATCTTGTTATTAATTTTACAAAAGAAACATCAAAAATAGGAAGTGGAGTTTGGATGAAAAAGAGAGAAATGAAAAGTAGTAGAGAGGGATGAATGCAGGAAATGCAATGCCATTCCAAATAAATTTGACACCAAAACCACGGGCTCCAACCATCTCCCAACTCCCACGCCAACATTGTCATTCAAAATTTCTGTTTTCCTTTTTTTTCTATGTTAGGGATATTACTGTGTATATTAGGGGTGAGTATTCGATCGAGTCGAGTCAAATCGAGTAAAAAATTTTTGAGTTAGTCGAGTTAACAAATCCTATTTTAGCAATCGAACTCAATTTGAATTTTTTTCGAATCGAGTCAAAAAATTTCGAGTCAAATCGAGTCGAGTTAACGAATCCTATTATTTATACTTAATGTTGCGATTAGATGGACTGATTATTTAACTAGTAGACGAAGTACAAGATTATTTAACTACATGAACAATATAATGATTTTGCCTCTCAACTTAATGGGTAAACATTTATCAAAACGATATAGTTTTGTCTTTTAACTTAATTATTTTGAATTTTAACTTTTAAAAAAGTAAACATTTATCAAAACGACGTAGTTTTATCTTTTCTTATTCGGATTTTTGGATAACTCGAATTGTATAATTCATATTCGAGTTAAACTAAAAAACTTAATTTTTTATTCGAGTTGAACCGAATAACTTTATTAACTCAAATAACTCGAACTATTTAATTCAAAATTTGAAATTTTATCGAGTTTTTGAATCGAATCGGATTTTGCTCACCCCTAGTGTATATTATACCTAATGAACATAATAAATATTTTTAAAAAACTTAATATAATTAATGATAACAATATTTAATAACATAAAATAATTTATAAAATTTCGAGCCACTCCTTATTAAAATAATTTTATGTTTATTTAAAATGTATAAGGCATAATAGTAAATTTAACTACTGAACATTTACCCATTTTGTCACTTTGACATTATTTTGGCCTTTCAAATTTTGTTGATTAAAATTTCAATGTCACTAAAGTGGCAACCTATGGGATGGTATATTTGTACTCCATTTATGAAGTGGATAATTTGTTGAACTTTTTAAAATTGATCAATTTTTATTACTTTTTATTAATTTTTGAATATTTATGAAGGACATGTAGATTATCATGCGAATTGTCATGTTGGTGCAATTAAAATTTTATTAGTGTAGTAAATTTTTTCACCTAAATAAATGCAATTTGACTAAATTTTGAAAGGTAAAAAAGAATTAGGGCCAAAGTGAGAAAATAGGTAAACTTTAAGAATTAATTTTTTGAAATCCTCATCAAAAGTTATACATGTCAAGCAAAGATTAAGAGAAGAAAGAATCATCCTTATGAAACATTCAACATAATTTCACTATTTATGTCCTTAATGGTTTTGCAATTGAACACCAAAATATTAGCTCTAAAAAACAATTTGTTGATTATGTTTGTTGATGATTAATTAATTATCACAATTTGTTGAGAGTCAACCCTTCACGCCTCCATTATGTTTTTGCATAAATTTCTCCTACGATTTGAATATCAAAACCAGTAAAAAGACTCATTTCCATAATTGACATTTTTGTTAACCAATAATTGCACCTCTTTTCTATTTTCTCAATTGCAATTTCTTTAGGAATTTATCCTCTTCAATTCTTCTTTCAAGTTAGAACATCACAATTTGCTCCATTTATTCCTCGACTATTTCTATTTTCATTCTCCAAAGGTTTGATAATTAATACATTAGTTGGGTTAACTTAATTAAATAATCCGAGTTGGCATTTATTAAAGAAGAATATAAATCATTATGGTCCAATGTTGGTGTAGTAAGCTCTCCTTCATCTCCATTCATTGTTCCCCTTAATATTGTTTTTTTTTTTTTTTTTTTTGATAGCTACCTCCATTTGGATTCTCGACTTTTACCTTTAGTTTATGCATGCTTGATCATGCATCCCATCATCCCTTCCTTTTTTGTCATGTAAAGTCTTCAAATCTAGTTAATTAAATGACACTCATGTTTTGTTTTTTTGTCTCTACTATTTCTCTTTTTTTTTTTTTATGATTAACAAAATCACTTGATTCAGTGTCTGATAATACTTAAGACGTGAATTGTTAGAATAATTTTTCAAACAAAAATAGTTAAATCTAAACACTATTACATATTGAGTATTAAAAATCTCTTCTAAACAACTTAATCAATTAGTTTGAATCTTACTCTAATTGTAACATTCTAGGAATGATTCCTCCATTTGGTCGAAATCTTTGACAATTTGCACTTTTATGTCTTTTTGTTTTCATTCCATGTCAACAGGGGCGGAGGCAAGGGAGGCTGGCAGGGCCCAACCCTCCTAAAATTAAAATTTTTACATTTAGTCTTTTTATAATTTTAAAAAATTAAATTAGTATATGATAAAATTACACTTTGACCCCAAGAACAAGAAAAAATTGATTTAATCTTTTAAAAATTATAAAGATATAGACTATTAAAATAGTAAAATTTTACTTTTGCTATTATAAAAATATATAATTTTATTCCGGCTCCCCTTCAAAATTTTTTTTGACTCCAGCCCTACATGTCAAGCAAATATTAAGAGAAGAAAAAACCATCATCATGAAACATTCAACCTTATTTACCATTTACATCAATAATGTTGAATGAAAACTTCGTGAGTTCACAATCTAACACCAAAAAATTAGTTATGAACAAATTATTTGTAGACCTTAAATTTTAGTTTTAAGATTATGTTCATTAATGATTAACTCATCATTACCATTTGCTAACACCATATTTGGTTCAATGTAATGGTTATTCCATTACATGCCTATTATAAACTTATTCTACAGGCCCACGCAATCTCTTGTTTGATTGGCTGTAATGGCTATTACAGCCCTATTACACACAGCATTATTCAGGCCATCACCAATTATCATTCCGCACACTAACACCATGTTTGGTTGGGTGTAATGGCTATGCCATTACACCCCTATTCTGTGGGCCTATCTAATCATGCGTTTGGTTCACCGTTTAGGTGATTCCACTGAATAACTATTACACCCTCATTCCCTTATTTCACCGCTTAGCTATTCAAAGGTTGGGGTCTGAATACCCATTCAACACCTCGCCGTTTACCCTTTTAGACCAAAATAGCCTGCCTCCTTTATTCTCTCCAGATTTCTTCCTCTTCAAGCCCTTCATCTTCATCTCCCCAAGGATTGTAACGGTACGTTTTCTTTTTTTTTTTTTTTCCTGATTCCTTTTCACCTCTTTCAACTTTTCTTTTCCCATTTCAATCGATTTTCTGTTCAATCTTCTTACTTTTTTCTGTTCAATTTCAAAATTGGAGTTTGGGTTAAGTTTTTTGATTTAATTGAAGAGGAAACTTGAGGGAAAGTAAAGACAAAGGTTAAAGTTTTATGTTCAATCTTCTTGCCATTCTTAAAGTTTTTTCTGTTCTTTGAACATGCTAGTTCTTCTTGCCATTCTTATAAATGTTCATACTCAGAAGTCAGAACAAAAATCAGCAAAGACAAAACAGTTACTTGGATATAATTTCCCCTTGTCAAACCTACCCTCTATAAGCAATCCGCCATGGACACATTAGCAGCTCGATTCAAGCTCATCGTTTTGCCCTTTCTATCCATTTCTTTGCTTTTCTTACCTTTTCTCCGAGCCACCGATTTCGATTCTGCGGTCGGTTTATCTTTCATTTTGCTAGATTTTTGTTGTTTACTCTCTCCCCTTTCCTGAATATCTGCTCCAAAAGGATCTGTACCGTGTTACTCCATAGAATCTTAATCGCTTTTTTTTTTAGTTCTTTTGTGTTTTCAATATGCCCGAGTTCTAGATTGAAATCAATGCAGATAATAAAGGTAATTACGTTGTAAAAGTCGATGGAGTCGACATATCACCTAATCTCGTGATTAGCGGAAACCGCCACCTTCACGATCTCGACTTCCATTGGTAACTTTCAGCTTTTGCAATTTCTAAATGGTTTTGACTTTTTTTTTGTGAGCTTTGGGATTTGTTTAGTTCTCAGATCATAAACTAAAGATAATAAAATATTTTTCTAAGTTTGTTGTGGGTAAGATTAGAAGTGTGTAAGGATAATTTTATCTATGTTACTTAAACCGGAGTGTGAATACAATTGTTTCTTGAGTTTATCATGTATTTAAAGGGTCTTTGAAGATCATATATCATACCATGTTCAAATCTCGGGACATCAAGCATGAAGGTTAAACAAATCTAGGTTAAAAGCTTGAGTTTTCTTTTAATTAAGAATCTAACCTTCAATGTATTGACTTGTATGAAACAATGGTTAAAGCTCTTGTTAAACTTAACCCTAAAACCTCTAAATAACGGTCTCGATCGCTCAAGTTGCAAGACAACCCCAAAACCCATATCATTAATTTATGAATTCTTTTGTAACCCTCTTGATGAGCGTTAATTCTTCCCAGATTCTTTATGATTTACTGATTCCTACATTATTATCCAATTTATCTAGTAAATACATTTCTAATCTTAGTGGACTATGCTCTTTCATGTAAAGTTCATTCCTAATTGCTCGAATTGTCTTTGTCTTTTCTTGCAAAACCATTTCTTGGCATTGAGAACCGTCTTCATTTGTGTCACTGAGTGCCTTTTTTTTTGTGGTACACTTGGTGTATATTTATATGAGAATTGCCTTTTGTTTTCACATCCACGGTTCATAGAGGGTGCGTTCTTTGGCATATTATAAATGCATTTTGCAGTCAAGCTATCACCGGTGGCGGCGATGATTGACGCTACTTCTTGGGTTTCATATCCATCAAGAAACTCATGACCTTTGTGAGGAAACATCTTGCCCTATTACTGTTGGCAACTTTGTGCTCTCTCACAATCAAGTTTCAACCCATCTTATGTTCACTGCTTCTTGATTCACCATCTCCCACACGTATTCTCCCGTTTCAACCCATCTTATGCTCCTTTAAAGCCAACCGACATCACTCTTACATGCCTCTCACCAAGTTCCTCCCCTGCCTTTGCTTATTTGCTCTCCAATGGCATTGCCTTACAATCCCATTTTACTTTTTTGCATTTTTACACCTTGTTTGGTTCAATGTAATGGCTATGCCATTACATTCCCATTTCGTGGGCCCACCAGTAAATAGCTTCTTCTTGCTATTCTTGACACTTTTTGTCACGCACATAACAGGTAAACTAAAGAAACTCAATATCCTTCTCCTTCTGGACCTTCTTTTCTTGTTTGTAACACTATGAGAAGCAGACTCCACAGGTTCCGATTGAAAACACAAAGTCCCAAAGAAAAGCGACTTTGGTTTCATTGATCTCTATGATCATTTTGCTTTTGTTCAATGTCCATCTCCTTTTGGACCTTCTTTTCTTTGGAAAACTATGAAACGCAAACTCCACAGGTTTAGCATCCAAACTTTCTAATGGAAAATCCAAAGCCCTTGCATAATCCACAAGTTTAGCATCCAAACTTTCTGATTGAAAATCCAAAGCCCTGGCAATAGCTGCTTGGGTTTCATTGATCTCTATTAATAGTTTACTGCCATATATTTTTACACCCAATTTTTCAAGCTCGGGAAACATTTACTGCCATATATTAATAAATTATATATCCATATTATTACAACATACAGGTCTACTTATTCTATGAATACATGGAAAATCCAAACTAGATCTAATCAAGAACAGTCTAGTCCCATAAGCCTGGACCTTTTGTTGTTTTTGACACTTATTAGGCCTTGTAAAATTAGGGCTGGCTCATAGATGTTGAATTTGTGGTTGAGCCCGTGTGTCCCTGGTCCGTAAATATATTAGTATTTTAGATTATTTATTCCTTGTTTGTTTATTTGTTTTAATTTCAAAAGCAAATATCTTGAAAATGTTAGGTCTTGCTTTGTTGCATTTAGAAAATATACATATATATATATATATATATGCTAATTAAATTTGTTAATAAATTTATTTTAAAATTTTAAAATTTCTAATTAAATCATATATATATATATATATATATATATATATTCCTATCATTCCCAACTTTCCATCATTCACTTTCCCACTAATTTTTATGATAAAATAAAAGATAGCTCTTGACAAATCTGCTACTTATTCTTCAATTCTTGTATTTATCTATTAATATCAACAATTCCCTTCTTTCTATTTTTTTAAATTATTAGATTTTATTAATTATTTCAAATATTTTTAAAAGAGTTAGAAACTTTTTAGAACAGTCCTTTTAAAAAAAAAAGCAAACCCTTTTTTACGTTTCATTGGATTTAAGATCAAAGTTCAAGTTTTGATGGTTTGTTTAGAAAAAAAAGGATTTGTGGCTCTGCCTTGCTGGTTAAGGCTTCGTTTAGGGTTTAGAAAAGTTACTTTTCTTGGGATTAGTGTATTTTCAAGCATGGAACAAATTGATACTGATAATAATACCACAACCATTGATGATGTTCAATCGACAGTATCTGTTCAAGGGTATTTTAATTTTCTCCTGTTAATCCTGGTGCACCACAGTAAAATACTCCTGCATGTAAAGAAAAAAATGTACATGTAAATTATTACCTAAACCATGTTAAAACTATCCATGGTCTCATTTGACTTTGTCTACATTGAGTAACATTTTGGTAAAACTATCATGTAGCCTTTGTCTACATTGATAGTTGACAAGGAATTATCTAACTTGAATGAGCAACCAAGTCATCAAAATTACGTAATATCTCTTGTATTCACCAAACACCGTAAGTTATATGGCAATTAAATTCTTTGATTTTTTTTACTGTTATTGAAATTAGTATTGAAGAAATGTAACCCTTTTACTATGATTTGAAGATATGTAACACTTTAATATATTGCAATTATGGCTCGTCTGCCTTTGATTGGACAAAGTGAGAGGCGTAAAAGAATTGGTCTTCTTTGTTACAATATGGTTGCAAATGTGTCTTGTATGAGTTGGTTCTTAGTTGCATTGGGTGCCATCCATAGCCTACATACTTATAGACCAAGGATTAGATCCTATATTTTAGATTTTTATGCACAACGAGATTATGTGAAAAGACTTGTATATGCTAGTGACGAGACTTGTATTGAACAAGTTAGGATGAATAGAATTGCCTTTTTTAAACTATGTGAGATGTTACAAACTTTAGGGGGATTGAAGTCGTCAAGGAACATGCTTGTTGATGAGCAAGTAGCAATGTTTTACATATCATTTCTCATCACCTTAAAAATAGAGTTATCAAGCATCACTTTAATAGGTGCTGGGAAACCGTTAGCAGATCATTTCACAATGTTTTAAATGCTGTCATACGCTTACAAGATGTGTTATTTAAAAAGGCAGAGCCAATTACAGCTAATTCTACAGACCCAAGGTGGAAATGGTTCAAGGTATTGGACTGAATACTATATATAGCTCGTACATAATCCTTTTAGATTTAAATATAGTATCTTAACTCGAGGTTTTATACATGTGATGTAGAATTGTTTAGGTGCTTTAGATGGAACCCACATCAAGATTAGGGTTCCAAAAGTTGATAAATCTAGATATCGAACGCGAAAAGGTGACATAGCAACAAATATGTTAGGTGTTTGTACACCTGATATGCATTTTGTTTATGTTCTTCCGGTTGGAAAGGTTACATTCTTGATGGACGAGTTCTTGAGATGCTATTAGTAAGAGACATGGACTAAAAGTTTCGCATGGTAAAGTGCAAAATTATAGGAATTTGAATTAATTTTAAGATCATACTTTTATGGGAAATAACCATGACAAAATGTTTGTTTTTTATAGGTTGTTATTATTTAGTTGATCTTTGGATACACAAATTGTGAGGATTTCTTGCGCCATTTAGAGGACAAAGATATCATTTGAATGAGTGGCGTCGTGGTTACCGACCAAGTACTCAGGAAGAATTTTTCAATATGAAACATGCTTCAGCTCGTAATGTTATTGAAAGATGTTTTGGGTTATTAAAACTTAGATGGGGAATACTTAGGAGTCCATCATTCTATCCTGTGAGGGTGCACAATAGAATCATTATTGCATGTTGTTTGCTCCATAATTTTATTAGAACCTATATGAGTATTGATCCTATTGAGCGGAGTTGGAAGAAAGATTACCTAGTAATGTGATAGATGATGATGAACCGAATATCACAAATATTCATCCATCGGATGCATGGGCTACTTGGAGGATAGAACTAGCCAACCGAATGTTCAATGAATGGCAAGCATCTAGAAATTAGTTAGGTTTAGGGTAAAAATAGTAAATGTTACGTTGTTTATGTTATTTCATGTATCTAGTTTATGAAACTTTGGTGGTGTTTGAATTATTTTTTTGTATCGTACTAGATTTGTTGAATAATAATTTATTTTCCTTTGATTCATCATGTGTTATAATTGTAATGACTATAATTTTACGGTCATCGAAAAAATATATTTTCGGTCTCCGTTGTTGAAAAATGGATATGTAAATATCTATTAAAAATATTCTGAAGTTAAGTGATTTGGTTAATTAAAGTTTAATAAGGTGAATTAGCTTATATTAAGGATAATTAGGAGAAAAGAATTAAATTGAATAAAGTGTGAAAGTTTAGTTGTAGATTAAAAGAAAATGGATATGGAATCATGTAACTTTTGTTAATATATGAATATTATGCTTGGATGTGAAATATAATTCTCAAGTTAATTAATTACTTATATTTTTTTTTGTAGAGTAATTAAATTATTTGTTTCAAAGAATGATATTTTAGCACATATATGTATTGCAGTTTAAAAATAATAAAATAAATTATATTTTTTTATAGTATTATATATTAAGATTTTTTAATTCATATAATAATAATTATATTAAGCATGTTATTAAATTATATTTTTATTAAATTATATTTAATAATAATTATGTTAAGATATCATTAAATTATTTGTTATTTTTATTAAATTATTTTCAATAATAACCTTATTAAAATTTAATAACAATAACAATAATTATCTACCTAACAAAAATTCTGCTAAGGGTATTCTGGTCATTTTAGTTCTTTTCCTTATGCTATTACAACATCATTCCATTCAACCAAACACAAGAATTCTATTACAGCTCTATTCCATTCCATTCAACCAAACAGTTGAATTACTTATTACAACTCTATTCCATTACACCTCTATTCCATTACAGCTCTATTCAATTACAGCTCTATTCCATTACAGCGAACCAAACGTGGTGTAAGCAATGAATAAGCTATTCAGCGTTTTTAACGTTTGTAAAGTTTCAACAATACCCTTCTCCATCCTATGTCGTATGAATCCCTTCCTTTTTTCTTTCTTTTCACATTTCCTTGAGATCTTCCTTCTTTTCAGCGACCTCCAACGAGAAGAGCCCTCCACTGCTTTCATCGGTCTTTTCAAATCCCTTCCTACCCATTTCTTCACCATCTCTTTCTCTTCAAAATTTTCCTTCTCATTCGTTTTTATCTTTTATCTCTTCCTTCTCAATCGTTTCTATTTTTTTTTATTTATTGTGATATTGAAATCACTTGCTTCATCCATAGATTTTGGGTTTTCGCCCTAGGAAATATTGTTTCGATTCGTCTTTTCAAATTTATGGATGTCGGTGTGGTTGTTCTTGTTGGATGCTTGGGAAAGAAAAAAATTTGGTTCTGCAAGATTTCACCACCATGGCCTCTCTTTTCTGATCAACTACTTTATTATTCATGTTCTCTATTACATTGATTCGTATCCCAAATAGACACGCTATTCCCTTCATCGTATTGCACGTAATGTTCTTATCCCAATTTGTTTTCTTTTCAATTTTAATGTTCTTATGCTCTCTCCCATGGCTTGAATTCATTCTTTAATGCCCTAAAACTTGAGATAAATGGGGATTAGATGCCGTTTAACTGATACCCATATTTCTTTTATGGATATAATGCTTAAAGTTCAACTAAGACCACATAACTTCATTTCTAGTGAAATTGTTTAAGCAATTGTGCCTTTGTATAAATTGTTAAAATTACATTAAATGTAAGGGTTAAACAGATTAGATGCCGCTTAACTCGATACCCATATTTCTTTTATTTGATATCGTATAATATTGATTGTCAAAGCATTAGTAATTGTATTTTGTTTTCTAATAATTTAGATGTTTATGGCTGTATTTGAGTTGTATAAATGTTGTTAATTGGGATGTTAAAGTGTTGTAAGTTGAGGTGTTTAAATGGTGTAAATTGAAGATGTTTTATTGTTGTGATTGAGGTGTATAAATGTTGTTAATTGAGATGTTAAAGTGATGCAAAATGAAGTGTTTAAAAGTTGTAAATTGAAGTGTAAAAGTCCGCAAATTGAAGTATTTAAATCGTGAATTGAAGAGTAAGATCTACGCAAATTGAATTGTTTTAAGTACTGCAAATTGAACTGTTTAGTTGCTGAAAATTTAGATGAGTTGTAAACATTCGTATCGAACACTTATCCATACTCGAATTTAGATCCAGTTCATGTGTACCAAACATCTTGTATGCTTGTTTGTTTCATTACTATTGATCATTTTATGGGAATTTTCTACTCTTGGTAGTAATACAATCCCTCAAGTTTGTGTACCAAAAATCTTTTTTGGCTATTGGGATCTTTTGTGATTTGTTTAGAGGTTTTAATAATTGGTAGTATCATTAGTGGTATATTTAAATCCAAATTTTCTGCTCTTCATGTGATCTATTGGCTCTTAACAGGGCTTTCTTAATGTTTGTTTTGCGGGATGATATCTACCGAAGCTCAAACAATAATTTTGATTGATCACTCAAATCTTATTTGGGCATATTGTTCTTTTGTGGTTGACAATAATCTTTGGGTAGTCATGCCTTTCAAGTTAGAGGTTCTGTTTGCACCTCATGAAGTCAAGATATCCGGATGGTTTCAAGAGCTGCTATTGGTTACGCTTCGAAAGAAACTCTTAAAGCTCGGATTATCTTCATCGACGAGGACATATTCATAGGGATGTTAAGGTCGATTGCCTCACGAAGTTGGCATTATGTTATCGATTGAATTCACCATTATTTTATTTAATTGGCAATAAAGGGTAGAAACATACCGCTTGATAACAATGGCACGGTAAAGCTTGCGACTTTGGTGTTTCAACTTTCATGCTTGATAACATCTACTTGATAACAAATTGCCTCATGAAGTTGGCATTTTGTTTTTGTAATGATAGAACTAGAATTGAAAAGTCGGGGATTTTGGTGAGTGAATCTTTTTTTTTCATTTAATGATTAATTTCTTTGGTTTTAATGTTGCTCTACAATTAGCTTGTATTTTATGTTGTGTTCTCATTGTTTCATTGAATGTTCTAATCTAGCTTAATTCTTTGGGTTCTAATAAGTGGGAATTATGATGCTTTGAATTGTATGCTTTAAATCTCATTTATGTTTTTTAATGTTATGGTCACTCCTGTTATAAAGATGGGATTAATGTAGTGAATTCTAAAAAGATGCTATATTAGTGAGTGTTAATTGTGGGGATTTTGTTGTTCATCATGCTATATAAACTGAATTTTATAAATCCCATTCTCGGTTTTGCTTGTTGATGCAAATAGCTTCTTTGTTGTTCATATATAATATCTTTCAAATGAATTATGAACTTTGATATCAATGAATATACAAGGGTATATACATGTTTAAAAATGGAGGCATTTTAGTTCAATGGTGATCTTTTTTTTTTTGTACAGTTACCTTGGTCGAAGCATGTTTGATCCATGTTCTGTATATTACGATGGTTGTTGATGCTAAAGTTTAATAGCTTTTGCTTGTGGTTGTGTGATCGAGGCCCCTTCTAATTCTACTATCTACACCATCACGAATGATTCATCCTCATTAGAAAGTTGGGACATGTTGTCAAGCTTTTTACTGTGTTTTTTGCCGGTGTTACTGATATTATGCCTCGTTTTTGTTTTTCCATTTTCTCAACAATTTGTTTTGCAACATGCACCATTATTTTCAAGCTTGCCCTATAATGGCACCATTCTTTGTTGCTCGTGTGTTCATTCTTGACCCGAGGTTTAGTTGGCTGTGGCAAACTTTCATTCATATGATAATGTTTAGCGAGTTGGTTATTGTTTACGTGTCCCGGTGCTAAAGGGAACTTTGCCTTCATAAAGGATTACATTTACAAGAAACCCGATGTTTCAATGCTTCCGTTCCCAACTTATTTTGCGTGCAGAAGATGAGGATGAAATAAATATAGGGCCTCCGTTTGTGATCCTTGGAGAGGTAGATCCATTTATGGTAGCCAATTGACGTTGGGTGGAGTTTGAGTTAGTTGTGGGATGGGAGATTAATTGACGGACCGATTAACTTGCGGAATAGTAAGAAGTGGTTTGTGTCCTAGTTATTTGGTTTTAGGAAGGAATGTAATATAAGATAATGGTTATAGAGTTGAAGGTTGATGTATGAATTTTGAAGCAAATTGAGCATTGATTTTTCGTAACATATGGAGTTATTTTAAATAAATGAGTTATTTTTAAGCAAATTAATTATTTCTAATATTTAATTTTTTAGAGTAATTAAATTATTTGTTTTAGTAATGATATTTTAGCACATATGTATTGCGTTTAAAAATAATAAAATAGATTATATATTTTTTATAGTATTATATATTTTGATTTTTAATTCATATAATAATAACTATATTAAGCATGTTATTAAATTATATTTTTATTAAATTATATTTATTAATAATTATGTTAAAATATGATTAAATTATTTATTATTTTATTAAATTGTTTTCAATAATAACCTTATTAAAATTAATAACAATAACAATAATTATCTACCTAAAAAATTCGCTAAGGGTATTCGGTCATTTTAGTTCTTTTCCTTGTCTATTACAACATCATTCCATTCAACCAAACACAAGAATTTTATTACAATTTATTCTATTCCATTCAACCAAACAGTTGAATTACTTATTCTATTACACCTCTATTCAATTACAGTTCTATTCCATTACAGCGAACCAAACGTGGTGTAATAGTCTAATTAGTTTGTTGACCTTAAAATGCCTTTTCTGTAGTTGTGCACAAAATTTTTTTTTATTAGAACTTAGGTATCATTCATGTACGTTATATGGTCTATAAAGGTTAATAATTTCAGGGTTTGTGCCTTTTTTAAAGTTTGAATTTGATTGTAATTGAGAATATAATGTACCTTAATATTACATCTAATATTTACAGTTAGAATGTTAAAATTAATAAGAAGCAGATTTGTGTATTTCAGACATTTTTCCAACCGATGATTGCACCTCTGTCCCTCGTTTGCTGTTTTCTTTTTTATTTTTATTTTCAAGTTTTATGATGGTCACTCATTGCACCATGAATTCCATAGTTATTATATTTATTTTCATTTTCTAAAGATTGGATCTTGACCACATTAATTGCATTCGTTCAAGGAATTGGGGTCAACATTAATTAAAGAAGCTTAACTATGGTTCACTTTTGAAATTAACAATTATTTATTTTATAAAAACCTTTTTTAATAATTAATTCCTTTTATTCTTGATATAAAACGGACATAAAAAATAAATTGTTTTAATAAATAAATATACCCATTTACATTAATTTTGTGAAATTATTTTTATAATTTTTTTACTAAAAAGACTCATTTCCAATTTTATTTATCGAAATGAGCTAAAAATCCAAAACGTGCCTATGTGAAAGTGTTTTAAGGGGAAATTTCAAAAAAGCATGCTAACAGGGATGTATTTTACCCTGTGTCAGTAAAAACACACTGACATGGACACACTTTTTCCCGTGCTCCGACTAATTTTTTAAAAAAGATTATTTTTAAAATATTATAAAATAAACTCATTTTTTTATAAATTTAAGAGAATAAATTTTATAAAAACCCAAAGTGATAGTAACATTTTTTGTGCCACCAATTAATATATAAATAAAACTAATAAAATAGATCTTTAAATTGACCCAAAATCTCATTTCCCTTTTTTTTTAAGCAATGTGGGATATGAGATAAGTGTCCTTCCTCTTTTAACTAGCAACATACAATTAAAGGCTACACTAATTTTTATATTTTTTACTTTTAAATTTTTTAGAAAAAGTTAACATTTGTTACATTATAAATAAAATTTTAAACTCTATAAGTAGAAAAAATTATAAAATATAAAATGAGTATGGTAAAATATTAAAAAATAAATATTTAAAAATTACTAATAGTTGATTGATCATTTTGTAAGTTTTAAAATTCAATAGCCAAAAATCATAATTAATTGACTACTAATGTAATTTAATCTAGATATAAAAATATGAAAAATAATTATTATATTTTATGTATATTATATATTTCTATAAAAAATTTATTTAACATAATTATATACTATGTTTAAATAGATTATCTATCTAGTCAAAATACATTTGAAATAAATTTATCAACATTCATTAGGTGATGAAAATTAAATTAAAATTAGGATTAAAAATTAATGAGTATAGTAAAATATTTAAAAATAAATATTTAAAAAAGAGATATTAATTTTTAAAATTACAAAAATATTTAGTATTTGAGCACCAAATACTCAACATTTATTTATTAATCAAACATTCATAACATAAAATAAAATAAATAATAAAAAATAAAAATATAACTTCTAAATTGAAATAATAGAAAATTATTTTGAAAATTAGAATTGCATGGATATTAACTTTAAACATTTAAAATTGAATAGAAGATTACTGCATGTACAAGTTTTATATGTGTAATTTATTTTTTAACAGTTCTTTGTATATGCTAATAATTCTAAAATATAACAAGATTAAAGATCTCAAAAGATAATTTTATAATATGAAAAATGTTAACAAATATTAAAAAATAGAAACTATTTTGTAAAAAATTATAAAATATAATGTAGCATTTAATCTTATGTTGTTAGTAAAAAGAAGAAAGAATTTCACATTGTCTAGGAACAAGTTGTAAACCTGTTTTGACATCCTATATTTGCTTAAGAAAATAAGGGAAATGAGATTTTGGATCTATATAAATATTTATTTTATAAGTTTTATTTCCATATTAATTTGTGACATCTTAAAATTTAAAAAAAAAAAACAATGGTGTTGCCACATTGAGTCTTTATAAAGGCTTATTCTTGTAAATTTTTTAAAAATTTGTCTATTTTTATAATATCTTAAAAATTAATCTTTTTTAAAAATTTAGTCTGAGCACGGGTAAAAACACGCCCACGTAAGTGCACTTTTGTTTACACGGGATAAAGCACGTCCTCGTCAACGTACTTTTCTGAAATTTTCTTTTAAAACGCTACCACGTAGTTGCGTTGTAGGGTTTTTGACCCATCCTAGTGAATAAAGTTTTAAGTGGCTATTTTCGTAAATAAAGTTGGAAATGAGCCTTTTTTTAGTAAAATAGTCTCTTTTTCTTTTTCTTTTTTTTATGAATAAAATAATTATGACAAAAAATAAATTATTTATTTTATTTTTATAATAAATTAGTACAAATAAATTTTATACCGATTAATATAGAGTATCACTTATAATTATTTATAAACAAAGGAGGAAGTTAGAAAGAAAAAATGCAGGAAGATGGGGTGAACTGATTACTTGAAAAGAATGAACCAAAAGTGAGAGATAGTTGAAGGATGAGTGGTGGAATTAATCCAAACTGTTTTGAACAGTTCCATTCTCAACAATACAAACAAACACATATCGAAACAAAAAGCAAATCAAGACCCACACGTCTTTAAGGTATCCCAACTACAACTTCAACTCATTGAAGGACCTCTTCAAACCCTGTCCTTTTTTCATTCTTTGCATCTTCATCTTGTTCTATGGCGATGATGAGTGGCTGTGGGAACATAAGCGTCCAATCGGCTGACCAACTGAAGCAATTGAAAGACATATTCATGCGTTTCGACATGGATTCCGACGGCAGCCTCACCCAGCTTGAGCTGGCCGCTCTCTTGCGCTCGTTGGGTCTCAAGCCTAGTGGTGACCAGATCCACCTTTTGCTAGGCGACATTGATGCTAACGGGAATGGTCTTGTGGAGTTCGAGGAATTGGTGACCGCCATTCTGCCCGACATCACCCACCAAATTTTGATAAACGAGGCCCAGTTGTTGGAGGTTTTCCAATTATTTGATCGGGATGGCAATGGGTTTATTACGCCCGCGGAGCTTGCTGGCTCCATGGCTAAGATGGGCCATCCCTTGACCTTCCGTGAACTTTCCGATATAATGAAAGAGGCTGATTCCAATGGAGACGGCGTTGTAAGTTTCTTTGAGTTTACTAGTATCATGGCCAAGTCAGCTGCCGATTTTCTTGGTCTCAAACTTAACCATTCTATTAAGTAATGACTATCCTCCTAACAAATATCCTTGGTTGCCGCTCTGTAAATATTAACATGGTATCATATGATTCACAACCACTGCCTTTCTTTCTTCAGTTTTTTATGGTCTCTGTGTCATTAATTTGAGGGGTTCTTTTTTCAGAATGAAGCATATATCAATGTTTTTGCGAAAGCATGTGATACCCAAGTGTCCTCAAAGCTTTTTAATAATCTGCCATGTATGGATAGTATTATTACCAGCTAGGGTGTTGCTAGTTTGCAAACTCAACCTGCAATTTGTATTATTAATGTCATTAATCTCACTACCCAAGATTTGACACGTGAAAAACATCAAATCTGGATTTTTATTTATCCAAAGAAAGCAAACAAAGTTTAACTTAGATCCAAGCAAAAACATTAACTATGACAACAGCCGCTCCACTAACAAACTGCCTTGCCTTGCCTCCCTTGACAAATCTCTACTGTTTATGGAACTGTTCCAACCCCCGATCCAATACATTTGTTGTACAGCATAGGTCTAAGCCCTCATCCAAGGATTGAGACCATATCAGCTCTGTTTCCACACACGTGCAATTCATACTTACTATCCCTTTTAAATGGACATACCGCTGCTCCTTTCACTTGCTGCCCTTTTTGCCTCTGTTGCAGCAACTTCTACCTCGAACAATTCTTACGACTACACATACCCCAAATACTTTCTCCATAATATAAGGCTTCATTGACAGTTATATTTATTATTTAATTAAGTGATTTTATAAAAAAATTAATTATGATATAAGGTTGTTATTTAATTATAATTTAATCCCATAATTCTATCAAGAAGTTTTATAATCCTAATATAAGAATTATTTTTGATTGTATATTATAAGAATATTATAAGAGTTTGTTAACCTATAGTTTTATTTAAACTCACGGCTAGGAAAATTAATTATTAAGCTTCTTTAGCTTTTTATTATTTAATACAAACAACAAAAATTTCTAATTATATTAATAAAATCTCAAAGTTACAGCTCAACTAAAGTTTTATTTTAAATTTTTATATATATTTTAATTTTATTATGTACGCTTTATTATCTTCATCAATTATGTATTTATTAATATTATTATTTAAGCCTTTAATCGAGTTGGTATTAATATGATGTATTTATGTGTTTAAATTTTATTTTACTCACAATTTATTCTAATTTTATTTTACATTTTAATATTTTAATATCATAAAATTTTCATGTGTTATTTTTAATTAGGTCAAAACCATATGTTTCATTATTTATTTTATGTGTTATTTTTAAACAAACCTTTGTGTTCTAAATACGTGATTTCCACAAGCATGTCACGCACGGGTCACACAAAAGAACCTACGACTGATGCACACGATGTAAACCCTTCATATTCACTTGGAGTCATTCGTCCAACAGGATTAGATTTATTCAAAAATATTAGGCCCGAAAAATGGGTTTGAACAAAAAAATTAGACCCGTTTAAAATATGGGTCAGACTCAAGCCCATCTTAGTCCGTTTTAAGTTTATAATACTTTATATTATGTTATTTTTATATAATATGTAATTTAGAACACATTAAAAAATAAACATATACTAAATATATAATACTACTCTAATAAAATATTAAAATAATGTTAAGATACTATATAAAAAATTAAAATAATATAATATAAATATTTTTTTAATAATTAAAAATAATATGGGCAGTCTTAAAATAGACTTGGATTAGTCTTTTACAAATATGAATGGGTTTAGAAAAAAAATTAGGCTCAGATTTTGAGTCAGGCTGGGTTTGACAAACATAAAGTAAGTTAATATCATGCTTAGATTCGACCCAAACACGACCTGACCTAACCCATGAGCACCTCTAGAACGGACTAACCCACTACTTGGATGAGACTCAAGTCTAATATACTTGGATCCTGCTTACTTGTATTTTTACTAAGATAAATATTGTAAATCCTAAAAGATAAGAATATATAGAGTTTAAATTCCTTAATATTCTCATATTGTAGATAGACAATCTGTATTGTTGGATTAATTTGTAATCATTGTATTCAAAGTTACTGAATATATTTGAAACATTTCCTTAAAACACTTCATTTGTATTTATTATTTTTTTTTGTAATTTTTTAATTTTTTCGTCGCTTGTTTGCTTTGAAACACACCTCTATAATTATCACATGCATACTATTATTATAGGATTTTAATTATATTATGATTTTATTTAAAACATCAATTTACTAGTATAATCAACCATGAATATAGATTAAAAGAGAGATATATATTTATATAGACAGTTATTATGATAATACTAAAAAAAGCCTATAATTTCATCTTGAAAAAAACTTGAGAGATTTAATGACAAAAAAAAAAAGAATATATTTTTATTAAACAGAGAAAAAAAATAAAAAAATGAAGCTGAAACTGTAGCAATATTTGTAAAACTAGAACCTAAACTAGTATTCTAACATCTGCACTAGTTACAAATCTCCCGAAAAATGGAATTATTTATGGTACAAAACAAAGATCACCGTAAAGAATGAAGATTTACAATATCAGGATGCTCGCATTGTCTCTCTGTAAAATTCTGCCATGCAAATACTGAATCTGTACATGGTCGTCTCCCCAGCTGTGTAGTGATGTTTACATATAATGCAGGCAGATTTGGAGCATCCACAGGAATCAACCATTCAGCTGTATAATACTTATAACCTCATCCATAATCTTATTTTCTTCGGCTTGCTGCTCGCCGAGCAGTGAAGCCCACAGTTGTTGGGCGGATGGATCTTTGGCGCACCATTTCACAGTAGAGTGGATCATCGGACAGCCCCTCATGTCTTATCCACTGTATCATTTCGTGATACATGGGAAAGAAGCGCATCTGAATAGCAGAGTATAAGAAGTAAGGAGTGAGGGTTGCAATGACGACAAAAAGTGTAATGAACCAGTATGAAGGAGCTGGGGCAAGAGCTTCAACGAACACTCTGTAGGCATCAGTGGAAAAACTAGCAGGCAAGGCACCATACGCCAATTGGAACACGTACCAGAATGCAATGGTACCCCAGATGACAATATGTTGTATCAAGGTGAAGTAACTAATTGAAAGGGCCATCTGCAGGTTCACAACCCACACAATGCATGTGTACATTGTTCCCCCTAAAATGTCTTTACTAGCAGTTTTACCCTCATCATTGAAGGCCTGCTGCTCCAATGCTCTCGAGCAGAAGAAAAAGATGATTATGGCACTGTAAAACCCGTTAAACATCCAGCTCACTAGGCGCCGCCAGCTGAAGAGAACATTCTGCACTCCTTCTTGGTATAACAGAGGAAACTGCCACAAATAAAACGTACAATAGAAGCAGTTAATACAACATCCGTCTCTTGCAATCTATAACTAGCTATTGCTAAGAATAAAGACTAGAAAACCACCTACCTTGAGACAAAACCGTGCAGATACGTCCTGGTCAAAAACTCCCATAGCAATTACTGGAAGTGATGAGAAGAAGACGTTAAAGAGCGTCAAATACCAATCGTTGTAGGCAGGTTGAGCTGAAAACGATGTGTATGCCTCGTATAGGAAGATTGTGAAACCAAATGCAATATTCTTGTAGAAAAAGTAGCATATCTGGCACCACATGAATAAAAAGTAATTAGGCTTTGAAGGAATAACCAACCTTCAAGTCAAGTTGATAATTTCTACTTCAAATGTTTTAATAACTTAATGAATCACTAGTGACTAAAGAAACAAACGAGTGTATTACCATTGAAGAAATTCTCCTGTAACACCAATGTCCATGAACAAGTAGCAAGCGCTCCAAATATCGGAACTGAGCAATTGCGACATCACTTGACATAACTGCCTGCATTAGACAATAATAACAAAACTCAGAAAACTGAGGTGATTATATCCTTCAGAAAATTAAAAGAACTATATATTAATATCTATTTATTTTAAATTCTTTAAACTTGAGAAGTTAGAACACTACAGTTGAAATATTTTCTTGATCACCGTGCCAATAACAAATTTGAGATAGAAATCAATTAAATACCTGCATTCCTTCCACACCACTGATTCCAATTCCAATATCTGCTTCTTGAAGCATTCCCACATCATTAGCACCATCACCGATGGCTAACGTTGTTTTACCAGTTCCTAGTTTTACCAGCCTTGTAACCTATGAATTTCAGTTTTGTCATTTAAAATAGATAATTAGTTACTTGAATCAAGGACTAAATATGACAACTCTAAATTGACTTCGTAAAATCTCTGGAAAGATGAAAACATACCAATGCCTTTTGTTTTGGTGAAGAGCGGCAGCAAATTACAGATGCACAACCAATAGCAAGCTCTAGAAAAATATTCTTCATATCATCCTCTAGAGCATAAGCGAGTGATTTCCCATCAATGATTAAGGCAAAAGCCTCAGATATTGCACTCAATGCAGACACCTGAGCCTTTCCTGAAACTATCTGCTCCATGACACTTTTTCTTGACGCCTAAAAGAAAAATCATTCCATCAACAATAATAAAAATATTATAACTATCAAAAATGACATATAATGCAAACATTATATACACATCCTTGGATGCACAAACATAGAAAATACACATGCAGAGACACTCATGAAGCACAAAAACCATATCAAATAAACAGTAGCACGAAGAGAATATAATACTCACATGCATTGCAGCATTATATTGTACAGAAATACATGTCATTATCATATAGAACTAAGAAGCTCTAAAAAGCTAAGATTTAGATTCAATAAAGCTAACTGAACAATTATAAAAATAATTAAGAATTTAAGTCATTTTACCTTGATGACGGCATCCTTATCTCCAGTTTTCTCTAATGACTGGATTTCTGGAGTGTCTAAATTAATTATAATCTGCTTCATTCCTTGTCTAAGTAAACTACATGCATAACTGCAAATTTATAAATTTAGGTTAGAGATCAAAGAAAGCTAATTAAAGTAGGTTTTATTTAAAGCAGAAACAGAAGAAGGCAAACCCAGATAGCATACCCAATATTGATGGCTGTCTCCATCTTGTCTCCAGTCAATACCCATAGCTTAATCCCAGCTTGAGCAAGCTTGTCAATGCAGTCAGGGACCTGTAACGTAGAAATAAGAGAAAAATCATAAGTCCCCTGCTGTGCCTCTTACAGAAAGATTAGATTATACTTGCATATTCCACCCTACCCCATTTTGGAGTTTGTCCTCAACAGCCGTAGCCCCTAAGAGAATTAGATCCCTCTCAATCATTTCTGCAACTTCATCAATTAAGGTTTCGCGATCTGCACTAACTGAGTTTTTTGCCTCAGTCATTTTCTCATTAAACACTTCGTATTCATTTTCTGAAAGTTGACGATATGCTAGGACTAGGGTCCTCAGGCCTGCATCAGCATACTCATTCATGTGCTCTCTAGTATCCTCTTCAAAGTCACGACCACCCTTGGCCAGCCTTTCAAACATGACACTGCATAGGATAAAGCATTAGGATGACATTGCAGTGAAACTAAAAAGGAAATAAGGGTTATTGGTACCCAAAAGAGTTCGATTTAAACTATAAATACTAACCTGTCAGCACCTTTGCAGAGTAGAAGAAGTTTTCCCTCTTCATCTCTCACAATTACAGACATCCGTTTTCTGGCGCTGTCAAACTCTAGAACGTTCAAAAGTTTATATAACCTGCACAATGGAAATTATTCACTCAAAATGTTCTTAAATGAGTAAGCCAATTTTAAGAACAACAGCTCTGCATGCTGACAAGTATATATAAGTCACACGTGCAAAGAGTAATGTTTAAACATTTGGTCTCCTTTCTGTTCAACTAACTAGTTACATAGGGAGAACATGAAATAATAATGCAAGTTAAGAGGGCCAACTGAATCTTTTGAAGATTGAAGGTAAGATTAAAATTCTACATCAGAATGAGGCTTCAGTGACATGAAACTCATATTTAGCTTAGTATCCTCATTCAATCAAGTGCCTAAAATTTCAAAAGAAAACAAACCCATTTTTCAGGCAGCCTGTATCAGAAATAAGAGTTTAAGATTAGCAAGACAGCTGCAAAGCATTTCTTGTTTGATCTGTTTTCTCTTGATGTTAAACAAAGCAATATGTTCCTATTATATGCTTATAAAAGGTTCAGGAGCCAGGTGAACGTGATGCCAAGATGATCCTACAACTATTCACATGCAGAAAAATAATATAAGATGATAACATGGTGACATAATGTCTACTTGGTTAAGGCATGCGAAGAGATCCTCACCTGTTAACTCTCTTTCCAGAGACAGGATCCAACTCATGTAAGGAGATGCTTGTTTGTGTCCTATTGTGGAATTCAAAACCTAGTACTCTTGCTGCAATCACAAATGCTGCTTCATCAGGTGATTCCGCCTCATATGAAATATTTCCATTCTCTCCATCCACTTCAGGTATTGCAGTATGACAGATTGCTAACAGACGGAAAAACTTCTGGATGACATCTGCACGAGGCTCATTAACCCAGTTACCATTCATGATCCTTTCATCCTTAAAGTTAAAACCTTTAATGGCTGGGTTTACATCAGCAGAATCCTCAATATGGTTCAGACCATTTGGTTCATGGACCACAGGTGAACCTTTCTTTCTATAAATAGCCCTCTCAACCTCTGTAACACCACGGCCATAAGCTATACCAGCAATAGAACACTTGATGAACTCCATTGAATTACAAGTTAGTGTTCCCGTCTTATCAGAAAGTATTGTGTCGACTTGGCCAAGCTCTTCATTCAAATTAGAGGTACGGGCATGTGCTGGTTTGTCAGCCTCCTCATAATACATGTGACTATCTTGATTGATGAAGATGCTCTGAAGAACTTTAACAATTTCTATTGACACATACAAGGAGATTGGGATAAAGTAACTATACAGAAGAAGAGCCGTTAGGAAGTGATAAATTGCTGCAACTGGGGCCCTTTCAGGATCAAAAAAAATTTCGGCATTATCAGGTCTAAGATACCATCTCCTTTTAATCCTCCCACCTTCATAGTCATTTTCAGTTGCAATCCCAAAGAAAATAGAACCAACAAATCCCATTATAAAAAGGATAAAAAACATTAAGTAGATAACGAGATCCATTGTCTTCTCAATTTTGCTTCTCTTAGAAGGAGGGTCTGTAGCATTTTGCATGACCTTCGTGTCATGACCAGTGAAGACAACCGCCCCATATATGTAATCTGTATTTCGGAGTTTTGAGTCTCGAAGGAGAAGTTGTTGAGGAGAAAGGGGATGTTGCTGCTCTTCAAACTCCATGGTTCCAACAAATGAGTACAAATTTGCATTTGGGTCCTCACATTTAACAATAGCTTTAAAGTCCCGAAAGTTATAGTCATTATGTAAGGATGAAGTTACCTCCAGTGCTTGTTTGAGTTTCAAATTTGTTTCTCCGTCAAGGTTCATGGTCTCGACATAACAGACTGCATCCTCGTAACTGGATGCAAGCAAGATGAGGTCTGTTGGAAAGAATTCATCTTTCTCCACCTTTACAATATCTCCCACTCTAAGATTCTTCCATTCAGTATGATGAAAGTTGCCATCACCTTGATGAACTTTTACCTTTCTGTTGTTCACCTCTATATCCTGAAGAAATTCCAGATTGAACAAGAAATTTTAGAACAAAGAAAACAACCAGGTTATGGAAACTTTACGTACAAGCTAATTTTGCAGTTCTAAGATGCATCTGGCTCAAGCTAACGAGCAGCAAGATAGTAGTGTAAAGAAAGTTCAATGTCTATGACACCAACGAAGACCAATATTTAAGGTAGACAGAGAATTGAGTTACACATAGCTTAGTTAAAACAACTCGATATACCAAAAAGAAAAATTAAAAGTGAAAGATAGATGTATTTTATGGCAATCAAGAAGGCCTAAAGATCCAGAAAAAGGAAGAAGCTATTGAAGAATATGTTCTGATCCTTTTTAAAGGCCAAAATGCACTTGGCACAATTATTTTAGGCAAATGGAAGCAGTTACAATCATGTAAACTATTTAAGAAGCCCTTTCTATAAATGACTACATATTTTATGGACTCCATAAAGGGAAAAATGATAGAGAAAGTAAAAAATAAGGAGTGCAAAGGGAACCAACTATCTGGCACCTTAAGTGGCAACTAAAAAGAAATGAAGCAGCAGCAGCAGCAAAGCGAAAAGAAAGAAGGTAATAAAGTAAATAAAGAAGGGAGTGAAACCTGCTGTTGTCGGCGCCAATCCTCAACACCTTCTTTGATCATAGTAGCGCCAATAACGATGATGAGAGGGACGATAGCACTAAGAGCGGAATAAGGAGCAATAGCAGTGAAGGAAAGAATACCAGTGACCAAAAAGAAGAAGTTGGCGACCCTCCTGAATTGCTCGAACAAGGACTTGGGCAAGAATGTAGCAACGGTATACTTGGTAGTACTGACATAATTATCAGAGTAATTACGGGTTCCCGCCTCCAAGGAATTTGGTTCATTGCAATAAACAACCCTGGAAAATCCCGGCCCCCCAATCTGGGAGTGGTCTTCCTTGAATGATGCTTTACCACATGCAATCCCATAGATCCTGCTCATCAACACCTTTCTCCTCCTACCACCACTCATTTTCCTTGTTTCTCTCTTTAGCTACAAATTAATTAATTAACTTTATGCAGCTTTAATTTCTTCCCCCCGCTAATATGTGCCCTTTGATCTTAATTTCACCCTAACAGTGTATGTCCGGTATGTTTGTACATATGCATTCAACTATAAGAAGAAGAAGAAAATTTATATAAAATAAAGCAGAGGATCCCAGTTTACAAAAACAAAAAAAAAACAAAAGACCAACGCAGATAAAGCCTGGGTTGTTGCTGTTTAACTCAAAGCCCCAGAAAATGAACAAATAAAAATAAATAAATAATAGAATATTTTCCCCAGGCAGAAAGTGAATAAAGGTTTAGACTTTAAGGAGAGAAAGAGAAGACGAAGAACAAATAGATAGCTTTGGACAAAGGAAAACACTACATCAAAGATACAAATATATATATATATATATAGCGTGTAAGATTTAGTCTTGAAAGAGAAAGTGTTAAGAAACAGGGTGAAGGGAGAATATATAAATTTAAAACGGTTTTGTTTAATCAAAGATATTAGGAAGATGGCGCTGTTATTGAGGTCATCAACTGAAAACACACAAAACGAAGAAGCAAAGAAAAATATTGGAAGTTGAAAACTCAGATGATCCTACGTGAATAAATTTTCTTTCCTCGTTTTATTTCTGTATCTTCAGCTGAAGCTTTGATTTGAACGGTGACTTTGATTTTTGATGACTTCTTCTTTTTTTTATGTACGCGCATTTTGATTTTCCCTTTTGGAGGCCAAGACAAATGAAAATTAGTACTACTTCTATTTCACCTCCAAATATAAAATTCAAACTTTTTGTATATTTTGTGCATATGGATATTTAATTTACGTCTAATTCTTCTTTCAATCCTCTACTTTTTTCATATTTAAATTTTAGTCTCTCTACTTTTAATCTTTGGAATTTACTCCTTGATTTAATAATTACAATCCAATTAAATAATATTGTCAAACCACTTCTAATAAATTGGATTATGTAATATTTTTAAAATAAAATTTTGCTCACAGTGACTAACATTACATGCATGGAAAATTAAATCAGCAAATAAAATGTTAAATATAATTACGAATTTAATATTATAAGATTTTTCAATACTATTTAAGAGAAGTAAGATGAAAGTCGATTTTTTTTCTTATTTACATGATTTTCTTTCTTCTTTAAATTGGACATGTGAGCTTTTTTTTTTAATGTCACATTATCTGATTTAATCAAAGTTTTTAATAAAAGGAATTTTTTAATAAAACATTAAATGTTATTACTAAATACTGGAGGCATCGATTATTACAACATCATGAATTACATCAATAAGAAAGAAAAATGAATAAACTAGAAAAAAATATCTAGTAAAAATATCCAAACACAAAAATATTAACAAAGAAAATGTTGTATAAAGTAGATAACTTATCTTCAACACAATTTTCGATATCACTCTTAACTTTGTTTGAGCCGGAGTTTATGACAATGAACATTTAGATGTAGTGCCTCACACATCTTGTAAGTTAGGAGTGTTTATAGTTCAATTAGAGGTCTGTTAATGATTTTTTAAATTTCGTTTATCGATTAATTCATTTGAAATCGAGTGATTAATGGAATTAATTGAAATAAATAATAGTATATATTATATAATATATTTTTATATTAGCAATGTATTTTTTAAATAAGCAATATATATTTTAAACTATTATTTTATATTAATCAAAATAAAAATATATATTATTTATAAGATATTTTTGAGATATTAAAAAAGAATATTAGCAATGTATTTTTTATATGTTTTATACTTATTTTAACCAAAAAAAAAAACATATAAATTTTTTGGTAATCGATCGAATTAATTAAAATATTTTAATTCAGTCAACGTAAAAGATTTTTACAATACAGATAATTTGGTTAATAATAATAACTGAGTCGACCCTTTAAACACCCCTACTACAAACCCTGCCTTGGGACTAAATTTCAAATATACTAAAAATATAGGTACTAATAGCAGAATTAGACTTTTAATTTATTAGAATATATTGAGCTTCTAGAATGGGGTGGCGTGGGGTGTGAAATAAAGAAATAAAGAAAATGGAAAATAATAAATAAAAAGAAAAAGCCTCCGTCCTCTTTGAGCTGTTTCAATTTCATGATCGCCATTGCCCAACGTGACCGGTGGTTTCCGTTTTCGTTGTCTTCTTTTTATAGAACTTTCTTTTAATTTTCTTGTTTTTTAATAAAATAATTTATTCACAAAACAATTTAATTTATATTTTTAAAAATACTAAATTATGAAATACTCAAGAAAAACAAATTTGTTTAACAAATATATATATAATTGATATTAAAATCAAAGACTTTAATTTAAAGGTAAAGAATAAATGTAAATTTTTTTTAAAAAATGGACTCAAATTTTCTTATATTTATATTTTTTCTAATTTTTAAAATAACAAAAGAAACTCTCAAAATAATTTCTCAACTCTTAAAATATCATATATGACATTTAAAAAATTATTTAATTAGGCTCATAATATATAAATACAATTAATATTTTTTTAAAAATCCCATCTAATAATTGAAAATTAATATGTTTAGTGATATAAAATTTGAAATATATTTAGTAGAATTTTAGGATGAAAGGCAGAAAGAAATTTAGGAGGAGATAAAAGAGGGAGATGCAGCCATGCCAACAAGGCGGGAAGGAAGGATGGAGTGATTGGTCAAACAAAAAAAAAAAAATGCGGTGGGTCAACAGTCTTCCAGAATGATTAACATTATTATACTTTTAATATTGATCACTCATTCAATAAAGCCGTCACCTCTTATGTCACGCTACTTATAATTAAACAATTACTTCCACCAATCATCTCACTCTCATTCACTCTATTTTATTTTTTGTATCCGCTTTTCATTTCCCCTTTCTTTTAATTAATTTGGTAAATCTGTCGGATCAAATTAATTAATTTAGTTTATATATTAATAAAAATTTTAAATAAATAAAATTTTATAATTCTGTAAATAAAAATTTTCACTTGGAATTAAATTGAAATTAAAAATAATTTTTAATATATTAAATATTAACTTTATTATAATTTAGACTTATTCGATTCTTTTAACAATATATAAATTAGATTGACTTGTTTAAAATAGAGAGATTAATTTGATGAGATCTATAAGCTACAAGGACCTTCCGGATACTTTAGCTAATTAATTCACAATATTATTTATTTTAAGCATATTGACTTATTTGGTCCTCTAATTTTACTGAAAAAGATTATTTGAGCCCATCATTTAAATTTTCACCTTTTTAACATTTAATTTTTTTATCGATAACCCCAAAATGAATGAAAAGGTTGACGTTTTTTAACTTTACTGACATTGCAATCACGTGAATGATACATCAACATTTAATTATTTTTCTTAAATTTAAAAATTCAATAAATCATAAAACTATTTTTAAAATTTAAAAATTATTAAAATTATTTAAAATATTTTTAAAATTTTAAGAAATTAATTAAATATTAACGTGTCATCTACATGACAATCCATGTGTCGTCAGTAAAATTAACACTTTTTCACTCATTTTTAAGTGATTTAACCAAAAAAAAACATGTAAAGAATAAAAGAGAAAAAATTAAATAAAATACTAAAATAATTTTTTTATTTTTCTATAAACTTGGAGGGAAAAAAAATCATTATTCCTTTATTTAAATGGAGGAGCAGGATCCACATGATGGACATGAAATAAATGAGTGAAGGAATGGATAAACTACTACTAATAATAAGTAGTAGGGTGATTGAAAGATGGATGTGGATTGTAGAAAATTTCCTTACCAAACCTGAGGTTATGAATACCAAATAGCATATCATATGTATGTCATGTAACATCACATGGTCGTTAGGCAAATGCAAGGAGGACATGAACCCACTTAATCTCGTTTTAAAATGATTTTTGGTTTTACATTTACAGCATGGATATATCCACCGTTATTCTTTATATCTTATGTCTCCATCTACCTAACCTACCTACTACTCTCCTATGTGATCCACATACTTGCTCAACATTTAATCTTTGCTTTTCATTTTTATTCTATATTAATTTTGTTATTTTCTTTATTTGTTTTTGAATTATAAAATTTTAATATTGATTAAAATTTGTTGCTAATAAATTTTTTTATTTTTAAAATTTTATAAAGTAAATAAATAATCACATATCTAGTTTGTTTTTTTATATATTACATACAAAAAAATAATGGAATTATCTGGTTACTTTTGCATTAAAACTAAAATTTTAAAGTTAAAAATATAAATAATTAAGAATGATAAAAAAGTATAGAACTAAAATTAACCAAATTAAGTCGATTGAGTCTTAATTCGATTGGCATCGGCATTGTTGCCAGTGCAAAAGAATATGAGTTCGAGTGTACTGAAGCGTATTATTCTCTTATTTAAAGGGTGGGAAGGGTCTATAAGTAATTCTAGTCATTGTATAAAAAATAGCAGATATGATAATAACTTATAATGAGATTAATGTCAAAAAAATTAACCAAATTAAAATACAAGAGCGAAATATATAATTTAGACATAATATAGAGACTAATAGTAAAATTTAACCCATAATAAATTAACAAAGTTAATTATTGCAATTAATTAATTAATTAATTAATTATCAAACACTTTATATCTATACCTCTATAACTAGATCTACTTATTGGTTGTCATTAATTAATCGATAGTTAAGATCATTTATATTTATTTAAAAAAACCTGCACAATCATTTAATATATATTTGACTTCTTAATTATCCTAATTTTTTAATTTAAATTTCAGCTAAAGTTAAATTTTTTTACAGCAACTCATCTCATTTTATTAATCAATATATTATAAGTTAGAAAACCTTTTTGAGGTTGAAATGAAATTTTAATTTTTAATAGTTTATATTTTATAATTTTAAAGAATTAAATTAAATTTTTATAATTTTAGGTGGCTAAAATATAATTTTATCTTTACTAATTTAAAATTTTAAAATTTTCTAAAGGATCAAAATAATAATTTCTCATTTTAGGAGGGCTGGGCTCCTACTATCCCCCTTGCATTCACCTCTGGTCTTATTCATATGTAAAATTAAATTAGTTTTACATCTTTTGTAATTTTTATATGATTAATAACAATCAAATTGTTAAAATTATTAAGATATTTATATTTGACATGCATATAATTTTTAAATCAACTGATAGGTTTTTATCACATCAATCGAGGACATTGTCTATATTAATATATATTTAACCTCTCAAAGTTTTTTTTATATAATACTAATTGTTAAAAATTTTAATTTATGTAAAACTTAATATGCATGATGTACAAGAATAGAATATGATAAATTCAACAGTTGAATTATTAAAATATTAATCATATAAAAATATATAAAAATCACTTTAATTTTACACTAGGTAAGAGGATATCTCTTTTATTTTATATATATTTAAATATATTTGTCTACAAATTATCGTGATCATGCTATTTTTTTAGTGTGTTTTAATTACTTTTCATATATCGTGTTTCTATTATATTAAATTATGATGTGCACAAAATATAATAAAAAATCATGTAACAAATATATTTATAAAAAAAATGACATAGCAAACAAACGAGACTTTAGTTTATTTGGAGTCCAAAACAAGAAAACTTTCATTAACAAACAAAAAACTTATCGATCATCGATCGCAACAATAAAACACAACTAATTAAGGCTTGGAAGGGTAAAGTTAAATATTATAATGTTTTAAGTTCAAATTTATATCATGTGTATTTTTTAGATTTTACCTACAATATTAAATGACAAAATGCTTGTTATTTAATAAAAGAAAATTTTCAGTAAATTCATGATTGAGTTGGAATCTAATTGATGGACTAAACCAATACAATTATCACCTTAAATAATAGTAAGTATAAATAATCATGTTATGCTTGAATATTAATAGATTAAGTTTATAATATTATGCATCACCTGTCTTTTACTCCTTGAATTGGTGTTTTTTTAACTTGGTCTCTAAATATTTTAGTTCACATTAATCCCAAATTTGACAAAAAAAATAAATTAATTTGGTCCCTAAATTTGGATCTTGTTAAGGTATGATGACATGGTACTCTGATTTTGTGTCAAATCATCACATACAAATTTTAAAATTTTATAAAAATCTAAAAAAACTATTTAAAAACTTAAAAATTATTTTTAATTCAAGTAATGACATGACACAATATTAAAATGTCACATCACCATACATTAATAGAATTTCAAGTTTAGAGACCAAAAAAATTATCAAGTTTTAGGATCAGCGTAAACAAAAAAAAAACTTTAAGGATTAATGTAAAAAATTGTCAAATTCAAGAATTAAATGTTATTTTATCTAATTATAGTTAGATGTAATATATTTATATAAATTTTGATACCTTATGGATTCATTTCTATGAATTTTGATATGTTTATCATATATTTATATTATAATATATGGAGATAAAAAATCAAATATTTTTCTTCTCAAAATTTAAAATTTATTTATAAAAAATTACTTTCACGCCAACAGATAAATTGACTATTACATTAGTTAGGGCATCTTTGCTAGGAACGTATTTACCTTAACCTTGACCTCAGGCTTGACCACGTTCATTTTGTCTATCTGCAACACATTTGTCGACGAGAAGACTATGCCACAACACCGTCGTAGATTCCTCCCTTCTCCGACTTGGCCTCTAGGGCAAGTTGGGCTTGCACTTCCATGCTCCTCCTTCCACTTTCAAAAACTGGGCGATTGATCCAAAATAATGGAACTTGTCCTGGCAAATACATGTATGGTTTACTGTTGACTCTAAATCATTTCATATATATCTTAGAAGCTGCAAAGTTGCCACCCTCGATCAATGCAGCCTGTGGCCTATGTTGGAGATGATTGGTAGCTCTCCCAATTGGCTTACGTGATAGAAATTGAAATCTGTTAATTGATGAATGATTCTTTTATCAAGGGGACCTATATTCATATTACTATGAAGCCGAGCCACAAAATACTCAAATGTTGATGCATTCTTGGCAACATAGCCTCGTTCGGATCTCAATAAATGGGCAATAATTATGACACAATTGGAAATTTTATTTTGTAGGTACCTCACTATCTAACAAGTTTGTTTACTTATTTATAGGTTTTAAAATTAAGGTTTTGCTAGAGTTTTTAAGTGAAACTCGACACTTACAAGTGTCAATTTTAATTTATATTATTTATTAAAATTTAATTATATCACGTTATTTGATTTAAAAAAATTGTTCACAACTCAACACTTACAGATGTCAAGTTTAGGATTAGATATTATCCATAACCGTCTCAAAATTTTAATTTTTAAACATTTCATCATGAATTTGGCGCTTGTGTGAAAGTATAATAATCATATATAATAATTACCTTGATTCCAATGACATGTGAAGAACTTGGCTGCATTGACACGAACCACACTTCACACCCATGAAAGTTGAGATACTTGAAAAACATATTTTGAAAAATAATCCCTCGTATCAATAACTAACAACAATAAAACCTATATACCTTAAAAAATCCCCTAAAATCTATAATATAAAAGTAAAAAAGAAAAAAAAAAAAACTTACCTACATACCCAAAGTAAATTAAATTTAAATAAAAATTACAAAATTGAAAGAAAAAAAACACAACTTTAATCCATCGAGAACTTGTTTAATTTTATGCAAATAATATGAGTTTTTAAGATTTTATCACTACACCAAAACAGACTTTTAGTGGCTTTTTTTATGAGTTTTAGCGGCGTTTTAAGCGCCACTATTATTTAAAACGCCGTTAAAACAAAACGCCGTTAAAACACGCCGCAAAAAAGTTAGCGGTGTTTATTGTGAAAAACGCCGCTATAAGTCTTGACTTTTAGCGGCGCTTTTATAAGAAACGCCCGTTCGAAAGTCCACGGCCTTTTATAAGCGCGCTAAAGTCCACACCTTTAGCGGCGCTTTTATTAAACGCCGCTACAAGTCCACACCTTTAGCGGCGCTTTCATAAAAACGCCATAAAGACCACACCTTTAGCGGCGTTTCTTATAAAAGCGCCGCTAAAGGTGTGGTCTTTAGCGGCGTTCTAACAAAAATGCCGCTAATTTGCACAGATTTGCGATGTTATTTTTCGCAATATCCTACCTTCCCTTCATTAAAACCCAACAAAAAACAGAAGTAATTGCATATAATTCCAACCCAAGGTAGCAAATAAAACATTTAAATCTCACCAAAAGCATTAAATCTAAACGATACTTCAAATTTAATAAAAGATATATGATATTTATTAATAAATGAAGCATAATTCAAAAAATTTTACAATAATCTTAATCGTAACAATGTTTAAAAAATCTTATAAGAATAAAACAAATGTCTAAGAGGCGCCTCTGCGATCGCTTCGAACAATCGCATCATAGTCTGCAATTTGAATGGAGTTCTTCATACTTTTGTTCGCTTTCTACCTCATGCCACTTGCCTCCGCTCTAAGTTGAGCGATATGCTCCGCCTCCTCACGCTTGCCTCCGCTCTAAGTCGAGAAATTTGCTCACCGTGTGCTCGCTTCCATAAGAGATATCCGGTCTTTCATCTCTCACGAACTTCAAAGACGAGATTGACTCCGGAAGGCATGTATTGTCGGAGCAGATCAAAATATTGAGTCGGGATAACACCGATCCTTGACATCGAACCCGACCATACCTTGTAAGACCCAAAACATTAGTGATAATTTTGTTATAAATATACTCAAGATTAACAAAACTATCAATCGAAGCGATCGTACCTTTCGGACCCAAAACATCGAGAATAATTACATTATCAATCTCCTCGAGATTAACAGAATCTGTCGACGAAACAAGCGCTTCATATTCCGCCTTCTTCTCCTTTAGTTTATCCTAATAAATTAATAAAAAGTTAGAAACGAAATATATAATAAAAGGAATAGAACATAACTTAAAATTACAAATTTAAAACTACAAACAATGAATTAAACTATTGTAATTAAACATTATAAATATTTATAATAAATTAAATTTTATTAAGTAAATATACCAAAATTTCTACAACCTCGGATGTCATCGGAGATCCATCCTTCTTCCTATGCGTAATGTCAAAAAGTCAAGGCGTCCAACTTTTGACTGATTTAAACTTCCTACATTATAGCGAAAAATATAATTTAATAGTATAAAGTAATTAATATTTGAAAGAAGTAATAAATTATAATACCTCGGCCTCAACTACACGAGCAAAACTTCGAATCTGCTGCAATGCGTGAATTGTTGTTTCGTCTTTGTTTGTTTCAACTTGCTCACGGTCCTACATAATGGAATTTGAATTATGTATATAGTAAATACGATAAACCAAAAATTTATAAGACTTTGAAAGTATGTAATACCTCTCCTTTCTTTGAATTCGAATCTAACTTGATCTTCCCATTGGTACCTCAACATTCTCATGGGACATTTCACAATTTTTCGTCGAGGTTTATGTCTTTCTTAAAATATTATTTTTTAGGGTGTTTTTATTGTCTCTCTATTTTTTACCCAACATCTTCTTAACATAGTCATCGGAGACCTCTAAAGCAAATTTACCCTAGAAATTTTTTTTTAAAAAAGTTAATATAAATGAAGGTTAAATTAAAGTATTATAGATTACTTTCACCTTTTATTACCTTAATATTATCGAGAGCCTGATTTTTGTTGGCATCAGGCACGTGATGCCATGATTCGTAGTTAATGGGCAACATATTCGCATTTCGTGCTATAATGCCCAAATAGCACCGCCAACAATGAGCTTCAGATCCGATAGGTGGCCATGATTGTTTCTCCTTACTTCAACACGCCGATAGGCTCTAAGTCGATAAATCAGTAAGTAATGTACGCCCCGAGCTCGCTCGTCCCATCACCTCAATTTGAAAAATGATATATTATTATATTAAAATTGAAAATGAATCAATAATAAAATTCAACATGCATGTAAAATAAACTTAACATTACTTTGGAATTGTCCATGCTCGTCATCTATGTCCCAGACTAGAAGATCCAACAAGCGTATCTTGTCCACTATTTTCTTCTTCCGGATTTAGAGTATTAGGACAATATTTAAACCTCTTAATCATCTTCTAGGCATTTTCCTACAATACACATAAAATAGTTCAAAATTTTAGTAACAAATAACAACAATAATAGGACATTTAAAACAGTTAAATTATATAACATGACTAACATGAAAATTATAATATAACATATAAATAAAAAATCGTTAAATCTTACTACATCATATTTCATAAATATCTTCGTCCACATCCTGACGAACCCATTGAAATTGTTGACTAGCACTAGGATATTTTCGCTTAAGTCTTGTTCGAAAAGGCAAAGTTTCGATCTTTCGACTATGTCATCTCTACTTCCACCGCCAATGTTGAACAAGTCTCTAGGGATGTTTTGAAGTACAACGTACCAACCCTCATCGCTTGGATCTTGAGTAAAAACTTGTTTAACTTAAGAAGAAAACACATACGGCTTGTCCATCGGTTGTTCTCCTGTGAATCAATCGAGAGAAATTCACCATTGTAAAGCCATATTGATCGCTTTTAATTTCATGAGCCGTATTCACATCACCCAATCACCTCGAAATAAGACAACTTTGCATTTGCCTTAATAATCCAACTCAATGATGTCGAGTAATAAGTCCGTAATATTCCAAATTCCCTCGACCGGATTATCTATCCCTAGCACTAGCATAACTTGTAATCAAGAATTAACAACAATTCCACAATTTTGGGTTCTCCTCAATCTCTAGCGATACCTTGTATGAAATCTGTATCCGTTGATGAGGAAGCCACTATATCTTTTCACTATTTTGTTTGGACCTTGTGAAAGCCATTTAACGTCGTCATTTACTTCATTCCGACTCCAAACCTATTGAGTCAAAAGTAAATCGAGTAATTATGAAAGTTATGAGAAAACATTATTACTTGTCAATGAAAATTTAAATTGCATACCATTTGGCTTAACCGTTCATGGAATGATTCTGCGAACAACTTATTAATTTCTCGTCGATTTAATCTTCGGGATCGTGAACGAGCTCTCAATATATGTTTGTACTCACTACGGTAAAAAAAGGTTTTACTTTGTTAGAAGACAAATAAATTATAATTGATGAGTATTTATCAAATTCTAGAACTTACTTCCGAAATGGTTCCATTGAATCGTGATGAAAAAGAACGTATCGATGTGCTTGGACCCACGATCTATCGTCTAATTCTGTAATTTTGAATTTGTCGATCGGTTCTCAAAACTTTGAAATAAATAAGTTCCGCCAAATTATGATCTCGTGAGCCCAGATTTCTACTTGGTCTGTTCATTCTTGTTTCAACATCTTCCAAATACCTCGAACAGAAAGTCATACATTCCTCTGCCAAGTAGGCCTCGGCAATTGATCCTTCCGGATAACGCTTATTGCAGTAGTATGACTTCAATTTGGAAAGGAACCTAAACACGGTATACAACATTATCAAAAGTTGCAACTATTATGGGCATTGAGCTGAATGAAGGAATATTTTGTAAATAAATTACGACCTTTCAATGGGATACATCCATCGATAGAAAACAGGTCCACCAAGAAGTGCTTCACGCGGGAGATGAATTAACAAGTGCACCATAATAGTGAATAAGAAAGGCGAGAATATCTTTTCCAGATTGCATAAAGTCAATACGGCTCGATCTTGTAGTCTCTAATTCTTGAACATTCAAAACTTTACCACAAATGCCTTTCATTATATTCGACAGTTCAATTACGAGAGCGTCACCTTTTTTAACATACAAGACCGCATAGCAATGGCGATGAAGTCTTGCATCAAGATGTGATAGTCATGCGATTTTAAGCCATATAGTCTTCGATCCTTAAGACTCACACATCGCGATATATTTGATGCATACGCATCCGGACCTTTATATCCTTCAACACCGTCATGAACACTTTTTCTCCGTCTTCGACATTGAAAAATAGTAGGCGGCAACCAATATTTCATATTCAGAAGTGCTCGGGGATGAAGCTCATGCCGAATTCCCATATGGACTAAATTAAGTCGACTCTAAAGATTATCTTTCGATTTTCCATCGACATTCAAAATAGTCCCAATGATGTTCTCGTAGACATTTTCTCTATGTGCATGACATCAAGATTATGATGTAAAATCTGATGCTCCCAATAAGGCAACTCGAAAAAAATACTTCTTTTTTCCACAAGTCTGCCTCATTAGGATCATCCTCTTCATCAGATTCATCATCACATTCATCCCTAGATCTTTTATTTCTTTGCGGGTTGGCCGGTTGATTCATCTTCCCATAAATAAAATTTATATATTTCAACATTAAGAATATTTTAGATCCACCGGTCTGCGAAGGGTGGTCTCGAACTCTTCAAGACCATCAAACCGAGCACTCTAAAATCTAAATGTATGATTTTGGGTAACCACCGCGATGCCCCATGTAAAGAACCTCTTCTCATTATATAACCATTGCGAACATGTTCAAGCAAAGATAACACGGACAAGGATAACGTCCCCTGGTACTCCAACCAGATAAATTAGCATAAGCCGGGAAGTCGTTAATAGTCCACATTAAAGCCGCACGTAAATTAAAGTTCTCTTTTCTCATTGCATTATATGTCTGAACACCAGCCCATAGTTGTTTTAACTCGTCAACAAGTGGCTACAAATATACGTTAATATCATTCTCCGGCCCTTTCTCTCCAGGTATAATCATAGACAAGATAAAAGAAGATTGTTTCATGCAAACCCATGGAGGCAAATTGTAGGGAACAAGCACCACAGGCCAAGTATTGTACGTTGTGCTCATGAGTTTGTAAGGGTTAAATCCATCAGATGCTATCCCAAGCCTCACACTCTGAGGATCGCTTGTAAAGCTTAGAAATTTGGAGTCAAAAGATTTCCAGGCTAAAGAATCTGCAGGATGCCTTAACAACCCATCATCATCTCGTCCATCATTGATTCGGCGATGACATGAAAAGCCGTTGAAGCCTTGGTATTAGCGAAAAATACCGTAAAATCTTAATCGCTACTTCCTTGACGTGTATCGTGTTCATACTGTTACCATTCTCTCGTATTTCTATTAATCCAACGGATTGGCGCATACATGACAAAGACTGTTGATTTATCCGGTCGCCCCAATACAACATGCGATCATTTGGGCAATCTGTGAATTTTGTTGTAGCCAAGGCCCAAATCCTTTATCAATTTCTTCATGTCTTTGGAAGATTGAGGATTTTGCAAGCGAAAACATTTCTTGCAGAAACTCTAACAACATTGTCAACGATTTTCCGGTCTACCCCCCCAAACATTTTAAGTGAAAAAGACGAATACAGAATGACAGTTTGGAAAATTTTGATCCCTTATACAGTTCTTCATTCATTTCACCAAGTAACGTGTAGAACCTCGCCGCTTCTTCATTTGGCTGTCCATCCGTACACTTCTTCTTGTTTCGGTGAAAGTATTTCCACCAAAATTATGATCATCGGTTGCACCCAAGTGAGGTAGAAATGTCCCGAAACCATCACTACGCGTATTAAAAGCATCCCGCAACATGCCTTCCATGTTATCGTCTCTAACATTCAGATTGAAAACACTATTAGGATACCCCAGATTCATCGATGAAGATGCTCCACTAGATGTACACTCTCCATGAAAAAACCATTTTTTGTACCCCCGGACAAAGCCATTAACAACTAGATGTTCGTAGACCACTTCACGATAATGCCAGTTAATATTGCAACACGTCTTACACGGGCAAAGAATCATATTCTCTTGGCTTGCATTTTGAAATGCGAAATTCAGAAAAGTTTCTACTCCATTTCGATAGCCGTTGCTTACCCTTGACAATTTCATCCAACTCCTATCCATTTCGTAGTTGTTGAAGTCTAAAGTTGACAATAAATTACACGGCTAAATTGTTAATTAATAATTTATGTAAGTAATGCTATGATCATATATATAATTGAGTACTATGTAAGTTACGTAAATTATGTAAGTTATGAAGTTTGATCTTAACTTAAAATTATGTACTTTATGAAATTTGATCTTAAACTTATGTAAGTTATGAAATTTGATCTTAAAATTAAGTAAGTTATGTATTTTTAAGATTCATCATACGCTGCATTGTTACACCTAGGAAGATCCATTATATCTAATATGAGATATAAGGCAACCCGTCAGTTTCCAACCTATATACTTTGAATCTTTTTTTATCTATACAAGTATTATGTAAGTTATGAAATTTGATCTTAAACTTAAGTAAGTTATGTATTCTTTAAGATTCATCATAAGCGGCATTGTTACACCTAGGGAGGATCCATTATATCTAACATGAGATATAAGACAACCCGTCAGTTTCCAAATTTATATACTTTGAATCTTTTTTTATCTATACAAGTAATATGTAAGTTATGAAATTTGTTCTTAAAATTAAGTAAGTTATGCATTGCTTTTGAAAAGTCTTTTGAAAAGTCACCTGTGGAAAATCCATTATATCTAATAAGTGATTTAAGAAAACCCGTTGCTTTAAAATTTGAGTGTTTAGCATTGCTATCAAAATTATGTGCTTTTGAAATTTGAATGTCCATTTTAGACATGTTATTATCAAGTAACAAATATACATTTAAATAAATTTTAAATTAGTTAATATTATTATATTTTAGTAAGAATATAAAAATTACTATAACTTTTTAATATTTTAATATATGAAATATAAATTTTAATTTTAAATATTTATAAGTAATAAATATTAATTAGTTATAAAATTTAATTAGAATATATAAACTACATTATAAATATTTAAATATAACCATTAAATATTTGTAATTAATATTTTAAATCTATTTTTTTTTTTGGTTAATAATTTTAACACATTTGTAATTAAGGTATTTAAAAAAGGTATTATGTTATTAGAGGGTGAAAAGTAATTAAGGTATTAAAAGTGCTTTTATTAAAAAGCTAAAAATTTTAATTCAAATTTTTAGAATTGATTTGATTAAAATAAAAATTAAATTCATCATTAAGTTTAAATTTTTATTCCAAAAGTTTTTTAGAATAAATTAATAATAATGAAGAATGTAAATAAGTTATTATTCTTTAAGATTCATCATGTCATTGTTACACCTAGGAGGATCCATTATATCTAATTGAGATATAAAACCCGTCAATTTTATGAAATTTATATACTTTGAATTAATTTTTTTATCTATACAAGTATTATGTAAATGTTATGAAATTTGATCTTAAACTTAAGTAAGTTATGTATTTTTAAGATTCATCATACGGTATTTTATAAAGGATCCATTATATCTAATTTTTAGATATAAGCTTAATTTCAGATTTTATACTTTGATCTTTTTTATCTATAAATAATATGGTTATGAAATTTGATCTTAAACTTATGTAAGTTATGTATTCTTTAGGATTCATCAATAATAAATTGTTTATTATTATTTTCCGATCCATTATATCTAATACAATATGAGATATAAATTTAATTCAAGTTTTAAAGGTTATATACTTTGAATCTTATTTTTATTTAATTTGGTATTTGTATTTAATAAATTTTATATATTTAGGTATTTAATTTGGTATTTGTATTTAATAAATGTTATATATTTTGGTATTTATAAATAATGTTATTAAGTTTTTAATGCTTAATTCAAATTTTAGAATTGATTTGATTAAAAATAGTGGTTAATATTATTAAGTTTAAATTTTATGATTTTTAATAGAATAAATTAATAATAAATTGTGAAGTTATTATTATTTTACATTTAATTTGTCAAATACAATATAATGAATGCAATTTAATTCAAGTTTTAAAGGTTAATTTTATGAAATTTAATTATTAATATTATTAACTAATTATGTATTTAATAAATGTTATATTATTTTATTTAATTTGGTATTTGTATTTAATAAATGTTATATATTTTGGTATTTATAAATAATGTTATTAATTTTTAATGCTTAATTCAGATTTTAGAATTGATTTGATTAAAAATAGTGGTTAATATTATTAAGTTTAAATTTTATGATTTTAATAGAATAAATTAATAATAAATTGTGAAGTTATTATTATTTTACGTTTAATTTGTCAAATACAATATGATGAATGCAATTTAATTCAAGTTTTAAAGGTTAATTTTATGAAATTTAATTATTAATATTATTAGCTAATTATGTATTTAATAAATGTTATATTATTTAGGTATTTAATTTGGTATTTGTATTTAATAAATGTTATATATTTTGGTATTTATAAATAATATTATTAAGTTTTTAATGTTTAATTCAGATTTTAGAATTGATTTGATTAAAATAATGGTTAATATTACTAAGTTTAAATTTTATGATTTTTAATAGAATAAGTTAATAATAAATTGTGAAGTTATTATTATTTTATGTTTAATTTGTCAAATACAATATGATGAATGCAATTTAATTCAAGTTTTAAAGGTTAATTTTATGAAATTTAATTATTAATATTATTAGCAAATTATGTATTTAATAAATGTTATATTATTTTGGTATTTAATTTGGTATTTGTATTTAATAAATGTTATATATTTTGGTATTTATAAATAATGTTATTAATATTGTAATGCTTAATTCAGATTTTAGAATTGATTTGATTAAAAATAGTGGTTAATATTATTAAGTTTAAATTTTATGATTTTAATAGAATAAAAAGAAAACTTGTTCATCGTAGCAAATTGTTATCGTAGCAAATCGCATCAATGGCGAAGAAATCGCGGCCCCAACTAGCGATGTAAGGAGAAAAATGGCGATAATAGTCCGCTATTTCAACTAATCTCGTAGCTTTTAAAAAAATTGAGGAGAAGGAGTAGCAATAAGTAGGATCGAAAATGAAAATATAGCGAGAGTAAATAACTCAAAATCTCAAGTATAAATCAATCCTCAAAATACGATTAGGGTTTCAATATTTACCTTATTTAATTTGTTTGGGTCTTTCGGCAACTTGAATCCAAGAGAGGATTAGATCACCCTTTGGAGGAAGTCGAGAGAGAGGTCGCGCGCGGATGCGTTAAGAGAGATGAGCTCAGCAGCGAATCACGAAATGGTGAACAAGAGAGCAAAACGGATGGGAAAATGGTGAACAAGAGAGCAAAACGGATGTCAATTGGGAAACATTATTGCTAAAATTTTAGTGAACCCAATATCAATCAAAAATCAATCAAACAAACAAAAGAAAACATAACAAATGCTTGACTATCCTTTAAATAGAAGCCTCATAATAAACCTCCAATGAAGTGCACACTTAGCAAATTTCTATCACAACGAAACAAATTTTAATGTACCCACAATTGCAAAAATTTTAATATCAAAACTTAGTGGCATCAGACTATTGAAGGTTCAGAAAACCTTAGAATAATACTAATCAACATCTAATTCATTTTAGCGCAACCATGAAAAGAATACAACTTCAGATTCCAAACGAGTGCAACCTCATCTTTTCATTCAATTTTCCCCCTGTTGGATACCAGTCAACCATCCGAATTCTTTCTCCATGTCTTATTAAAAAAGAAAGGTTGTTCATTTGACATACAAGTTACATACACATATAAAGCCTAATTGAAAAGGGAAAATCATGTAAAACCCATCTAACCCTTAAAATAACCCATTGATTGTAGTCACCGACCAAATCCTTATCCAAATGCAAGCAATGAAACTTCAATTACCATCAAGAAATGAACCATACGATAATCAAGAAACTAAATCAACAATGCGAAGAACGAAACCCAAATTTTAACAAATTAATCAATCATCCCATCAGTTCTTAACCTATAATGAGAAACCAATTAGACAATCAAGTTAAAAAGAAGCAAAATAAAAACTAAACTCAAATTTGAAGCAAAAGTTTCCAAAAAATACCTCAAGCTTTTCAATGGCAACAGCTTCTGAAGCCCCGGTGATGTTGGAAATTACAAACTGCGATTAACCAAACAAATGCAAACAAGCAGATATCAACAATCAAGATTACACCTAATTTGATTAAATACAAACTTACATCCCTCAGAAATTAATTATAATACTACTTTTTTTCATTTCCAATTCTCACATCTCTCCAACAAATTTTCGTTTTATCCCAAAGACTAAACATGCAAAACTACATTAGTTCATATATTAACCTTGTAATTCTCAAATAAAAGAGCTTACCAACTTTCAAATTTGCAAAAATGCTTCAGTTCAGGTAGCAGCCAATATTGGACAGATTAGCATAACGAGCGAAAGCAGCAGACAGAGATAAGGCAATGGGGGAAAGCAAAGCAACGGCATCAGGATGGGTTTTAGAAGGTGAATAGGGTCGGGCCGTGGGCGTCGTTTTCGGTGTCGACGATGGGTTCTCGTTTCGGTAATAAACGCAGCGCTTTCAGTTGAAAGCAAAGCAACGACGTCAGGATGGGTTTTAGAAGGCGAATAGGGTCGGGCAGTGGGCATCGTTTTCGGTGTCGATGATGGGTTCTCGTTTTGGTAATAAACGCAGCGCTTTCAGTTGAGAGCCTTATGAGAAATGGTCTTCGCTTAGTTTTTTAGGGTTCTTTTGGTTTTGGTAATGAACGTAATGTAATCGAAGAACAATTATGAGATTCGGAGGGATTGATAGAAGGAATGAAGATATTAGCGATTGGGGAGATAGCGTAAATCGGGAAGATAAGAAATCGAGGAGATAGGAGAAATTAGGGATTTGGACGAGTCTTTGAAAATTTAGGATATGCTAAAATCGAGAGAATGCGAAATGGATGTAAAAAAAATGACGTCGTTTCAACATAAAATTTATCCCTATTGCGGCGTTTTATACAAACGCCACTAAAAAATTATCAAAACGCAATGTTTTTCTCAAATTTGTGGCGTTTGGGATAAAACGCTAGTGATAACAAAGAATAAAATGAACATATTTGTGGCATTTTATTAAAGGCGCCACTAATTAGAACGTAAAAGCGGTGCCGCTTCTTTCATTATTCTTTGTATGCGTTTTAATAACCGCCACTAATAAATGTCGTTTAATTGACATAACCTTGTGGCGCTTCCTAAAAACGCCGGTAATGCATATATTTTGTATGCTTCCAAAAAAGCCAATAATTCTATCTTTTTGTGACGTTTTTAATAAAACCGCCACTAATAATAAAGTATCATTTACACTCTACATTTTTATAATATTATTATATAATCAAAATACCTAATATTATGAACATTAATTAATCAAAACCCTAAACCTTATACCTTTAAACTATATCCTCATAATCATAAACTCCAAACTATATCCCTAAACCATAAATTAATCATAAAACACTAGCCCCTAAGCCTTAACCATGGTCTGAATTATTCATAACCCTAAATTATATCCCCTGATATTTAAACCATAAAACAATGACACTATTTATCCTAAAACCCTCTAAACCTTAAACCATTAAACTATATCCCATACTAAAGTACCCTATATATATATATATATATATATATTTAATTCAGGGGTACATATTTAGGGTTTACTATTTTGAGTACAATTGTATGATGTAGGTCCAGGATTTAAGATTTAATAATTTAAGGGTTAAAATGTTTTGGGGTTTAAAATTTGTGGATTAAAGGTTAGGGGTTTAGTGGTTTAGGTTTTATACCCCAAAATATATGTACATTTTTAATTTATATTTCTAATCCATAAACACTCAACCCTTAAACTCTTAAATACAAAATCATAAATCTTAAAACTTTAAACCCAAACCCAAACCCAAGCCCAAAACACGAAACACTAAACCCTTAAACCATTAAATATAGATTTTAAAACTCTAAACCCTTAAATCCTTAGTAAACCCCAAACCTACACCACACTACACTTGAAACCCTAAACCATCAACATTAAATCATAAACCATAAATAGTAAACCCCAAAATAAAATAATTTTTATATTGATTTATTATACGAGGACCAAACGGCGCCGATCTAGTTCTCAAATAATTTGATTTTTTGGCGTTTTAATAAAAACGCCGCTAATATTGTGCCTTTTACAATTTTTATATTAAATTATTAACGGGAACCAAAACAGCGCCGCTTCGCTTTTGAGATAATTAGATTGTTAGCGGCGTTTGTGGTAAAAAAATGCCGCTATTTATTACATTTAGTGGCGTTTCATTCAAAAATGCCGCTATATCTCAATGTTTTGTGGCGTTTTTAATCAAAATGCCGCTATTATTGGGCCTTTTACATTTTTATATTCAATTATTAAATGAAACCAAAAGCGCGCTTTTGGTTCGAGATAATTAGATATTTCTCGCTTTTTTACGTAAATCGCCGCTATTGCTTACCTTCTATGGCGTTTTTCATACAAACGCCACTATGTCTCTGTCCTTTTGTGGCGATTTTAGTAAAACGCCGCTATTATTGCCTTTTACATTGTTTTATATTAAATTATTAAACGGAAACAAAAACTACGCCGTTTGAGTTCTGAGATAATTAAATTTTTAGTGGCATTTTTTACAAACGCCACTATAGCTTACATTCTTGGCGCTTTCACAAAACGCCGCTATTTCACTACCTTTTGTGGCGTTTTATAAAAAACGCTGGTATTTCTCGATTAATTGCGCGCTTTTTAAAAACGCTATTTCTTAGTTTTTACCGGCGTTTTGCGGAAAAATGCCGCTATTGTCTAGTTTTTTGCGGCGATTTGATTAAAACACCGCAAATGTGTAATTATTGTGACGTTTTTTAACCAAACGCCACTAAAAACGCCGCTAAAGCCCTATATTCTTGTAGTGTATAAATATTGATAGAAACACAAATACAATGTGAAAGAAAAAAAAAACAAAAGAAAATGTAGAAGACTTTTGGAATGAATTTGAAATAAAAAATTAAAAGCAAGTAGAAAAAGTAGTAAATTGAAGAAAAAAAAAGTAAATTATATTGAAGAAAAAATTGACGTGCTGAGATAGAATCAAGATTTTATTTTGTCTTGATTGAGGAAAATCACTCCTTTTTTATTGTATTCTCTTTCTCCATCTCTAGACCTCTTTTATTACAGCTAGTTTATTTTCGTACTTTTCTCTTCAAAACTCTTTTCCACGTACGTTTTCCTCGTGCTAGATTTTTTTAAATTTTTGTTTTTATATAATATTTAAAATCACCTATAATTTTCCCTCAATCCAAATATTAATAGGATATAAATAAACGACACAATAGAATTAAGAGTCAATCAACACAAAATAAAAATATTTAAATTAGTTAAAGATGTATAATATTATATATAACGTGTTAAAATATTATTAAATGTATGGCACATAACAATTATTCAAGAATTTTTACGTGTTACATAAGAATATTATACAAGATAAGATGATTCTTGTGATTACGTAAAATATGTTGGTGAGATTAAATAACTCGTCCATGCGCAATAAAGGGTTGTCTTAGCCTTAACCAATCCTCAATGTTCAACTGCAGTTTTGTGGTTTTGTAATAAACAAACAAAAGGACGTGACACGGCACGTAGTTATCAACACAACTAATTACTTACGTACTGATTATGATATTTAAATAAACAGACAAATAGATGAATGAATGAAGATGGTGATCTGTAAGTAAGGCCAATATCAAGTGATGAAGCTTAAGGAGATGCGTCCCTCTCCCTCTTTCCCTCTCTGAACTATGAAGGGTACTTATATTTGTACGTATCTGCCTGCCCTCCCTATTTGCTTTTAGTCTCCCATGCAAGTATATATTATATGTTTCTTCTTGTCTTGATAGCAGAAGGCAGTGGATATGCATACCCATAAATGAGTGTGATTGGGACTGTATCTGGGAATGAGACCGACCGACTTCTGAAGAAGACCGGAATGAGATGCTAAAAGTATCTTGGAAGTCCTTGTGTTATCGGGATTATATCAAATTAGTCTTTGTATTATTAAAAAAAATCAAATAAGGTCAAATTAGAATGAAATCAACATTTACTATATAAAAAATAGCATTTATTGTTTAATAGAGTAAATATATTTAAAGTATTTATGGTTTTGTAAATGAAATTTTTTATTTGGAATTGAAAAAATTAATATTCGAGATATTTTTTATACACTAAATGTTAACTCTATTTATAATTTAGACTTATTTGATTCAGTCCATATAATACAATTAAGGACTTCCAAGGCACTTTAACGTAAAAGTGGAAGAATGGAGATCGGACATAATTAATGAAAATGCCACTGCCAAACCTACCTATATTCATGTAATTACTAGCAAAGAAATTTGGCATAATTAGATTTTGGAGCAAGACATTTTGCTAATTAACTGTGTTAAATATATGTGTAGGAGAGGGAAAGGTGTAAAAGTCAAGAAGCTATATCAGCAACATATTGTAATAAGTAATAGATGGTTGGCTTCCAAGACCGTACCAAATCAAACCTTGACTTATAATATTATATATATATTCATACTTTGTATGAGTCTAATCAATATAATAGTAATAGAGTAGTTGCATTAATTGAATTCCATGCGCTGTGACAATCAGCCGTATCTCTTAGGCTTTTTCTGCATCATGCTTTGATCTTAATACATATATTATGATGCCTATGGGAGCAATAGTTGACCCTGAATTAGAATGTGATGTGAATGAATAATATAAGATTCTATGGATCTTATATGGCATCTTTGGGGGCAGTTGGTTGATTGATAGGTTTGGCATTTTGGCTTGATTTGGCCTAATACTATCAAGTATTAATTGCTTTGCCGTCACTTAGAATTACAAAATTATATGTTAAGATTGATTTAATTTTTTAAGCATACAAGAGATAAACATTGCATTTGGATAATTCATGTTATGCATATGAAGTTAATATTTTCAGTATATTGAAATTCATAAAATTAATCATTAATGCTTGCATATAATATTATAAATAATAATCTAATTAATTTCACCAAGTACTCTAGAAACTGAAAAAAAATCAAAACTTTCTATCCAATGACTTATTGTTATTAGTTTATAAGTTATGTAATTGGCCCATTTGGGCCCATGTAAATAAAATAAAATAGAATAAAAAATCAAAAAAAAATATCAAATGTTCTTTTACAGTCCTTTTACAAAGCCTAAAACTAATAAACTATCGTGGCCCAGTTACACCCTAGCTCAATAACTCATTACTCGAATAGACCCATTAACCCAAACCTAAAATAGAATACCCAACCCCAGACCTAAACTCACATGGCCCAAAAGAGCCCAATGCTCAAGCGAAATCAGAGACCTAGGGTTTCTGGAAAACCCTAGGCGCCGTAAGTGCCAAGCCGCCTCGTCCAGCCTTCGGTCGCACCGCAATCCACACTGAATCAAGCGCCACCGCCGAGATCCTCGCCACTCACCGCAAAACAAGGAAAACTGCAAAGAAAAGGAAAGAAACAAATATGATAGATTGTATTTCCTTTTATTTTCATTTTTTCGGGTTATAAAAACCCCTAAAATAACCTGTAAAAAGAGATATATACGCAAACAAAAAATATACTAAAAAAAATACAGAGAACTTTAACAGCAGAGGTGATTTCTCATTTTATTTTATTTTGTTTATTTTCTTTTTTTCTTTCCGGTCTATATTTTATGTAAATATATTGTTAAAAAAAGATAAAAGAAAAAGGGGCTTACCTCTTTATTTGTGCGGAAAAATTGAAGTTTTTAGCCTCCGGCTACTGTCCGCGGTGGCGCGTGGGGGCAGTGGCTCGAGGGTCCGACGATCGGAACCCAGACGAGAGGATGAAGGACTTCAGAGGATTTTTGAAGTTTTAAAAAAAAACAAATTAGAAATGATTTTTCTTTATTAAAACTGACTTATATAGGCTATGGGAACGGCGTCGGTTTGGGGGTTACCTTTAAAGGCCAAAACGACGTCGTTTTAAGAGAGGATCCACGCGTTGACCCGAAAACCCGAGGGAGATCCGCGTGTTTTATAAAAAGGGTAATTTGCCATTTTAATCCCTCCGTAATTTTATTAGTTTTAATTTCATCCAATTTAACCTTTTTTATTTTTCAAATTAGCCCTAAAACTTATACTTTGTTTCATTTTAATCCTCGGGCTCCTTAAAGGCTAAAATCAGAATGATGTCGTTTTGAAAATTTGGCATAATTGCCATATTAACCTCTTGCAGTGTAGCTCGCGTTTTAATTTAACCCTTTATGTTTATTTTTATTTCTATTTAATTTCGGTTTCTTATTTATTTTAAAACCTTTTATTTTTTAATTATTCTAATATTATATTGACATATTTTATCATATTAAAATTTTATATTATTTTTATTATTTGTATATTAATTTATTAATAGTATAAATTCATATGTATTTTTATATTATCTATATATATATATATTAAATTATTACTAATTATTATCTATTAAGTTTAATATTATTCATATAGTATATAAAATATGTACACTAGTTATTATATTATAGATTATGAAATTTTGTGTATTATATGGTATTATATTATATTATATATAACTTTTAATTTATTCTTAATATTGTATAGTTTTGTATAATATATTATTTATTCTTAAATATATAGTTTTTTTATATTAAATTATTATAAATATGTTTTTATTTGAAGTTATAAATCATTTATTTATTCCAAAACGTATTCTATTTATTTTTCCAAGATATATGTGTTATCTTTATTGTTTGCTATATCATTTTATACTTTTTTTATTTGCAATATTCATTATTTATTTGATATAGGCGTGAAAAGCTCATATTTATTTAGTATTTTCTTTATTTTATTATTTTGTTATTTATTGCTTTATATATTCTATTTGTCCATACTCTTTATTTAGTTATTATTTTATGATTGCTTTAGTGAAGTCACTACACCAAATCGACTTTTAGCGGCGTTTTAGTGGCGTTTAAAAAAACGCCGCAAATATTACACAATAGTGGCGTTTGAAGGAAAACGTCATAAAAAAAAGAGCAATAGCGTTTTTTAAAACGCCGCTAAAAAGGATAAATAGCGGCTTTTTTTTGTAAACGCCGCTAAAGGTGTGTAGCGACCTAAAATTTGCTTGGGCGCTAATTGAGGAAATTATTAAAAATTTGAAAACAGAGTTTCAAATTTATTTACAAAAGGGAGTCGCCACCGATCTTTTTTCTAGGTGTGATCGGACACCTAATAAATCCTCTTTTTAAAGAAAAAATCATTTTTTTTGAATTTTCTTAAAAAATGGCTGGGTTTAAGTCTGCGTCAAAATTCCAGAGAAAAAATAGAGTTCGGGAGTCGGTTACGCGCGAGGAAGGTATTAGCACCCTCGCGACGCCCAAAATTGGTATCTCGTTAAACGTGCGTTGTCTTAATTTTCAAAAATACAAGTTCAATTTAATATTTAGTCGTGATCCGATTGAGACACGAAATTTTTTTCAAAAAGAAATGAGAATTTTAAGACTCGAGAATTTTTTTTAAAACCCGAGAATTTTTGAAAACACGAAAAATTTAGAAATACGAAAACTTTGAAAACACGAGAATTTTTTGAAACACAAAATTTTTTTTTTGAAAATACGAAATTTTTGAAAACACGGAAATTTTAAAACACAATAATTTTTTTTTTTAAAAACATGAAATTTTTGAAAACTCGAAAATTTTGAAAACACGAAATTTTGGAAATACGGAAACTTTGAAAACACGAGAATTTTTTTAAAACACGAATTTTTTTTTGAAAACACGAAATTTTTGAAAACACGAAATTTTTTTAAACCCGAAAATTTTGAAAACCGAAAATTATTTTTTTTAAAACATGAATTTTTGAAAATACGAGAACTTGAAAATACGAGAATTTTTGAAACACTAAATTTTTGAAATATGAAATTTTAAAATACTAAAATTTTTAAAACACGAAAACTTTTAAAACACAAGAATTTTTGAAATACGAGAATTTTGAAAATACGAAATTTTTTAAAACACGAAAATTTAAAAATACGACAATTTTTGAAAACACAAAAGTTTTGAAACTCGAAATTTTATTTTATTTTTTGATTTTATTTTTGGATTTTTAAAAGGCGATTGTATTTAACACGAACCGATGATATTCACCCAACATAGCGATGAAATCAACGATAAGTGTTTAACTCGATTCGTTTTTATTTATTAAAATTATTAAAATTAAAAGTAAAATAAAACACAATTAAAAATAAAAATGCTAAAAATATTAATAATATTAAAACGAGATGTCGTTAAAATACACGAATTAAATTAAAAGTAGATAAAAAGAAAATTACCGAAAAGTTCAAAATTACGAGTTTGAAGAATGGGATACACGACCCGGACTCTTTTCCTTTTTTTTTTTTTTTTTTCTTTTTTTTTTTCTTTTTTTTTTTTTTTCTCTTTTTCTTTTTCTTCTTCTTTTTTTCTTTGGCCTCATCGCTTTTGGGCCTGGGCCGCCTTCCGGTTGGGCTTGTTCTTGAACTCCCGGGTCGGGTCGGGTCACGTGGGTCGGGTCATGGTCGGCCCGATCAGTAAAAAATTCTTTATTATTTTTTTTTTTTCTTTTTCTTTCTTTCTTTTTTTTTTTTCTTTCTTCTTCTTCTTCTTCTTCTTCTTCTTCTTCTTCTTCTTCTTCTTCTTCTTCTCCTCCTAGCTCATTGCCATTTCATGGTCGACTCACTCCCCGTCGGTGGTGAGCCTTCTCCTTCTTCTTTCTTCTTCTTCTTCTTCTTTTCTCTTATTTCTCTTTTTTTTTTTGGTTTTTTTGAATGGGGTTTGATTTTGGGGAAAAATCCCTTTTATAGTGTGTTTGTGCAGTAGCAGTGGCTAGGGAAGGAGGCCATCCCTTAGGTGGTGGCGGAAAATCTGGGTGCGCGAAATCCATGGATTTTGGAGATTTTCCATGTAAGGACCGAACTATAAATACAAGAAAACTATTGAGGCCAAAATGTAATTTTAAGAAAGATAAAGGTAAAAATGTAATTTTGAAAAGTTTTGGGGCTAAAATGTAATTTTAGGAAAGTTTAGGGTTAAATGTAATTTTTTAATTTTTTAAAATTTTTTAAAAAATAAACCCATAATTGTTTTACAAAATTTAGTGCTTATAATGCTCTCTTGCTCATCATTGTGAAACAGGATAGAGCAAAGACTTAAAAGTGCTAAATTTTGTTCGATGTCCAATATTTATTCTTTATTGAAAAATAGAAATCGAAAATAGCTCGACATGACACCTAAGCTCAACTCACTTCTGGATTATGAGTTGATCTTTGAAAACAAAATTGAAAATACCTCAACAGTGTGACCCGAGGCTCAATTCTCTCTCGCAATATGAGTTGATTTTGAAAACAGAATTGAAAATACCTCGTGTGACTGAGGCTCAACTCACCTCTCGCATGATATGAGTTGATTTTTGAAAACAGAATTGAAAATACCTCAACAGTGACTGAGGCTCAACTCACCTCTCATAATATGAGTTGATTTTTTTTGAAAAATGAATTGAAAATACCTCGGCAGGACCCGAGGCTCAACTCACCTCTCGATTATGAGTTGATTTTGAAAACAAAATTGAAAAATACCTCATCGTGTGACTCGAGGCTCAACTCACCTCTCGCAATATGAGTTGATTTTTGAAAAATGAATTGAAAATACCTCAACAGGTGACTGAGGCTCAACTCACCTCTCACAATATGAGTTGATTTTTTGAAAAACAGAATTGAAAAATACCTCACAGGACTGAGGCTGAGGCTCAACTCACCTCTCGCATTATGAGTTGATTTTTGAAAATGAAATTGAAAAATACCTCATCGTAGTGACCCGAGGCTCAACTCACCTCTCAGATATGAGTTGATTTTGAAAAATGAGAATTGAAAATACCTCAAGTGTGACTCGAGGCTCAACTCACACCTCGCAATATGAGTTGATTTTTGAAAACAGAATTGAAAAACACCTCAACAGGACTGAGGCTCAACCCACCTCTCGCAATATGAGTTGATTTTGAAAACAAAATTGAAAAATACCTCAGCAGTGACTGAGGCCCAACTCACCTCTCGATTATGAGTTGATTTTGAAAAATAGAAATTGAAATAATTTTAAAAGTATCAAAATTTCAAAACATATCATCCGTGGAACTCGAATGTCTTCCTTGTCCTTGGTCTGCATACTATCGTCAAAACCTTTGCTTTATTGGAATACCAGATATGTCATGCATGATGTTATCATGATATGCACATGTTTGGTCTTAAATGCTTTTATGCCTACATGATTATGCCATACGCCTTGGGCTTGTTTGTCGATATCTCTTTTCGTTACTGACTTTCATGATGACCGCATTCATTGTTTCGATTCTTGATTTCCTTTCGTGTTTTGTACCCATCCTCGAGTAATCTGCTTTCGTGTATCACCCTTTTGCCCTTGTTGAACTTTTGTCCTTGCTTTGAGGCTCTTGCACTTACCAAATTCTCATCCGGTAATACTCAACATTCCTTTTGTTTAGAGTATGTCATTTCACTATTTATCATTTAGACGAACCACACATGAGATGCATGAAAATAGGAAACTAGGTACGAAAGAAATACCTCACATTCATATTTATTTCAAAAGCAATAAGCAAAGAAAATTGACAAGGAAAAGCTCAATAAAGAAAACATTATAAAGAAAGGAAAGCAGATTCAATTGTCACAAATGCTCTAGATATTCAACGCATGAACTTCTCCACATTTCTTCATCCTGGATCTCTTCGAGCACGGCTTCTTGTGTAGAAGATTTCGAGCTTTCGGGACTGCTTCAAATATTGTAATCTCGCCACATGACTCCCCGTTCAAATCGTCTTGCTCCTTTTGTCCGAACCTCCTTCATTAGGACGCCCTTTCAGGTTTTCATCCTAATCTTTTTTGTTTATCAAGACGCCCTTTCGAGTTTTCATCTTGATCTTTTTCTTCTTTTTTTTATCAAGATGCCCATTTCGGGTTTTCATCTTGATCTTTTTTCTTTTTTTTTATCAAGACGCCCTTTTCGGGTTTTCATCTTGATCTCTCCTTTTTATTATTTATTATTATTTTTTTAGGCATAGTACTTTTTCACGGCATCTGAGTTCACTGGATTAAGTAACTCATTCCCATCCATCTCAGTGAGAATCAAAGCTCCACCAGAGAAAGCCTTCTTTACGACGTACGGCCCTTCCCAATTTGGTGCCCATTTTCCTCGAAAGTCTTTTTGTATTGGGAGAATCTTTCTCAGTACGAGTTCCCCCTCACGGAATTCTCTTGGCCGCACCTTCTTGTCATGAGCCGTGATCATTCTCTTCTGGTACATCTGTCCATGATAGATTGCCTTCAAGCGTTTTTCTTCGATAAGATTTAGCTGGTCATATCGAGCTTGAACCCATTCTGATTCTTCTAGTTTCGACTCCATTAAGACTCGTAGAGAGGGGATCTCAACTTCAATGGGCAGCACAGCTTCCATTCTATAGACCAGAGAGAAAGGAGTTGCTCCCGTAGATGTCCGCATAGATGTGCGATATGCATACAAAGCGAATGGTAGCTTCGTACAATCTTTATATGTCTCGGTCATTTTCCCAATAATCCTCTTAATATTTTTGTTAGCCGCTTCTCTCGCTCCGCTCATCTTTGGGCGATAGGGTGAAGAATTATGATGCTTTATTTGAAACTGCCGCACACTTCTTTCATCATCTTGTTGTTCGATTTAAAGCGTTATCTCAAATAATTTTCTCGTGCAAACCAGACGACATATGATTTCTTTTTTAAGAACTCGCAAACCGCAGTCTTTGTCACACTAGCGAACGGCGCGGCTTCTACCCATTTTGTGAAGTAATCTATAACCACAAAATGAATCGATGTCCATTCAAGCTTTTGGGAAAATTGGTCCTATAACATCCATGCCCCACATAGAAAAAGGCCACGGAGAAGTCATAACATGAAGGGGCGAGGGGTCGCATGAATTTTATCGCCAGAATTTGACATTTGTGGCACCTTCAGACGTAACTAATGCAAATGCTTCCATCGTCAACCAAGAATAACCGAGTCTCATAATCTGCCGCCATAGTGAAACCATTGGCATGCGCCCTACAAATTCCTTCATGGACATCTTCAAGTATTTTTCTGCTTCAACAGAATCCACGATCTCGTGAGCACTTGATCTTTTCCTCTTTGTACAGATATCCCCATCAAGGACAAATCCCACCGCCATCCTTCCGATTGTTCTTTTGTCGTTCTCATTTGCTTACTCGAGATACCTTTGATTCTTGACATATTCTAAGATATCATGGAACCACGGTCGTCTATCTGTCTCTTTTTCAATGCTACAACAATGTGCAGGGACCTCATATATGCTCATTTGGAGAGGCATTATTTCGCTTTCTCGCTTGCTTTGAACATTGAAGCTAAGGTGGCCAAGGCATCAGCCAATTGGTTTTCTTCTCGTGAGAAGTAGTTAAAAGTCACCTCTTTGAATTCTTTGACTAGCTCCGCCACGAGATCGCGATATTTGACCAATTTCAAATCTCTCACTTCCCAATCTCCACGGATTTGGTAAATCACCAACGCTGAGTCCCCGTGACACTTCTAAGATTTTGATGTTTCGCTCAATAGTCGCACGAAGTCCCATGATGCAAGCCTCATATTCCGCCACGTTATTGGTACGTAAGAAATTTAACTGGCAAAGGAACGGATAATGGTTCCTTTTGGTGACACTAAGATCGCTCCAATCCCATGCCCTAATGCATTTGATGCACCACAAAGCTCATCTTCCATGATTTCTCTTTGACGACTCACATTCTTTTTCTGTAATGCATATCAAATCCTCGTCTGGAAAATCAAATCTCAAAGGCTCATATTCCTCCGTGGCTCGAGTTGCTAAGAAGTCAGCTATCGCGCTCCCCTTTATCGACTTTTGACTCACATATACAATGTCGTACTCTGATAGTAGGATCTGCCATCGTGCCATTCTTCCTAAAAGTGCAGGTGATTCCATCATGTATTTTATTGGGTCCAGCTTTGAAATTAACCACGTCGTATGATACAACATATATTGTCTGAGCCTTCAACTACCTGCACCAAAGCACAATGTAATTTTTCAATTGATCGGTACTTTGCTTCATATTCGTGAATTTCTTTGCCGAGGTAGTAGATCACCCTTTCTTTTCCCCGACTCGTTATGTTGCCCCAAAGACGCAACCCATTGAATTTTCGAACACGCTTAGATACAATATTAACTGGCCTTCCGGAGTTAGCGGTACTAGCACGGAGGATTAGACAAATCATGTTTTATCTTGTCAAAAGCCACTTGGCACTCATCGCTCCACTCTCCGGATTATGTTTTCAAAGGAGTCGAAAAATTGGGTCACACTGGTTGGTAAGTTGAGCAATGAATCGAAGCGATGTAGTTCAACCTCCTAAAAATCCTCCGACTTCTTTTTGTGTACGCTGAGGTGGTAATTTTGTATGGCTTTTATCTTATCTGGATCAACCTCAATACCTCTCTCACTAACAATGAAGCCGAGTAATTTTCCCGAGGTAGTCTGAAGTACACTTGGTCGGATTAAGCTTCACCGAACTTTCTTAGTCTTCGAATAATTTCTCGAGGTTCCCAATATGCTCTCTTTCCCCGAGATTTGGCAATCATATCATCAACATAAACTTCTATCTCTTTGTGCATCATGTCATGGAATAGCATCACCATTGCCCTCTCGATATGTTGCCCCAAAGATTCTTTAATCCGAACGGCATCACCTTGTAGCAAATGTTCCCCACATTGTTACGAAGGTAGTTTTCCATACCCGGGAGCCATCTTTATCTCGATTATAACCCAAAATCCATCCATGAAAGAAAATAATGAATGTTTTGTTATGTTATCCACCAACGATCGATGTGTGGCAAGGAAAATTATCTTTAGGACTTGCTCGATTCAGATCGCGATAATCTACGCACATTCGTACCTTTACCGCCTTTCTTCTGATCGGGACTATGTTAGCTACCCATTCGGGTATTTGGAGACTTGTAGGAAGCCAAAGATCAAATTGTTTCTTGACCTCTTCTTTTATCTTTAACAAGATTTCGTGTCTCATTCGCCTTAGCTTCGTTGAATGTGTTTGTATTCGTTTCAGGGGAGTCTATGGACCACTACATCCTCGTTCAACCTCGCATGTCTTGATACGACCATGAAATACATCTTTATACTCACAAAGCAAGGCGATCAAATCATGTTTGGCGTTGTCTCAAATGGAGGTCCCAATCTTCACTTCTTGCCTATTTTCTTCATTTCCCAAGTTCACTGTCCTCAACAGATTCTTGATGGGTAGGATCTGCTTATCTTCTCGCTCTATCATTCTTTGTAAGTCGAGACGAGACATAATCTTCAAGATTTTCCTCGACTTCAATTCTCCTAAACAAATAGCTTTCTAAATCGATTTCGGGACTTGTAACGGGATTGCTCATATCGTTGATATCTAAGCACCTGAAAGGTGAATGGAAAAGAAAACTATAGAGGAGTATCAAAGGATTGGAACCAACAAGTATATGTTATGGCATGATATGAGATATATGTAAGGATAGGCTGTGAGAAGGAGAATAATTATGAAGTTAATGAGAATGACACGATTATGACAAAATGCATCTCCATTGAGCATTACTCTGGAGAGGACTTAGAAACTATAAGAAGATCCACAGCAGTCCAATTGTTCAAAATGAATCCAGGAGGACAAGGGCGTATCATTGAAACATCTTCAATTGCATCATCTCCTTTGTCAATAACATTTATACTGACGTTCTAAAGACCCCTTTCAATCAATAACAGCGTGCTTCATGAATTATCTCGCCCTGGGTACATCATTCCTGCAGATGTAAATGTTTTTGACAAAGGAGGATACGCTATGGGCTCCCATCCCAATTCTCGCCCGAGGCTCTTGTAATCCTCCTTTCTTGATCTTTCGCATCGCTTTCTTCTTTGTCGACATCCGACTTGAACCCTAAACCGATCGAGCCTTGTGGTGTAATCGCTTTAGTGCTCTAACTATCCCTTGCCGATATTTTCCCAAACCTTTCTTCGCCGGGCTCCCTTTCCCACAATCGAATTTTAATTCCCATTTTGGTATTCCTTGACATCCGGGCGTGGAATCTTATTTCTTTCAAAGAACAAATGTAGCATTGATAAATTCAAAGGAACTAAGGAACATTCTATCGCATCTTTGTTTACTTCAATGTAGGGTGCGCCGAGAGATAGATGCAACAATGTCTTCTTCACCAATGATCGTGATCAAGCGGCTATCCAGATAAACTTTACTTTTGATAGAGATGAAGGAACCGCCTCAGCAGAATGGATCCAAGGCCTCCTAAAAGGCAATTATACGGGCGTGATGTCCATGACCGAACTCGATATCATATGTACATGGGCCCACTTCTAGAGGAATCTCGATCTTCCCATGACCTCTCGTCGTGTCCCATCAAATGCCCTTATCGTAGAGTGACAAGGCCTAAGATAAGACATATCAATTGGCGACTTAGAAAACGTGGCCAAAGGCATGACATTGAGTGCGGACTGCTGTCAATAAGCACATTCTCATATTATATAACCCTTGCAATTGGTTGTAATGTGCAATGCTTTTATGGAGCCCCTACCGCTTGGTGGTATTTCCTCATCACTAAAAGAGATAAAATTATCCGCATTTAAGTTGTTCACCCACCTATCAAGCTTTTCAATGACACGTTGCTCGCCACATACGCTTGATTCAACACTTTCAGCAAAGCATTTCGATGTGGTTCTGAGTTCAACAGTAGAGATAACACCGAGATTCTTACCGGCTGCTTGCTCAACTGCTCCACGACATTATATTCACTGTGTTTGATGAACTTCAAGAATTCATGTGCTTCATCCTCATTTACAGGTCTTTTAATCTCTTGCCTGATCAGATTTCAACATCAACCTCAAGATCATGTATTGGTGCCTTTCCTTTCTCGATTCGAGTCAATGACTTTCTTCTTTGGTTCAACTATTTTGGGAGAATAACACCTCCCCTGCAAGGGTGAAGTGTCCTACTCTACTAATATCTCCAATCACGCCTTTGACTTTTCACCTTCTGCACGCGATAATATTAACATTATATTTCCATGGTAACGCTTTATTGTCCTTGTAAGGAAAAGGAGATGGCACTTCAATCACCACATTTGGTTTGACTTCTTCTTCTTGGCCTCGTAATAAATCACCGAGGCCGATCAAGACTATAAGGGATAGTTGATGGTTGATTATCGAGGCGATATTTCCCTTTCCTCGCCTCATCCATTTTATCAAAGATCTTGACCTCATTGTTATCCATCATGTCCCGAATAATTTTCTCAATCCTCACAAGACCGGATGTCATGCCCTTCCATACCGTGAAAATCACAAAATATTGACTCTTTGTGTTTCTTTCATTGAAAGATCTGTTGGGATAACAAAACGGCCCTTTTTAACCATTACCTCCCAAACCTTCCGCAGAGGTGTCTTTATTTTAAACATAACTTTTAGCTTACTGCATGTCTTCTTTTTGTCACCGCTGCTCACATTCCCTTCAAGATGGTTAGGGAGTGAATTTTCACCACATTACTAGTGCAATCAAATCGTAAAATCCTCGCATCAATAGGACCTTGAACCCTTCTTTTAAAGGCTAGACAATTTTCTATAGAATGCCCCTGGTTTCCAGCGTGGTACATGCAACTAGCATTAGGATCGTACCATTTTGGGTATGGAGGCTTCAAGGGTGCTATATAATATGGGGATATTAATTGTTTTTCCAATAACTTCGGGCACAGCTCTCCGTATGATACGGGAATAGGGGTGAATTGAGGTTTTTTAGGATTGGGTCTTGTCGATTTTTGTTCATTTTTGGGTTGGCTTTGAGCAGACATGGTATTTGGTGGGAACATGGTGAATGGTCTTTGGTTATTTGTGGCATAGACGGGGTAAGGAGGAGGTGCTTGATAGTAAGGGCTTTGGGGAGGAAAATAAAAGTTTGAAGGTGGGCAATATCGGGGTCGTGATTGGGTTGGATATGGGTTGGAAGTGTAGTGTCTCTCAGTTCCCACCATATGGGCTTCTGCCTCTTTTTTCTTTACGGGTACTGCCCTTTTCGAACCCTCGGAGCCTTCCATCCTTCTACTCTTGATAGTATTTTCTATAAGTTCCCCGGATATTACAATATCTGCGAAATCTTTCGTGGCGCTTCCTACCAATTTATCGTAAAACGGCGCTTTCAAAGTGTTGATGAAGAGGACTGTTATCTCTGTTTTTGTTAATGGGGGTTCTACTTGGGCCGAGATATCCCTCCACCTTTGAGCGTATTGTCTAAAAGTCTCTGTCGACTTCTTTTCCATCATCTACAGAGTTAATCGATCAGGCACCATATCAGATACATGCTTGTATTGTTCACAAAATGCTGATGCTAAGTCTTTCCATGATCGGACCTTTTCTCTACTGAGTTGATTGTACCATCGAAGAGCCGATCCGATTAAGTCGCCTTGGAAACAAGCAGTATTAGTAATTTATCCTCATTTACATAACCAAATCATCTTTCGACAAAACATGATAAGATGCACCTTTGGACATCTCGCTCCATCATATTTTTCAAAATCTGTACTTTAAATTTCGGAGGCGTAATCTAGATCGGGCACCAAACCGAACTCTTTAACACTCAAAGCAAAGAAGGCTTCAGACCTTCTATCGCCTCAAGCCTTTCTTTCGACTCCTATACTTATCCCGAACATCATGATCATCTATTTTCAACTCGCTATTTCTACCGGATCATCTAAATCAAACAATCGGTCACAGGATTAGCTCCGGTTTGATACTGAATATACCTTGCCCTAGATAAGCGGTGGCAGCAGTCGTTGCTTTCAGGCCCGCAGCTCCCTTGAGGATGTCCTCTTTGCATTGCATGGACGTGAGGTGGAGTGAATCCGGAGGATAAAACGGATCCCGATTAACTCTTGACTGGGCTCGTGATGTCGTGGCTCGCATGGGTCCTTTTCCTTAGACCAAAGTCGCCATCATCTCCATCATTTTGGCCATTTGATCTCTTTGCTCGAAGCGATTCCTCTCGAGATCTCACCATCGATCTCTTACTTCCTGTTGTGACTTAGCCAACCGCTCTTGCAACTCTCTTTGGGTCCTTTCCATCCTTTCAATTCTTTCGCTGAGTTCAAGATCCATAGTTCTAGCTCTTAAACGTGTCCTATAAGAATGTCGTGATTCCGATTCGTAGTGTCGCAACTGTGGATTATACGGTTTCAAATTTCGATGAATGATTAGAGTGATATGCATATGTAATGAATGGATGAATGAATAAATGACAAATGGATGTTAATTATGAATAAATATATAAAATTTGGTGTTGATTTCAAGATAGCCCCATATTTAGGCATTTCATTAATCAAAAGAGTCTATTACAAAAAGTTTTACTGCTCGATTTAATAGCTTACACAAATTTCCTAGCCACATCGCCTTGTTTTTTCACTCGTTCTAGGAATTCGACATGTTTGATCCTTGTCTCGAGGGAATTGGTAATCGAGATCTTCGCTTCATCCGATAGTTGCACAATTTGCATAGCCTTTATGTAATTTCATTAATCAAACCACCAAGATACATATCTTTTTCTTGGAGAGTTTTTCAGAGTAAACACGAATGTCTCATCATGTCGGCCATTCTTTTCTTCTAGGGCTTTTAGGAGAGTATCCAAATGTTGTTGATGAGCTTGTAGTGTATTTTCTAAATCTTATATTTTCTTTCTTAGCTCTTGACGCCGACCGACTAGTCATTAATTCTGCAGACGCAGCCAGATTCAACATTCTTCTTCCTTAACTCTATCATAGCACGAGCAGCTTTTTCCTCTTCCTTCTTCGCTTTCCCTCTCCAGAATTCCATCCCACCTTTGATGTTGCTTAGTTCTTCTTTCCATTCCGTCGATGATTTGCCCAGCCCGCTATTCTTTATGGTGCCTCTTAATTTCTTATTTTCCAAATGAAGATCCTTTAAGTCATTTCTCATGATTTCACTTTCTTTCTAGACTTTCTCGCTTCTCGATTTTTCAATTTGAACATCTATCTTCACCGGTAATTTTCCTCTTGAAGAGAACTAATATCCCGTAATGTATCCGGCCTTTTCACGCTCAAATTCATGTCTTGCTATTTCCAGTTTGATGGCATTTCTTCCGAGAAAGGATTCGGAAAGTATAATCCGTTGGTGAGGTTTGTTGACTATTCACTGCTCTTTGTCTCCATATTTTATAATCTTAAGTGATAGTATCAGCATACGAGCTAACTCCATTAGGTAGATTTCCTTCCAAGACTTTGTAGTATCTCGACTTTTTCATGTAACCTTCACCGTAAAAGTAAACTCAGATCGTGCTAATCCTCCCAGAGTTGGTATGAACTGTCAGGAAGCAAACCGTCTTTGAACCATTAACGGTGCATATCCAACTCCTCCCCATAATCCGAGTAAAGGTACCCAATCTTGGCTTCCGCATTTGTATAGCAGAACTGAAGGACGGATCCATGGTGCTCTCCAAGTTATATCTTCGGCGCGAGGTTCTGAAAAACTGAAACCCAGTGCTGTTCGGTGACATCCTTCGGCCAATCTTTCTCAAGGTAAGCTTCCAATGGAGCGAATGTTTTCAAAAACATGTGGAAAGGTGTGCGCCCACTTTCCGTAAGTAGCCTGAATCCAAACATTAAGTAGTCAGGCACATCCGATAAAACGCCCTTCCCTTTTCTCCTACAATAATTTAGAGATCTAAAAGTTTCAATAAGATAGCTAGGACGGGGTTGATTCCTTGCCTCAACTTTTCAAAGAAATCCACTACCGCAACTTCTATATGCCCAAGAACTTTGGGAAGACAATTAATCCGTAAATGGCTAAAACAAACAGATCCACTCTCTTCACAATATCTGGATGGTTTTGAACTAAGTCTCGCAGAGAAAACCATGGAACACAACTGACTTCGTTCTTTTTCTTTATCTATTTTTCAGCCCATGTATCAGCCATTCCTGTCAACTTCATTAGCTTTTTCTTGAAGGTCATTGGTTTGGGCTCTTTCACATATCTTCTTTGAATTGTGCATTGTTAACGCCAAGCAAGGCGTCATACTCTTCTATGGTCGGAGTCATATTTTCTTGGTTGAAAGTAAAACATTGATAAGCTGGGTCCCAAAATTGAACCATGGCTTGAATCAATTGTTCGTCTATGTTGACGGCGATTAAGTGAGCTATATCCCCGTACTTTTCAGTGAAGATGCCCCTAGTGTCTAAGTCCCACTGTTTCCAGATCCTAGTCAAGTCTTCGAGGTTATTCCGACGAACATTCATGGTCACATGCTCGGAAGGTTGGAAATACATCCTTCCTTTAAACTGCCTCCTTTGCTTTCGGGTTTTCAAAGACCGATCTCGAACCACGGCGTTTTTCTGGTTACTTGTGTAATTGACTCCTCCATCGTAAACCCGCTTTTGGCAACCAATCTCTAATCAACACCTTCCTAACAAGATGCCTATGATACATGATGAAAAATAAAATGAAGATGATAACATTGGTTAGTAATTACAACAAATATAAACAGAGAAAAACTATGGAAAATCTAACAAATTAAGATATTTAATTTTGCATTTTGGTGAAACTAACCTACTTTTTTTACTTTTTTTTACCCCACATATTTATAAAAATAAACTTGCCCCACATGCTAATTAGATAATCTACCCGATGCAATTTTATTAAATGACACGATTCCCTTGCATAAAAAATGTAAATGTAAAAGAAATAAAATGTAAGAAGTTTCTCCTATGTACTTATTTTGGTAACTATTAACTGACTGAGGTTCTGCATGGCTCTAATCGGGTGGCTCATACGGTTCACTATATGCGCTTCAGCCTAAAAGGTATTCGAATTGTCCGTGACTGTCGCCTACTAAGGCTAGTACGAGCCTCGATTATCGCCCATCATAGGCTCATGAGCTCAATTCGAGGATTACATTTACTTATGCCTATGCGGAGGACAAGTTAACTCACGAAAGCATAAGTCATATAACCCTAAGTATTCACTAGCTTTGTGAGGGACGAGTTAACTCACGAAGGCATAGTGTTTACTTCCACTTAAACGGACGGAGTCTTGGGTAGAGAGCTCATGTTATGCAAAATGCAAGTGCACTGTGTGGGGAGAAACTCACAAACCTTTTCGCTTTTTATTTTAAAACTAAAAACTAAAACCGTAAAACTTAGCTACCGAAAAACAAAAAGATAAAACAAGTTAGAAAAATATTTACAACATGATGCAAATGCATGACTTTTCAAAAACAAAATTTCGGATCACGACTTAATATTAATTTGAACAAGAAATTTCAAAATTTTGACAACACGCTTAATTCCGCACTCGACTCAAAAACGCCCCAGGGAGTCGCCATCAGAAGCGACCTAAAATTTGCTTGGCGCTAATTGAGGAATTATTAAAATTTGAAAACAGAGTTTCAAATTTATTTACAAAAGGAGTCGCCATTGATCTTTTTTCTAGGTGTGATCGGACACCTAATAAATCCTCTTTTAAAGAAAAATCATTTTTTGAATTTTCTTAAAAATGGTGGGTTTAAGTCTGCGTCAAAATTCCAGAGAAAAATAGAGTTCGAGTCGGTTACTGAGGAAGGTATTAGCACCCTCGCGACGCCCAAAATTGGTATCTCGTTAAACGTATGTTGTCTTAATTTTCAAAATACAAGTTCAATTTAATATTTAGTCGTGATCCGATTGAGACACGAAATTTTTTCAAAAAAAATGAGAATTTTAAGACTCGGAATTTTTTAAAACCCGAGAATTTTTGAAAACACGAAAAATTTAGAAATACGAAAACTTTGAAAACACGAGAATTTTTTGAAACACGAAAATTTTTTTTGAAAACACGAAATTTTTGAAAACACGGAAATTTTAAAACACAAGAATTTTTTTTAAAAAAATGAAATTTTTGAAAACTCGAAAATTTTGAAAACACGAAATTTTGGAAATACGGAAACTTGAAAACACGAGAATTTTTTAAAACACGAATTTTTTTGAAAACACGAAATTTTTGAAAACACGAAATTTTTTAAACCCAAAATTTTGAAAATCGAAAATTATTTTTTTTAAAACACGAATTTTGAAAATACGAGAACTTTGAAAATACGAGAATTTTTTGAAACACTAAATTTTTGAAATATGAAATTTTAAAATACTAAAATTTTTAAAAACACGAAAACTTTTAAAACACAAGAATTTTTGAAATACGAGAATTTTGAAAATACGAAATTTTTTTAAAAACACGAAAATTTAAAAATACGATAATTTTTGAAAACACAAAAGTTTTGAAACTCGAAATTTTATTTTATTTTTTGATTTTTTTGGATTTTTAAAAGGCGTGATTGTATTTAATACTTAATCGATGATATTCACCCAACATAGCGATGAAATCAACGACAAGTGTTAAACCGATTCATTACCTTATTTATTAAAATTATTAAAATTAAAAGTAAAATAAAACACAATTAAAAAATAAAAATGCTAAAAATATTAATAATATTAAAACGAGATGTCGTTAAAATACACGAATTAAATTAAAAGTAGATAAAAGAAAATTACCAAAAGTTCAAAATTACGAGCTTGAAGAATGGGATACACGACCGGACTCTTTTCCTTTTTTTTTTTTTTTTTCTTTTCTTCTTTTTTTTTCTTTTTCTCTTTTTTCTTTTTCTTCTTCTTTTTTTTCTTTGGCCCACTCGCTTTTGGCTGGGCCTCTTCTTGGTTGGGCTTGTTCTTGAACTCCCGGTCGGTCGGGTCACGTGGGTCGGGTCGCTGGTCGGCCCGACAGTGTAAAAATTCTTTTATTATTTTTTTTTTTTTTTTTTTTTTTTTTTTTTTCTTTCTTCTTCTTCTTCTTCTTCCTCTTCTTCTTCTTCTCCTCCTAGCCATGCATTGCCATGGTCGACTCAGGCTCCCGTCGGTGGTGAGCCTTCTCTCCTCTTTCTTCTTCTTCTTCTTCTTCTTTCTCTTCTTTCTCTTTTTTTTTGGTTTTTTTTGAATGGGGTTTGATTTTGGGGAAAAATCCCTTTTATAGTGTGTTTGTGCAGTAGCAGTGGCTAGGGGAAGGAGGCCATCCTTAGGTCAGTGGCTTAAAATCAGGGTGGGTGCGAAATTCACGGATTTTTGGAGATTTTCCGATGTATGACCGAATCAGAAATGCAAGAAACTATTAAATAAATGTAATTTTAAGAAAGATAAAGGGTAAAATGTAATTTTGAAAGTTCTAGGCTAAAATGTAATTTTAGGAAAGTTTAGGGTTAAATGTAAATTTTTTAAAATTTTTTTAAATTTTTTTAAAAAATAAACCCATAATTAAGCTTACAAAATTTAGTGTTACAAGGTGCATTAGCGGCGCTTTTGAAAAACGTCGCTAATGTTTCTCGACTTTAGCGGCGCTTTTGAGAAAACGCCGCTAATGCTCCTACCTTTAGCTATTTTAAATAATTTAACTATTATAATTTTAACTATTTTAATTGTCCTATTATTGTTGTTTTTGTTACTAAAATTTTGAACTATTTTATGTGTATTGCAGGAAAAATGCCTAGAAGACGATTAAGAGATTTAAGTATTGTCCACAATACTCCAAATTCAGAGGAAGTAAATAGTGAACAGCAAACAGTTGTTGGATCTTCTAGTCTGTTGGACATAGATGGCGAGCCTGCAGAATTTCAAAGTAATGTTAAGTTTATTTTACATGCATGTTGAATTTTATTATTGATTCATTTTTTTAATTTTAATATAATAATATATCATTTTTCAGTTGAAGGTGGTGGGACGCGCAGAGGTCGGGGACGTACATTGCTTAAAGATTTATACGACTCAGAGCCTACCGAGCATGTTAAAGTAAGGAGAAACAATCATGGCCAGCCTGTTGGATCTGAAGCTCGATTGTTAGCAGGCTATTTGGGCATTATAGCACGAAATGCCAATATGTTGCCCATTAACTACGAATCATGGCATCACATGCCTGATGCCAACAAAAATTAGGCTCTCGATAATATTAAGGTAACAAAACGTGAATGTAATTTGTAATACTTTAATTTAACTTTCATTTATATTAACTTTTTAAACTTTTTTTGTTCAGGATAGATTTGCTTTAGAGGTCTCCGATGATTATGTTAAGAAGACATTGGGTAAAAAATGGAGAGACAATAAAAGCACGCTAAAAAACAATATTTTAAGAAAGACATAAGCCTCGACGAAAAATTGTGAAATGTCCCGCCGGGAATGTTGAGGTACCAATGGGAAGATCAAGTTAGATCCTGGAATTCAAAGAAAGGAGAGGTATTACCTACTTCTAAAGTCTTATAAAATTTTCGGTTTATCGTGTTTACTATATACATAATTCAAATTCCATTATGTAGGACCATAAGCGAGTTGGAATAAGCAGCAGACAGAAATAAAAATTCACGCACACGGCAGGTTCCAAAAGTTTTGCTTGTGTAGCTAAGGCCGAGGTATTATAATTTATTAATTCTGTCAAATATTAATGACTTTATACTATTAAATTATATTTTTTTTTGCTACAATGTAGGAAGTTTATCCGTCAAAAAGTTGGACACCTTCAACTTTTTGACATTACGATAGGAAGAAGGATGGATCTCCGATAACATCCAAGTCAGAGAAATTATGGTATATTTACTTAATTAAATTTGATTTATTATAAATATTTCTATTGCTTAATTATAATAGTTTAATTCATTGTTTGTAGTTTTAAATTTATAATGTTAAGTTATGTTGCATTATTTCTTATTATATATTTCGTTTCTAACTCTTCCATTGATTTAATAGGATAAACTAAAGGAGAAGAAGGCAGAGTATGAAGCGGCTACTTCGACTGATAGTTCTGTTAATCTTGAGGAGATTGATAACAGAATTATTACCGATGTTTTGGGTCCTAAAAGGTACGACTGCTTCGACTGATAGTTCTGTTAATCTTGAGGATATGTATAATAGAATTATCACTGATGTTTTTGGCCTTGCAAGGTATGGTCGGGTTCGATTTCAAGGATCTGGTGTTACCACGATCCAATATTTTGGATCCGGCTCCTAGCAATACATGCCTTCCGAGGGTCAATCTCGCGCTGAAGTTTAGAGGCTAAAAGACCATATAGCTCAAATGCAAGAGAGAATGGTTGAGTAGAGGCAGCAAATTACTGATGTTCAAAGAAAATTTGAAGAACTCCAGCAACAACTTAGAGTGGATGTAGAAGCGGTAGCAGCAAGGGAGGCAAAGAAGAGCGAGGGAGGCAAAGCAAGCAATGAGGAGGCAGAGGTAGCATCGATGCTAGCAGCGAGTAATGTAAAGTACGATGAGCTCTAGCTACACTTGAAGATATGATGCAGATGTTTCAAAGATGTGCAGGTCGCCATCTTAGACATTTTGTTTCTCGTCGTAAGATTATTTTAACATTATTACATTTAACATTATTGTAACAATATTTTCATTCATTTAATTTATTGAATTTCAAGTATCATTTAGAATTAATGCTTGGTGTGATTTTTATGTTAAATTTGCTATTTTGGGTTGGAATTATATGCTATTTTTACTGCTATTGGTTGGTTTTAATGCAAGAGGAGTATAATATTGAACAAATTGTATAATACAAATCTGTACAAATTAGTGGCATTTGTGAAAAAAGCGCCGCTAAAAGTCATGACTTTTAGCGGTGTTTGTGGAAAAGGCGCAGCTAAAAGTCATACCTTTAGCGGCGTTTGTGGGAAAAGCGCCGCTAAAAGTCATGACCTTTAGCGGCGTTTGTGGTAAAAGTGCCGTTAAAAGTCATGACCTTTAGCGGCGTTTGTGGGAAAAACGCCACTAAAAGTCATGACCTTTAGTGGCATTTTTTCTTAAAAACGCCGCTACATTTTGCGGCGTTTGTTTTAGCGGCGTTTTTTGCGGCGCTTTGCGCTTATAAACGCCGCGCTAAAGTAAAAAAAACACCGCTAAAAGTCTGTTTTGCTATAGTTAGTTATTTTTATTAGTCGTTATTTTACATTATTATTTCTTTTATTGTCTATATTAATATGAAATGTTAGTATATCATGATTACTTTTGGTATTTATGTTTGATAAAGTATTAATGCGATATTTTCACATGGATCATCGTTTAAAATAAAAATACATTTTGCAAAATTACTATATTTTATCTAAAGGTTTTTTTAAAAAGGGCAATGTTTTGTATTTAGAAATTCGGGAAATAGTGCCCTTACGTGCTGGGTTTTGATTTTCCATTTGACTAAATAACTAAATATTTGTAAATCATGAGATGGTTTTAGTTTGAGGGTTTAAAATATCATGTCCTAACATGCTGGATGTGATGTTTGTATTCTTTCGGAACAAAGAAATCTCAAATTTCAACTCGAATTGTTCAAGTTTTAAAGAAATCATGTTTTCAAATCTTTTCAAATTTTCAACATTAGGACAATAATTTATCAATCCGATACCAATTTTGGGCGTTACGAGGGTGCTAATCCTTCCTCGTACGTAACCAACTCCCGAACCCATTTTCCTAAATTTCGTAGACTAAAATCAATGTTTTATAAGATGATCCAATCACACCTAAGCAAAAAGGATTGGTGGCGACTCCATTTTTGTTTTTAAAGTCGACCCCATTTTCTAAAATAGGTTTCGACAGCTTGGCGACTCCACTGAGGACAATAAGAGAGTCAAGCCATAAAATTGATTATTTTTTATCCTTTGCCGAAAATTTGATTTGAAAATTTAAATTTGAATATATGATTATTATTATTCTTCTTGCACACATTACACTGCATGACCATTGTGGTCACACCCTTAAGTGGGAGTAAGAAACTATGCCTTCGTGAGGTTTTCACCTTCGCATGAGCTAGTGGATTGCTTCCCAAATACATCCGTACCTATGTCTTCGTGAGGTTTTCATCTTCGCATGACTATAGGGAAATGTATTCCCCTGAACTGAACTCGATCCGTATGAGCTTATAATGGGTGAGGATTGAGGAATCTGCTGGTTCAGGTACCCACCCTTTAGAACTAAGCCATAAATAGTGATCCTTAAGAGCCAACCCTAGATAGAGTTTTATTGAACCCTAGTGGTCACCAAGATAGGTACCCTATTTTGTTATTTATTTCTCTTGTACTAACGTGTTCTCTTTTATTTTGATTGCATTGCATTCACATTATAGAAAGGAGGTGTTGATTCAAATTCGATTGCTAAATAGAAGAGTTTGTCATGAGAAAATGGGTTTCTTGATAAAGTGGATTATAATATGGTCGTTCAAATATGGTCCAAGTAAACACAACGAGAGAAGACTGATAGTCCGTGAAGGAATACAAGACTTTATTGCCCAATGATTCAAGCTGACAAAGACTATTCGAGAATCACCACGTTTCGGCCTTCTTGAAGAGGCTAACAAGCATTGTGAGGATAAGTAAATAATGAGTCGTGGCCCAGATCAAGCAAAAAAGAGCTAGAGAAGGCGTCTATTAGAAGTTTGCAAGATTTGACCTTTGCGAAGAAGGGAATTGATGTTTTTGCTAGGAATATGAGGACAAAGCCTTATATGTAATCCATTTTGTATAAAGAAATTTATTTTTTAGTAAAGTTTTTCTAATTGAATTGAATTCAATCAACGCCTCTCTTTTTGCATTTCATTCCTTTGCATTGCATTTAATGCATTTGCATTACATCACATCATATGCATTTATGTCCATAGAGAGAGCCTAATTAGTTGAAATTGTCACAGAAAGAGAGATAGAGAGAGAAAGATAATCTGAAAACTGAACATCAATACGGTACACGTGCCAAGACAAAGAAAATGGATCAAAGACTTGAACAATTCTAGAGAGACATGCAATACCAGATGCAAGAGCAATTGGCAAAGCTCCAACAAGAAATGAGAGACCAAATGTTGGAAGCTCAAAGGAACATGATGACTTAAATGACCCAGATGCTGAACGAGGCAATGGATAAAGGAAAACGTCACATAGTTAATTCTAAAGATAATAAGGACTTTCCTCAGGGTTTCACCCCACCGCATGTGTAAACACAACCGGAGAAATATCCCCGAATGCCATTTGTCACGATTAGGCCTCAACAAGGGCAAAATGACGCTGGAGTGCCCATGAATTTTCAAGTTGGCACAGGATCTAACCCAGGAGATAACCTTGCTAATCCTGTTATCCCTAACTTAGATATAGCAGAAAATGAGGGGATAAGAATTGAATCTTCAAGGCAATTGGAAGATCGTTGCATATGGATGGAAGAGAAGTTCAAGGCTTTAGAAGATGCTAATAATCATCATGGATTTGATGCTAAAGACTGAGCTTGGTCCCAAATTTGGTGCTTCCTCATAAGTTCAAAATGCCAAAATTTGAGAAGTACAATGGGACCAGCTGCCCTGAAGTCCATATCACTATGTTCTGTAGACGGATGACTGGCTATGTTAACAATAATCAACTCTTGATTCATTGTTTCCAAGACAGTTTGGTGGTGGTAGCGTCTAGGTGGTACAATCAACTTAGCCGTGCTAAGATTAGCTATTGGAGGGACCTAGCCCAAGCCTTCATGAAGCAGTACAATCATATCACAAACATGACGCCTAACAGAATCACCTTGCAAAACATGGAAAAGAAGTCAAATGAAAGCTTCAGGCAGTATGCACAAAGATGGAGGGAGGTTGCCATGCAAGTTCAGCCATCATTCTTAGAAAAGAAAACCACAATGCTCTTTATCAATACCTTGAAAGCTCCATTCATCACCCATATGATAAGAAGTACTACCAAAAGCTTTACAGATATAGTGATGGCAAGGGAAATGATTAAAATGCCATAAGTGGTGGTAAGATTGAAGCAAGGGAAACCATTAAAAAGTCTACTCCTAGAAAAAAGGATGACGAGGTAAAAAATACGAGTACATATAACAAAGGGTACTCGAAGGCAATTACTGTTAGCCAGCCCAAAGTAATTACGATTGGGCAACAAGGGTCGACAAGACAAGAATCAGGCGTAAGGAAAAATTCAAAAGCTCTAATTTACGCCAATCTCGATGACGTATAAAGAGTTATATCAAAGTTTATTTGACGCGCATGTGGTGTCCCCATTTTATCTAAAGCCGTTACAGCCTCCCATATCCTAAATGGTATGACTCAAACGCTCAATGTGACTACCATGCGAGAATAATGGGTCACTCAATTGAAAACTGTACTATATTTAAAAAGTTGGTCGAAAGGTTCATTAAAATGAGAATTGTGAAGTTCGACGATTCATCAAAACTTGATCACTTTAACGGGGTAGTAAATGCGATAATTGAATAAGGAGATAAGAATGGTGTGACTCCTTAAAGAAGTCAAAAGCGAAGAGTTGAATCAGGGAACAAAGTTTCCACGCCCTTGCATACTCGGGAGTGTTTTGAATAATGGGACTGTGGAAGAGATTCCTGTATTTTTAGAGCTGATATAAAGTAATATTCAAAACATGCTTGTTGTCTTAAGCCTAAAGACAATAAGAATCCTTTTGTGACATAGGCTTATGTCCAAAATTTTATTTCAAAAAAATGTATCATTTTTTTAAGCAAATATTTTTTTATTCTTTACATTTTATATTGTACATTCTTTTGTTTCTTTCAAGTATTCTTTCATTCTCCATTTATGACCATACAAATGATCATTCTTTCAATCATTTATTCTTTAAAATCTTCCTTCGAACCTACAATAGGTATCCAGATATTGATGATGTGAGCAATGCTACTACTGACTCAGAGTTTCCTTTCAAGTAAGATATGTTTCTAGAAGGATCTCAGGACTTTGAAGATGACAGAGATTGTAACCTATCTTCTAATTTGTTAAGAAGGGTAGAACAAGATGAAAAACAGACCCTACTCTACAAAGGGTCATTGGACATTATGAGCCTAGGAAAGAGGACATGCATAAACTAATAAGACGCGGGCTAAACATGAGGATCGAGCACTGTTGGTCTACCATGGAAGGGGATTGCATCAGTTATACTGCAAATTCTGAATTAAAGAAAACGAGATTCATGTGACTCTTCCATTTTCTTCACAAATTTTTTACATGTGGGGCATGGATGCGATGGGGCCAATCTCATCAATAGCTTTTAGCTAATATCGATTCATCGTTGTGGTTGTCATTTACTTCACTAAAAGAGTGAAAGTAGCTTCATATGCCAATATTGTAAAGTCGACAATCTTCAAAATTAAAATTAAAAAAAGAATCAGATGCCAGCAAAGAATGCCAGAAAGGATCATGTTTAATAATGCATAACTGCATAATGTCAAAGATTACAGCTTGCTCAAAGATCAAAAGATATCACAAAGGCAAAAAAAGGTTGTCAAAAGAAAAATACAAAAAAAAAAAATGAAAGGTGACCAAAGACTTGTAAAGATTGGCATAAGAAGCTATCATTTACTTTCTATGCTTATCAAATGTCGAGCAGGACTTTCGCTGGGGCAACACTTTTCCCATTGGTTTATGGAATAGAAGTGGCTTTGATTGAGTCAAAAATTGGATGAAGTAGAATGTCTCCAATGAATTTGGCTGAAGAAAAGGGTTTGAAAGTATTCATCATAGTCAAAAAATACCAAAATGGATTATATTGATTTATGTCAAAAATGGACCATCCAAGGGAATCTCATGATGGGGACTTGGTATTGAGGAAGATCCTTTTTGTACAAAAGAATTTCAGAGAAAAGTAGATGCCAAATTGGTAAGGACCTTATGTTGTAAAAAATACCTATTCTGAGGTAGCATTGATATTGACTAAGATGGATGCCAAAGACTTGCCCAATCCGGTGAATTTAGGTACAGTCAAGAAATATTTTACCTGAAAAGGAAAAGGCCAAGGTGAAAACCCACAAAGGCCGCCTTGAGCTCAAATTCGTTCAAAAAAAAAAAAGAAGAGGCTAAGGCGAAAACCCGCAAAGGCACTTTGAGACCAAAGGGTTTTGAGCCGAAAACTCGAAAAGGGCGGCTCAAATTTTGATCAAAGATAAGGCATGTGGTAGTTTTGCTATGCTTGAATTAACAATGAGGAAGTATGCTACGTCTTGGGGCATTGACAAATTACTCTAGATTCTCTAAACACGTATTGAGCTCAAAATGGTCCTCAAGAAGTTTGTACAAAGAAGCTCAGGCTGCGATATCTGGGGCACCTAACTTCTATCTTACCAATTTTGAATTTGCTATCTTTGGTTACTTTTTTTCTTTTCAAAGATATACCCCAATCAATTTTCTTCTATAGCCTTGGCTATCTTTGCTTACTTTAATTTTTTCAAGATACACCTCAATCAATTTTCTTTCATTGCTTTGGTTATCTCTGATTAACTTATTTGTTTCGAGCTATGCTCCTGATTAATTTCTTTCACGTTCATTATTATGATATTTTTCAAGCATTTTATATTGAAATAACGATTAATGGACTAATAATACTTTCATAAAATGAGTTTCGCATATTACTCTGGAAGCTTCTAAATAATATGAGAATCTGAAATAGGACTATTGTTTAGAACTCACCAAGCCTAAGGGTTGGAAATATTGAAAGATGATTATCTCTTTGGATTTTTATTGGATAAGACATTTTGTCGGTGATACCATCTCGACAAATAACAAGCAATGTCAACTCAAGTAGGGGATCATTCTCGAGAAAAGAAAAATGATACACTGCATTCATGTAAATTTTAGGCACATACATCGGGTCATTACACCAAGGGAATGGTGTAACAGATCAACTTGATTGAAGATGATACAAATTTCATACCTCTGAGTGGTAACAGGATGGATAAAAGAAACCAAATGTTATTCCCCTAAAGTTGCAATAAGAGGTACAAACTTTATATCCTAAAAGGTAAAGTGGAAAGGACTTTGAAATTACAACTGGGCAAGCTTGCTGAGCAGAATCTGATCATTTCTTTGGATTTTCTGTCAAAGATACCAGCTGAATGAGAAAGCATGGTAACGCATCAGTGATAGAACCTTGATTACTATGAGCAGTGACAACCCAAACATTAGAAAAAGGGATCATTCTCATGCATTTATGCAAATATCGTTTATACACTTCCAATTAGGAGCATTTGATTCATTCCGATCATTGTGTCCTAATTGTTGTACATTAAAAAAAAGAAAAGAAAAAAGAGATCATTCTTATGAAATTCTGCATTCATGCGAATGATATCATTTAGTTAGGAGCATTTGATTCATTCTGATCATTGCATCCTAATCATTTTACATTTAAAAAAGGGATCATTCTCATGACATTCTGCATTCATGCAAATGTCGTCTATAATACATTCGAGTCTACAGGACATGTCCCCTAGAGGACGGTGTAGCAACATCAATGAATTCACTAGTCCTATCTCTCTAACCAGCAGGGGAATAGGTCGAAGATTGTAGATCTTGTCACCATAAGCAGTAGTGGAACAACATCAAATGGCGAATTTTATCTCCATGAAGTAGCGGAGTAGATTTAAGCCATCAGTATTATCTCCCTCGAGATGGTAGTGGAGCAGACTAAAGATTGAAGTATTCTTGAGATAGTAAGGAAGCAAATTGGAAAGTTCAGATTTTGTTCCCTCGAGATGGTAGTGGAGTAGACTGAAGATTGAAGTCTTCCTGAGATAGTAAGGAAGCAAATTGGAAAGTTCAAATTTTGTTCCTTCGAGATGGTAGTGGAGTAGACTGAAGATTGAAGTCTTTCTGAGATAGTAAAGAAGCGCATCTAAAAGTTCGATTTTGTCCCTCGAGATAGTAGTGGGTAGATCAAGATTGTAGATCTTATCTCCCTAAGTGGTAGAGGAGCAGATTGTAACAGACCGAATTTGACCCTAATCGGAACGGTGGTTTCGAGACCACGAATTCGAGTCCAAAATTTTTTTAAATATTATATTTTGTGTTTATTATATGTGAATTAATGTGTGTGAAAGTTTCGTAAAAAAATTTAATCGCTTGTGTGTTAATTAAGTAAAAAGGGCTTAATCGAGTAAAATAAAACTTTGATAGTTTAATGTGCAAGGGATGAATTGTTGTTGTCTTTTTAAATAGGAGTCTTTAAAAGGCAAATTACCCATTTTAAAGGGTAGTGGACGGTAGTGGACAATAATGGCCTTTGGTTTATAATTTGTTTTATTTTATTAGTCAGGTTAAAAATGGTATTTAGTAATTATGCTAATAAAAATAAAACAAATATGAAACCAAGCCATCAAATGATCATCTTGGCCGAAAGTAAAAGAAAAAAAAAGGGGGAGAAAAGCTTTCTAGGGTTCGGTCTTTGAAGATTAATTAGGGTAAGTAATTTTGTTTGGTTTTTGATAATTTCTACGTTTTTGTGATCGTTGCTTCGTATATTATCCGACCTATGCAAAAATTTTTGAGATTAGTGTGTATGTGATATTCGGCCATTGACATGTTCTTGTAGTTTTTGATGTTTGATGATTTTATATTAAAGATATGTTAAAGATTAACATGTTTTGTATTGGAAATTTTAGTGAATTTGAGTATTTTGGGCTAAATTGCAAAAATGAATTTTTGAGGGGGATAAAATACAAAATAAATGAAAGAAATGGACTAGAATAGTTCCTATGAACATTCGGCCCTTAAGTGTTATAGTGAAATTTTGTGTATTTTATGTTTTGTGCAAACAAGACCAAATTGCAAAAATGTAATATAGTAGAGGTAAAATGGTAATTTGATTGTTTATGTGTTTTGGGATTAAATTGAGATGAAATTGCTTGAATGAGCTAAATTTTAATGTGTTCAGATCAAGAGCAAATAAAAATGAATTTGGATCGGGGAAAGGCGAATGTTACCGAATAGTCGGTCTACGTTGTCCGTCGATAGTCGAGGTAAGTCCTTAAGCAAATATAAGTTAAGGAATTAATTATGAACATAGTAAATGATGACAATTGATAATTTTAAGTATAAATCTATGTGATGGCCGAATGTGGTGGTATATTATTGGATTGGCTTTATTTTGTTTGATGTAATGTGAATAAGTAAGTTTGGTTTGATATGTGAAAGAAATATGAAGTACACAAAATGTTTGTGAATTTAGCACTAAGCAATGTGAATTGAATAGTTAATAGTGTAGATATTCGGGCTTCGAGCCTAGCAGGCCTTGTGCCGGTGAATTATTTCAAGCTTATTGCCTAGCAGGCCTTGTGCCGGTGAATTATTTCGGGCTTATTGCCTAGCAGGCTTAATGCCGATGTTCGAACTTCAGACCTTGGGTCTAGCAGGCTTAATGCCGGTGATATGCTATAAACGGAGAATCCGAGAATCAAACAAGGTGAGACATATATAGTGCTATGTGTTAAAAGCTCGGGTAAGAGTTAGCCTACTATATGAGTAAGGAATGAAGTAAACTAATTTATTATCGTTTTAGTTAAGTACGATGTGATGAAATGGTTGATTCAATAAGTATTTTATGTTATAATGTTGAGCTTATCATTAATGTGTATGAACATTACATATATGCGAAATTGAGATATATACATGTATATTACATTGAAGACTCGGTTATAAATGGAAAGATCAATGGTGAAAGAGTTTGAAAGTGTTTGCACATATGTATAAGTAGATATAGGAGACCGATACCTAAGATGTGTTCATATGATTCGGAATGTGCGATTAAATATGATATTCATGTGATTTGATAATGTACATGTTCATGGTGATATAGTGATAATATTTAAATCAAGGGTATCACTAGTATTCGGCTATGTACATTTTACATATTGAAATATTTATGTTCAATATTATAAGCCTAAAGTTATGAAGTTTAAATGTATGATCATTACATTAATATTTGCTTGAGACTTACTAAGCTAGTGAGCTTACTTTGAATGTGTTCGTTGTTCGTTTTATAGATTTTGGTCAAGCTACGGGCTCGGAGGATCGTTGGTGAAGTCAACCACACTATCATCCCTTTTTGGTACTTTTAAGCTAGTTATTTTTGAATCAAAGGCATGTATAGGCTAGCTAAATGTTGGAATGATGTTATGTTTATATATATATAATAGCCATGCGAAAATGGCTTAAACATTCATTATAAGTTCGGTTCTATTTGTTCTTGATTATGTGAATGGTGTGTTTGGTTTCAATGATTCGACTATGGCCTATTTCTTTTAGTTAAGTTTGTGTATTATGCATTTTATATAATTTCTTGTTTATAATGCTAAGCTATGAATTAAATTAGTCAAGTGTTTCGGCATTGAAGTTAATCTTTGCATGTATAATTCAAGGTAGGTATGTGTTAGTTGAGCATCATTCGGAACTTATGTATGTGTGTAACTTTAGTTGATTTACAAAGTATGAATTATATTGAGTAATGCATGTATGTGTATTCGGCCAAATACATAAGTATGTATGTGATGTGTAATAAGTTGCATGTATTCGCTTATGTGGAAATAGGTTTTATGCCATATGAAATTGGTCTTAATAAGAAGTATTAAGCATTGACATTCGAAGTATACTTATTAAATTAATTAGTTAAGAATAGTATAGTTGTTTATAAATTTCATAGATCAAGATTGTTTCGATAAATGTGGTGCATGAAATCTATACTGTTATATGATATTATCGTAATATACATTGTATGGTCATTTTATGTTCATCGATGATTATTTCGTATATGACTTGGATTAATGTATCAAGTGTGTATTACACATATGTGAATTGTCTGTTTATGATTAAATTATTTGATAAAGATAATTAACTAAGATTCAATCGTTTGAATTGAAGTTTTAACTTACATGGTAATACCCGTAACCCTAATCCGGTGACTGACTCGAGTTAGGGGTGTTACATTTGATTGGTATCAGAGCTTACGGTTTAGTCTATTCTAGGACTACCATAGCGCGTGTGAGTCTAGCTATACATGCCTTTATCATATATACGATAGTGTCGTGACTTTTGGCATTTCAAATTGTGTTTTATATAGTAAATGGATCCTGACAGAGCCATAGCAGATGATGTAGAGAGTGTAGCGCCTGATCTCGCACGTGGGTCAGCTGCCAGTAGACTCTCGACCTATCTCGGGTAGCCATGAGGGAGAGGCTAAGCAAGCCTTCTACCAGATGATGAATGAATGGTTTACCCAATTTATTCAGACTAACCCCACTGTACAACAACCTCTACCCCCGAATAATCCAACTCCAGTACCTTCAGCACCTCCGATGATAGATCCGATGAGATCTAGTAGGCCTCCTGTTGATAAAATCAAAAAATATGGGGCTGCAGAATTTAAAGCTAATGATGATGATGACATTGAGCGAGCTAAGATGTGGCTTGATAACACTATCCGGGTACTTGATGAACTATCCTGTACTCTAGATGAATGCCTGAAGTGTGCTATATCTTTATTATGGGACACTGCATATCACTAGTGGAATACACTAATATCAGTAGTTTCGAAAGAAAAAGTGGCTTGGGATTTCTTCCAGATCGAGTTCCATAAGAAATATATTAGTCAGAGGTTCATTGATCAGAAACGGAAAGAATTTCTAGAACTAAAACAGGGTCGCATGACTGTGACTGAATATGAACGAAAATTTGTCAGATTGAGCCGATATGTCCGAGAGTGTGTATCAACTGAAGCCATTATGTGTAAAAGATTTGAAGATGGTCTGAATGAAGACATAAAGTTACTTGTTGGCATTCTTGAAATCAAAGAGTTCGTAGTACTTGTCGAACGAGCTTGCAAAGCTGAGGAGAGCTTGGAAAAGAGAAAAGAAAGGCTGAAATAGAAGCTGAAGATACTAGTAAAAGATCATCTAGTAAGACTTTCCATTCAGCGCCTAAGAAGTTCAAAGATGAATTCGGCCAACATAAAGCCACTTCAAACCTGTCTAGACGAGATCGACCTCCAGTGAGTTCCCGAGCCACTTCGATGGCTTGTGTTGGTAATGTTCAGCAGAATCGGGCTGAGTGCAAGCATTGTGGAAAATGGCATTCTGGGAGTTATAGATTTCGTGATCGGTCCTGCTTTAAATGTGGATCGTCGGATCATTTTATTTGAGAGTGCCCGATGTTAGCCGAACAAAATACGGCTCAGAATGTCAGACCGAGTAACGTATCAGTGCGAGGCAGACCACCTAGGTAGTCAGAAAGGAACTAAGGACACTGCAATTCGATCGGAGGCTCGTGCGCCAGCTAGAGCATATGCTATTCGTGCCAGAGAGGATGCTTCTTCCCCAAATGTTATCACTGGTACTTTCACTCTTTATGATACTAGTATGATTGCATTGATTGATCCTGGTTCGACTCACTCATATGTGTGTGAAAGTTTAGTATCCAGTAAGACTCTACCTGTGGAGTCTACTGAGTTTGTGATTCGAGACTCATGCTTTCCAGCTGATTTAATGTTGTTGCCTTTCGACGAGTTCGATATAATTCTGGGAATAGACTGGTTAACTTTGCATGATGCTGTGGTGAATTGCAAAAGAAAGACTATTGATTTGAGATGTCAGAGCGGTGAGATTATCCGGGTTGAATCTAATGATCTGAATGGATTACCGACAGTAATATCCTCGATGTTAGCTCGTAAGTATGTGAGAAAAGGATGTGAAGCTTACTTGGCCTAGGTGTTGGATAATAAAGTGTCTGAAAAGTAGATTGAATTCATACCAGTTGGGTGTGAATACCCAAGTGTATTTCCTGAAGAATTACCGGGTTTACCATCTGTTCGAGAGATTGAGTTTGGTATTGAATTAGTACCGGGGACAACTCCGATTTCAATAGCACCATATAGGATGGCATCTACTGAGTTGAAAGAGTTGAAAGCACAGTTGCAAGAGTTGACAGATAGGGGCTTTGCACGACCGAGTTTCTCTCCTTGGGGTGCACCAATTCTATTTGTCAAAAAGAAAGATGGGACTATGCGAATGTGTATTGATTATCGGCAACTAAGTAAAGTGACAATAAAGAATAAATACCCATTGCCTCGAATTGATGACTTGTTTGATCAATTGAAAGGGGTTTCAGTGTTTTCGAAGATAGATCTGATATCGGGTTATTATCAGTTACGAGTCAGAGATTCTGATGTGCCAAAGACTACATTTCGAATTAGGTACGAACATTTTCAGTTTCTCGTTATGCCTTTTGGACTTACTAATGCACCTGCTGTTTTCATGGATTTGATGAATCGGGTTTTCAGAAAGTATTTGGATCGGTTTGTAGTAGTGTTCATTGATGATATCCTGATCTACTCCAAAGATGAAACCGAACATGCCGAGCATTTGAGATTGGTGCTACAAACTTTGCGAGATTAACAGTTGTATGAAAAGTTTAGTAAGTGTGAATTCTGGATGAATGAAGTCGACTTTAGGTCATGTTGTTTCAAATACGTCGCATTCGGGTTGATCCAAACAAAATTTCGGCTATACTTGATTGGAAGCCACCAAAGAATGTTTTTGAAATTTGAAGTTTTCTGGGACTTGCTGGATACTACAGACGATTTGTGAAAGGTTTTTCTATAATAGCTACCCCATTGACAAAGCTATTACAGAAAGATGTCAAGTTTGAATGGACGGAAAAATGTCAGCAAAGTTTCGATCGGTTGAAAGCTCTTTTGATCGAGGCTCTAGTATTAGTTCAGCCTGAATCGGGTAAATAAATTTGTTGTGTTTAGTGATGCTTCTTTGAATGGTTTGGGTTGCGTTTTGATGCAGGAAGGCAAAGTTGTAGCCTATGCTTCGAGACAATTGAAACCTCATGAAAGAAATTACCCGATGCATGATTTAGAGCTAGCAACCATTATGTTCGCGTTTAAAATATGGCGACATTATCTTTTCGGTGAGAAATGTCATGCTTATTTAGTTCACAAGAGTTTGAAGTATTTGATGACTCAGATAGACCTGAACTTGAGACAACGCAGATGGTTAGAGCTGTTGAAAGATTATGAATTGGTGATTGATTACCATCCGGGGAAAGCCAATGTTGTTGCGGATGCCTTAATTCAGAAATCATTGTTTACTTTACGTGCGTTGGACGCACATATGGTTATGTCTGGTGATGGTTCGATCATAGCCGAGTTGAAGGCAAAACCGTTGATTATTCAGCAAATTTGTGATGCACAGAATATTGATAAATATATGATTGCTAGACGAGCTCAGTGTGAAAGTGAAGCAGAGTCAGAGTTTTGAATTGATGGAAATGATTGTTTGAACTTCAAAGGCCGAATATGTGTTCCGAAAAATGTGGATTTGATTCAGATGTTATTGAAGGAGGCTCATAGCAGTCAATTGTCGGTACACCCGGGTAGCACGAAGATGTATAATGATTTGAAACAGTTCTATTGATGGCCTGGTATGAAAAGGGATATATCTGAATTTGTTTCAAAGTGTTTAATTTGTCAGCAAGTAAAAGCCGAACATCAGGTGCCTTCGGGGTTACTTCAGCCGATCATGATACCTGAGTGGAAATGGGGTAGAATTACTATGGATTTTGTATCTGGTTTGCCTACGACACCGAGCAAGAAGGATGCCGTCTGGGTTATAGTGGATAGACTGACCAAATCAGCTCACATTGTGCCGTTTCGTACAGACTATTCGCTCGACAAACTTGCTAAATTGTATGTGTCACAAATTGTGAGGTTACATGGTGTGCCAAGTTTCATTGTTTCAAACAGAGACTCGAGATTTACATCGCGATTTTGGAAGAAGTTGCAAGATGCTTTAGGTACTAAACTCCACTTTAGCACAGCCTTCTATCCGCAGACAGACGGACAGTCTTAACAAACCATTCAGATACTTGAGGACATGTTGAGATGTTGCGTTCTTGAGTTTGAAGGTACATGGGAAAGATACTTACCTTTGATTGAATTTGCTTATAATAACAGTTTTCAATCTAGTATCAAAATGGTACCATACGAAGCTCTCTATGGTCGCAAGTGTCGTACACCATTGTATTAGACCGAGCTCAGTGAAAACAAGATACGCGGGGTTGATTTGATTAAAGAGATCAATGAAAGTGGCTATAATCGAGATAGTTTGAAAGTCGCTCGGATCGTCAAAATCCTATACCGATTTGAAACGTAAAGACATTGAGTTTCAAGTCGAGATCGTATTTTGAAAGTTTCCGTGGAAGAAAGTACTCCGATTTGGTCGAAAAGGAAAACTAAGTCCGAGATTCATCAGACCGTATGAAATCATCGAACGTATCAGACCTGTTGCTTATAGGTTGAAGTTGCGTTCTGAATTAGAAAAGATACACAATGTGTTTCACGTTTCAATGTTCCGTAGATACAGATCAGATCCGTCACATGTGATTTCTCCGTCTGAAATTAAAATTCGATCCGATATGACGTACGAGGAGGAACCGGTTTGTATTTTAGCCCGGGAAATGAAAGAGTTGAGGAACAAGAAAATACCGTTAGTGAAAGTGCTATGGAATCGTCACGGAGTTGAAGAAGCTACATGGGAGCCTGAGGATTCAATGAGGCAACAATATCCAATTTTGTTTAACGATAAAATTTTCGGGGACTAAAATCCCTAAGGAGGAAGAGTTGTAACAGACCGAATTTGACCCTAATCGGAATGGTAGTTTCGAGACCATGAATCCGAGTCTAAAATTTTTTTTAAATATTATATTTTGTATTTATTATATGTGAATTAATGTGTGTGAAAGTTTCGTAAAAAATTTAATCGTTTGTGTGTTAATTAAGTAAAAAGGGCTTAATCGTAAATGAAACTTTGATAGTTTAATGTGCAAGGGCTGAATTGTTGTTGTCTTTTTAAATAGGAGTCTTTAAAAGGCAAATTACCCATTTTAAAGGGTAGTGGACGGTAGTGGACAATAATGGCCTTGGGTTTATAATTTGTTTTATTTTATTAGTAAGGTTAAAAATGGTATTTAGTAATTATGTTAATAAAAATAAAACAAATATGAAACCAAGCCATCAAATGTTCATCTTGGCCGAAAGTAAAAGAAAAAAAAAAGGGGAGAAAAGCTTTCTAGGGTTCGATCTTTTGAAGATTAATTTGGGTAAGTAATTTTGTTTGGTTTTTGATAATTTCTACGTTTTTGTGATCGTTGCTTCGTATATTATCCGACCCATGCAAAAATTTTTGAGATTAGTGTGTATGTGATATTCGGCCATTGACATGTTCTTGTAGTTTTTGATGTTTGATGATTTTATATTAAAGATATGTTAAAGATTAGCATGTTTTGTATTGAAAATTTTAGTGAATTTGAGTATTTTGGGCTAAATTGCAAAAATGAATTTTTTAGGGGGATAAATTGCAAAATAAATGAAAGAAATGGACTATAATAGTTCCTATGAACATTCGGCCCTTAAGTGTTATAGTGCAATTTTGTGTATTTTGTGTTTTGTGCAAATAGGACCAAATTGTAAAAATATGATATAGTAGGGTAAAATGGTAGTTTGACCATTTATGTGTTTTGGGATTAAATTGAGATGAAATGTGCTTGAATGAGCTAAATTTTAATGTGTTTAGATCAAGAGTAAAAAAAAATGGATTTGGATCGGGGAAAGGCAAAGGTTACCGAATAGCCGGTCTACGTTGTCCGTCGACAGTCGAGGTAAGTCCTTAAGCAAATATAAGTTAAGGAATTAATTATGAACATAGTAAATGATGATAATTGATAATTTTAAGTATAAATCTATGTGATGGCAGAATGTGGTGGTATATTATTGGATTGGCTTTATTTTGTTTGATGTAATGTGAATAAGTTCGGTTTGATGTGTGAAAGAAATATGAAGTACACGAAATGTTTGTGAATTTAGCACTAAGCAATGTGAATTGAATAGTTAATAGTGTAGATATTCGAGCTTGAGCCTAGCGGTGCCTTGTGCCGATGAATTATTTCGCTTATTGCCCAGCGTGCCTTGTCTTTGAATTATTTTAGGCTTATTACTCTAGCGGTGCTTAATGCTTGTTTGAACTTCGACCTCGGTCTAGCGGTGCTTAATGTCGGTGATATGCTATAAACGGAGAATCCGAGAATCAAACAAGGTGAGACATATATAGTGCTATGTGTTAAAAACTCGGGTAAGAGTTAGCCTACTATATGAGTAAGAAATGAAGTAAGCTAATTTATTATCGTTTTAGTTAAGTGCGATTAAGCTAATTTATTATCGTTTTAGTTAAGTGCGATGTGATTAAATGGTTGATTCAATAAGTATTTTATGTTATAATGTTGAGCTTATCATTAATGTGTATGAACATTACATATATGCGAAATTGAGATATATACATGTATATTACATTTAAGACTCGGTTATAAATGGAAAGATCAATGGTGAAAGAGTTTGAAAGTGTTTGCATATATGTATAAATAGATATAGGGGATCGATACCTAAGATGTGTTCATATGATTCGGGATGTGCGATTAAATATGATATTCATGTGATTTGATAATGTACATGTTCATGGTGATATAGTGATAATATTTAAATCAAGGGTATTACTAGTATTCTATTATGTACATTTTACATATTGAAATATTTATGTTCAATATTATAAGCCTAAAGTTATGATGTTTAAATGTATGATCATTATATTAATATTTGCTTGAGACTTACTAAGCTAGTGAGCTTACTTTGAATGTGTTCGTTGTTCATTTTATAGATTTTGGTCAAGCTACGGGCTCGGAGGATCGTTGGTGAAGTCAACCACACTATCATCCCTTTTGGTACTTTTAAGCTAGTTATTTTGAATCAAAGGCATGTATAGGCTAGCTAAATGTTGGAATGATGTTATGTTTATATATATAATAGCCATGCGAAAATGGCTTAAACATTCATTATAAGTTCGGTTCTATTTGTTCTTGATTATGTGAATGGTGTGTTTGGTTTCAATGATTCGACTATGGCTGTTCTTTTAGTTAAGTTTGTGTATTATGTATTTTATATAATTGCTTGTTTATAATGCTAAGCTATGAATTAAATTAGTCAGGTGTTTCGGTATTGAAGTTAATCTTTGCATGTATAATTCAAGGTAGGTATGTGTTAGTTGAGCATCATTCGGAACTTATGTATGTGTGTCAACTTTAGTTGATTTATGGAGTATGAATTATATTGAGTAATGCATGTATGTGTATTCGACCAAATACATAAGTATGTATGTGATATGTAATAAGTTGCATGTATTCGCTTATGTGGAAATAGGTTTTATGCCATATGAAATTGGTCTTAATAAGAAGTATTAAGCATCGACATTCGAAGTATACTTATTAAATTAATTAGTTAAGAATAGTATAGTTGTTTATAAATTTCATAGGTCAAGATCGTTTCGATAAATGTGGTGCATGAAATTTGTACTGTTATGTGATATTGTCGTAATATACATTGTATGGTCATTTTATGTTCATCAATGATTATTTCGTATATGACTTGGATTAATGTATCAAGTATGTATTACACATGTGTGAATTGTCTGTTTATGATTAAATTATTTGATAAAGATGATTAACTAAGATTCAATCGTTTGAACTGAAGTTTTAACTTACATGGTAATACCTGTAACCTTAATCCGACGACTGACTCGGGTTAGAGGTGTTACACAGATCGAATTTGATGAATCTTATCTTCCTGATGTAGCAAGGGAGCGAATTTTAGCCACTAGCCTTATCTCCTTGAGGTAGCAAGGGAGCAGGCTAAAGTTTGTAGTCTTATCTTCCCGAGGTAGCAAGGAAGTAGACTAAAGATTGTAGATTTTGTTTCCCTCAAGTTGCAGTTGAGCAAATCGAAGACGGCGAATCTTATCTTCCCAAGGTAGTAGGGGAGCAGATTTTAGCCATCTCCCCGAGGAGGATATTAAGTAATGACTCTTATCTCCCCGAGGTAATAAGGAGAGATACGTTACATTGTGTATTTAGCAATGGCACTAAGTGTAAAACATTATTAAATCAATGCTAAAGCTTGTAGTCTTATCTTCTTGAGGTAGCAAGGAAACTTATTAGTATGAGGCACGCTTACTAATTATTTCATATGAAAGATTGTAGATTTTTTCCGATATTGCAAGTATAAAGAGCAAATCTTACTAAGACGGCATTGGAATCTTATCTCCCCAAGGTAGTAGGGAAGCAGATTTTAGATTTTTTTCACCAGATTGCAGTGGATCTCCCGAGGTAGCAAGGGAGCAGTGAATATTATAGTCTTATCTCCTAGAAAGTTGCAGCAATAGCATAGTCTTATCTCCTGTTGCAATGAGTAGAGGGCAAGATATCTATCTCCCTGAAGTTACAGTAGAGCAAATCGAAGACAACAGATCTTACTTTCCTAAATTTACAGGAAGAAGATCGAAGATGTTAGCTTTGGCTTTTTGAGTTTGTAGTAGAGTGAGCTAGAAGACACTAGTCTCGTTCCCCTGAGTTTGCAATGGAGCAGACTAAAGATAGCGAATATTGCCTCCCTGAAGTTGCAACGAAGCAGATTGAAGTCAACAGACTTATAGTTCAATACTTCTAAAGTTGCAGTTCTAGTACTCCTGAAGATGCAGTTGGGATTAGAAGCCATTTGGAGAAGATGAGGACCAAGAAGTCAAGACTTGACAAGACCAGGCAAAATTGGTCCTTTATAGTCTTTGCTCCATTCTCGTTACACGACAATGAGCAAAGAGGGGCAGTTGTAATTGGCCCAATTTGCCCGGGCCCATGTAAATAAAATAAAACAGAATAAAAAACCAAAAAAAAAAAATACCAAATGTCCTTTTACAGAGCCCAAAACCAATAAACTACTGTGGCCCAGTTACACCCTAGCCCAATAACTCATTACCCAAGTAGACCTATTAACCCAAACCTAAAACAGACTACCCAACCCCAGACCCAAACTCACACGGCCCAAAAGGGCCCAATGCTTAAGCGAAATCAGAGACCTAGGGTTTTCGCAAGTGCCAAGCCGCGTCGTCTAGCCTTCAGTCGCGCCGCAATCCACGCGAACTCTGCCTCACCGTCGAAATCCTCGTCACTCATCTACAAAACAAGGAAAATCGCTGCAAAAGGAAAGAAACAAATATGATAGATTGTATTTCCTTTTATTTTCATTTTTTCGGGTTATAAAACCCCTAAAATAACCTGTAAAAAGAGATATATAAGCAAACAAAAAATATATTGAAATAAAAAATACAGAGAACTTTAACAGCAGAGGTGATTTCTCATTTTATTTTATTTTGTTTATTTTTTTTTTTTTCGGTCTATATTTTATGTAAATATACTGTTAAAAAAAGATAAAAGAAAAATGGGTTTACCTTTTTATTTGCGAAAAAATCGAGGTTTTAGCCTTCTACCACTTGTCATGTGATGGCGGCGTGGGGCGATGGCTAGGAGGTCCGACTACGGAACCAAGACGAGAGGATGAAGGGCTTCAGAGGATTTTTGAAGTTTTTTTTTTAAAAAAATAGATTAGAAATGATTTTTTTTATTAAAACTGACTTATATAGGCTATGGAAACGGCGTCGTTTTGGGGGTTACCTTTAAAAGCCAAAATGACGTCGTTTTAAGAGAGGATCCGTGTTGACCCGAAAACCTGGGGGAGATCCGCGTGTTTTATAAAAAGGGTAATTTGCCATTTTAATCCCTCTGCAATTTTATTAGTTTTAATTTCGTCCAATTTAACCTTTTTTATTTTTCAAATTAGCCCTAAAACTTATACTTCGTTTTATTTTAATCCTCGGGCTCCTTAAAGGATAAAATCAGAACGATGTCATTTTGAAAATTTGGCATAATTGGCATATTAACCCCTTCCAGTGTAACCCTCGTTTTAATTTAACCCTTTTATATTTATTTTTATTGCTATTTAATCCTGGTTTCTTTCTTTATTTTTAAAACCTTTTTATTTATTTTAATTATTCTAATATTATATTGACATATTTTATCATATTAAAATTTTATATTATTTTTATTATTTGTATATTAATTTATTAATAGTATAAATTCATATGTATTTTTTTATATTATCTTTATATATATATATATATATATATTAAATTATTACTAATTATTATCTATTAAGTTTAATATTATTCATATAGTATATAAAATATGTACACTAGTTATTATATTATAGATTATGAAATTTTGTGTATTATATGGTATTATATTATATTATATATAATTTTTAATTTATTCTTAATATTGTATAGTTTTGTATAACATATTATTTATTCTTAAATATATAGTTTTTTATATTAGATTATTATAAATATGTTTTTATTTAAAGTTATAAATCATTTATTTATTTTAAAACGTATTTTATTTATTTTTTTAAAATATATGTGTTATCTTTACTGTTTGCTATATCATTTTATATTTTTTTATTTGCAATATTCATTATTTATTTGATAGAAAAGCTCATATTTATTTAGTATTTTTCTTTTTTATTATTTTGTTATTTATTGCTTTATATATTCTATTTGTCCATGCTCTTTTATTTAGTTATTATTTTATGATTGTTTTAGTGAAGTTATTTTTATTAGTCGTTATTTTACATTATTATTTCTTTTATTGTCTATATTAATATGAAATGTTTATGTTTGATGAAGTATTAATGCGATATTTTCACATGGATCATCGTTTAAAATAAAAATATATTTTGCAAAATTACTATATTTTATCTAAATATTTTTTTAAAAGGGTAATATTTTGTATTTAGAAATTCGGGGAATAGTGCCCTAACGTGTTGAGTTTCGATTTCCCATTTGGCTAAATAACTAAATATCCTTTTAATAAGATTTTGTAAATCATGAGATGATTTTAGTTGTGAGGGTTTAAAATATTATGTCCTAACGTGCTGGATGTGATGTTTGTATTCTTTCGGAACAAAGAAATCTCAAATTTCAACTCGAATTGTTCAAGTTTTAAAGAAATCATGCTTTCAAATCTTTTCGAATTTTCAACATTAGGACAATAATTGATCAATCCGATACTAATTTTAGGCGTTACGAGGGTACTAATCCTTCCTCGTACGTAACCGACTTCCGAACCCGTTTCCTAAATTTCGTAGACTAAAATCAATGTTTTATAAGATGATCCAATCACACTTAAACAAAAAGGATTGGTGGCGACTCCATTTTTGTTTTTAAAGTCGACCCCATTTTCTAAAATAGGTTTCGACAGCTTGGCGACTCCATTGGGGACAATAAGAGAGTCAAGCCATAAAATTGATTATTTTTTTGTCCTTTGTCGAAAATTTGATTTGAAAATTTAAATTTGAATATATGATTATTATTATTCTTGCACACATTGCACTGCATGACCGTTGTGGTCACACCCTTAAGTGGGAGTAAGAAACTATGCCTTCGTGAGGTTTTCACCTTCGCATGAGCTAGTGGATTGCTTCCCGGATACATCCATACCTATGTCTTCGTGAGGTTTTCATCTTCGCATGGCTATAGGGAAATGTATTCCCTTGAACTGAACTCGATCCATATGAGCCTATAATGGGTGAGGATTGAGGAATCTGCTAGTTCAGGTACCCACCCTTTAGAACTAAGCCACATATAGTGATCCTTAAGAGCCAACCCTAGATAGAGTTTTATTGAACCCTAGTGGCCACCAAGATAGGTACCCTATTTTGTTATTTATTTCTCTTGTACTAACGTGTTCTCTTTTGTTTTGATTGCATTGCATTCACATAATAGAAAGGAGGTGTTGATTCAAATTCGATTGCTAAATAGAAGAGTTCGTCATGAGAAAATGGATTTCTTGATAAAGTGGATTATAATACGGTCGTTCGAATATGGTCCAAGTAAACACAATGAGAGAAGACTGATAGTCCGTGAAGGAATACAAGACTTTATTGCCTTGAACCCTAGTGGTCACCAAGATAGGTACCCTATTTTGTTATTTATTTCTCTTGTACTAACGTGTTCTCTTTTGTTTTGATTGCATTGCATTCACATCATAAAAATGAGGTGTTGATTTAAATTCGATTGCTAAATAGAAGAGTTTGTCATGAGAAAATGGATTTCTTGATAAAGCGAATTATAATACGGTCGTTCGAATATGGTCTAAGTAAACACAATGAGAGAAGATTGATAGTCCGTGAAGGAATACAAGACTTTATTGCCCAAGGATTCAAGCTGACAAAGACTATTCGAGAATCACCACGTCTCGGCCTTCTTGAAGAGGCGAACAAGCATTGTGAGGATAAGTAAGTAATGATTCAGTAAAAAGAATTGGTAGCGACTTCATTTTTGTTTTTAAAGTCGACCTCGATTTCGACAAGTTATATTGTATATAATTTATGATTCAGTAATTTATCTCCATCCCTCTCTCTGTCTTTGCCAACTGCGTGCAAGAAGCATCGTTTGACCTTTAATTTATATTTTTGTAGTGAAAGAGACAAATGACAGACTCATTTTAGACGTGTAATGTATGGATCAAGAACAAGAATATTAGGAATAAATAAATGGAATAAAATAAAATAACATAAAATCTGGGGTAGATTGATAGCCCAAGTTCCAAGCAAGGCCCGATCCTGAGTTAGAGCCCAATTAAAGGTTGGGTGCTAAGGTCATTACCATTAGAACCCACTATGTCCGTCATTAGGGGTGAGCGTTCGATCGAATCGAATAAAAAATTTCGAGTTAATCGAGTTGACGTAATCATATTTTATCATCCTAATTTGATTTGAAATTTTCTCGAATCGAGTCGAGTGAGATAGAATTCGAATCGAATCGAATCGAATATATTTGTTCGAGTTAAATTTTAAAAAATAATTTTGGGTCCTTGTAACTATTATCACCCATCGTAATAAAATTTGTCCACCTTAATCAAATTTTTATTAACTTTCATCACCTCATAATTTATTTATTAATCTTTTATATACTGAGTTAGCTTCTTTGCTTGTTTAGTTATTTCAATTATCTTGATTTTTGTCACTATGTATTTTGGAATTAAAATATATATTAAATGTAAAATGTGATTTTTAATAAAAGTTATTTTAAAGATAAAATATGAAATCGATACCAATATAAAATTTTAATACTGAATATTTTATGGCATAATTAATAATTTAATTTTAATATAAATATTCAATATGACTAAACAATTCAATAATATAAATAATATAAAATGTAAAATTTAATTTAATAATATAAATAGTAGATATAAATAAAATTATTGCTATTTATGTTTAGTGATTTTTTGGATAATTTTGATTTTTATTTGAGAGTAAAAGATGAGAAGTAAAAGTTTAGGGGAAAATAAAATTTTTGGGAATAAAAGTTTGAGGAAAGTAAATAGGGAGTAAAATTTTGGAAGGAAAATATAAAAAAAATTTGGGGGATGGGTTTGGGGTAGATGGGAGGTGGGATGGGAATGGAGTAAAAGTTTTAGGGAAAAGTGGGAGGAGTAAAATTTGGGGAAATAAAAGTTTTGAGGGTTTTTGGAGTAAAATTTTGAGAAAAGTAAATGGGAGAGTAAAATTTTGGTGGAAATGGATTTTGGGTAGATTGAAGGTTGGGATGGGAGAGGAATAAAAGTTTTGGGGAAAAGTAAGAAGGAGTAAAAATATTGAGAAAAAGTAAAAGGTTTGGGAGTTTGGGGTAAAAATATAAATTATTATATTTTAATATTCAATTATTCAATTATTCGAGTTATTCAATTGAAAACTCAACTCGATTCGAACTCGAAATTCGAGAAAAAAATTCGAGTTGACTCAAATAACTCGATTAACTAGAATAATTCGATTCGTTCAACTCGAAATTTGAATTTTTTTTTAATTTTTTTGAGTCGAATTGAATTTTGCTCAGCCCTATCCGTCACTGCTGGTAAGGTAACCAGAGGCAGAACCAGGTCAGGTGAGATACTTCAGAGGGGAAAGGTTAAAGGTACAACGAGCACAGTGAGGGAGTCCACAGCCCTGAGCCCACACAGTAGTTCTACTTTGACTTTTACATTAGCAATTTAGCATGCCAACAGCAGAATTTTACTGGGTATAAATGAAATTATTACGATTACAATAACAAACAAAATAGTTCCTATTGGAACTCAGCCGAGTTTGGCCAACACAAATGCGTAACTCAACGTTTTTGTCCCCCACGATCTCTATCCTCATCCTCGCCCTCAGTTGCAAACTTTTAGTCCTTAGGGGTCTAAATATCAAATCTTTTTAATCCAACAAAAGTCCCTTTTCTTTCATGTTGTATGTGATGAGGAGAATCTGATGTAGACATGCCTGAAATGGATGCGGATTTAGTCTGAATTCCAGCAGATCCTTCAAGGTAAAACTTAAAGCCCTAACCTCGATATCGAACAAACATGTACAGCTCTTACAGTATTAGTTCAAGTGTCTTGTCACTTAGGAGTAATGGGTCTCTGTCATTTTCATTCAACGATTGTTCTTCCAACGTTTTCAATTCATCACTTGACAAAACCCCTTTATCATCATCACCATGTTCTTCGTGTTGCTCATCTTGTGCTTGTTGCTGTGCCACATTTGCCTGTGCCACCCCTAGGCTGCCTATTACCCCTTGCTTTTTATACGGACTAAGGCAATCTGCCCTTGTTCATTGCTCGCCTTCTAGGCGGCTCATTTTACCTGCTGGGCACCGCTGCCTTGTGCGGTTTCCAACCTGTGATCTTGATCGAGGTGCTTTTGAGGTTTCTACTGCTAGTATGCTTACTAGGAAAACTAAGGGCAGGTTTAGATGTGTGCCTTCGGAGGAAAGTGCAGCTAGGTGTTTGTTAGGTGGAGTAGATGCCGCTGAGGCCATGATCAGCTTATTGAGTGAGGAAGTGAATGGGGAGTGTTTAGGTACAGCAGAAAGAAATAGGAGCTCATATAAGATAGTGAAAGTGAGCAAGGCAAAGGATTATGATAGTAAGTGCGATAGCCTGAAGAAGAAAATTAAACAAGTGGACAAGCTAGCAAGTTATGGGAATGAATGCAGCAATGGAACAAAGCAAAGAAAGAAGTTGGAGGAGAGAGGGAGCCATGCCAATGAATGTTATAGGCAGAGGACTAAAATTGTTGGGTCAAGTTTGTTGGAGAGTGATTGTAAGGATGAATATGAGTCCACTGCTATTGAGTCGAGGGAAGAGAGTAGAAGGAAGGCAGAGAGCGAGTCATCCTTGACAGCCGAGAATCATAGGGGAAGGACAAAGAGTTCTAGTTGTTCTTCATATTACTCATTGTCATCTTCAGGGGACTTAGAGAGTGATACCGAACTCCCAGAACCTGAGCAATTCTTAGAAGAATCATTCAGTGGGCATGTGACAGAATCAATAGGAGATGAGATTAGCAGAAGTGAGGGACAAGTGACAACAGGCTTGAAGAGGGATAATGGAGGGGGGAATAGTGTTGATTGGGATTTGAGAAAAAAGTCAGAGAAGAAGCTGGCTGAAGTATCTGCTGAAGAAATACAATTTGGGGCAAAATCCTCACATGAATATGCAAGAAGGGTGAAGAATGATGAAAGTGACTATGCGAAAAGATCTAATTTCCATGACCAACTTGATGTCAAGGGCTGGGAAATAAGAAAGGGGCATACTCATATTAGGCAGTCTGAATCTAGAAGGAAAAACCAGGACATTAGAGAAATATCAAAGATCCATGTTATTGATGTTGACAAAACTTCTCAAGAGAAGCACTTCAGGGGTGGAGAAGCAAATGTGGAAGTGTCAGAAATCCGAGACAGTGCTGAAAGAATTTCTACTTTGCAGCAGCAGTCTGAATCTAGAATGAAGATTGAGGAAGAAGATAGGGATCCAGTTCAGAGTTGGTCAGGATCTAGAATGAAGATCTGGGAAGAAGATACAACCATGGCTCAGAGTTCTTTTCAGCAGACAAGAAAGCAACAGCAGCAAAGGGGTGAAAGGATCACTGGACAATTGGAAATGAGAAGAAAATCAAGTGAAATTAATGAGGCCAAGAACAAGAAAACCTCAATATTGCAGTCTGAAACACAAAAGAAGAAACAGGATGATACTTCAAGTTTAAATTTCACTTCTAATCCAGAAACAAAGAAGCAAAGCTTTCCAAAAGATAAAAAACTACCTCAAAGAATTGAGCCTGGCCAAGGAATGCAAGCTATTACAAATATATCTATTGTTCATTCTGACAACACTAAGTTAGTTACCAATTCTCAAACAAGTTCTGGAGAAAGATTGACCGAACATGAAAGTAATTTCACTCCAGCTTTGGGTCTGATTAATGAAAGAAGTCAAGTACATGAAGAAGCTAATAGTAGAGTTCAGCAAACGAAATCAAGAAAAGAGAATTTGAAACCTACTAGTGTATCAAGTTCTTGGGGAAAAGCACGGGAGGGCTCTAGTTTTCAAGCATATTTGAGTTTGGTTTCAGAAACACGAGAACAAAAGTCTCATGTTGATTTAGTGGAACCAGAAAAGAGGAGCACAGAGGATGTATTGATGCCTCCTCATCCTCAAGAAATAGCTGGAGGTCTCCTGCATGATGACTCAATGACTAGGATTTCCACTGAGGCTTCTGGTGGAACTTCAGAAAGTGGCTCTGCTACTTCATATCTGCATTCAAGAGGAAGGGCTATGTTTGCACACCATGAACCAGAGGCAAGTAAAAGGAGTGAGACTTATGGGGAGTCTTTAAACTTGACTACCCATGAAGATTCTCTGGGTTCTGCTCAACGATTAGAGGAATCATCCTTGCAATTTGTTGGGGAGTTTGTTGAGAAGGCAAGGCATGATGTAGTAACTTCTGGGGTCCAACAGGGTAATAGAATTTCTGACTTCACTTCCGCTAATGAAGGTGATAAGCATGGGCCAGACCCTTCTGGTCAACATGGCAAGGAAGAACTGAAGATTAAAAGGCATGACTCGAGGCAGTCATCAAAGGGCTCTGGAGGAAAGGGACCCTCTGATGAAATGTGGGATGTAACGGACTCACCTGTTCAGGAACTGCCTGAAGCAGAAACTCAGGGGATTTCCACATCAGGGCATGCTGTCATAAAGAGAAGTGGCAGGTCCTTGTGGACCCTTATGGGTGATATCATTCGATTACGATGGAATTCACGTTCTCAAACGCCTAGCTCAGCAGCTAGATCCGGAGGAAGGACTTCACCAAATGAGTCTGTTGGCAGTGAGACATGGTTTTCTGGTCATGAACAGAATGAAAACAATGAAGAAAACCTGAGAAGGGAAAGAAGCAGCCTGCCTTCTGAGGTTGTATCTTATCAGTTGGGACAAGGGACTCAAGGTGAAGGAGGTTTCTCTGACTCAATGAGGTCAACTGAAAAAGTAGGACCTCTTGAAGGAAACATTTCACCATCTTCTAATATATTAGAAACTGCACCTGCATTAGAAGTTATTTCTTTGACCTCACAGAAGGAAAAACATGATGAGAGTAGCTTTGAGGTAGCCCCTTCAGGAAAGGAGGTTGTACAGTCATCTCTACCATTACCAGCCAGAAGCACAAGAACATCTCTTCTTGTAGAAGAGATTTCAGAAACTGATAAAGTTGATACCAAGGGAAGTGGTTCAGTAAGGGTGATGGAACAACCTGTTGGTGCAAGATTAGCTGAAGCATCAGGGTCTCAAGGTAAGGAGGGGGAATTAAAACAAAGAAAGCTTCAGCGGACCAAACAAGTCCCAAGAGACAGATTTGATGAATGGGAAGAGGCATATAGACTTGAGCGTGAGCAACAAAAAATTGATGAAATGTTTATGAGAGAAGCATTGCTGGAAGCCAAGAAAGCCGCTGATTCTTGGGAGGTGCCTGTTGGGGCAGTATTAGTGCAGCACGGGAAGATAATTGCTCGTGGACGTAACTTGTAAGTTCAATAAACTGACATGCTTGTCATTTGATTGGTCAGTTATTATTTCTTAACAATTTTTTAATTGGTGATCTATATTTCAGGGTAGAGGAATTACGGGATTCAACTGCCCATGCAGAAATGATCTGTATACGGGAAGCTTCGAGCATACTACATTCATGGAGGCTTGCGGTACTATTTCTTCTTTGCTGTTCTGAAGTGTACTAATTTTTTGATGGAGGGGAATGTCAAAGCATCTAAAGTTGTAGTTCCTTGAAATTTTAGTTTCACCTCTGACCGGGCAATTTGCTGGGAAAACATCTAAAAGATGCGTGCATATAATTTTCTCTAATAACATGGATGATTATGGTTAATTGACAAATGAGAATTGTTCCCTTCAAAATACTTGTGCCTTTTTCATTGCTCTTGAAGTGCAGTAACTAGCAATGCCATCTCCTAACTTGCAAATTGCAATGAACCTAATTGTCTAAAGATTGTTAGCTTCGTAGTTACTTGCTAATCAACCTGCTACTATTTCCTAAAAATTCATTCAATTTTATATCCGAATGATGATGTATCATCCTTGATAAAGGAATATAATTTCCCTAAAAATTCTAACTGTCTTTCTGTTTGATTGTGATCCTTCATATGAGGAAAATTCATGCTTTTGTTTCAATGTTGTAATATTAGATCAAATATCTTCCCTTTTCCTTTTTTAAATAATGGTTCTATTAACATTTCTAGTAAAGAATACTATTATTTTAGACGGTCTATAATATTGGATTGTTTCTTTAGGCAAGTGATGTTTCTATAGGTGCTTCCATCTCCTAAGTCGAGCCATTTTTGTAACCCATTTTTGTAACTGAATCTTTTGCCTCTGTAGGATACAACACTTTATGTCACACTTGAACCATGTCCTATGTGTGCTGGAGCAATACTTCAGGCAAGAATTGACACTCTTGTGTGGGGAGCTCCCAATAAGCTTCTAGGAGCAGATGGTAGCTGGATAAGGTATGAGTTATGACAATAAATTCTTTACCTGTCACCAGTCCCGGTGAATTTTGTTAGTACTGTGAGATTTAAATGTTATTCAACATGAATTTGTACATTTCCCTGGTATGAAAATTGCAACATGGCATTCTTGCCAAAACAAAATTGCTGATGATTAAAATAGGAACTTTTATTTTTCCTGAGGGAATTACCTAATATTTGCAGACTTTTCCCCGATGAAAGAGGAGGAAATGGGTCAGAACAGACAGACAAGCCAGCAGCTCCAGTCCATCCATTCCACCCAAATATGGGAATCAGACGGGGGGTATTGGCATCGGAATGTGCCGACATGATGCAACATTTTTTCCGGCTTAGGAGAAAGAATAAGGGAAAGAATGCGGAGCAGCTCTCATCATCATCATCTTGTCTTCCCATAACAAGTCACCGATCAAAACTCTTTACCAAGATTCATGATGTCTTCCATTTGATGTTCTGTTTGTGAGCCACTGTAGGGAAACAGCATACCTTCCCCCTCAACCCCCCTTTTTTATTAGGTTCTAACGTATTTTAAGAATGGAATGCAAATTTTCTTCAAATCAAATTAACAGCTTGGACAGCGGGTACTCTTTTCTACATGAACAGTTGAACATGGTATGAGGGTTTGAAATTACTGACAATCATGGCTGAGAAGGGTTTTTTTTAGTCATTTAACAAAAAGAAGCTTATTTTAAGGGGTTTTGTTACTGATTTGTATTTTCTTTAGAGGCATTTCAGAGGGAAAAATCTGGCTAAAACATTAAAACAACTCTTGAATTTTACTGCTTTATTTTGAAAACTTCTATACTTTCTTCACGCCTTAATAGATCCCTATCTATACAAAGTAAGCCCCAGTTACAAGTGGAAGCTTGATTTATGTTAAGGTTCATTCATATATAAGTTCAAGGTTCAAGGGCTTATTAAAATACGAGTTATGTACAAAACGTAGGACTTAATTTAAATAAAGTAGTAACAATTTAAGGGTTATTTTAATTAGTTTAGCAAAAAAAAAAAAAGGGTTAAACTTTGTAAGGGAGTAAGAAAACTAAAACAGAGGTGTTAAGAAGAGGATAGTAAGAATCTGACAAATGTTTGGGTTTGTTTGAGATAGGGAAAGAGTAGTAAGAAACACTAAACAGATCTGTGAAGGAAAAGAGAAGCCAAAACATAGATCGTAATAATTACCTACGGTTTATGCATACATGATACATACATACATATGTATGTATCCCTCAAGTGAAGTTTAAGTACACTTGTACCGTATGGTAATGATAATGATATAAATTTTGAAGACTTAATAGAAATAGATATGAATAACACCAAAGCTGAATAACCAAAACATTGGTTGCATTTTATTGCTTATCCACCCGATTAGTACATGGTTGACGAGAATGAAGATTAATTTGTATCATAACTGTCATCATGAATCAATATATATATGTCGCTGGTTTAACTTGATCTGCCTTCACGTTTCATCCCTTAATTCATACTCAACAACAAGGCCGAGATTGTCAGCTAATTTGTGATATTGAAGACACCCTGCACACTGATAAGAAGCACTTTCTTTTGGTCAGGTGGTCAAAAGCATTTTTCTTCATTTAAAGGATCATTACTAATTCTTCTGCCAACACATGTAACTATTGCTGCATTCCAGAACAACTTTAACATAAAGCCTTGGCTTCCTGTGAGTCATACTTCGGTTATTTGCTTTGGTTTTTATTTACTTCTCTTGCAGAAAGAAAATGCAAAAGCACCAAGTACAACCAAAAATGAGAAAGGGCAGCTTTGTTCTCAATAATAAAAAAAAAAAATCTTAAAATCACTTCTAGAGGTTTTCCAGGTAAAAGTTAGACGTTCATCTTTCACATGCAAGAAATTAAAGCAGCAGTTAGAACGCTTCATTCAAATTAAAAATATATAAATATGAGATGGTTTCAATCCTCAAGCTTGTTTTCCACGCACAGGGCCACCAAATTCACTGGTTATGCAGGGCAATGAAAAAAGTCAAATCATGCCTAACCCTCAGCTTTGATCTAGTAGAACTAGGGTGTAAATGTTAAATAATAAATTAACTATGGGATAACATCGGTGGCATGTCAAACGCACAAACACCATAATACTAGTAGGAATCAGTATTATACTAGCCTATAAACTGGAAATCAAACGAACCACTACAAAACTAAATGCTTAATTCCAAATGAACCACTACAAAACTAAATGCTTAATTCCAATGGAGAAAAATGTAAATCTCACCACGCATTCAGGTCAATATTCATTTCTATATCTTTTATGAGAATCAAAAAATCAGAGTGGACTGGATCAAACATATATTTTCATATTACCGTGATTTATATTGCTATAGAAAGGCCTATCCTTTAAATTATTTATGCTGAAAACATTGACAGTAGCAATTGGAAGGGTTTCGCACATGAAGGGCTAGGTTAATCTTTTCCAGAAGTAAGAAAAACGGTTCATGTATGCAAACCTAACACTGCTAGATTACATCTTTTTTTTTTTCAAAATATATTTACAACATTAATGTGAGCATAAAAAGTCACAATCAGTTGGATGTATATTTAAATCCATTTAATTATCCAGAAACATACAACAAGAACCTTTTCCTGATAGGAAAAAGGATAAATAAAAAAGGAAAAATACCTGAACATATACGAGTCCCCGTTCATAGGCCAAGCGGTTTATGAGTCTCTCTGTTCTTTCACCACATTCCCCACAAGTGAACTGGACTAGTAAACTTCTTCTTGGCAATTTTATGTCAATTGTTGAATCCTGCACAAAGATTATGCATGACAAATAAAAACCTATGACCAATTAACAGGTATATAGGTGTTGCATGATCTCTAGCACTATAATGCAAAACACCACCAGAGCATCTCTAATCACCTACAAGGAGAACTGTAGTACAACACACTTTCTTGGATTTTTTAAAGTGCAATTAGAGAACTCCTATCTTGACACAGTAATTGCACACTCATCATACAGAGAAATCCAAGAATTGTAAGAGACGTTGGGAAAAGCGAATTTTACATGAGTGTCTTAAAAAGAAAAACTGAGTATACTTGGCATCCCCAAATATGGTATGCTAATTTGAATTGCAAATTATAATCAAACCAGATGCTGAAGAAAGGAAATCACATTGAGTTTATGGCAAGGTGATTGTGATGATTAAGCATGAAATTATTATATATACTGATTAGTTTCCATATTTATAAAGAGGTGTGATCGTTGTAGTGAAGGTAAAGTGCAAAAGTAATCCTTTGTGTAAACCCTTTTCCGAATGGGCAATTCTCCTCACTTCAAACTCATTTACCAAAGGAATAATATATTTATGAAAATTTTCTGCCCATTACGATTTATATGAGCAAGACTAATATATTTCCAAGATATATGTAAGAAAAGAGTAGCAGAAATAAGGAAGCTCAAAAAGGTATTAGGGAAGAGAAAAAGTGAAATATATCATACAGCGCCGGAACTAGCCGTATTTTCATGCGGGTCCGTTGTAGAATCAGATGCCAAAACCCGAAATGCTCGCTTGGGTAGCACCGGCAGCGAGGGATGTGAAAGTTTCAGGCTGTAAATAAGAACAAAAAAGTATGAGGATTTGAAAGCAAAACAAGGGGAAGAAAAAACACTAAAAAAATCCCGAAATAAAGGAATACCTGGAAATTGGGCTGAAAGAATAGAAAAATGGAAGGGAAGTGATGAGTTTGTAATCGGAAGAGTGAGAGGAGAGTTTTGGAAAAGAAAGAGAGGAGGAGAAGAAGAAGATACTGCATGTTGCTGAAGCCATTGTATGTGTTGTATTCAGTAGCTGCTGGAGTTGGAGTGAGAAAGGATGAATATGCATAACAGGTATTGCTTTGTGTCTCAACTAGATTAACAATTGGGTAAATTACAGAAAAAGTCATTCAAATATGGATTTCTTCTTTTTTGGTCACTCAACTATGAAAAGTTACAAAATGATCACTCAACTATTCAATTTTATCTTTTTAGGTCACTAGTTGGCTAACATAAAAACGAAAATATAAAAAATCCAAGATAATTGAGTGACCAAAAAAGAAAGTTGAATAATTGAGTGACCATTTTATAATTTTTTATAGTTAGGTGACCGAAAAAGAAATTTACTAATAATTGAGTGACTATTTTGAAACTTTTCATGGTTAGGTAACAAAAAATATTCATAGTTTGTGACTACTAATGTAGTTTACCTTTAACAATTTTAATAGGGCATAACTTAATACGGAACCCAATCTTGGGTGTCAAGACTAGACCTCTTCATGATCGGGTTACTCAATAAAGCTCGCTTGAAATTTGAGAGAGTTTGAACAAAAGAATTAGGCTAGAAAAATAGGTTTGGGTAAAAAAAGTTAGGCCCACTTAAAATATGAGTCGAGTTTGGGCTTGAACATTCAAGACTCGAGCCCGGCTTACCCCACTCAATTTTCAAGTTTGTAATGTTTTATATTTCGTTATTTTTATATATTAAGTAGTTTGTAACACGTAAAAATAAATCTATAGTAATATATGATATTACTATAATGTAAAATTTTAAAAATTTAAGATGTCTTTATATAAAACTATAATGAAAAATAAAAATATTAAATATTATAATAAAATATAAATATAAATATAAATAAAAATAAAATTTTTAATTTATTTTTTAAAATATGGGTGGGCTTGGGCAAATTTTTAAACTCATATTTGAGATGAGTTGAACTTAAGCAAACATAAATTGTGTAAATATCATGCTTATGCCCGAACCGAACCTAGCTTTGCCCATGAACACCTCTAGTTAATATAAGGTTTTCTTCTTTTTTTTTTTTTAATTATGAGTAAACTACACCATTAGTCACTAAACTCTGAGTAAGTTTTTGTTTTAATCACTTAACTAAAAAAAAGTTACAATTTGATCATTGAACTATTCTAAAGTTATCATTTAAGTCACCAAGTTGTTAAAATCGATGTTATGGCTTTTTCGATTCACACTGCGTGCACCAATCGAAAGCTTTCTTTTTCCTTCTCTTTTACAATTCAAATTTTTTTCATGAAATAACTTTAGACATCATGAATCTACGAACCAAAATTCAAATATTTTTTTCTTTTCGATTTTCGACACTGACTGTTAGATAGACTTGAATTTAAGGTATGCTCTTCTACTCGTTGGTTGATACTAATCCATCGTACCGATTGTCAAATAGTCTCCTAGAGCTCACTAACAGGACTTAAAAAAAAAAAACTTAAACAACATATTGGCTTGGATAAAAAAATTTACCCATAGTTTAGTGACTAATAGTGAAGTTAATCCTTTTATTATTTGCGACTGTTGGTGTTCTCTATTTTAATTATTTTTGAAGGGAGTAAGGATTATTTATCAAGTTATCAATTAAAGGTTCGAAGACATTTTTTTTGTAGAAGCACCTCATATTCCCCCCTCCCTGTGGAAAGGCCTTGCAAAAGTATCATATTATTTATTCAACATGAACTTTTTTTTTTGTCAACTTTTTTTTTTGAATAAATATTTATTTTGTCAACTTGTTTGCTTATGAAAGGGAAAAATACAAGAGCTACCATAAACTCCTTAAACAATTTTGAAGGTAAGAAGCTGGTACCAAGTTAATTACAGAAGAAATGAAAAATGCAAAAAGAGTTTGAGTTGCATAAATTTCTATTGCTTGTTGAAGAATTTTTATACAAGTATAAACTGTTCTCCAATTTCTTTGGAACAATAACAAGCAAGTTTATGCCTTGTTAATTAACTTGAATAAAATCACCATCAACAACAACAACCGCAACAACATGGTTCCACCTGGAAAATTCTGCTGATAAAAGAATTATGTGATTGACCTGAATCGAATAGCGAGACCCACTTTTGCCAATGGGCATCACTCTTCCTCATCTACTTCATGAAAGGGAAGTGGTACTGTCTTTACTGCCCTGAACTTGCCAGCATTATTTAGATGCTCATTCTCCAACCTGGACCATTGCAAGATTTGGTCATTACCATTTCTCAAGTTGAAATGAAATGTTCTGCGTGTGCTTGTTGGGCTACACTTGAAAATATTCAGCAAATATATATTAAACAAAATGGGTTTATAATTTATTACCTGTAGAAATTCCACAGTCCTCTTCTAATCACCTCAAGCGCCGCCAAAAACAGCCCGGTTACCCTGTAATCAACATGTTCAAAGGTTGAATGGACAACTGTTTGCAGCCAAGCCAGCCTGAGGATAAGGTTCAATCCCTGCATGTCATGCAAAATTTTGTTCAAAACAGGCTCCACTTATTTTAATTTCTTGTTTCTTAGATGATCTTTACTTGTGTTCCTAATGTGCATTGTAATTTCTGACATTATCCATTACTTCACCTATCTGGCTATCTCTTCTGTTTTCATATTTGCTTCAGAGTAAGACCAAGAATCTTACTTTTGTTTGTGAAATGGCATTGTCATTATTCATTTTCAGATAATGTTTATTCTTATTCTCCTCCTTGATAGATTAGCTCTCATGCACTGCCAATGGAAAATATATTTTAAGGGGCATAACATTTTGTTTTTTCTAGTAGCAGGCAGGGGAAGTGAGAGGAGGGTGTAACCATACCATGGAGAAGTAGTAAATGAACTTTCGACGAAGCATTAGTTCATTCCTTAGCCAAGGGTTCTTGGAATTCATTTGAAGCAAACCCCAGTCCTTTACAAAGTCCCAATACAACTGGTACACTGTTGCAGCACTTGACATGACAACTACAAGACATAGCCATCCGATACTCCTTTCTTTCTCGTACGCCACTTTGGCCCCTGCTGCTAACATTGCTGATACATATTTACCTAGATTGACAAGGTGATTGGTCTGTCCTTCATCAAACCACCGTCGAGCACACTGCGAGCCAGTCGAAACACATTTTTGGTCACATCAGATTAGTTAGTCTCAACCAAATTATGGAATAAGGCAAAGTTGGAACTACCAAGTTCCGGGGAGCAAAAATATACCTGCATAGCTCTCCAGTAATAAGGTAGGAAGGACACTGCATAAGCAAGATCTCTGTAATGCTTGGCTCTCATGCAATATCCGTAGTCTTGAGTTTTGTAGCTTCCAGTTATGTAATAACAAGCCACATACTCGAGGTTCCTAAGCATTGGCACCTACAGTTCAAGAATATGCCCTACTGTCAGATCGGCTAGTTATCATGATTCTCTGTGCCTTCACAGTACTTAATCAGCAGTTAAACCAACCTGACTACAAAGTTGATCAGCCATGAAGAAATCCAACATCACTACCTGCAAACAAATAGTTGTAATTAATTAGGAAACTGGATTTTCATCTTCAGCCAACTTGAAAAGGTTTGGCTACCTACAACACCCCAATAATAAATTAAGTACCTTGTAGAGAGGTGATAAAATTATGTTACGTATCACACCAAGGAGACGATAACGACTTGAATGGTAGAAGATTTTGAAGGGGCAGACTAGCAATAAAACGAAGGCCTGCACACGGTGGAGAAAGTTAAAAACATCTGCGGTATGACCAGCCAACAGATTTGCATCCAAAGAAGTGCCTTAAGGTTGGAAATTTACCAATAAGAGGAGACCGGGTATTGCTTGAACCTGGGCGTATGAATACCCTTTTGTAACCAGTGACAAGTGAACAAACATGATTCCAACAACAGCTGTCATTGAAGTAGTACAGATTAAGAAAACATCTCTGTACTTAAGCTCCTTGGTGGGAGCTAACTCAAAGATGAAGCTGTAATTGATACGAGCTTTTCTCCACATGAAAATGTTGCAACCATACAAAAAGAAGTGTAGGAACAGTAGACTGAACATGCTGCAGAAAGAGAGTATTGATCAGACGTTAGAGCATAAGAACTCTATATATCTTAAAACATGTCGAAGCTCGCTACTTGCCTAAGTACAGGGTAGGTTGTTTCCATATAAATTGAATCTGGTTGTCTTCTATACATCCCAGTGATATGAGCCATAATGATATATCCGGCAAGAAGGGCCACGAAACACCCAGCGAAGAGCCCTGAGCATGTTTAAAACTTCAAACTAATTAGTTGAATTCAAATTCTAAGTCGGCAACTAGGAACACAAGTGTTGCATTAAAATTTGTTCAGTTGGGATGTCTGATATGATATGATGGAAATATATATTAGATATTTATCTAGAATCTAGTCTTGGATCATGCACAATAAAATGGACTTGTTAATGTGTTGTGTATAACACGATGACAGAGATGAGTCCTAGATTTAGAAGTGTCCAAGCAAGATGCAATATACATTGGTACGGCACACTGGGAACTGAATAGTGCAGGATGCTGTGTTAATGGGCTGCTCGTTTAAAGGATGAATCCAGGTACGGTCAAATTTGTCTGAAGCATGAAACTATGCTTTATTGTCCACCAATAAAGTGAACTTCATTTTTAAATCTAGTGGCCTAATGGGTCAATGCTTTTGCTTCTCTAAAACCAATCTTTTGGCAAAGTAGCTTTCCACCAAAAAGGATTGGTTGAGGGAAATATCATTTGAGTTAAAGTTATTCTTTTCTTAGAGAAAAAAACAGTTCGCTGTTGTTAATCCTAGTTTTGCGAAAAGGTGGAGGAACTAACCAATGAAGAAGGTTACAGCATGTGATTCTTTACGCTGTCGTGGTCTGAGATATTTCATACCCTTCCTGCGATCTTCATCAGCAAAATGCATGATAAATAGATCCTCAACTTCATCTGATAAGTTCATTACCTGTCATTTCCGAGACTAATAAGCAGATTACCAACTTGTACCCAAAACATATCAGACAACCATATCTATGTTTTGATTTTACATAAATACTAGATGTGCTTTTGCTGACACGCAACACGGAATCAATAGCCACTTAACATTGTCGGAAAATATTAATAACCAGACGAATAAATAACTAGTGGCAAGCATAAAAAACTCTTGGAAATATATTTTGCCTAACAGATCTATGCCTGACTGACAGGCACCTGGATTTTTACTAGCTAGTTTTTTTTTGCTTCAGTTCCTTACCTTATCTGAGCTGTTGAAATAGGAACTCTCCACTACTTTAAGATAGACGGGAAGAACTTGTTTTTCAGTAACCTGAAAAGTCCATTTGTAGACAAGGGAGTTCATCTTTAGTTATTTATGTAAATGGAAATGGAATAATCACTGTAAGGACTCAATAAGATTTTACTTACTTTGTCAAACTTCTTGAGAATTTTTATAAAAGCAAGCATGTTCAAGTGCCTGAAAATCACAGTTAGAGCAAAAAAAGGGTTAAGGCTGTCGTGCTCATTATGAATTGGGTAATATAATCATGGGAGGAATATGTTGGGCTTTTTGACTTGTGAGGAATGATGATAGCTATACCTACCTGTAAGTTTTGAGATAACCCAATCCTTTATATAGCTCTAAGAAAGCTCCTTTGATCATCTTCTGAGAATGATGCAGCTTGGACTTGTTGATATGCAGCTTACCACCCCCTTGAGGTCCACATTTCTTTGAAGACTGGTTGACCAAATCGTCCCAAACAAGGTAACTGATAGCGGAGAAGGTACGAGATGGTGTAGTGAGAGGAATGTTTATTCTTAGGCTCTTTCCCTGGAAACTGAAAACACGACCTGACAGCGTTCTTAATTTTCCTTTCTCTGTTTTCATATTGATATCTGTTGGTTTCCCCATCTCATCTGATGTTGGAGAGTCTGAAAAGGGCACTTCATTTCTCTCCAATTCATCCATGAAGCTGTCTTGCTGCTGTTGTTCTTGCTTTGTTCTGTCCTTGACAGAGTCCTCCTCTGCATACAACGAAAACAGAGACTTGTTCAATATTATTAGTGGTCCAGTTGTCAGTCCCCTGTTGCAGGTCTTTGAGAATTTTATAGTTTTCTGTATAGTTCGTCCCCCTTCCTTAGTTATTTTCTAATTATTTCTTTTTCTTTTCATTACATTACAATCTAGCAAACCTTACATGTGGTAAAAAAGGACATGTTAAGTAAATATTTTATGACGTGGATGGAAAATGGAAGGAAGGAAAGGAAAATGTTGTTCTCTTATAAACACAAGAAGTCGGTTGAAACATGAAATAGATAGAAATAATACCGCAAGAGATAGAGCAGGAAATGGAGGCGTCCTCCTCCTCTCCTTTGCGGTGCTGCTGTTGCTTGATAAGAGTTTTGAGTTCACTCAGAATCTGCATTTGTTTCTTCAAACATTCTCCTCTTTCCAGGAACTCTTTCTCCTTTGTTTTATAAAACTGGTTCACTTTGTTAAGTTGCATGTCCAAACATTCAAAAAATTCTTTGGCAGCATCAGTATCAGCAAACTGCTCTAGCAATTCTGTCTCGTACAACAAATCTCCTCCTTTGCTAGCCGAGGCGGTCAGTCGCTTGTGAACCTGTCCACACCCCCCATCAATTAGTTCCAACATGACAAACGTTAAAAAGTAAATAAACTTTATAAGTAGAGGGAGCCAAAGAGTACTTGAATGACACCCTGGTCTCTACGTCGGCCAAATAAACCAAACGTGCTGATTGAAGACAAGAGATTATGGGGAAAAGAAGTGGTTTGATGAGTATTGGTAGTAGTATTATTATTAAGGAGACGTATTTTCTTGAGGTCCTTTTTGAGTTGCCAGTAATCAACAAAAGCTTCTTTCCACTCGGGAACAAGCTGCCCTTCGAACTGCTTTGAGAACTTGACCATGTTTCTATCTTGATCTTGGGAGAGGAGAGCAAGTGGTGACAGTGGCACAATAGGTGAATTGGAGTAGGAATTGCTGAGTGAGTGTTTACGGGAAGACATCATTATTATTTATATATGGAGAAGGAACTAGGAAGGGAATATGGTTGATGTGCCCGTACCACAGCACATTCTAAAATATCCTTTGCACTTATTATTATCCTTCCTCCACTTGAAACTTGAAAGGTGTTGTTGGGGTGGATGTTCACCGGAAAATGGCCAAATCCCTACCAGATGTTATTTTTACTTGATGAAATGGACAACAACATGTTCTCATGAAGATTTTGACGGAGTTGGAGAAGGAATTTAAAGTGGATGGCAGTGGGACCATTCCCTATTCCATAATTCTGTTTTATGATGACAATCATACGTACATTGTTAAATATAATATAAGCTAATCTGTCTTTTACGTTTAGGAGTTCTAAAACACTTAATATGAAAGAGGGGCACCCTGTTTCTTTGGCAAGTCGGGAGGTAAGCTGCTGGGTTGTGAAAAATATTGAAGCTGATTGGCTAGCTGATTTACAATAACACAAAGGAGACTAGTCATTAGACCAACCTGATTTCCACTAATTCAGGATAAGTGGATAACTAAAAGGTTTCAATTATTTCCAAGCACTCACTTAATACGATAAGAAGTTGATCCACCTAATTATATATTCAATTTCTGAGACCACTTCAGATGTACACTGCTTATACAAATCGAATCTATCAATCTCTCGTTACATATGGGTTACCGATCACCATATCATTGCTCCAGTTTTATGGAACAAAGAAATGACTGTACCTGTCAATTTAAACAATCGGTATGGAAGGACCAGATGTTTAATTCTAGTCCAGAATTGATGTTTTTCCTTTTCTGAGTACCTGAACCAGACCTTCACCCCACAGCTTTGATCGGATCAGTGGAACTAGTTTTCTTTAGGATTAAAGTATATATCAAATTGATGCCCCTTTAGAATACTCTAATCCGCTAGGAGAATGTATACTCAACATTCTTTTTTAATTGTAAGGAGGATGCTATTCATAGTGGGTTGTTATTATGAGGAGGAAAGGTTCCATTGTTCTATTCCCATTCCAGGATCCCACAAATTGTGAAAATGAGAGACCTCTCAATTTAGTCCCAATAATATCCCCCCAGAAATTAAAATTCAAAATCCCAAATTGCAGACATGGATTGCAAAATCAACACGACATTTGTGGAAAATTGACAGCGTGCCAAAGGTGCATGGCTGACTCAAAGATACGCTTCTCCCTCCTCTCTCTCCTCATATATCTCTTGTCAACTTTTTCACTTTATTATTACACACATTCTTCAGTCTACAAAAAGCAGCAATGTTATGCACTTAAGAATCCTATGAATGTGGAAATAAAATGGAAAAACAAGATAAATTAGCTACTACGAGATCTGTACCACTGGATTTTAATTAACAAGTAGAAAAGGTTGATATTCTCATTAACCTATGGTTAAACTTAAAGAGAAAGGTTTGAGTAAAAACAAGGAAAACAAAATAGTGAGGAAATCTAAGGGTTAAAGGTCAACAGAACCAATGGCAAGGCATGAAAATGATGGTCTGATTCGGATTAGCATTTTTGGGTGCGCCCTTGCAGCTACCCAACTCACCCCTTTTTCCTCCGCATATTAATTACATTATCGTCTCACATATATAAATTCTCTGTTGTAAACAGTCCTTTTGACCCCACAATGATCAAGTTTAACTATATGCTAACCCTGAATTCCCTTCCTTTGTGTGCCTTCTTTTTGGCAAAGTTAGTGTGAATTTGTAGGCGATAAAGAGACATAAGTTTGAAAATCCATGAAAAAAAAAACCTCATCAATATTTTTAGCAAGTGATAGTAATTTTTGAACTTATGGTACTTGGATTCTCATAATTCAATCTTTACACTAACAAAAGATGTATTAAAATGATATATTTTCCAAATAATATAGCCTAAATATTGTATATTGTTCAACACAATCAATTGGTTGAATCAATAAAATCTTGTTGATAAATCTTTGTAATATTCTTGTTCATTTCAATTTATTAAACAATTTTTTATTAAATTTAAGTTGCTTGTTGTGTAATGTCTTGTACATCTCAATCTTACCCTACAATTGTTCGATCACTCAATTGTCAAATCCTTAGTGAATGATTCCCATTCATGCTCTTAAAATAAAAATTGAAGAACAAATGATGCAAAATAGAATTAAAAGATTTTAAAATAGGAAATTAAGGTTAAAAACTTTAAACAACCAGTTATTTGATTTATAATTCTTTGTTGTATCTCATCATCTTTATAGGAACCCTATTTATAAGCCTTGGTAGATGCATAAAATGAAAGAAATAAGGGTACATTCTGAATATTAATTTTGGTTTGTATAAATTATTCCTTCATTGTTGTGGTTTTACCTTAATAATCAATATTAAAGATTTTTAATCACATTTTATATTGAAATTTAAAATAGATATGGATTTATTGTTGTATATAACATTAATTTACCTAAAAATGAATCTTTGGATGCTTTTAAAGCTATAGGTTGAATATGAAATGAAATATTGACATCACAAGTAGAGGTGTGCATGGGTTGGGCCAGGTTGGGTTTGGATTGGGCCCAACTAAAAATTTAGGTCCGTTCATTGGGCTTGGGCCCAAAAAATGTGCCTAAAATTTTGCTCAAGTCCGGCCCATATAAAAATACTAAAATCCGGGTCCGACTCAAATTTCCTGTAATAATTTTTTTATAATATTTTATATAAATTTTAAATATATATAATACATCAAAAATACTAAAAATCAAAATAAATATTTTTCAATAAATTGAAAATAAATTTTAAAAATATGTGGACTTAAATAACACTAAAATAGATGCAACTTAACAAGCAAATACCTCTAAAATAATAATAAAATTAACAAATGTCTTTAAAATAATAACAAAATTAACAAATGGTAGTAAAATAAGGAGAAAAACAATAAGAAAATATTATTAAAAATAGTTTTTTTTATTTAATAAATTGGGATGGGCGGGTCGGCTCGGCAAAAAATACCTTACCCAAGCCCGACTCATTTTTTAAACGGGCTTTATTTTTTTGTCCAAGCCCATTTTTCGAGCCTATATTTTTGTCCAAACCCTCCCACATTTCGGGCGGACTTTCGGGCCGAGTCAGGCCGCTCGACCCATGCACACCTCTAATTACAAGTAATAAGTATATTCACTATCTATTATTATGGTAATTTATCGGCTTACTTATAATTAGTGTTAGTAATAAGTTACAATTCAAAACGGAGTACCAAATACAAAAAAGTGTATTGAGGAGTTATTTACAGTGTTTAATAATTATGAATTTGTAGTTAATGTAATAATACATTATTATTACATCTTTAAAGCTTAATTTTAAAATCGAGGCCCACTTCAAATATAACTAAAAAAAACTATTTTAAAAATAAAAATATAAACTTAGAATTCAATGTTTAATTTTGTTTTTCAAAAGTAATTTTGGGTAAATGTGTTTTTAGTTTTGGAGCCATAAGCATTAATGCTAAATAGATAATTTTGGAGTTAAAACTGCTTTTGTACCTAAAAGTAAAAACAATTTTTTTAAATTTTTGTGTTTGGGAAAAACACTTTTAGAATCAAATTACATTTTAAATTTATTTATAATCTATATATTTTATGCAATATTTAAATTACAAATATAATTATTTTTCTATTGAAATTTATTTCAAATAGATAACGTCATATATTTAAATTTGTTGACATTAAATTTTGTAAATAATTAATATTAATTGCTTAAAGGTATTTAAAAATTATATTTTTCCTTTACAACATTATGTTTAAAATGAATATTTTATTTCTCAAAATATTTCTTAACAATAATACTAAACATTTAAATCTTAAACCAAACATTCTTAATTTACTTCCTATGACTGCACAAGCAAAGGTGGGAATGGTTGAGGGTTGAGCTCAAGTTGATCTTCGTTTGTTTCAACGTAAAAGCTTTTACGGGAAATATTTTCAGCCTTTTTCGATGTTTGTTTCATGTAAAATAGGATGGTCAATGTAAAAAGTTTTCTAATCAATGTAAAATTACCCTTTATTCCCGTAAAATGTTTTACCATTTTTTTTTCATAAGACATTTTCCAAACTGATAAGGCTCAGTTCACTGTAACATCCCCATACCCGACCTGAACATCAAGTCAAAGCATCAGGATGTTACATTCTCTACTACATTCTTCACTTATAAAAAATTCTCTTATAAACTTTCATAACTTTTCAATTTAGCCCCTTTTTGTCATAAATTTCAGTATTCACTAATTAATCATATTAAATCAATTTTCTTTCTTGTTACACTTTAATCATATAATTGATCTCAATATCTTGTTTCACATATCAAATTTCTATGTATTTCACTTGTATTATTTCATCCACATATTTTCTCAAGTTTAACAAGTTAGTCCTTGTCATCATAAAATTCCATATTTTCCCAAATTTCACTTTTACAATACTTTATGCATATTTCATCACCTCATAACACATTCATTCAACTTTTATCATAATTTCTTTATTCACATATTAAATTGTTTCACACTTAAACTTTTGTACAATTTTCAATTTAGTTCCTATTGCCATGTAATTTATTTTTCACCATATAAACACTTTAATCAAATAATTCATTATAATATCTTATTTCACATAACAAAATTTCATGCATATCACTTCTCTTGTTTCAATTATAAATTTCACAAAGTTTACAATTTAATCTTTAACATCATGAAGATTCATTATTTACTATAGTTTCACCTTAACATCACTTTCTAATCAATTCACTACTTATCATAAATCTCAAATGTATATTTATTTCATTGAAAACAACTTTTATGAAATTTTTCAAGAAATCATCAAATAACAAAAATATTTTACACAAATTCATTCAAGTACCAAAAAAATATTAATTTTTTCAAAAAAAAAATTATTTTCTAAAAATCATTTTCAATCAAACAAGCCTAAAACTAAAAATAGATAGGAATCATGATGAAATTACAACGACATGCACTTTAGAGACAGTAACTTCAAATGCAGCTTTCAGTTGCCCGCTAGTTTAATTTGTTGTTGTACGCTTAATGCTTTTGCTTTTGTATAGAAAGAAATAGTGATAGACATTAGTTTTAACTACTATAAATTTATGTACTTAGCTAAGAATTACCATAAAACTTACTGTCGTAACCATTTTTTGGGTGAAATAGTAAACGACGCGATCGACTCGATTTTGGAAAAAGAAAAGGAAAGGAGTCGCCACCGATCTTTATTTGGTGTGATCGGATCACCTTCGTTTTAATAAAACATTTAATTTACTAAAACAATGCTTTTTGGTCCACGAACTTTGAGGAAACGGATTCGAGGTCGATTACGTGCGAGGAAGGATTAGCACCTCGACACGCCCAAAATTGATACCAAACCGATTGATTGATGTCCTATTTGTTGAAAACTTTAAAGGATTCAAAATACAATGCTTTTTATTTTAAAATTGGAAGGACGTTAAGGCTTTCTTATTTTCAAGAGGTAAAGCATCACGTCCGATAAGTTAGGGCACAATACTTTAAACTCCGAAACTAAGCTCGCTTTTGAAACTTGGTTTTTATTTGAAGAGGATCTTCCGTTATTCGTCAAATGAGAAATCGGAACCCAGTAAGTTAGGGCTCGATTTCCCGAGATTTCAAATACGGAAGATTGCCTCTATTTTAGGAAAAGAAACTTATCCCGAAGTGTCTAAGTGTCGAGTCCAGTAAGTTAGGGCACGACATTTCGAATTTCCGAGATTAAGTATTTTGTTTTAAAATTGCAACTTCAAAAGAGATGTCCCGTTGTTTAACATAAACGAGTAAAACCGGAACCCAGTAAGTTAGGGCTCGATCTTCCCGAATTTTCAAATACCGAACATTATCTTTATTTTGAAAATTTGATTGATTAATATTAGACAAAGTAATGATACTAACAAATTAAGTGAATATATGAATAAATCTAATTTTATAAACGAATGAGCAAATAAATAATGATATAAGAATATCAATAATAAAATCATAGAAACAAATAGGATGATAATAATAATAATAACAATAAATAAATAAAAATTAAAAAATATGATAAATAATTAAAGTGCTTTAAAGTATTAAAAAAGTAAAGAGCAATAAACGAATAAATAATAAGTAAATGAAATGACAAATAAATAAATAATGAATAAAATAATATAAAACAAAATTCATAAATGGTAAAGATTAAATAATGATAATAATAAGAGTACATCAATAATGAAAAATAATAACATATTAATAAATGAACAATAATAAAATAAATAAGAGTAATAACAATAAAATAAAATAATAATAATACTAGTAATAAAGTAATAGTAATAGTAAATAATAATAATAATTAATAATAGAGGAATAAAATACTAATAATAATAATAATAATAATGCTAATAATAATAATATAGTGTAGTAATACGTGATATTATAGTAATAATAATAATAATAAAATAACAGTAATAATAAATAATCAATAAAACATTAAATAATAATAATAATGATGATTGAGGGGACCAATTCGAATTAAAAATAAAACTCTGGAGAAGATTTATAAATAAAAAGAAAGGAAAAGGACCGTATTGTGATGCGCGCGAAAATATGGGGGACGAGGAGCGCAAATTTACCCAAAGCGTCTAAACGCAACGTTTTAAAAGGGACTAAATTGTAATCGCGTGAAGATTCTGGGCCAAATAGCAATATCGAAAGACTTAATTGTAAAATATAAAAATACGGAAGGATCATACAGATAAAATTTCCATTTTTCAAAAAACACGCGGATCCTCTGGCAGGCGGGTCGGATTCGGGTCGGAAGGGGAAAACGACGTCGTTTTGGGGCTTTTGGACGCCGGCCAAAACGGCGTCGTTTTAACTTGGCTATATAAGTTTAAAAAGCTTCAAAAAAATCATTTCCCACACTTTTAAAAAAAAAATCTTCTCTCCTTCTCTCACCCCCCTCTGCAGGCATAGGGAATCCGGCGAGAGCCCGACGTCGACCTCCGCTCATTCACCGGGCATCACCGTGCTCACCGCATGCGCCTGCACACGGCCAAGGCTTCTGTAAAATTTTTTTTTTTTTTTATATTTATATATACATGTATATATGCATGATTTTGAAGGGAAAAAAAAATAAAGTAATATATGCGCGTATACTGTTTCGAAAAAGAAAAAAAGAGGAAAAATAAAGATTTAAAACCTTAGCCCTTTTCTGACTTTTTTTCACTACTTGTTTCTTGTTCGAATCCCAATCTTTCTTTTTTATTGATCTATAAAAAAGGGCCTCTCTTTTTGCTTGGATCTCTCTGCTTTTTCTATTGATTTCAAAAAAAATTTTTACACTGGTGTTTCCTTTGATTTTTCTGTAGAAAGAAATCCCCCTTCTGCTATAATGTTCTCTCTCTTTTTCTCTCCCGAAAAGAACCCCCCTTTACAATCGTTTTTTGTGGCTTTATAGTCGAAGTTGATTATAGAAGACAAAATTGCTTCGCTTTGTCTTTGTTGCATGTTGTTATTTTGCAGTGCATGCAAGTGAGTGTGTCGGGGAGCAAAGCGATGGACGGAGCGAGCCTTGAGGGTGTGGTGGCGAGTCAAGTCGAGGTCGAGTCGCGAGGCTAGGGTTTTTTGGTTTTTTTTCTGTTTGGCTGAGAGTTGGGTGGGTTTTGGGCCATTTGGGCCTATTTTGTTCTGTTAATGGGCCCCAGTTTTTATTTGATTGGGCTTGTAATTTTATTTTTTTGTAATTGGGCCCGGGCAATTTGGGCCATCTACAGCTGCCCCTCTTTGCTCATTGTCGTGCAACGGGAATAGAGCAAAGACATAAAGAGGGACCAAATTTGCCCGGTTTTGCTGAGTCCTGACTTCTTTGGTGCTTTTCTTCTTCATGTAGCCTCATTCCAGTCTACCGCTTCTTGTTACTTCAATCCACTCCACCGCTATGTGGCTTCAATTTGCTCTTGCTGCGACTCCAATGGGATGTGACTTGTTTTATTTTAGATTGCTCATTGATCTCCGAGAGATGAGGTCTTTGGTCTTCAGCCTATCCCACTTCTAGTTAAGACAATAGGACTAAAGCTTAACCATGCTCCCTACTGGTTAGGGACAGGAATTACAATTTTTTGACCTATTCCACTGCTGGTCAGGGACATAGGACAGTGGCCTAAATCATGCTCCCTACTGATTAGGGAGCCATGATTCGCCTTCGATCTTGCCCCACTACTGGTTATGGTGACAAGATCTACAATTTTTGACCTATTCCACTGCTGGTCAGTGGCAATAGGACGGTGGCTTAAATCATGTTCCCTACTGGTTAGGGAGCCAAGATTTGCCTTCGATCTTGCCCCACTACTGGTTAGGGCGACAAGATCTACAATTTTGACCTATTCCACAGCGGGTCACAGGCAATAGGACAGGGTGGCCTAAATCATGTTCTCTCTCGGTTAGAGAGCCAAGATTTGCCTTCGATCTTGCCCCACTCATCGGTTAGGGCGACAAGATCTACAATTTTGACCTATTCCACTTTGGTCGTGGCAATAGGACAATCTTCGACCTATTCCATCACCGGTTGATGGTAATAGGAAACTTATTCCACCGCCTGGCAATAAGATAATCTCAACTTATTCCACCGCTGGTCGACGGCAATAAGACAATCTTCCACCTATTCCACTCGTTGGTTAGTGGCAATAGGACCACCATTCCACCATTGGTCGATGGTAATAGGATAATCTTCAATAGTGTTGCTACACCGTCCTCTAGGGACATATCCTGTAGACTTGATTTTATATGTTTGTGTTTACGCCAAATGGTGACGATGCTATGGTCAGAACGACTCGAATGCTCCTAACTAATGGATGACACTTGCATGAACGCAGAATGTCGTGAAAATGATGATCTTTCGTTAAGATGCAATGATTGTAATAAATCGGATGCTCCTAACTACATGATATTACGGAGGACATTTGCATGAATGCAGGATGTCATGAGAACGATTTATTTTTCCTTAAAAAATCTTAGGGTCAGTAATTGCTCGTTTCGCTTCGTCGAGGTCATGGCACGAGATGCAACGCCTTGTCGATGTCTATGCTCGCGAATCAAGAAATGGTCATAATTTTGGACTTCTCTTCTCCGAATGTTTCCAACCCCTAAGTGTGGTGGTTCCCAAACAACAGTCTTATTTTAGGTTCCTACGATGTTTAGAGGCTTCCAGAGTAATAGGCGGGACTCGTTTTATGGAAGCATTATGGGTCAATGGGTCGTTATTTCAATTACAAACAACTCAAAGATTTAAAATAACAATGGAATTTATAAAGAATGGAATTGGATTAATTCAACAAAAGTAAACATTATTGGAGTACAAAAAATGGGTAAAAAGAAAAAAGTAGGTGCCCCAGATATCGCAGCCTGGGTTTCACCACTGGATCCTTCCGAAGATCATTTGAGCTGAATAGGCGTTGGGAGATCTGCAGTGCTTTGTAGATGTTTTGAGGTGTAACATTCATCCTTTTGCTAATTCTGGGGGAATAAAAATCGTCACATACCCTCCTTTGTAAATTCAAGTCGCCTTATCGAAGTTTTCGACTCAAAGCGCTTTGGTCTCAAAGTGCCCTTACGGTTTTCACTTTGGCCTCTCCGTTTTTTTTTTTGGTCTTAAAGTACCCTTTCGGTTTTCACTTTAGCCTTTCCTTCTTCAAGCATAATATTTCTTAACGAATCAATTTATGGGATTGGGTAGATTTTCCCATCCATCTCGGCCAAAATTAATGCCCCTCCAGAGAAAGCCTTTTTCACCACATATGGTCCTTCCCAATTTGGCATCCATTTCCCTCTGAAATCCTTTTGTATGGGAAGGATCTTTTTCAGCACGAGATCCCCTTCGTGGAATTCCCTTGGGCGAACTTTTTTGTTGTAAGCTCGCATCATTCGCTTTTGGTACATCTGACCGTGATGGATAGCCCTCAATCTCTTTTCTTCAATTAAGTTCAACTGATCATATCGAGCCTGGATCCATTCAGCTTCATCCAGCTTCACTTCTGACAATACTCGAAGAGAAGGTATTTCCACTTCGATAGGTAGAACTGCTTCCATCCCATAGACCAATGAGAAAGGTGTTGCCCCAGTAGAGGTTCGGACGGACGTTCGATAAGCATAGAGCGCGAACGGTAATTTTTCATGCCAATCCTTGTAAGTCTCAGTCATCTTTCCCACTATCTTTTTGATGTTTTTGTTGGCTGCTTCCACTGCCCCATTCATTTTTGGGCGATACGGTGATGAATTGTGGTGTTTGATGTTGAATTGGCTACAAACCCCTACTATCGTGCTATTGTTTAAATTCAGTGCGTTGTCTGATATGATCCTCTCGGGCATTCCATATCGACAAATGATTTCCTTCTTCAAAAATCGACTAACCGCTGATTTAGTGACGTTGGCATATGAGGCAGCCTCTACCCATTTCGTGAAGTAATCGATGACCACAAAGATGAATCGATGCCCGTTCGATGCCTTCGGAGATATTGGCCCAATGACGTCCATGCCCCACATGGAAAATGGCCATGGAGAAGTCATAACATGTAAAGGTGACGGGGGTACATGAATCTTGTCTCCATAAATCTGGCATTTATGACATTTTTTGGCATAGTTGATACAGTCTCCCTCCATGGTGGACCAATAATATCCGAACCTCATTATTTGTCTGGCCATTGTGAAACCATTAGCGTGAGTTCCACGAGACACCTTCGTGGACTTCTTCTAGGATTAACTTAGCTTCTTGCAAGGCGTCCACACACCTTAGCAGCACTTGATCTTTCCTTTTCTTGTATAAGACTTCTCCATCCAAGACGTAATCACATGCTAATCTCCTCAGCGCCTTTTTTTCATCCTCTGTGGCTTGATCAGGGTACTCACGATTCTTCACATACCACAATATATCGTGGTACCATGGTGGGCCAATTTTCCCTTCTTCCTCGACATTGTAGCAATGGGCTGGGCCTCATAAATACTCATTTGTATAGGTCTCATATCCTCCTTGTTGTTTGCTCGTACCATAGAAGCCAATGTGGCTAGAGCATCAGCCATCTGATTTTCGTCCCTTGGTAAATAATTGAAAGTGATGTCATCGAACTCTTTGATTAGTTCTTGGACCAATCTTTTGTATTCGACCAATTTGGGATCTTTCGTCTCCCATTCTCCTTTAAGTTGATAAATTACCAACGCGAGTCTCCGTGATACTTCCAAAGACCTTAATTTTATGCTCAATAGCAGACGGATGCCCATGATACAAGCTTCATACTCGCCATATTGTTTGTACAATCAAAATCCAATTTACTGTGTAAATGGATAATGATCTCCGTTGGGGACACCAGAATCGCCCCAATTCCATTGCCCATAGCGTTCGATGCCCCGTCAAGTTCGGTTTCAAGGACGACTTTTCCGTGGTATCTTCTTCGATGGTTGCTATGTACATTAGGTCTTCATTAGGAAATCAAAGTCCGAGGCTCATAATCGCCGATCTCTACTAGCTAGAAAATCCGCTATTGCACTCCATTTTATCGCTTCCTGGTTTACATAAACTATGTCAAACTCAGAAAGTAAAATTTGCCATCGGGCCATCCGTCCATTAAGAGTAGTTGACTCCATTAGGTATTTCAATGGGTCTAGCTTCGAGATGAGCCAGGTCGTATGATACAACATGTACTGCCTCAGTCTCCGAGTTGTCCAGACCAAGGCACAACATATTTTCTCAATCGGTGAGTACCTTGTTTCACACTCAGTGAACTTTTTGCTAAGGAAGTATATTGCTTTTTCTTTCTTTCCCGACTCATCATGCTGGCCGAGCACACATCCCATTGAATTATCAAGTACCATCAAATAGAGGATTAATGGCTTCTCTGGATTAGGTGGTGTCAATACTGGAGGATTGGACAGGTACTGCTTTACTTTGTCGAAGGTCTTCTAACATTCCTCGTCCCACACGCCTGGGTTGTGTTTTTTAAGAAGACGAAATATGGAATCACATTTCTCAGTCAGTTGTGAAATGAACCGAGCAATGTAATTTAATCTTCCTAAGAAACCTCGAACTTCTTTTTGTGTACGAGGCGGAGACAATTCTTGTATAGCCTTGACTTTGTCAGGTCAACCTCAATCCCTTTTCATCGACTATAAATCCTAGCAGCTTCGACCGCTCCAAAGGTACACTTTGTCGGGTTAAGCTTCATTGGACTTTCCTCAACCTCAAAAATAATTTCCTTAAGACTTGATATGCTCCTTTTCTGTCCGAGATTTGGCAATCATATCGTCAACGTAAACCTCAATTTCTTTGTGCATCATGTCATGGAATAGGGTCACCATGGCTCTCTGATATGTTGCTCCCGCATTCTTCAACCCAAATGGCATTACCTTATAGCAAAAGGTTCCCCACATGGTTATGAATGTGGTTTTATTCATGTCTTCAGGAAGCATCTTTATCTGGTTGTATCCTGAGAACCCATCTATGAACTAGAACAAGGAATAACTCACCGTATTGTCCACCAAGGTGTCGATATGAGGTAACGAAAAGTTGTCCTTCTGCTAGCCTTGTTTAGATCTCTGTAGTCCACACACATTCGTACTTTCCCATCTTTCTTAGGGACGGGGGCGATATTGGCTACCCATTCGAGTACTTAACCACTTGCAAGAACCTCACAAACCGCTTCTTTACCTCTTCTTTATTTTCAAGAAAACATCCGGCCTCATCCTCCAAGTTTCATTGGACCAACTTGTATTCTTCTTTTATGGGCAAACGGTGTACCACGATATCGATTGCTTAACCCGCATGTCTTGATATGACCATGCGAAGACATCCTTGAATTCTTGGAGTAACTCAATAAGGTCTTGCTTTGTCTCTGCGGTGATACTAGCTCCAATCTTCACTTCTTTCTTTTCTTGCCCATTTCCTAGGTTCACTATTTCCACCGATTCTTTGTGAGGTACGATTTGTTTCTCCTCTTGTTCTACCATCCTTAACAGCTCAGAGCTAAATCACGCCTTGGTCATCTCCAAAATCCTCGAAAATCTTCCGCACCCATATCTTGCTCAAAAGGACATTCGAGTCATTGGTAGCGTTACTCAAATCATTGATATCCTGGAGACTGTTATGGAAATGAATAAAGGCTCATAGAATCATAGAATCTTGGCGTGTTTATTGGTATGATAAATGAAGAATAGAAATGCTTAGAAGAATATTTAAAGAAAGAATAATGAATGAATGAAATAAACATAAAAGAAAATTTGCTCAAAAGATAGCGGAGATGTATTTCATTGAAAATAACGATGTCTTATACAAAATCATGTTTCACAAAAGGGGTTCTTATTGCTTCTAGACTTAAAGCAATAAGTGTGTTCCGAGTATTACTCTGAATGAGTTCTAAAGGCTATAGGAATCTCCTCCGCAGTCCAATTGTTTATAACGCTACCCCTACCTCATAGGGGCGGATGCCATTCAATTTTCTTCCTCAATTTCCCTCGATATAGCGTTGACATGCGCGATTTTTTCATTTTGTGTTTCTCGTCCCGGATGGATAACCCCTCCTGATATAAAGGTCTCACAAATATGAGGAATTATCATCGATTGCCATTTCATCTCATCTCTCCTCAAACGTGCCTTCCTTCTTTCTTGTTTCTTTTCGACTCTTCTCTTTTTGCTTTGCATTTGGCTTGAATCCTAGACCAAGAAGTCTCGCTTTTCTTTTAGTCTTGGGACCTCGATTTCTCCTTGAGGTACCTTCCAAGTCCTTTCTCCGCACAACTCCATTCCCACCATCGCCAGTAGACCCATTTTGTGGTTTTGGATAATTGAGATCGGGACCTTATTCCCTCAAATGACGAATGTTGCGTTGACAAATTCCAAAGAACGGAAGGAACACTCAGCTGCTTCATCGTTGGCTTCTAAATAGGGTGCATTGTTTGTTACAGTTGCGATGATGTCCTCTTCAGTATTTATGGTTACTAGACGGCCTTCTGAGATTAATTTCAACTTTTGGTGCAACGATGAGGCACTTGCCTCGCCGAGTGTATCCAAGGTCTCCCAATAGCGCTTATAAGACTACCGGATATCCATCACAATAAAGTCCACCTCATATATACTTGGTCCAATTAAAAGAGGCACTTGATCCTTCCCATGACTTTTCTCTCGGTTCCATCGAATGCCCTTACTATGTTATGGCAGCCTTCATATGAGAACTATCAACGTAATCGATTCGATTAGTCGATAGTGGTAGAACATTGAGTGCCGATCCATTGTCGACTAGTACCCCTGGTAATGTGTATCTCTTGCATCGCGTGGTAATGTGGAGAGCCTTGGTGAAACCCGTACCTCCTGGAGGAATCTCATCATCGTTAAAGAAAATGAAGTTATCAGCACTTATGTTACTAACCAGGCGATCCAGCTTGTTAACTGTTATATCATTTGCAACATAAGTTTCATTCAATACCTTCATCAGCGCGTTACGGTGTGCTTCAAAACTTAATAGTAAATCTAGCACCGATATATGAGCCGGCTGTTTATGTAGCTGCTCTACGACACTGTATTCACTATGCTTCAAAAACTTTAAGAATTCTCTAGCTTCTTCCTCCTTCACTGGCTCGTTTATATGCGTCTCTTACTTGGTCCCTTTTTCTTTCTTTTGTTCGCCCATCAAGTTTTTCCTTTTTGAGTGCTCCGTTCTTGCGTTTGACAGGTCATAACGCTTCCCACTGCGCGTGTAGGAGCCTTCCTCTTGGTTTTCTTCTCAGTGTTGGCGAACCTCCATTCTCGTGAATCGTCACATTGCGCTTATAGTTCTAGGGACCTTCTTGTCATCCTTATATGGAAAGGTCAGTAGGTTTTCGGATCACGATCTTAGGATATTCCTGGCTCTCTTTTGTGGATGGACCCCCCTTTTCAGGAGTCGTCACGTTGTAATTATAACCCCCGAGAGTCTTTTGGTTGTCTTCAGATGAAAAAGTAGTAGGCTTTTGAATCACGATTTTTACTCCGTCGCCCTTGGATCGTGAGATGGTGACTAAAGGATAGCTCGCCTCCAAGGCTTTTGCTGCTAACTCATCCTCCAACGTGCGAGATGTTACCCTCTTTCGGCCTTCATTGCTTTCAAAGAATTCTAACTCTTTATTGTCCATCGGTTGCAGACCAAAGATTCGAACTCAGTGCAACTTTGGATTTCGTGCTCTTCTGAGTTATGAAATTCACAGCCTTTTCGTGTCTCTTCATGTTCTCCCCTTGGACATGTCACAACCAATCCCCTTTTTATCATTTCCTTCCAGACCTGTTTCATTGGGGTTTTCACATCGAAAATATCCCTTTTACTCTTCCTCTCGCATCTTCGCTCATCATGTTGACCCGTGATTAGGTAGCGGGTGCCCTTGCAAAAGGTGTCATCGACTTCTATAACTCCCATCTGGATGAGTCGTTCCACTAGTTTCTTAAAAGCGAGATGATGTTTCATAGAATGCCCCACGATTCTCGCATGGTATTCGTGACCGTATGCTCGCATCATACCACTTAGGGTATGGGGGTTGCAAGGGTTTTAAGTAATGGGGGGAGACAATGTGTGCGTCAAATAATTTCTGATACATTTTTTTGTATGGGACTGGGATAGGCGTGAATTAGATTTTCTCCGTATTTTACCTTATGTTGGACTCCTGTCTAAAGGGGCTCTGATGATCGGGGGTCTAGTCCTTGGCTGGCTCACAGTAATAGGTTTTGAATAACTTTTACCTATGTTGTTTATATCACTCTCCCTCTTCTTCGGGACCGTCTTTCTAGTACTTTTTCCAGCCTCTATTTTACCGCTTCTAATTACATTCTCGATCATTTCCCCTGAAAGACAATATCGTAAAAACTTTTGTGGCACTTCCAAGCATGTGATTAATGAAGGAGCCTTCAACGTATTGACAAACAAAGATGGTTGTCTCTTTTTCTAAGAGCGGTGGTTTGAACTTGTGTGGCTACTTCCTCCACCACGGGCATATTGCCTGAAACTTTCGTTTGGCTTTTTCTCCATATTTTGGAGCGTGATTCGATCAGGAGCTATATCGGCTACGTGCCCGTATTGTTTCAGGAAGGCCTGTGCTAGGTCCTTCCATGACTTGATCTGGGTACGGCTGAGCTGATTGTACCATTTGGCCGCGGCCCCGGCCAAACTATCCTGGAAACAATGAATAAGCAGTTGATCGTTGTTAACATATCTCACCATTCGTCGACAGAACATCGTGATGTGTGCTTCAGGGCAACTGGTCCCATTGTATTTTTCAAAATCTGGGGTCTTGAACTTTGGCGGGAGTATGAGGTCCGGGACTAGGCTCAAGTCTTTAGCGCCCACTCCGTAGCGATGGTCGTGAGCTCTATTTCCTTAAACTTTTCTTCTAACCATTTGCAACGATCCTCGAGTTGTGCAGGAAGGTTCGTTTTGCCTTATCCATTTCAAACCATTTCATCAAAGTCGGGACTATAGGGTTAGCCGGACCTTCTCCGGATTAGTGCTGAACCATCGGGAAGTCTTGGCGGCATTACTGCCTCAACTCGCCCTGTGGCTCGATAACAAAAGGCGCCCTTTGGGGACCTATTTCGTGGTGCTTGGGTATTTGGCGGGGTAAATCACGGAGGGTAGCGGGTCGTCATTATTCCACGAACTAGCAATGCGCTTTTCCTCGTTTATTGGCTAATAGTTGCGCCACCGGCTCATCATGTTGTTTTGGGACTCTTGCATCCGTTCTATCATATCTTCTTTGGAGTTTCATCATTTGCTCCTCGTGATCTGTTGCATCTCCTTCTAGAATTGTTCAAATCTTTGATCCATTTTCTTTGTCTTAGCACGAGTCCCGTAGTAATGTTCAGTTCCTAGATTTCTTTTTCTTCTCTCTTGTTTCTCTGTTAATCTTAACCAATTAGGCTTCTTTTTATAAACTTTAATGCATGTAATATGATGTAATGCAAATGCATGAATGCAGGAAAAAGACATCGATTCTGATCAACTTCATTTTAGAAAACTTTATTAGAAGGCAAAACCCTTTACATAAAGTAGATTACAAATATGTTCTCGCCCTAAGACCTAAGGTTTTGATTTTTCCAAGCAGAGAGATTAGCTCTTCATCACGATCCGATGGTAGCCCATATCTCATGCCCAATATGTCAGCCTCCTCAGCCAAAGTCTGTAGGTGATCAGCTACTTCTCGAATCTGGATTATTGCTTCTCCCATGAGGTAGTCCCGGCTTCGAACTTGCTCGCAAGAATGGTGAAGCTCTTCCTCTCAACGCCTTTCTCTCGCTTCCGTAAGCTCAATCCGAGCTCGCCATCGTAATATCGATTCTAATTCTTCAACCCTACCTTTCATTTCCTCTATTCTATTCAGCTTGACTTTAGTTGGCTTTCCGAGTCTCGACTTGATAGTGGTGTAGAGATCGCCCAAGCTCAGCTATTCTAGCTTCTAATCCTTTTTCTCTTTTTGGTCTTCTGTCTTGCCCTTCTCTAAGTCTTCCTTTTGTGCTCGTATTTCATGAAACTTTTTCTCCCAACTGTTAACTTTGGCTCTTTCCTCTTTGACCTCTTATTGCCACTGCTCCGAAGTTTTCCCTAATCCCACATTCTTTATCGTCAAGCGCATCTTCTTGTACTCTGTCTTTAAATTATCTCGGTCTTCTTCTACTTTCCGCTTTTCCTTTCTGAGTTTCTCAGCCTCTAATTTTTGACCGTCCACTTCTAATTGAAGGAGCATCTTTTCTTCCTCCAACCTTTCTATCCTTTTCCGAGTTCGAGCTCATCCGTTCAAAATCTTGCTTCACAATTTCTAATTCGATGGGACCACTCGCATGCATTCTTCTCTTGATCGGCGCCTTCTAGATTTGGCTCAGGAATGTTATCATTGACTCTCCTAGCCCTCCATTCAAGGTATTCAGGTCGTCCTCGGGCTGTAGATAATCTTCTCATTCTGTGAATCTGATTCCAGGCACTAGAAATCTCTTTAACCCTTTTCTTATAGCTTTCCCCTTCATATGAAAACTCGCATTGAGCTAGCCCATATGTCGTTGGTACAAACCGCCTTGAACTATACCGTCTTAGGACCAACAAAGGCGTGGCGTGGCACCCCAAATTCCCAATAGGAGAACCCAACAAAGCTTCCGCAATGATAAAGGATCCTGTCAGGAATCATCCAGGGAGCTTTCCACTCGATGTCATCCTCTTGAAGGTTTTGAAAGAGTGCGATCCAATTTTCTTCGGACACATCCTCTCTTCTAGGCGTAGTTGCTATCTCTTCTAGCGGGAGTACTTTTCTCGATATGAACCGGCAAGACACTTTCTATTTTCCAAAAGTGACTATGGAACCAAGCCAATAACAATTGCAAGACATCCAATAAACTCGCTTTCACCTCTTTTCGACATGCGGTCAAGGATCCGAATGTTTGACTAAGATGGCGAGGAACGGTGTGACCCTTTGTCCAACCGGTGAATAGATCGATAATCGCTTCATCAATGTGCCTTAAAGCTTTGGGGAAGATTACCGGTCAGTAAATACACAAGGCCAAGATGTCTATCTTTTTCTTCAGATCGGGATGCACCGAATCGGTCTCTCAAACATACCTGTGGTATGCATTTACCCTCGCCCTTCTTCTGCATTCTAGCTGAGACCCACTGTTCGCTCATTCCGGTAATATTCATCAACTTCTTCGTCAAGGTTGGGCCATTAACCGCCTTGGAATAAGCTTTGTCAACTTGAATTCTTGGGCAGCGTAGCAAGGTCGTATACTCTTCTCCTGTGAGAACCAGATCCACTTTTCCGAAGGAGAAATAGCTATAAGCGACATTCCAGAACCGGGTCATTGCTCTAACAGGTGCTTGTCTATTTTGACCCCAAGCGGTAAGACAGTCACCGTAAGTACCATAGAACAATTGCTTCGCTTCATCATCCCATCGAGTCCAAATTTCTCTCAACTCCGGAGCTCGCTTACGTGACACCGATATTGGTGAAGTTCCGTAGCTCGACACATACCCTTCGACTAAGCTATCTCCTTTTCTATTTGGCATTGCTCTGACCATATGCGGACGGCCGCATTGTCTTTTACTTTATCAAGGAATTTGCTTTCCATAACCAACTTCCCAACTCAGAAACGAACCGTGAATCGATGTCTCTTTAAAATATGAAATGATATGCACAAAAAGAAAGAAACACAAAAAGTTAGTACCATGGAATATAAAGTAAGTAAAATAAACAAACGCCTATCTGGGTGACCACTAAGGTTTGCCATGGCTCTACCTAAGGTGGGCTCTTAGGATTTGCTATATGCGGCTTAGTTCTAAAGTTTGAGGTACCCGAACCAGCAGATTCCTCGATCCTCACCCATTATAGGCTCATACGGACTGAGTTCGGTTCAGGGAATACATTTCCTATGGCCATGCGAAGTGAAAACTTCACGGAGACATAGTACGGATGTATTCAAAGCGATCCACTAGCCCATGCCGAGGTGAAAATCTCACAAAGGCATAGCTTCTCGCTCCCACTTAAAGGTGTGACCACAACGGTCATGCAATGCAATGCCAAAGTATTTACGAGGCTAATATTGAAGGTGCGTTAAAAGAAGCATGATTTTTCCAAAACCATTTTAATTAAAAGGACAAAAATCAATCAATCTATGGCTTGACCCTCGTGTCCCCAGTGGAGTCGCCAAGCTGTCGTAACCATTTTTTGGGTGAAACAGTAAACGACGCGGTCGACTCGATTTTGGAAAAAGAAAAGGAAAGGAGTCGCCACCGATCTTTATTTGGTGTGATCGGATCACCTTCGTTTTAATAAAACATTTAATTTACTAAAACAGTGCTTTTTGGTCCACGAACTTTGAGAAAACGGATTCGGAGGTCGATTACGTGCGAGGAAGGATTAGCACCCTCGACACGCCCAAAATTGGTACCAAACTGATTGATTGATGTCCTATTTGTTGAAAACTTTAAAGGGATTCGAAAATACAATGCTTTTTATTTTTAAAATTGGAAGGGACGTTAAGGCTTTCTTATTTTCGAAGAGGTAAAGCATCACGTCCAGTAAGTTAGGGCACAATACTTTAAACTCCCGAAACTAAGCTCGCCTTTTGAAACTTGGTTTTTATTTGAAGAGGATCTTCCGTTATTCGTCAAATGAGAAATCGGAACCCAGTAAGTTAGGGCTCGATTTCCGAGATTTCAAATACTAAGATTGCCTCTATTTTAGGAAAAGAAACTTATCCCGAAGTGTCTAAGTGTCGAGTCCAAGATGTTAGGCACGACATTTCAATTTCGAGATTAAGTATTTTGTTTTAAAATTGCAACTTCAAAAGAGATGTCCGTTGTTTAACATAAACGAGTAAAACCGAACCCGATGAAGTTAGGGCTCGATCTTCCGAATTTTCAAATACCGAACATTATCTTTATTTTGAAAATTTGATTGATTAATATTAGACAAAGTAATGATACTAACAAATTAAGCGAATATATGAATAAATCTAATTCTTATAAACGAATGAGCAAATAAATAATGATATAAGAATATCAATAATAAAATCATAGAAACAAATAGGATGATAATAATAATAATAACAATAAATAAATAAAATTAAAAAATATGATAAATAATTAAAGTGCTTTAAAGTATTAAAAAAAGTAAAGAGCAATAAACGAATAAATAATAAGTAAATGAAATGACAAATAAATAAATAATGAATAAAATAATATAAAACAAAATTCATAAATGGTGAAGATTAAATAATGATAATAATAAGAGTACATCAATAATGAAAATAATAACATATTAATAAATGAACAATAATAAAATAAATAAGAGTAATAATAATAAAATAAAATAATAATAATACTAGTAATAAAGTAATAGTAATAGTAAATAATAATAATAATTAATAATAGAGGAATAAAATAATAATAATAATAATAATGCTAATAATAATAATATAGTGTAGTAATACGTGATATTATAGTAATAATAATAATAATAAAATAATAGTAATAATAAATAATCAATAAAACATTAAATAATAATAATAATGATGATTGAGGGACCAATTCAATTAAAAATAAAACTCGAGAAGATTTATAAATAAAAAGAAAGGAAAAGGACCGTATTGTGATGCGCGCGAAAATATGGGGGACGAGGAGCACAAATTTACCCAAAGCGTCTAAACGCAACGTTTTAAAAGGGACTAAATTGTAATCGCATGAAGATTCGGGCGAATAGCAATATCGAAAGACTTAATTGTAAAATATAAAATGCGGAAGGATCACAAGATAAAATTTCCATTTTTTCGGTAAAACACGGATCCTCTGGCGGTAGGGTCGGATTTGGTCGGAAGGGAAAACGACGTCGTTTTGGGGCTTTTGACGCCACCAAAACGACGTCGTTTAACTTGGCTATATAAGTTTAAAAGCTTCAAAAAATCATTTCCCATGACTTTAAAAAAATCTTCTCCTTCTCTCACCCCTCTGCAGGCATAGGAATCCGTGAGAGCCTTGAGACCTCCGCTGCTCATCGGCGACCATGCATTCATCGGCGATCGCACACCTGCAATGGCTTGTAAAATTTTTTCCCTTTTTTTTTATATTTATATATACATGTATATATGCATGATTTTGAAGGGAAAAAAAATAAAGTAATATATCTTGATATCTTGTTTGAAAAAGAAAAAAAAGAGAGAAAAATAAAGATTTAAAACCTTAGCCCTTTTCTGACTTTTTTTCACTACTTGTTTCTTGTTCGAATCCCAATCTTTCTTTTTTATTGATCTATAAAAAAGGGCCTCTCTTTTTGCTTGGATCTCTCTGCTTTTTCTATTGATTTCAAAAAAAATTTTTACACTGGTGTTTCCTTTGATTTTTCTGTAGAAAAAGAAATCCCCCTTCTGCTATAATGTTCTCTCTCTTTTTCTCTCCCGAAAAGAACCCCCCTTTACAATCGTTTTTTGTGGCTTTATAGCCGAAGTTGATTATAGAAGACAAAATTGCTTCTGCCTTGCTGTGCTGTTGCGTGTTGTTGTTTTGCAGTCATGCAAGGAGCGCGTGTCGAGCAAAGCGATGGACGCGGCGGCAGAGGGCGTGTGAGGCGAGTCGAAGTCGAGGGTCGAGAGGGCTAGGGTTTTTGTTTTTTTCTGCTTATGAGAGTTGGGTGGGTTTTGGGCCATTTGGGCCTATTTTGTTTTGTTAATGGGCCTCGATTTTTGTTTGATTGGGCTTGTAATTTTATTTTTTTGTAATTGGGCCGGGCAATTTGGGCCATCTACACTTACTAATAAGCACCATCAATTTATGAAAAAAATAATATTAGTTTTTTTTTAATAAATAGACTGATATTATTAGCACACGGCTCAAAGTGTCAAGAAATTACATCAAAATAAATTATAAAAGACAAAAACTATGAAGCAAAAAAATAATAAAAGCAAACAGCAAGTAAAAGCAAAAAAGAAACAGACCAAACGTCCAAAACCATAAATGCGCACACAGAAACGTTCAAAAAAACCACAAAACCAAAAACAAAATCCACTCTGGCCTTCAAACAAAAGAGAGCACCGCCAAAAACAGCTTCCTTCTCTTTGCAGAAAATAATTCAAATTTGAAAGGAAAACCTAAATGCTTTGAAACCAGCTATGGAGATTCAGAGAACCTTCTCCACTACATAGTACCTATGACAGCCTTTGATTTGTCTGCATCCAGTTTCTCCAATCCCTTTTCATGGCTCGCGTTATTGAAGCCGGAATTCCATCAATCCAAAGTCCAGTTGGATAATTTTTTTTTTGGATAAATTATTAAATTTTAAAAATAAACTTTTTATCGTCCTAGTTCAACAAAATATTTGGATAAAAAATTCAAAAATTGTAATCCCTAATATAATAATATTTTGTTATAATAATGATTAAATAATATAATAAACAATTAAAATAATTTTCTTAATTCAAAAGCATATGTTTATGTGTTTTTATATAGATGTATAAAGAGAATTTTTTTCGACTTCATCGTTTTATGGGTAGGTTTTTATTTTAATCATTTAATTAAAAAAGTTATAATTTAATTATTAAATTATTTAAAAGTTTTTATTTAAGTCAATGGGTTGTTAAAATTAATGTTATATGACTTTTTCCGTTCGCACTGCCTGCACCAATTGAAAGTTCTTTTTCCCCTTCTCTATAGTTTTTTTTTCATGAAACAATCTTGGACATCACAAATCTGCAAACCAAAATTTAAACAATTTTTTCTTCGATACTGATACTAACCGTTATATTGACTTGGATTTAAGGTATATTCTTCTACTCGCCGATGGGTACTTATGCATCATATATCGTCGAATTGTCGTTTAGAGCTTGCCGCAAAATCTTTTTTTTTAAAAAAGAACTTAACAAAACTATGACTTCAGTAAAAATTTTTGAATAGTTTTAGGACATGAATGAAAACTTTCGAATAGTTCAGTGACCAAATTATGACTTCTTTTAATTACGTGACCATAAAATAAAAACTTACCCATAGTTTAGTGACTAATAGTATAGTTTATCATTTAAAATAATTATTTGATATACTAACAGTAAAATTTTTAACTCTACAAACAGAATTAAAAAATCATCATTTATCTCATTTATTTAATTTTTATTTTAAATATCAATTAAGGTTGGTTTTTTGGCAGTTACGAAACTCCAACACTAATAATAATAATAATAATAATAATAATTCCAATGTTCTATTGATTAAATGAAATATTTACATAATTTGAAGGAATCTATATCTACCAGACAAAATGTGAATGCTTGCGCATCATCGATAGAGAATTTATTCTTGGAGAAAACTAAGAATGGCTTAACTGGTTTTGGTTTTCGGCCTTTTGACGAACATGCAGGTAAATAAGGACTTAGTCATATACATTAGCTTTCATCCCTCTCTCTCTCTAGAAATGGAAAATTATGTCAAATTAATACGGCGCTAATTTTTGTTAAATTATTATTTTGTAGTGTTTATTCTTTTACTAGTTGTTATCTAGTACGGTTTCTTATATAAACCCTATTATTTTATTATTTTATTAATAATTAATTATTTAATAGTGTTTAAAAAGTCACATAATAATTGGATTTAGATATAATTATTTGTAATTATACAATGATGAAATGTTTGGGTAACCACTTGTAATTGATGGGTCTCATTGAATCGGGATGAACATGTACGAGAGCTTGGGATAGTTATGACAAAATTTCTTATATTATAAATCCTAAAAAGTTATTCTTATAAAAATAAATTTGTGTATTTTATAAAGTTATAAAAATTATATTATTTAAATCTTAAAAAATAAAGTTATAATTAAAATTTTATTATAAAAATAATTCTCACTTTATAAAAGTGTTATAATATATTTATTTATAAAATTATGACCAAAAAGTATAGACATAACTTGTTTACATGTTCATGCTATATATTATGATTATACTTATTCATAAAAGAAAAATATTATAGTTGTTTTTATCCTAACTTATTTATATATATAAAAAACAACTTTCTAAAATTATGTAAATTATTATTATTATTTATAAGAAGTGTTATGAAATGTCTGGATAATTTATAAAACATTTTTTATAAAGGTTATATATTATAAATTTTATATTATTTTTTACTTAATTTACATATTATAAAAATAGATATAACCTAGCATAAGTCTTTCCAGATTAAGTTTAATCAAATTTTTATAATTAAAGTAGTAGACTATTTGGACTATGAACTCAAATATTATAAGACCGATGCTAATTGTGCAAATAGAAAATATTTCCATGTACCATATCATGGGGCATGATACCATTTGAGAGACTGGTGCCAAACAAAAGCACTATAGATAGCTTGCGAGTTTTTTAATACGAGACATTAAAGCTTCGAAATGTGGTTAAGAAAATATTTGTTGTTCTAAAATTAATAATTTCTATATAAATAACATCACCTTTATATAGCATAAAAAAATAAAGGTTGAGTCGTACTAACATGTTGCATTTTTAATAACTTCAATTATATGTGAAATTGATGTTGATTCATACTTTGAAGAGTTCATTGAAGAAGGAGATCTTGATAATCTTAATTATGTAAATTCAAATTCAGATGATGATAAACTAGGTCGAAGACCAACAAATAATGATAAGGAGCGATATTAAATATTTAAAAGGAATAATCAACAAATATGGACTAGAACAATTAGATAAAATTACATATAATATTTTTTAGTAATTAAATTATCTATTATATTACTCTCTAAAACTAACATAATACTTATGATTATTTGGAAATTATCTATACCATACTAATAAATTTTTATAGTAATTGATATTTTAAAGATATAAATTATATAACTGTGTAATTACAATTTGTACTATAAAAATGACATAAGAAATTACGATGTAATTATACTAAGTCAACCAAACATATCTAAGGTAATTACTACCTAATTACTACCCTAATGACATAAGAAATTACAATTCCTTATAATTACAAGAGAGTGTAATTACTACCTAATAAATTATACTTTCACTCAATTATTTTATGCGGTCCAAATAGACCCAAAGTTAAGTATTTTGAGGACGGAGTAAAAAGAATACTTTAGTTTCTTCTTTGATGCGAATATATATATATATATTTTCTTTTCTAACATTTAGCCATGTCATATGCTTACTAAGGTTCTTTTTCAGTTCTAATACTGCTTGTGAATAGTCATTGCTCTTCTTAATTTCGTGCTACATTATTACAAATTAATAAACATGCTTAATCCTTATGGTAAGACCGAGTAAGGGTATTTGATAAATATCCACGAATGCACTTCATGGCATGCATGCTATTCAATTGCATATGTATACATATATAAAATTGGAATGAGATGCTTGATCTCTTCAGTTATACACTAAGTACGTGCAGTCCAACTTACGTCAATCACTTCACACACATATATATATATATATATATATACCTGCTTCTACAAATGCTTAATTTGTTTTTAGTGTACGTATGTTTCGTTCGACCTTTCATTTCATAGCATGTGAGGGGAGACGATTCTAAGCATATGGTTCTGTTTCAATTATTACGTCACGAAATTGAGGGGAAATATATGGATGCATGCAAAAACAAAAGTAATAAAGGAGGTGGGTGACTAGCAGGTAAGTTTAGGTTAGAGAATATCCTAAACTTGAATGGAAATGAATAACCCGCATAGAAATCGAATGGATTGAAATGAATCCAATCCCCTTATCCTCATCAAATATTGTAGGCTTGTAGCTAGAGGATTCATAAGCATATACTTGAGAATATGTATAGTTTTAATTTGTTAATAGAAAAAGGGGTCATATTTGTACTAATTAGATAAAGCATGGCCAACTGGGATATTATTTTGCTCTTAATTAGCATATTCTTTCACATGCTCTGTGGTTTTGAAATGTATGGTAAATGTATATATTCCTATGTTCTTATTCTATGTATGCATGGGAATTGAAAGGAAAAGATTGATATGGATGCATAACTGAATTAATTAGTACCCATAGATATGATTGTCTGTCGCTAATTAATTAGTAAAATTTATTCTATGCAATTTCAGGTTGGGATTCCTCTGCTCTCACACATGTTTTAAGAATCATAATCTTGGAAATATCTAACTAATTATCTCTTACCATATTCCTTGTGTATTTGTGTTTTAAGAAAAGCCATTCTGACGTGAATGTGATATTCGATCCATTGTGCTCTCAAGAATTTTAGGAAAAACATTTTTTTTACACGATATGCCTATTCCTATTTCTTCTATCTATGATTCTTCTTTAGTAAAAATGTACTCGAACCCACATCCCATGATTACTACAATAAAAATGATGTTGATTGAGATACTGAATTAAGGCTTAATCGACATTTAACTGCAAAAAGAACGTCTTATTATCGTATAAACTTACGAAGATTCACGTGGATAAAAAGTTAGCAAAAATTGAAAAATCTTTCGATTTGCCTACCGTCCAATTTTATTGTTCTAATTAATGTTGGAATACAAGTTCTGATTAAGGAGGAATCAAGATACAATATTTGTTAACATTGAATATGTATACATTGAATGCTAAATTTGTTATTAGGTCAATAAAACAAAGCCCACGATAAACTTTTGTTGGACAATTAATAGAAGAGTAATTAAAATATTTAATTTTGAAAAGTTAAATGATTAAAACGAAAATATTAATAATTGAGTGATCAAAATAGAATGAATTGAATAGTCGAATGACTATTATTGTCTTTACCCTTTTAATATACTCCAATGCATATTATATATTTATAAAACGGAAAAGAAAAAGAAAAAGAAAAGTTACTGCCATTTATACCATATAAATAAATTCTTCTTCTTTAAGTTGCATCTACGCAACTTTAACTTTGATATATATAGATAAGAGTGATAATTGTGCTAGACATCATTATGCTATGACACTTTAGGTTTTCAAATTTTAAAATATTTGAATTACATATTAAAATTATCAATCATGTCTTTTCGTTATTGAAATTATTAATTTAATCATTTAATGATACCTAAAATCTTATTGACATAATTTATAATATTTTTTAAAAAAACAAAATTTTATCGCATAACTTTTAAAATTAAAAACTAAAAATAAAGTAAACCCGAGAGAGAGTGAAAGATAACTTCTATAAAATTTTGAAAACCTCTGCGAAGGACCTTAATTATTGATAAACCATTAATAATTTAAAGATATAGTTAGAATATTTTAAAATTTAAGAATTAATTTACGATAAAAATCATAATTTGTAAATATTTGGTACAATTAACTCCTATATATTTATATATACACGCACAAACACTTTAAATTTCATTACTATTTAAAATGAAAAAATTAATTTATATATATATATATATATATATATATATATATATATAATGTTATACTTCTCACTTTTTTTTAGAAACATTATAGCTAATGATTCTCAAAACATTATAACTAGTTATTCTAAAAACTAAATATTTTTAAAAGAAAAGCAATAACTTGCTATTTTCAATTTTTTAAGGAAAAATTAAGACATACTCTTCCTAGCTTTTTAAAAATATTGTAGCTTTGTCATGTATATATATCAGCATGCGCTTCCTATATTTTTAGGGGAAAACTATGACATGTTCTTCCTCATCTTACTATTCTCATTTTTTAGGGGGACTTCCAATTTCTTTTTTTCAAGAGAAATTAAGGAAGCCAAGGGAAAGGGTGTGATGCTCTCGCTCTACGACTTTTCTGCTACCATAGTTGATGATATGTTATGACTATCATGCAAATGCTGTAATAACTTGGCCAAAATTAATATGGAGGATAACGTTTAACACTCGGTCAGTATGTTGAGGTTATCAAATCCATAATGAGTTCTGTAATAATCCAATTTGCCCGGGCCCATCACAATAATAATAAGTCCAAAGCATCAAAGTCCAGTTATAAGCAAAAAATAATAATTACAACCCAAAAATTGAAGGCCCAATATGGCCCAAATGAAAAAACCCTAAGCCCACAACTTAAACTTTTCAGCAAAACCAAAACAAAACCCTAGCCCCTTTCAGTCGCGCCGCTCTTCCTCAGGCGCACCGCCCGTGCCTCGTCCCGAGGCTTGATGCCCCTTTACCGCCTTTTCACCAAAATGGCAAGGACAGGGTTTTGCCCCTCCGTTGACCTCACCAAAACCTGCAAAAGAGACAAAAAAAAGGACGAAACACAACAACAACCGCAGCAGAAGAAACAGTGTAAGAACAGTGACCAAACAACGTGTAAATCGACTATAAAAGCCCCTAATCATTAATGTATTTTTTACAGACAAAAAGATCAATAAAAAAATTAAAGAAAAGGTGATATTTTATTTTGTTTCGAAATAATAATAAGAATAAAAAGTGTGTTTTTTTCGAAACCCTAAAAAAGAAAAAAAAAACACTTACCAATCACTGTCATCGCCGCCGTCGTAGTCCCTTTTCCCTCCGGTTTGCGAAGCCTAGAAACCTATCAGGGTTCCGTCGAAGGCCTCGTAGGGAAAGGGCAAAACCTTTCGGTTTTTTTGCCCACGGCCGAACACCAGTGAGATTTTGGGGATCAAACCCAGATCTGGGTTATTTTCGAAAGAGGGTTAAAAAGGGAAACTTTTCAGTTTCTCGGTTACCGCAGACGGTAGCGCCGACACCGACGACTGGTAGACGCAGCGCTGACACCGACGATCGGTAGACGGTGGAGCCGACGCAGGTGACCGATGATCGACACGGCGGCCGATGGCCGGAGCCCAAGCTGGATAGTGTCTGCTGTAGAGAAAGGGGAGAAAGTTTTTTGAGTTTATTTTTTAAAAAACAAGATTGAAATGAAAATTTTGCAAAAATTTTGCCTTCAATAGTAGTTGTGAAACGACACCATTTCACTTGGCCCCTTTAACGCCAAAACGACGTCGTTTAGGGGGCTGACTCGAAACCCGACCCGCTCCAACCTCAGGATCAGCATGTTTTTGCAGAAGGGTCTAATTTCACTTTTAGCCCTTTCGCTTTTTAATTAGTTACTGTCGTAACCATTTTTTTGGAAAACAACAAGGGGTTCGACTTTGGTTTTAAAACGAAAAAGATAGGAGTCGCTACCAATCTTTTTTGTTGAGGTGTGATCAGTCACCTCGTAAAGCGGTTGTTTTAATAAACAATTTGATTTATCAAAACAACGATTTTGGTCTCTGAAATCTAGGAAGCGAGTTCGAAAGTCGATTCACATACGAGGAAGGGTTAGCACCCTCGTCGCCCAAAATTGGTACCACAATGATTAATTAGTGTCTTAATGTCGGAAGTTTGAAAAGGTTTTAAAATACGGATCCTTTAAAAGGTATTAGGATATTTGAGATTTCTTTGTTCAGAGAATACGAACATCACATCCAAAGACGTTAGGACATGATATTCTAAACCTTCGTAATCAAAGCTATCTCATGGTTTCTGAAGTTTATCAAAAGGATGTTTAGTTATTTAGTCAAGCGGAAAATCGCAACCCAAAGACGTTAGGGCACTATTCCCAAATCCTAAATACAAAACATTGCCTTTATTTTAAAATCCTTTAAATGGAGTGTAGCGATTTTACAAAATGCATCGTGTCGGATTAAATCGAAGAAAAGGCTCGAGTCAAAACTTGAGATTTCTTTGTCCGAAAAGATATAAACATCACATCCATTTCGTTAGGACACAATGTTTTAATCTCTCGTAATCAAAGTCGTCTTATGATTCGCGAAACTTCGTAAAAGGGATGTTAAGTAATTTAGTTAAACGGAAAATCGCAACCCAGCACGTTAGGGCACTATTTTTCGAATTCCCAAATACGAAACATCACCTTTATTCTAAAACCTTAAAATGAAATATGATGATTTTCAAAATATATTTTATGTAGTAATAATATGAAATTAAGAAAGATAAACGTAGATATAAATATAGCAAATATAGAAGTACTAATAATAATATGATAATGACGATAAATAATGATGGCAATTTTAAAATGAAATAATATATATAAAATAAAAATAATAATAATAGTAATAAAGTAGAAAATAATACTATATTAATAAGAAAATAATAATCTAATAATAATGATAGAAAATGAATAAAACATAAAAATATAATGATAATAAATGATAAAATAAAGAGTAATGACAATGATGCATTTATAATAATAATAGTAATAATAATAATAATAATAATAATAATAATAATAATAATAATAATAATAATAATAATAATAATAATAATAATAATAATAATAATAATAATAGTAGTAGTAGTAGTAGTAATAATAAAATAATAATAATGATACAAAATATATACAATATAATAATATGAATATAGTAATAGTAATAATAAAATAAAAATATAGTATGTAATAATAAAAGAACAAAAGCGAACTAACTAAAGGGATTGAATTGGAATTAAAACGAATTTTAGAGTTAAATTATGAATAAAACAAGGTTCGAGGGTCAATTTGAAAATAAAACAAAATTTCGAAATCAAGATGAAACAAAATAAAAGGGAAGGACCGATTTGCACAGCGGAGGAAGCGGAGGGACCACGCGCGTAATAATCCCTTTCGGCCAAAACGCGCAGCAGCAGGGGGACCAGATTGGAAACCGGACTAAATGTTCGGGCCAGATTTTTAAAATAACAAAGATCTGATTAAAAATAATAAAAATGCGGAAGGGCTAAAAGTGCAATTAGCCCGTCCGTTCAAAAACGCGCGGATCCTTAGGTCGGGTCGGGTCACGAGCGCGGGTCAAGGCCAAAACGATGTCGTTTTAGGGTGAAAGGCCAACCCCCAAAACGATGTCATTTTGAGGGGCTATTTAAGGCCCTAAACCCACAAAAAAAATCATTTGCTGCTGGTTTTTTTTAAAAAAAAATCTTTCTTCTTCTTTTTTTCTCTGCAGGGGGAAGGCCGGTAGGATTTTCGGCAGATCACCGCCAAGACGTGGTTGTCGTTAGCCACCACAAGCGGTGGCGGAAAAATAAAATCTTCCTCTCTTTTTTTTTATATACTTTAAGTATATGTATATATGTTTTGATTGAGTAATAAATAAAAAACGAAACGATGAATGAAAAAAAATGTGAAAATCACCTCCGAACGTTACTGATCTGGCTTTTTATGCGTTTTTGATTCTTTTTTGTTTGATATCTACTTGTTATTTTGTTTTTGAATTTGTTTTTTTCTATTGATTGCGGAAAAAAGAAGGTCCCTGTTACAAATCTATTAATCGGCTTTTATAGCCTTTTCAAATTGCTTGCTGTCTTGTCCGTTTAATGTCTTGCAGGTCAAGTGGAGGGCAAGTGGAGGGTCGGTGGCCGACTACTGTCGATGTGATGGCGAGCACTGGTCATGGCGGTCTTGGCCATGATGGCGAGCAGCAAGTGGGCGCACGCTAGGTTTTGGCGCCACTTGTGCTAGGGCTAGGGTTTTGGTTTTTTTTTCTTTTCTGATTTGGCATTGGGCTAATTGGGCCATGTTGGGTTAAGGGCTAATTTGGGTTTTATTTTGGGTATGTAAATGGGTGTTAATTTTTTTGTTGGGCTATTGGGTTTTGAAGGGCAAAATTGGGCTACAACAGCTGCCCCTCTTTGCTCATTGTCGTGTAACGAGAATAGAGCAAAGACTTCAAAAAGCCCAATGTTGCCCGGCCTTGTCGAGTAGCTTCGTTCTAGTCCATCGCATCTTATTGCTTGGATCCACTCGATTGCTACAACTTCAGAGGTATAGGATTCTTTGTTTTAATTTGCTAACTTCGATTGGCTCCTGCAACATCAGGAATCGCCAAATCTGCTATCTTCAATCTGATTCCAACAAACTCAGGGATCACTAGACTGATGTCTTTGATCTGCTTCCTACAACTTCAGAAATGTCAAATCTATTTTCTTCAATCTGATCCCTACAAACTCAGGGATCACCAAACTGATGCCTTCGATCTGCTTCCTGCAACTTCAAGAATGTCAAATCTGCTTTCTTCAATTTGATCCCTACAAGCTCAGGGATCATCAGACTGATGCCTTCGATCTGCTTTCTGCAACTTCAGGAATGTCAGATCTGCTTTCTCCAATCTGATCCCTACAAACTCAGGGATCACCAGACTGATGCCCTCGATCTGCTTCCTGCAACTTCAGGAATGTCAAATCTGCTATCTTCAATCGATCCTCAGAACTCGGGGTCACCGGTAGCGTCTTCGATCCGCTTCACGCAACTCGGAAAGGTCAAATCTGCTATCTTCAATCTGATCCCTGCAAACTCGGGGATCACCAGACTGAATTTTTGATTTACTTCTTACTCTATGGGAACTTCGAGGAAATAAGAATTCAGGGAGAAGAAATTCGTAGTCTCCATCTTCTCTTACTGAAACTTCAAAGGACTAATGATTGATCCTCGTTATTAACTCAGGGAGACGAAATTTGTAATCTCAACCTACTCCACTGAAACATCGAGGAAATAAGAATTCAGGGAGAAGAGATTTGTAATATCCATCTTCTCTTACTGAAACTTCAAAGAATTAAGGATGTAACCTCATTGTTAACTCAGGGAGACGGGATTTGTAATCTCAACCTACTCCACAGGAACTTTGAGGAAATAAGAATTCAGGGAGAAGAGATTTGTAATATCCATCTTCTCTTACTGAAACTTCAAAGAATTAAGGATGTAACCTCATTGTTAACTCAGGGAGACGGGATTTGTATTCTCAACCTACTCTACGGGAACTTCGAGGAAATAAGAATTCAGAGAGAAGAGATTTGTAATCTCCATCTTCTCTACTGAAACTTCAAAGAAATAAGAATTTATCCTCATGGTTAACTCAGGGAGACGGGATTTGTAATCTCAACCTACTCCACGGGAACTTCGAGAAAATAAGAATTCAGGGAGAAGAGATTCGTAATCTCTATCTTCTCTACTGAAACTTCAAAGAAATAAGAATTTATCCTCATGGTTAACTCAGGGAGACGGGATTTGTAATTTTAACCTACTCCACGGGAACTTTGAGGAAATAAGAATTCAGGGCTTTCCAATTTGCTTCCTTACTATCTTCAGGAAGACTTCAATCTTTAGCCTGCTCCTCTACCATCTCGAAGGAGCGAAATTTGAACTTTCCAATGTGCTTCCTTACTATATTCAGGAAGACTTCAATCTTCAGTCTGCTCCACTATCACCTATAGGGAACAAAAACTGAACTTTCCAATTTGCTTCCTTACTATCCTCAGGAAGACTTCAATCTTCAGTCTGTCCCACTACCATCTTGAGGGAATGAAATCTGAACTTTCTAATGTGCTTCCTTACTATATTCGGAAGACTTCAATCTTCAGTCTGCTCCACTATCATCTCTAGGGAACAAAAACTGAACTTCAATATCGCTACACCGTTCTTTGAAGAACCTATCCTGTAGAATTAATTTTATGTACTTATGCTTATGCAAATGACGAGGATGCTATGATCAGAATGACTCAAAGCCTCCTAACTACATGTGTTATGGACGACACTTTCATGAATGCAGAATGTCATGAGAATAATTTTTTTACAATGATTAGTATGCAATGATCAGAATGAATCGAATGCCCCTAACTGCATGAATGCAGAATGTCATAAGAATGATCTTTTTATGATGATTAGGATACAATGATCAAAATGAGTCGAACGCTCCTAACTAAACGTGCCTTGAATGATGAATGCAAAATGAAATGATTCCTTTTTAAATGCTTGGGGTCGTCATGGCTCGTAGTTCATTAAGGCTCTATTACTGATGCATTATCATTCTTTCTCGTTCAGCCAGTATCTTTGATAGAAAACCTAAAAAATGATCATATTCTGCTCAACAAGCTTGCCTCGCTGTGATTTCGGAGTCCCTTCCACTATACCTTCTGGGATATAAAGATTGTACCTCTCACTGCAATTTTAGGAGAATAACATTTGGTTTCTTCTATCCATCCTGCTGTAACTTCGAGGTATAGGATCAATTTGATCTGTTACACCATTCACTGGTGTAATGACCAGATGTGTAGGCCTGATATGTGCATGAATGCAGAGTATCATTTTTCTTTTCTCGAGAATGATCCATTTGTACTGCTGGGTTGACATTGCTTGTTATCTGTCAAGGTCGTATCACCGGTGAAATGTATTGTCTTTTTGTTCAACCAATAAAAGGTCCAAAGAGATAATCATCTTTCTCCAATATTTCCAAACCTTGAGCTGAGTGAGTTCTAAACAATAGTCCTGTTTCAGGTCCTTGTATTATTCAGAAGCTTCCAGAGTAATATGCAAAACTCCTTTTATGAAAGTATTATTAGTCCACTAATCGTTATTTCAATGCAAAATGCCTGAAAAAGATTGTAATAATTGACAAAAAAGAAATTGATTGGGAGCATAGCTCGAAACAAACAAGTTAATCAAAGCTAGCAAATGCAATTAAGAAGGAAGTTTATCGGTGGTGTTTTGAAAGGAATAAAATAACCACAAGTAACAAAAATGGGTAAAATAGAAACTAAGTGCCCCAGATATCGCAGCTTGATCTTCTCTGTTCCAACTTCTTGAGGACCATTTTGAGCTTAATATGTGTTTAGAGGATCCAGAGTACTTTGTCGATGCCCCAAGACGTAACATACTTCTTGAGCGTAGCAAGACTCTCAGTATGCCCTACTTTCGATCAAAATTTTGAGCCCTTCCGGGTTTTCAACTCAAATACCCTTTGGTCTCAAAGCGCCCTTTGTGGGTTTTCGCCTTAGCCTCTTCTTTTTCTTTTTTTCTTTTCCTTTTTCGTGTTTTTTGTTTTTTTGTGTTTTTGTGTTTTTTTTGTTTTGTTTTTTTTTTGGGGAAAACTTTTTATCGAATCTGAACTCACCGGATTAGGCGGTGTCCTTGCCATCCATATTGATTAACACCCATTTTCCCTAGAACGTGCCTTCTTTCTGTATAAGGCATTTACTTTTTTCTTTGGAGTTCTTTTGGATAAGAGGAATCTTTCTTAATGCTAGGTCCTCTTCCTGAAATTCTCTTGAACGAACCTTTTTGTCATAAGCCCGTGTCTGTTTTTGGTACATTTGACCATGCTGAGTAGTTTCAATCAAGCTTACTGGAGGCATTCTGCTTCATCTAATTCAATCCAAGCTTAGGGAAAAGGAATCTTATCTTCCAACAATTGTTTCCCTTTCATAAACCAATGGGAAAGATGCCCCAGCAAAAGTCCTGGCCAACGTTCAAGGAACCTAAAGGGTAAATGGTAACTTCTCTATGCCAACCTTTACAAGTCTCAGTCATTTTTTCAACAAAAATCTTAAATTTTTTTTGAATTTGATGACTGCCGACTTTGTAATTTTGGCATATGAAGCGACCTTCACCCTCTCAGTGAGGTAACCAACGACCATGAATATGAATCGATGTTGGCTAAAAGCTTTTGAGGAGACTGGCTTGTTAACATCCGTGCTTCATAAAGGGAAAATGGAGGAGGCACGGTCTTCCTCGATTTGGCATTTATGGCATAACAGATCGATTTCCTTTCTTGGTGAACCAATAGCTTGAACCTCTTGATTAGCTAAATTTGTTGTAAAACATGAGTTCTTTAAACCCCAACCTTAACAACATACCCATGTTTTAGTAGTTTGGCATGCCTTGATATGATCGTGCGAAAATATCTTGAATTCCTAAAAATAGCTCAACGATGCCTTGCCTTATTCCCGCGAAGAGCTACGCTTCCATCTTCATCTCTTTCGTTGGTTCATAGCGTCTGCTGACACTTCATAAGGTAGGATCCACCATTGGGGAAGTAAGTTGCAATCTTTGTCATCTTCAAAGCCCTTAGATCCCTCTAGATACATATCTCACTAAAAAGGGAGTCAGTAACAGCGTCGCTCATGACATTGATATCTGGGGGCCCATTGTGGGCAGGAAATCCAATAAATGATCTTAAGGATGATTATTCGTATGACATGGTCATGAATAAAAATTGAAAAAATGTACAGAATAAAATGTAAAGAACGAAAATATTTACTTAGAAAGATGCGTTTGATTGAAATAAAAATTCTGGACACAAGCCTACTTCGCAAAAGGACTCTTATTGCCTCTAGGCTTAAAGCAACAAGTGTGTTTTGCACATTACCCTAGATTAGCTTAAAAAAATACATGTTTCTTCCACAGTCTCATTGTTCAAAACACTCCTAAGTACATAAAGGCAGATGCTCGAAAAACTTTTATTCCTCGGTTCTCTTTGGGTACACCATTGGCGTTCTAATCCCCTGATTTTTAAGTTTCTAATGACTTTTTTAAGGAAACGCCACTCTCCTGCCCCCAGTTTCAATTACCATTGCTCCATTATCGAACTTCACAATACCCATGTTGATGAGATTTTCCACCAATTTCTTGAAAGTAAGGCAATTTTCTATCGAATGGCCTGTGATCCCCGCGTGGTACTCACACTGAGTGTTTGGGTCATACCATTTTGGGTATGGAGGTTGCATTGGTTTTGGATATTGGGGGGACACAACGTGTGCATCAAATAAACATTGATACAACTCCTTATACGTAATAGGGATTGACGTAAATTGGAGTTTTTCAATGTTTTTCCTTGTGCGGGATTCTTTCCTTGACGAACCTTGATACTCAGTAGTCACCATTTTTGGCTGATTAACGGTAATTGACTTTGGGTCCCCCATGTTTTTATTGTTCACCTCGTCATCCTTTTTTCTAGGAGCAGGCCTTCTAGTGGTTTCCCCTGCTTCAATCTTGCCGCATCTGATCGCATGTTCGATCATTTCCCCTGCCATTACCATGTCTGCAAAGCTCTTAGTGGTACTTCCTATCACATGCGTTATGAAAGGAGCCTTCAGAGTGTTGATGAAGAGCATGGTAGTTTCTTTTTCTAAGAGGGGTGGTTGGACCTGCATGGCGACCTCCCTCCACCTTTGCGCGTATTGTTTGAAACTCTCATTTTGTCTTTTTTCCATGCTTTGCAAAGTAATTCTATCCGGTGCCATGTCTGTGACATGATTGTATTGATTCATAAAGGCTTGAGCTAGGTCTCTCTAAGAACTAATTTGATGCAGCTCAACCGATTATACCATTTAGATCTTGCTCACTTGCCAGACTATCACGGAAGCAATGAATTAGCGGTGGTCATTGTTAACGTACCCAGTTATTCTCCGACAAAACATAGTTATGTGAGCCTCGGGCAAGTAGTCCCATTGTATTTTTCAAATGCAAGCATTTTGAACTTTGGCGGAAGTACCAAGTCCGGACCAAACTTAAGTCCTTAGCGTCTACCCGTGACGATGGTCACCATTTTATTTCTTTAAACCTTTCTTCTAGCCACTTGCAACGGTTCTCAAGTTGCTTTGACAAATCTATTTTTGCCTTGTCCATTTCTGCTAGTTCATCGAAATCGGGGACCACAGGGTTAGCCGGACTTTCCCCTGGGTTAGTACTCGAACCAGTCAGGAGGTGGGCTGGTATCGCGGTACCAACCTGATATTGAGGTCTAATAGTAACAGGTGTCCTTTGGGGATGCACCTCCGGTGGCACTTGGGTATTAGGCGGGGTAAAACCCAGAGGGTAAATAAGGTCGTCATTATCGTTTCCCAAACTAGTAGCAACGCCCTTTCCTTTCTCATGTTCATTGGCCAACAACTGCGCCAACTAATTCATCATGTTACTCTGAGATTCCTGCATTCGTTCTATCATGTCCTGTTGTATCTTGATTAATCGTTCTTACATCTGCTACTGTATTTCCTTTTGCATTTGTTCAAGTCTTTCCATTCTTTGATCTATGGCTTCTAGGTTACTGGAATAACTTCACCTAATTAGGGTCTTTCTACAAATTTTAATACATGTGATATGATGCAATGCAAATGCATGAAATACAATGCAAATGCATGGAAGGAATGCAAAAAGAAAGAGAGGCGTTGATTGTGAATTCAATTCCATTAGACGAACTTTTCTAGAAAATACATTTCTTTACATAAAACGGATTGCATATACGGCTTTATCCTTATAGTCCAGGTGAAAACACCAATCCTCTTCTTCGTATCCAGATGTTATGGTCGTGCTCGTGAACTTTCTCAATGGATACCTCTTCTAGCTCCTTGTTGCTTGATCTAGGCCGTACCTCTTCGCTCACTTATCTTTCGCGATGTTTATAAGCTTCTTTTAGAAAATAGAGACATGATGACTCTCGAATAATCTTTGTCGACTTGAATCCTCGGGCAAAGTCTTGTATTCTTCATGGGTTATCGTCCTCTCGTTGTTTACACGGACTATGTTCGAACGACCGTATTATAATCCACTTTATCAAGTAACACATTTCCTTATGATAAACTCTCCTATTTAGCAATCGAATATGAATCGACACCTCCTTTCTAAGATGATGCGGTGCGATGCAATGCAATGCAATCACAAACAAAACAAAACATGTTAGCACAGAAGAAATAAACAAAATAGAGTACCTATCCAGGTGACCACTAGGGGTTTAACATAGTTCTACCTAAGGTGGGCTCTTAGGGTTCACTACATGTGGTTTGGTTCTAAGGTAAGGGTACCCAAACTAGCAGATTCCTCGATCCTCACCCATTATAGGCTCATATAGACCGAGTTTAGTTCAGGGGAATACATTTCCCTATGGCTGCACGGAGATGAAAATCTCACGAAGACATAGGTACGGATGTATCCGGCGATCCACTATCCCGCGGAGGTGAAGACCTCACGAAGGAGTAGTTTCTCACTTCCACTTAAAGGTGCGACCACAACGGTCATGCAATGCAATGCCAAAACAACATGCAATAAAAGGATTGTAATTTTCAAATCGAACTTTCAAACTTCCGACAAAAGACAGAAAATAATCAATTTATGGTTTGACTTGCTAAATCAGTCCCCAGCGGAGTCGCCAAGCTGTCGTAACCATCTTTTTAGAAAACAACAAGGGGTTTGACTTTGGTTTTTAAAACGAAAAAGGACAGGGAGTCGCCACCAATCCTTTTTTGTTGAGGAGTGATCGGGTCACCTCGTAAAATGGTTATTTTTAATAAACAGTTTGATTTATCAAAACAACGATTTTGGTCTACGAAATCCAAAAAATGAGTTCTAAGTCGGTTATGCACGAGGAAGGTTAGCACCCTCGTCGCCCAAAATTGGTACCACAATGATTAATTAGTGTCTTAATGTCGGAAGTTTGAAAAGGTTTTAAAATACGGATCCTTTAAAAGGTATTAGGATATTTGAGATTTCTTTGTTCGAGAGGGTACGAACATCACATCCAAGGACGTGAGGACATGATATTCTAAACCTTCGTAATCAAAGCTATCTCATGGTTTTACGAAGTTTATCAAAAGGATGTTTAGTTATTTAGTCAAACGGAAAATCGCAACCCAGCACGTTAGGGCACTATTCCCCGAATTCCTAAATACAAAACATTGCCTTTATTTTAAAATCCTTTAAATGGAGTGTAGCGATTTTACAAAATGCATCGTATCGGATTAAATCGAAGAAAAGGCTCGAGTCAAAACTTGAGATTTCTTTGTCTCGAAAAGATATAAACATCACATCCAGCTCGTTAGGACACAATGTTTTAATCTCTCGTAATCAAAGTCGTCTCATGATTCGCGAAACTTCGTAAAGGGGATGTTAAGTAATTTAGTTAAACGGAAAATCGCAACCCAGCACGTTAGGGCACTATTTTCCGAATTCCCAAATACAAAACATCACCTTTATTCTAAAACCTTAAAATGAAATATGATGATTTTCAAAATATATTTTATGTAGTAATAATATGAAATTAAGAAAGATAAACGTAGATATAAATATAGAAAATATAAGAGTACTAATAATAATAATATGATAATGACGATAAATAATGATGGCAATTTAAAAATGAAATAATATATATAAAATAAATAATAATAATAATAATAATAGTAATAAAGTAGAAAATAATACTATATTAATAAGAAAATAATAATCTAATAATAATGATAGAAAATGAATAAAACATAAAAATATAATGATAATAGTAATGTAATAACAATGATAAAATAAAGAGTAATGACAATGATGCATTTATAATAATAATAGTAATAATAATAATAATAATAGTAGTAGTAGTAATAATAATAAAATAATAATAATGATACAAAATATATACAATATAATAATATGAATATAGTAATAGTAATAATAAAATAAAAATATAGTATGTAATAATAAAAGAACAAAAGCGAACTAACTAAAAGGGATTGAATTGGAATTAAAACGGAATTTTAGAGTTAAATTACGAATAAAACAAGGTTCAGGGGGCAATTTGAAAATAAAACAAAATTTCAGGGTCAGTATGAAACAAAAATAAAAGGAAGGATCGATTTGCACACGGAGGAAGCGGAGGGACCACGCATAATAATCCCTTTCGGCCAAAAGCTGCAGACGAGAGGACCAGATTGAAACCGGACTAAATGTTGGGCGATTTTTAAAATAACAAAGATCGATTAAAAACAATAAAAATGCGAAGGGCTAAAAGTGCAATTAGCCCGTCTGTTCAAAAACGCGAGGATCCTTAGGTGAATTCGGGTCACGAAGCCTTGGTCAAAACCAAAACGCGTCGTTTTGAGGGGTATTAAAGGCCCTAAACCCACAAAAAAATCATTTCTTCTTTGGTTTTAAAAAAAAATCTTTCTTCTTCCTTTTTTTTCTGCAGGGGGAAGGCCGGTAGGATTTTCGACGAGATCACCGCCCATGTAGTGCCGTCGTCGGCCACCGCGCCGCATGGCGAAAAAGGTAAAATCTTCCTCTCTATTTTTTTATATACTTTAAGTATATGTATATATGTTTTGATTGAGTAATAAATAAAAGAACGAAACGACGAATGAAAAAAAAATGTGAAAATCACCTCCGAACGTTACTGATCTGGCTTTTTATGCGTTTTTTATTCTTCTTTGTTTGATATATACTTGTTATTTTGTTTTTGAATTTGTTTTTTTCTATTGATTGCGGAAAAAAAGGTCCTGTTACAAATCTATTAATCGGCTTTTATAGCCTTTTCAAATTGCTTGCTGTCTTGTCCGTTTAATGTCTTGCAGGTCAAGTGGAGGCAGGTGGAGGGTCGGTGGCCGACTCTGTCGATGTGTGATGTGAGCTGGTCATGGCGGTCTTGGCCTGATGGCGCGAGGCAAGTGGGCAGGGGCGCACTAGGTTTGCGGCGCCACTTGTGCTAGGGGCTAGGGTTTTGGTTTTTTTTTCTTTTCTGATTTGGCATTGGGCTAATTGGGCCATGTTGGGTTAAGGTCTAATTTGGGTTTTATTTTGGGTATGTAAATAGGTGTTAATTTTTTTGTTGGGCTATTGGGTTTTGAAGGGCAAAATTAGGCTACAACAGTTACAATCCATTTTTTATTCTTTTAAATTTATCCTATTAATTTTACTTTTTTATTATAGTCCTCAAAGCGGAGCGTTTAGAGGGTAAAGGGATAATTTTCTAATTAGTCCCTCCTCCTTTTCACGCATTTCACTTTAGTCCTTTATTTTGTTTTACTATTTAATTTATTTATTTTATTAAGATTTATACTGCAATTTTATTTAAATTTTGATTCAGGTCCTTATTTATTTAATCTTAGTCTTTCATGAAATTTTCTATTATTATTATTTACTTATTTATTTATTATTGCAATTTCACCTTTCATGGATTTTTTAATTATTTTGCTATTATTTATTTATTTATTATTGTCTTACTTTTTATTTTAAAATTTATATTGTTCATATTTGTATATTCTTCGCTCGTTATTTATATTTATATATTTTTAACTCGTTATTTATATTTGTACATTTTTTGCTCTTTATTTATTTATATTTTTTACATATAAACATATTATTTATATTTATATTCATTATTAAGCATCTTTCATTTTGTTTTTTACTTGTTTTAAATACCTTATTTATTTTATTATTATTATTATGATTATTAATATTATTATTGTAATTACATTAGTATTATTATAATATTTCCTTATTTATTTATTAAATATTATTCTAATATTCTACCCATATAGCCATTTTATATTATCTCATCATCACTACATTATATATTATGTTTAAATATAATTTACTTTTTATATACTATACCCTAGATAAGATAAATACACATCATTTTAAAATTATGCTTGTATTTATTCGTAAAAATGAAAATTTTCAAAATAAGGTAATGTTTCATATTTGAGAGATTCGAGAAATTGTACCCTAACTTACGGGGCTTTGATTCTCTCGTTGAACTTAAATAGCCAAATATCCTTTTAAAATTAAAATACATGATTTTAAATAAAAATCTAAAGGCAAGCTCATTCTCGAGGGTTCAAAATCTTCGTCCTAACTTACGGGATGTGACATTTATTATCTCGAGATGAGAGGGTCTTTGACATTCGTTTTCAATTTATTCAAGCGTTAAGAAAACTAACGTTAATAAAAAGAGGGATTGTATTGCAAAATTCTTTAAAGTTTTCAAATTTTCGACATTAAGGCATTAACTGATCAATTAGGTACCGATTCTGGGCGTTACGAGGGTGCTAATCCTTCCTCGTACGTAGCCGATTCAAAACTTGTTTTCTCGAATTTCACAGACCAAAAGCGTTATTTTAGTAAATCAAAATATTTTATTAAAACGATCAAATTACGAGGTGATCCGATCACACCTCAAAAAAAGGATTAGTGACGACTCCTATTTTTTTCATTTTTAAAATAAAAGGTCGATTTCAAAAAGGGTTTCGACAGCTTGGCGACTCCACTGGGGATTCAAATAAGAGAGTCAAGCCACGAGTTATTAATTTTTGTCTTTTTGTTGAAGATTGATGTCGAAACCATTTTTTTGAAAGAGGCGTCGACTTTATATTTTGAAAACAAAATGAAAAAATGAGAGTTGCCACCAATCCTTTTTGATAAGGTGTGATCGGGTCACCTTGTGATTCAATCATTGTAATAAAAATTTAAATTTACTAAAACGACAATTTTTGGTCTATGAAATCCAGAAAACGGGTTTGGGAGTCGGTTACGCACGAGGAAGGATTAGCACCCTCGTGACGCCTAAAATTGGTACCTAATTGATTATTTGATGTCTTTATGTCGAAAGTTGAAAACTCGAAAAAATTTAAAATACGATCCCTTTTTGTATTAATGTATATTTTGTTTTGGAATGCTTAAATAAGTAGAAAATACATTGAAGACTTTCTTATCTCGAGACAACAAAACATCACATCCCGTAAGTTAGGACATGACATTTCGAATCTTTAAGAATAATTTGGCCTTTAATTTTTATTTGAAATCTTACGTGTTTTAATTTTTAAAAAGGATATTCGATTCTTCGAGTTCAACGAAAAGAATTGAAACTCCATAAGTTAAGGCACGATTTTATCGAATCTTTCGAATCCGGAACATTGCCTATTTTTTTGAAATTCTTTTTTATGCATCGAACAAAAGTTAACATAATATTCAAAATGGTATTTAATTTATTCGGGCGGGGTATAAAAAATAGACAACTATGTTTGAAAACAACTCACGACATGATTGTAGTAAAACACGATAAAATAATAGCGCGTTGAAAATGAAACAATGATATGCCAAAGAAAAATATAATAATAGTAATACCATATTAAATTGACGATGATATAATAATAATAATAATAATAATAATAATAATAATAATAATAATAATAATAATAATAATAATATCGATTAGTAACAATGTCAATAATGTATGTGTATGTAAAACACAAATAATATAAAAGAGTAACAAACAAGTAAATATTAATAAAGTAATAATAGATGAAAAGCTAGTGACAATAAAGGCGTAAAAATAAAAATAAAAATAAAAGATAAATAAGTAATAGATAAAATGCAATAAAATAGAAAATAATAATAATAGTAGAAATGTAATAAAATAAAAATAAAAATATAATAAAATAACAACGTGTAGTAAATGAAATAAATCAACTCAAAAAATAAAAAAACAACAAAAAATAAGATAAATAATAAATAAAGTAATATATAAAACAATAAAGTAATAAATAAGTACTAAACAAAATAACATATATAAAATAAATCTAAAAATGATGGAAATTAAATAAATGAGGGCCAAATTGAAACTAAAACGAAATTAAAGGCTTAAATTGTGATGAGATAAAAGCCTAGAGGACTAAATTGAAACTTTTGAACAAAAGTTGGGGGATCAAAATATTTTAAAAAAAGAAGAAGGACCAGATTGCAGTGTCGCGAATGAAATGGAGGGACCGAAAAAGTAAATATCCTCGCCCTCCAAAACGCGTCACTTTGCATGGGACAAAATTGAAATAGAAGAAAAATTATAGGGTAGACATTGAAAATAAAAATAAACTTTATTAAAAGATAGAAAAATGTGGAAGGACCAAAATCGCAATAAACCCCAAAAGCAAAAACACACGGATCCCCCCGGCGGGTCGGGTCAACACGCGGGTCTGAGGCTTAAACGACGTCGTTTTGGTATTTAAACAGCCAAAGCGAAACAGCATCGTTTTGCGCTGTTATAAAAACCAGAAATTAAAGAAAAAAACATTTCGTCCCTATCTTAAAAAAAGGTTTCCTTTCCGTTTTCCTTTGGGTTTTAACCCTGAAATTGGCCGAGAAGGCCATCGGTGGTTCGTCATCGCTCCGTCACAGCTCCACCGTATATGGTGGTCGGAGTCACGCAGAAATGGACTTTTTGACCCATCTCAGCCCCTCTTTCATTTTTAAAAAAGAAAATCTTTCAAACCCCATATTTATTTTAGAAAATAACAAACGATGTTTGTAAAATAAAAGGGATTATAACGCCTTTCGAATCCTCATTCGAACCTTCGTGGTTCTGAGGTATTCCGTCGTTCATTGACAACCGTACCCTCTATTCAGGTAACCCCTTTGCTATTTTTATTTCCTTATTTTATTATTTTTAAAGTAAAATAGAAGTAAAGAAAAATAAATAAATAAATAACGAATGTGAAGGAAATCACCTTGTTTTTTAATTTTTTGATTAAAAATCTGTCCAAAATACATTGTTTGGTCCAAGCCTTTTATAGCTGAAAAAAAAATACAAGTTAATTATTTGTTTTGCTTGCTATTTGGTTTTTCGCTTTCTTTATTCTTACCATCGCCGCCATCATCCCTTTCGTGTTACATTTGCGGTCTATGGAGGAAGTCAACGAAACAAGGGTTACTATTTTGGTGTAAGATGCCGAGAACGGCGAGTGTGCTAACTTTAGCACGTGAAGGTTGCGACGCACAAAGAGGTTCAAGAACCCTAGGGTTCTTGAGTTGGCTTAATTTTTGTGGGCCTATTGGGCCAGTAGGAATCGGGTCAAGAATTTTGGGTTGTGGTTTGGGCCAATTGTAAAATGGACTTCGTACTGGACTGTTTTTATGTTGGATTTTATTTATTGATTTTTTTGTTTTGTTTATTGATAAACCATAATTTATACATATTTTTACTCTATGCTTGGCTTATTTTTGGATGAATTTTCATTAGATTTGATGAATTCGATGCTCCTAATCCTTTAATTTCATGTTTTACACTTAGAAGAGCTTAAGGAGTCGAAAAGAACGATAAACGGCCCAAAAGGGACAAAATGGGCCTACCTCAAAAATCAACACGGCCTGGACTGTCACACACGGACAGACCACACGGCTGTGTGTGACGAGCAGAATTGAGCACGGCCTAATCTATTAAACACGGGCGTGTCACACGGGCGTGTCTCTGCCAAACCCAAGTCTAATTCTATTCGGAAAAGACCACTTGTGGGCCAAGAAAGGTGTTCCAAAGCCTATATAAACACTCTAGGGGAGGACCTAAAGGGACACACAGAGTAGGAAGCAGAAAATACTCGAAGACAGCCATTGGGAGCAGCTTGGAAGAAGGATCTCCATCAAGAATGAAGATCTCCTATCAATTTCTCTTAAAGTTTTTGGGTTTTCTTATGTTTTGTAGTTTTCCTTATTTTAAGATGTTTCTCTCTATCAGTATGAACTAAATCCCTTAGATACCTAAGGGGATAAAACCTAAGACGGATCTTATTACTATTTGATTTATAAGATAACTACTTGTTCTTATTCTTAATTATGAGTTCTTATTCTTGTTTTAATAATTCAGGTTATTGATTTAAGTCGAATGTGCTTATGCAGAGAAGCAAAAGTCTCCGTTTAAGAGTAGATCAACACAATTAAGTGGAGTTGAATGTAATCCTAGATATAGGACGACGTAAATCTGTCGGATTAGAGTCAAATCTAATAAGAGAATCCATAGATTGAGTTAATGATAAAATAGGAGTTTTAATTAGAAAGAGATTTCAATTAATCAACCTAGAGTCAGTTGTTTTTGGTCTTGAAAGAGATATTAACATAAATCAGGGATTTCTACGGATTAAGTCAAGTGAATAAATCGTATGAATCAAAAGTAATAAGTGAAGTCTAGATGGATTCTTCCTTGGGTATTGCCTCTCTCAGAAAGTTGTCTAAAAAGTATTTTCCCAATTCATTCTCTGTCGTGCTTTTAATTAATTTTAGTTTAAAATAAATCACTCCAATGCTTAGGCTAGATAATAAGAAGATAGTAATTACTAGTACTCTTGGTCCTTGTGGATATGATACTTTCGGTCTTACCATAACTATACTATTAAAGGATAGGTGCACTTGCCTTTATTATGATCGTAGTTAGTTAGAGACACATCATTTATTCTAATGGGCCCCGGGTAAATTTGGGCCTGTACAATTGATAATTTGGTTTAAATTTACGATCCTTTTATTGCATTTCATTGGTCTGCATCATTTTGATATGGTTACTTTATTGGTCCGAGTCTTTTAATGTATCTCTGCATATTGCATCGCATAACTGGTCTATTTTACCCTTTTATGTGGAAGTGAGAAACTATTCCTTCGTGAGGTCTTCACCTCCGTATAGGATAGTGGATTGCTTTCGCGATACATTCGTACCTATGTCTTCATGAGATTTTCATCTCCATACAGCCATAAGGAAATATATTCCCCTAAACTGAGCTCGGTCCATTTGAGCCTATAATGGGTGAGGATTAAGGAATCTGCCAGTTCAGGTACCCTTACTTTAGAACCAAACTGCATATAGTGAGCCCTAAGAGCCCACCCTAGGTAGAATCATACCAAACCCTAGTGGTTACCCGAATAGGTGCTTTATTTATTATTCCTTGCTTACTTTGAATTCTAGCTTTGTATACTGACTTGTTTTGTTTTGCTTTGACTGTGATTGCATGACATTTTCATCATAAAAAATGTGTTGATTCACGTTCGATTACTAAATAGAGAGCTTGCCATGGAGAATGAATTTCTTGATAAAGTGAAAGATAACGTGGCTGTCCAAATATGGTTTTAGAAAACGCGACTAGAGAAAGGTGATAGTTTGACAGAGGGGTATGTGTCAGAATTGTGGGACCTCACTCGTATCAGCGTGACCCAAAATAATCTCTAAGAACTGAAAGAGATATGGGTCCAATGGGATGATGAAATCAAGCAGCTATTTTATTATAGTTATGGTGATTTGCCTTATATACTCGATATCAAAGTGGACAAGTACTTGTTTTGATCTCTGGCTCAATTTTGGAATCCTACCTATAGCTGCTTTACTTCTAGAAAGGTGCGCTTAGTAACTACTGTGGAAGAATACACGACCTTATTTCATTCCTCGAAAATTCAACTGGCAAGGTTTATTCTAGAGCTGCTAATGTCCTGACCTTCCTAAATAAACTAATGAACATCACGGGGATGGGTGAGTAATCGGGTGCATTCGGATCAAGCAAAAGGGAGATGGTAAATGTATCCCTTAGGATAGTTTGCAAGATTTGATCTTAACACACCCAGATATAAAGAAAAGGGTCGATGTCTTCGCTTTGAGCATATACGGGCTGGTTGTTTTCCCTAAAGCACCAGGGCACGTGGACGAGGCAATTTCAGATTTGTTCGATAGACTTGATAAGAGGGTTACGCCTGTCCCTGCAATTTTGGTCGAAACATTCTGATCTTTGAATGCATGCCAAAGATCGGGTGAAGGAAGATTTATTGGATGCACGCAACTCTTGTTGGCATGGTTTCATAGCCACTTTTAGAGGGTAGAAAAAGTTTCTTATCGAGTATTCTCCGAGAACTACTCTCCATTAAAAGAATTAGTGGCTACACCAAGGCGAGATGACATTTCAGAAGAAAAATGGATGGCTATACTCTAGAATCTCCAAGATGAGGACGTCGAATGGAGAGCCTCTTGGATGATCCCTAATGTGATTCTGTATCGGTGTGGAGATTTTGACTGGGTTCCTCTACTTTGGATTTGGGGAGCTGTTGGATATACACCTCTACTTGTGTTGAAGCAATATAGATCTAGGTAGTTCATACTAGCAACACAAAGGCTGGCCTAGTGTGAGTTTTTGTATAAGGGTGATAATTACAAGAAAAAGGTTCGAGAAATGTCTAACGGTTGGAATCAAACCCAACGAATGAAAAGATTGGCTGCAAGTCCGATGGCGACCCCCGAATATAGTTGCTAGTGGGGTTAAAGAGTTAATGACAACATCTCTGTTCCAAATTAAGAAGTCATTCGACCATTGGAAGAACACCTGCAAGTGATTCCATCTGAGTTAGAGATCATTAAGAAGGATTTTGAAAAGAGGAATTTAGAGCTAGAAAAGAAGATAGAGTAATTGGAAGCAGAAAAGATGCAATTAGGACTAGATGTTGAAGTCCAGAAGCTAGAGACTGATAAACTGAGGAAGGGAAAAAATAAGGCTGAGGAAGATCTGGACAGTTTAAAAACGGATTACAAGAAGCTACGTTTATCAATGAGGACTGCTGGGTTGGGAAAGACATCAGAACAATGGCGGTAAAAAATCAAAGAAGAAAAGAATAGATCCGATCAATGGGAAAAGAAATGCCAAGATGCCCAGGTTCGAGAAAATGATCTAGAAAGAGATCTATTGGAATGTCAAAATGAAAAGGTCAGATTAAAAGTCAGGGTAGCAGAACTAGAAAAGTCACTTCATCAGTATCGTAATCGCAACTCCAAAATTGAGCTGAAAGAGAGCTTAAACAAGATTGAAGAGCTGAAAAGGAAAATAGAAGAGTTCGAGATCACATTTCAAAATTATGAACTCCAAGTTGAACTCCTTAAAGTAAACAACAAGCAATGGAAATAGCATCTTCACCATTCTCAAGGTCATGTCAGGGATAGAGACTATATCATGGGCAAAGTTGTGGCTCAAATACGAGAAGTGGCAAATCATTTGCAAACCATAGCAGTTCAGGTTGACGTGCTAAGCTTGATATATGAATCAGAATCAGATCATGGTCGGAGTTAGCCTGGATTCTTAGGAAAGTTAAGGCTTTGAGCAATAGAGAAAAGCCGTATATGTAATCTATTTTATGTAAAAATTTATTTTCTAGTAAAGTTGTTCTAACAGAATTGGAACAGAGTCAATGCCTCTTTTTGCATTCATTTTAGAAATTTGCATCACATTGCATCATATGCATTAAATTTCACAAAAAGACCCTAATTAAATGAAATTATTTCACTAATCTAGAAACCAACAAGAGTCAACCAACCGAACATCGTTACAATATTCGCACCAAAACCAACGTAATTGATTGGAAAGGCCAGAGAAAATTCAAAAAGAGATGCAAGACCAGTTGCAAGCGCAACTGCAAGAACAATTAGCAAAAGTACAACTGAAAGAACAATTAGTGAAAGTACAATAGGAGATGAGGGATCAGATACTAGAATCCCAAAGAAGTATGATAAGCCAATTGGCGCAGTTGCTGGCTAGAACGCGAAAAAGGGAAAAGCACTACAGTCAACTCAGGAGATGATAATGAGGATCCTATTTACCCCTAGGTTTTACCCCGGTAAATGCCCAGGCACAACCAGAGGTGTACCCACGAAGGGTATCCGTCACAATCAGACCCCAACAGTATCAAACCGATACCTCGACGTCGATGAACTACCAAATCAGGCTCAGGTTCCAATCAGGGATAAACCAACCAATCCCGTTGTTCCTGATCTAGATAATATGGCAGAAATAGTAAAAAAACAAGAGTTGAACTACCAAAGCAACTGAGGATCGATACAGATGGCTAGAAGAAAAATTTAGAGCAATGGAAAATGTTGATTATCATTTCGAAATTGATAATAAAGACTTGAGTTTGGTCCTAGATTTAGTACTCCCTCCCAAGTTTAAAACTCCAGGGTTTAAGAAGTATAATTGGACTAATTTTCCAGAAGCTCACATCACTATGTTCTGTCGAAGGATGACAGGATACGTCAATAATGTCCAACTGTTGATCCACTGCTTTCAATACAGTCTGATTGGGTCAGTCAGTTAAGTGGTACAACCAACTGAGTCATGCCAAAATCAATTCATGGAAAGATTTAGCACAAGCTTTTATGAAGCAATATAGTCATGTGACAGACATGATACCCGACAGAATCACATTGCAGAACATGGAGAAAAGCAAAATGAGAACTTCAAGAAATATGCCCAAAGATGGAGAAAGGTGGAAACGCAAGTCCAGCCACCTCTTCTAGAGAAAGAATCCACAATTCTTTTCATCAACACTTTAAAAGCCCCGTTCATCAACCATATGCTGGGAAACAATATTAAGAGCTTTTCGGATATAGTAATGTCCGGTGAAATGATTGAAAATACAGTAAGAAGTGGTAAGATAGACGCAGGGGAAAACTCCAAAAGATCAGCCCCGAGGAAGAAGAAAAATGAGGTGAATAATGTAAGCATAAACAACAAGGGTTATTTGAAACCAATTACTATAGACCCGCTAAGGACAGTAACCACAAGCCATCAAGGCCCCTTAAGGCAAGAATCCAATCCGAGGCTAAATACAGAAAGGCTCTAGTTCACACCTATCAAGATGACATATAGTGAGCTGTATCAGAGTCTGTTTGATGCACATGTGGTATCCCCTTTCTACTTGAAACCTATGCAACCTCTATTCCCCAAATGGTATGATGAAAATGCTCAATACGAGTACCACGCGAGAATCATGAGACATTTAATCAAAAATTGCACTGCATTTAAAAAGTTGATCGAAAGGTTCATTAAAATGAGAATTGTAAAGTTTGACGACCTATCAGGACCTAAAGTGGTAGGAAATCCGTTACCCAATCATTCTGATAAAGGGGTAAATGCGATAATCGAGAATAGAGGAAAAAAACCAAGATGGATGTAGCAGAAGTAAAAACCCCACTAAAATTAGTTTGGAAGAAAATGGTAGAAGAAGGATTAATCAAACAAGATTCAGAAGAGAAACATAAAGGGATGAAGAACTACCGTGAGTTCCATGCTAAGGAGGGTCATAAGATCTATGAGTGTGTTGAATTCAGGGCCTTAGTGAAAAATTTGATGGACAGGAGCTAGGATTCTTTGAATATGCTATGGGCTCTGAAAAAGAAGATGTGTGCGCCTCAGAAGAGGGGTCAATAGAAAATGTCTATAAAGTCAACGACCTGTGGTTATTATTTCACGACCTAGAAGCAATGAAGCCGGAGTGCAAATTGCACCAAGGTTCATAATCCAGAAACCTATAGTTCTTCCCTACAAGGATAGTAAGAAGGTTCCCTGAAATTATGACTACAATGTGACGATCCCAAGAGAAGAGAACCTGATTAGTGCTTCAGAAGAAGGCCAAGAGGTAGGTTTCTACACACGCAGTGGGAGGCGCTATGATTCATCAAATACAGGAGCTGAGCCTGTTAAATGAAAGACCCCAATAGTTGAACAAAAGAAGGAAAATACGGTCAGGCTCAAATTGCAAGTTAACGAGCTAGTAACTGAGAAAGAGGCTAGGGAGTTTCTGAAATTCTTAAAGCATAGCGAATACAACGTTGTAAAATAGCTACACAAGCAAACGACTAGCATCTTAGTAAACGACTAGCTATCTTTACTCTTAAGTTTGGAGACACATCATAGCATGTTAATGAAAGTGCTAAATAAAATTTATGTCGCTAACGATATCTCTATAAACAAGTTAGACCGCCTAGTCAACAATATAAGTTCCAACAACTTTATCTTCTTCAATGATGATGAGATACCGCTATGGGGCATAGGATCTACAAAAGCTCTTCACATCACCACCTGTTGTAAAAGATATACATTGTCAGGGGTGTTAATTGATAATGGATCTGTGCTAAATGTTTTGCCCCTATCCACGCTGAATAAATTGCCTGTAGATAGCTCTTATATGAAGACATGTCAAAACATAGTGAGAGCATTTAATGGAACCGAAAGGAGGGTGATGAGAAGGATTGAGATACCCCTCTTGATTGGTCTAAACAAGTATGAAGTAGATTTCTTAGTGATGGGCATTAAACCTTCTTACAATTGTTTGTTGGGGAGGTCTTAGATTCACACGGATGGGGCGGTGCCGTCATCACTGCACTAGAAGCTAAAGTTGGTAACTGAAGGTCGGCTGGTAACGATAAACGCGAAGGAAAACATTATTGCATCTGTAACCAGTGATGCGCTATACGTAGGGACAGACGATGAAGTGATAGAATATTATTTTCGATCGTAAGAATTTGTGAATGCAACCTTCATCGTCGAAGGGAACAAGATCCCGATGTCCAAAATCTCTAAAACTATAAGGATGGGCTTACAACTGACGGTCGGGAAATGAGCTTTGCCTGGGAGAGGACTTGGAAAATGCCTACAAGGAAAAGTTGAGGCACCTATGCTGAAGGACAAATGAGACAGCTTTGGTTTAGGATTTAATCTAGATTCGAGGCAAAAAGAAAAAGGAGATGGAGAAGAAATAAGAAAGAAGAAGAGCGCGACTGAGCGAGGAAGAGATCAAGTGGGAACCAATGACCTTTCCCCATATATTCAAGACTTTCATATAAGGAGGAACTATTCACCTTGAAATAAAGATGTCAAGAGAAGAGACCGTTGAAGAAATGTTGGCAAACATGAACATCAACGCCATATCCGAAAAAGAATTTTGGGGAGAAAATTTATCAGACATCTGCCCCTATGTACCTAGAAGTGTTCTGAACAACTGGACTACGGAAGAGATTCCTGTAGTTTTTAGAGCTAATTCAGAGTAATGTTCAAAACACGCTTATTGCTCTAAGCCTAGGAGTAATAAGAATCCTTTATGAAATAGGCTTATGTCCAACATCCTTATTTCAATAAAGTGTATCTTTGTGTATCATCTTGAGCAAATATTCTTTTATTCTTTTCATTTCATTCATAATCATACCATACAAATAATTATTCTTAGATTCTTTTTGTTCTTTGGATTTTTCTTCATCCCTATAATAGGTCTCCATATATCAATGATATGAGCGACGCTGCTGTTGACTCAAAATCTCCTTTTAAGCAAGATATGTGTATAGAGGATTCTCAGGATTTTGAAGATGATCGAAGCTATAACCTATCTCCTGATTTACGGAAGATGGTAGAACAAGATGAGAAACAAATCTTGCCTTATAAAGAGTCAGTGGAAATTGTGAGCTTAGGAGAGGAAAAAGAGGTAAAGATAGGAGCTTGCATTACTGCGCGTAGCTGAAATAGTAAATTGTGTTTTATAAAGATTTATTTGGTCGAAGACGAAGCAAGACCTCATTGAATTACTCCAAGAATTTAAGGATGTCTTTGCATGGTCATATCAAGACATATCCGGGTTAAATACTGATATCGTGGTACAACGGCTCCCCATAAAGGAAGAGTGCAAGCCAGTTCAATAGAAGCTCCGAAGGATGAGGCCCGATGTTTTACTGAAAATAAAAAAGGAAGTCAAGAAACAATTCGATGCTGGTTTCTTACAGGTGGTTAAATACTCAGAATGGGTAGCCAATATCGTCCCCATCCCTAAAAAATATGAGAAAGTACGAATGTGTGTAGATCACAGGGACTTGAACAAAGCCAGCCCGAAAGATAATTTCCCATTGCCACATATCATCACTTTAGTGGATAACACGGCATGTTACTCACTGTTCTCATTATTGATGGTTTCTCAGGATACAACCAAATAAAAATGCATCTTGAAGACATGGATAAGACCACATTCGTGACCATGTGGGGAACATTTTGCTATATGGTGATGCCATTTGGACTAAAAATGCGGGAGCACCATATCAAAGAGCCATGGTAACTTTGTTTCATGATATGATGCACAAAGAAATCGAGGTTTATATAGACAAAATGATCGTAAAGTCCTGAATAGAGAAGGAGCATGTACAAGTCTTGAGGAAATTGTTCTTGAGATTGAGAAAATTACAACTGAAGCTCAATCCAGCAAAATGTACTTTTGGGTTAGGTCGGAAAATTACTAAGATTTGTAGTCAATGAAAAGGGGATTGAGATCGACCCAGACAAAGTAAAGACTATACAGCAATTGCCTCCACCACGCACTCAAAAAGAAGTTCGAGGTTTCCTAGGAAGACTAAATTACATCGCCCGATTCCTTTCACAACAAACTGAGAAATGCGACCCCACATTTCGTCTCCCTAAGAAACACAACCCAGGTGTTTGGGATAAGGAGCACCAGAAGACTTTTGATAAGGTCAAACATTACTTGTCCAATACCCTAGTATTGATGCTGGCTAACCTAGATAGGCCGTTAATACTGTACTTGGCAGTATTCGGAAATTCCATGGGATGTGTGCTTGGTCAACATGATGAGTCAGGAAGAAAAGAAAGAGCGATATACTATCTCAGTAAGAAATTCACCAAATGTAAGACAAGGTATTCCCCAATTGAAAAGTTATGTTACGCCTTGATCTGGACAACCCAAGACTGAGACAGTACATGATGTACCACACAACTTGGCTCATCTCAAAACTCGATCCTCTAAAGTACATGATGGAGTCGATTGCTTTAAATGGAAGAATGGCCCGGTGGCAAATTCTGCTCTCTAAATTTGATATAGTCTATGTGAATCAAAAGGCTATAAAAGGGAGCGCAATAACAAATTTTTTGGCCAGTAAAGCTCTAAAATATTACGAGCCTTTGAACTTTGATTTCCCAAATGAAGATCTAATGTATGTTGCAAGCACTGAAGAAGACTTTCAAGAAGGTCATCCTTGGAAGTTAAACTTCGACGGAGCCTCAAACATTGTGGGTAATGGAATTGGGGCAGTCATGGTATCCCCAAACAGAGATCGTTATCCCTTCACTAGCGAATTGGATTTTGATTGCACGAACAATATGGCAGAATACGAAGCATGCATCATGAGTATCCGTGCATCCATAGAACGTAAGATCAAAGTGCTAGAGTTATATGGGGATTCTGCACTAGTGATCTATCAACTCAAGGGAGAATGGGAGACAAGAGATCCCAAGTTAATCAATTATCGAAGGTTGGTTCTTGAGTTAATTGAGGAGTTTGGTGAAATCACCTTCTATTACCTCCCACGATATGAAAATCAGATGGCTGACGCCTTGGCTACCTTGGCTTTGATGGTTAAAGTGAACAAACAAGAGGATGTAAAGCCTATCTAGATGAGATTTTGGGGATTCAAACCCTAGATATGGTTCTTTTCGAAAAGAAGGTTAAAAAGGGAAACTTTTTAGTTTCCTGATCATTGTAGATAGCGGCACCGACGTCGACGATTGGTGATCGACGCGACGGCCGATGGCCGAAGCCCAAGCCGGAGAAGGCCTGCTGCAGAGAAAGGGAGAGAGTTTTTTGAGTTTTTTTTTAAAAAATAAGATTAAAATGAAAATTTTGCAAAAATTCTGTCTTAAATAGCTGTAACACCCCTTACTCGTATTCGACGTTGGAACAGGGTACGAGGCGTTACCAGACTTGTACGCAAGCAATCATATAAAATCGAGACATGACTTTCCGCTCAAATTTAAAACATTTCATAAACCTACATAGCACCCCTTAATCAAGCCTATACGGCCCAAAACACACTTTAGGAACGGTTCAAGATCAAATTGAATTCTTTAGAAGATCCCTAGAAAAGCTTAGAAAATTCTCATCAAACCGTCCACATACCCGTGTGGAAGAAGGGACATGCCCATGTTCCACACCCGTGTAGATTTATTTCTCATTTCGAACCTACAAGGGTTTTCACACGGCCTGACACATGCCCGTGTTAATGGCCTATGTCCCTCACACGGCCATGACACGCCCGTGTCTTAGCCTGTGTGTAAAAACCTTGACATTCTGATTCTGACGTCATTTCTCGAATAATGTTACACGGCCAAGGCACACCCTCATGTACTTAGACCGTGTGGCAAATTAAATTCCTAAATTCAGGTGCAGACTTCACACGGCCATGGCACAAGCCGATGTCCTATGGTCGTGTCTTCTATACGGTCGAGACACACGGCCGTGTCTCAGTCGTATGGTTACTACTGAGCATTTTGTTTTACCAACTTAGAATGCAGGGGGACACATTGCCAAACCACACGCCCATGGGGCAGACCATGTATCTCATACAACCTAGACACACGCCCGTGTGTCTACCCGTGTGAACAAGAACAAGGCTCTTTACCAAGCCCTTCCTGCCAACCCTACTTGTACCAAAAATAATCATATCAAGCAACCAACTCATTTCATGTATAAATATACCAATTACTCAACCTTGCAACTTGCACATTCAGGAACAACATCATCATTTCATAGATTAATAAGAAAGAGCCATCAACTACGACCTTATACAAAAGAATTATCATCAATACAAACCAACACCTTTGGCCAAAACAATATGACACTTGATAAAAGACTAAGTCCCTATACATGCCATACTCAAAATACTAAATCTAATTATACCAAAATATGTGGATAGTGTGAGTGATCCTCCGACGGTCTCCGTATCCCGAGCTTGCTCTTTGACACTATAAAATAAGGGAAAAGAGAAGGGAGTAAGCTTTAAACTTAGTAAGCCTATATATAAACAATGAACATCATACCATGTACTTATTAATCAAGAACAGTTTAGATCCTTATAATTATACTTACTCATTTCAAATCTTACCACATCCCAAACACATATCATAAAACATTGCTCACATTTACATGCACTTATACCCTGCACTTATCACCACAAACCACATGTAATTCCATTTAGACAAAGTTTCTCGATGAACACTTCGGAATAATACTAGGTACACGGTGGTTTTGCACACAGTCCACCATTAATAAATAACGAGGCGATATCGCACACAGCCCATCAATAATTACATGTTCACGGTGGTATCGCACATAGCCCACCAATAATAAATACGGTAGTATCGCACACAGCCCACCAATAATAATGAATATGGTGGTATCGCATACAGCCCACCAATAATAATGAATACGGTGGTATCGCACACAGCCCACCAATAATAATATAACCACGGAGATTTATTCGTATCCTTTTTCCTATTCCGAAAGTTCATCCGAAAATTTCCTCACTTTCTATCATTCTAATAGATATCAGTAATATTCATTGGTATTTCACACAATGCATTAATATGTAAAAATATAAGTAAAAAGGATGTGCCATTTACACATAAACTTACCTCGATACAAAATATGTCAATTTGCAATTTAGTCTGAAACCTTGCCTTTTCCTCAATCAAGGTTGATTCCACGTTCTTCTTGATCTATAATAACATATTTAACTTATTAAATCACCACATTATTCAAAACATTTCAAAGTTTCTATTTTGGAAATATTATCGTTTTGCCCTTATACTTTCGTAAAATTATAATTTTGCCCCTAGGCTTGTAAAATGAAATGTGTTCATTTTTCACACACCCAAACCTAGCAGATTCATATTTCCTCTTATAGCAACTCAATATTTCAATTATTACACATGTTTACCACCTATTTTACAATCTTTACAAAAAGGTCCTTTTAGGTGTTTTCATGGAAACACCTTTCACAAAAGTTGTGTATTTAACAACTAAGATTCATTTTCTTCTATAAAATTTCATAAATCAACATGAATATTCATATGGAAAAACCCTAGACTTTCTACCATTTTGCAAAATAATCCCCTCATTAGCAAGATTATGCTACAAGGGTCCCAAAAGTACAAAAATTATCAAGAAAGACCACCAAAATCACTTACTTGCAAGGAGGATAAGTTGCTAAAATTTCAAACTTCCAAAACCCCTCTTTGGCTGATATTTTTAATGGAAGAAGATGAAGATGAAATGTGATATCATCTTTCTCTTTATTTTATTTTATTTTATTTTATCAATTAGTCACTTAATTCACTTACTTTGACCAAATTCTTATTTTCTTGTCCCCTATGGCCGGCCAACCCTTGCCTAAGGGTCTAATTGCACATTAAGGACCTCAAATTTAAGGTTATATAGCTATTTGGAACTTTTATCTAGTAAAATAAAACTTTCACACTTTATGCGATTTAGTCCTTTTTCGCAATTAACCATGCAAACACCAAAATTAATGCACCAAAATTTTCACACATTCATATAATCATGCCATAATCCATAAAATAATATTAAAAATAATTTCTCTGATCTTGAATTAGTGGTTGTGAAACCACTGTTCTGACTAGCCCCAAAATCAAGTTGTTACAATAGCAGTTGTGAAACGACACTATTTCACTTGGCCCCTTTAACACTAGAACAGCGTCATTTGGGGGGCTGACCCAAAACCCGACCCACTCCAACCTCAGGATCCGCGTGTTTTTGCAAAAGGGTCTAATTGCACTTTTAGCCCTTCCGCTTTTTAATTAGTTTGCAATCCAGTTTTTTTTATTCTTTTAAATTTATCCTATTAATTTTATTTTTTTATTCTAGTCCCCCAAAACGGTGCGTTTAGAGGGTAAATGGATAATTTTCTAATTAGTCCCTCCTCCTTTTCACACATTTACTTTAGTCCTTTATTTTGTTTTACTATTTAATTTATTTATTTTATTAAGATTTATACCGCAATTTTATTTAAATTTTGATTCAGTCCCTTATTTATTTAATCTTATCCTTTCATGAAATTTCCTATTATTATTTACTTATTTATTTATTATTGCAATTTCAAATTTTCATGCATTTTTTAATTATTTTACTATTTATTTATTTATTTATTTATTATTGTCTTACTTTTTATTTTAAAATTTATGTTGTTCATATTTGTATATTCTTCGCTTCGTTATTTATATTTGTATATTTTTCGCTTGTTATATATATTTTTACATTTTTCGCTTGTTATTTATTTATATTTTTTTACATATAAACATATTATTTATATTTACATTCATTATTAAGCATCTTTCATTTTTATTTTTTTACTTGTTTTAAATTACCTTATTTATTTTATTATTATGATTATTAATATTATTATTATTGTAATTACATTAGTATTATTATAATATTTCCTTATTTATTTATTAAATATCATTCTAATATTCTACCCATATAGCCATTTTATATTATCTCATCATCACTACATCGTATATTATGTTTAAATATAATTTGCTTTTTATATACTACACCCCGATAAGATAAATACACATCGTTTTAAAAATTACACTTGTATTTATTCGTAAAAATAAAAATTTTCAAAATAAGGCAATGTTTCATATTTGGGAGATTCAAGAAATCGTACCCTAACTTACTGGGCTTCGATTCTCTTGTTGAACTTAAATAGTTAAATATCCTTTTAAAATTAAAATACATGATTTTAAATAAAAATCTAAAGGCAAGCTCATTCTTGAGGGTTCAAAATGTCGTGTCCTAACTTACGGGATGTGACATTTGTTATCTCAAGACGAGAGGGTCTTTGACATTCGTTTTCAATTTATTCAAGCGTTAAGAAAACTAACATTAATAAAAGAGGGATCGTATTGCAAAACTCTTTCAAGTTTTCAAATTTTCGACATTAAGGCATTAATTGATCAATTAGGTACCAATTCTGGGTGTTACAAGGGTGCTAATCCTTCCTCATATGTAACCGACTCTCGAACCTATTTTCTCGAATTTCGCAGACCAAAATCGTTGTTTTAGTAAATCAAAATGTTTTATTAAAACGATCAAATTACGAGATGATCCGATCACACCTCATAAAAAGGATTGGTGGTGACTCCCATTTTTTTCATTTTTTGAAATAAAAGGTCCAGAACATCCCAAATTAGGCCTAGTAGGATTGGGCCCAATGGGCCTTGGCGTAGTAGCATTTAAAATTTTGGAGAACAAGAGATCGGTTAAATGCAAGTTGGACCTATTAGGTGAGTGATTTTGAAGGTTAGGGGCTTTTATGAAATCCAGGATTGAACTTTGGCTTTGGGGAAATTTTGGTTTTAGGTGAAAAAAACCCTGGAAGTTGGCAGGTAGGCCTTAAGAATAAAATATGGGGAAAATGACACAAGTGGAGAGTGTGGTGTAGTGGCAAAGTGACGCCACTTAGGGGACAAGGGAATGACGCCACAAGGAAGGAAGGAGGTCCAAGGTTCTAGTTGTAGCGCTTGCATTCCTTTTAGATTATTTTTATTAAATGAATTTAGACCTTGGCCATAGGGTTATATTTAGCTGCGCATGGTTTAAGACACAAGGATCTAGTTGGTAAAGTAGCTAGTGTCGTGGATTATGTTGCAAGGGAGCCTGGGTTCGAATCTCATGTCAAGCAAGGGAGTATTTATTTTGCTAAGTTGGGGTGGCAAGAGTTTGAGTTAGATTTAAACTCTGCTAACGGAGGGATCCCACATCGGAAAGATACAAGGAATGAAGGTGAAAAGCTAGCTATATAAAGAGCAAATTCTAGGAGGAGATAACATACCTAGGTGGGCGTTTGGGCAGGAGGTCATCATACGGTTGAACACCGACTCTATCGGTGTGTAACTCTCTCTACTCTAGTTGTAGAGCGGCAAATGCCGAAGTGCCGGTCACAGAAATAGTAGCCACACGAGCGTGCAAGCGCACGTGTGGGGGTTTTGACGCGATAGTTGAGGCCCCATTAGTATTCTTGTGGGTCGAGGCTGCTTGGGCCAAAGTGGTCCAATAGGCCCATGGGCCTATATGAGTAAATTGTATGATTGTTTAGAATATATTGAACTAGACTAAGTGAATCTTATATACGTGGCTAGATTTGTGCTAGGTGGGCCTCATGAGCTTGTGGGCCCGATGGGTCGAAATCGAGTTTAGGCCCAATAGTCCGATAACAACTGGAAGTGGTAGCTAAGTCGTTCGGGACGACATTGGGCCTTCAGGAAAGGCTAGTACAGGTATAAAATTATCAAAATACCCCTGGTTTATGAAATTACCAAAATACCCCTAGTTTACGTAATTACCAAAATACCCTTGGTTTATGAAATTACCAAAATACCCCTAGTTTATGAAATTACCAAAATACCCTTGGTTTATAAAATTACCAAAATACCCCTGATTTATGAAATTACCAAAATACCCTTGATTTGTGAAATTACCGTTTTACCCCTATACGATAGAATGATCGTTGTACACTCGTGGTAGTATTAGCGTTGTATGTGTTAATTATATGATTGACTATGTTTGAGATGCGTTGCTTACATGGATTGGTTATGAGTAAAATTACCAAGATACCCCTAGAGGGTGAATTACCAAAATACCCCTGGAAGGTAAAATTACAGTTATACCCTTAGAGGTTGATTAGCATGATTGTGTTGTATTATGTTTATCTGATTATGATGGTAATTCATTTCATACGTGATATTTGAGATATGATTTGGATACATGACATACTGCATACACGAATTATTATGTCATGACATGTTGCATGAGATTGAGTATGATGAGTGGAGGGGGAAGGTATGATTATCAGACGGTCACCAGTGGTTTGGTACCACAAAGTGGGTTGGCCCCCCACATGATATTTGTGACTACGGTCACCAGTGGTTTGGTACCACATATGATTTTCTTGTGACTCGTCCCAGTGGTTAATACCACAGTGGGTTGGCCCCACATAACATCAAAGGGGATCGTCATCAGTAGTTTGGTACTACAAAGTGGGTTGGCCCCACACATGATTATTTGTGACTCCGGTCACCAGTGGTTTGGTACCACATATATTTATTTGTGACTTCGGCCACCAGTGGTTTGGCACCACCAGTGGTTTGGTACCACACGGGTAGATTTAGGAGACTCGGATGGACATTTAGGTTGGTGGGATTGCATGGCATGCATATTTGCATATGAATCTATGTATGAGCTTAATATCTTTTGGATGGGGATTTATGCACTGAGTCTCGATGACTCACCCCTTAGTTAATTTTGTAGGTAATCATTAGATCGCGGATTTGGGAGCTGAGGCGACTCGTGGAGGCCATACATTGCTTTCTCGTAAACTTGTTCTCTTATTTCAAACTTATTTTTAATTCGAGATTTTAAGTTGTAATAAGGCCACTATAACTTTAATTTTGGTATTTTGTTTGGTTTAGCTTTTAATTTGATTACTGCCTATTATTATTAAATGTTCAATACAGGAATTTCCTAAACCCTTAATAATCGTTTTCCAAAATGTTAACAAAAGGATAACAAGCGAATAAATATTTAAACTCAAATTTTAACAAACGCGTAGTTTTTAAACAACCCTTTTATGTGACATTCCATTGGTGGTTGACGTTTAGTTTTTTGTTTGGGGTGTTACAAGGTCGATTTCAAAAAGGGTTTTGACAAGTTGCTTCTAGACATACATATCAATTCTATTTTCTTCTTTCTTCAATTCAGCTTGATTTTCATAAGACCATACATGGATCATTTAAGGGTAAACAGGCTCCAAATTGATGTTGTTAGAAGATACAATCAATGTTTATCATGTTAGATTCAGACCTAGGAAGAGCTTTTGGAGGAAGAAGAAACTTATGCTAACACTTACTTTTTCTATGCCAAGTCACATAGAAGATTGCAGGGTCAATTATCCACAAATATAATTTTCTTTTAATTTATATAATTGGTGAATGGGCTATTGGTGATCTCATAAAAAAATTAAAAATGACCCACTAAATTTTTTGGAAAAGATTTGTTTCAAAAAATAAGTTATTTTATATAAAAATAAATGATTCTCTTTTTTTTCATTAAAACCCTAAAATCCTTATTTTCTTTTATCTTTTTAATGCTAGTAATTTTTTCTCAAATTTCTCTTATACTCTCACACAATTTATCTGCAATTTTTACAAAATAGGCGATTAATTTTTAATATTTTCAAGTGTGTCTCCTAATTCAAGAACAACTTTATTAATTAGTTTTAGAAAATTAGGATTGTGACTTTTTGTGATAGATTAGAATTTTTATACAAGATTTCTTTTATTATGTATTGAATGATTTTGAGATATTAATTTTGTATAAGATTGCAAACATCTTAAATGAGTAATAAGTTTTAAAGATTGATTAATATAAATCGTTGAAGAAATTATGATCGATTGTATTTATAATCTTGAACTTATCGAATATTATTAAAAATATAGCATTATTATTTATAAATTGTTGATTCTAGTGTGATTATTATATACTTCTTTATCAATAATTAATATTATGTATTGGTTTATATGATTTTTTATAAGCGCTTTAATTTTTAGAAAGTTGAACACAAGAATCCAATTTTTTTAATTCCACCACAGGACAAAAGAAAAGAGTCTAGAAGGTGCATGAAGGGTGATCTGCAGCAATCGTATAAACTAAATATCAAGTATTAAGGTGATGTTAAGGATGGTCGTAGAGGTTATCATAGGGAGGGGATCATAAAGGATAGTCAGCTAAGGAATGACATGGGAAAGGAGAATTTTCATAATATGCAGAGGTGTGTAGTGGTAGTGTAAGAAGTTCAACAAGGTTGAAGAACTGGCAAAGCATATGAATGAAGTAGGGATTACGAGTTTGACTGTCTTAAAGAATATCCAGTATAATGGTGTTACGTGTGTTGGATGACATGGAGAAGTTATAGGTTATCAACTTGAATCATCGTGATGTCTTTGACTGATGGTTTAGCAAGATTAAGACCTGATCACAATCAAAGAAGTAACACTGTTGTAGAGATGGGATATCTTGCTGCACGCATGTTGTAATGCCCCAAAATATAAGGGGCTAATAGAAATAAATAATTAAGAAATGAATTTGGTTTGATGGTTAAACAATTAGCACACTCTCTAGAGATCTTAGGTTTTATTCACTCCTCTCTCATTTTTTTTCTTTTTCATTCTCAACAAACTAAGATGAAAATAACCTTTAAATAAATATTAAATGGTGTAAAAACTTAACAAGAATCGGTAACAACCCAAATGGTTAAGTAGTTACTTCCCCCTTATATACCAAGTTTGAGCCACACCATTCTCCTTCCATTTCTCTTTTATTTCGACAGAATAGGGGAAATTACCCTACAACCCCTTAAAAGTTTGAAAACTTAGCTATTTAGCCCTTTTTTCCTAATTACATTAGAACTTTGTTTTATTTTCCATTCCAATTAAAACTTCTCCCTCTTTTCTCTATATCTTCATCTTTTCTTTTCTCCCCTTTTTCTTATTCATCATATTTCACATTATTTTGTTATTGAATTTTTTTTTTTTGGCTTTCTGAATCAAATCTATTCTCGATTTTAACTCGTTTTTCAACCAGATTTGTGATTGCAATTAGAAACATTCTTCGATTTTTAAAATTCATGTAGAATTTCTATTAAGGTCACTTTTAAGATTGATTAAAAGGTCTTTTATGAATTTTGTCGAAATCTTTTAAAATATTAATTTTTCTTGAAAATCGTTATTAGTTCTTGCGTAAATGTCGTTTGAAGGACTCGATTTAGGTACCCCAAATCAGATTGGAATGTGAGGAACATTGCTAGAGACCTCGGTGATAGGTGTGTGTTCTTTTACAAGCAAATCAAGGCAAAATCGTGCCTAGGATAGAGCCATAGGGGTGCCACACGGGCATGTGGACCACACAACCATGTCCTCCTACAACCCTAGGATAGTTCGTTTCTCACACGGCCCAGACTCTTCTACACGGTCTACCACACGGGTGAACACATGACCCACCACACAACCATGTGCCCTAGAAACCCTAGTGGAGTTTGTGAACCACATGACTTGCCACACGACTATGTCTCTTCTGTAGCTTAATTTTGCAACTTCCACATGGCCACAATCTGTTACACGGCCTGGCCACATGGTTGTGTAGCACCCTCCACATGGTCTATAGCATCTCACATGGCCGTGTACCCCTATTTTTTAAATTTTATAGTTTTGACCCAAAATTTTATGTTTTATTCAGTTTAGTCTCTAATTGATTCCTAAATTGTTTTAAGCTTTTAGTTTTGTTCAATTAAGTCCCTAATAATATGATTTATGTTAAAATCCATGATTGATTGAATTATCATGGTATTTATATGAATAATTGCAAAAATTGTGAACAATTTATATATGACTATTGTATCGATATTTTCGATCGTATGTACAACATGCCTTATGTTACTATTCATCCGAACACACAAAAAGCATGACTTTTACTACTGACTTGATTCGCTTAAGGCATATTAATTGTTATTGAATCAAGCTATTATGAGCATACTAGTGCTACTATATTGTTGTGTTAAAAGTATATCAAATGCTATTGTATTGATCTATTTGAACATGCTATATTGCATTGCATGGGATGGGACAATATGTACGAAGGAAGTATTAGCAGTTTATCTGCATTATTTTGCTGTGTACCCACATCCATAGACAAATCCCATCTACAATGTTTTTTGCTGTAAACCCATAGCCAAAAGCATATTCCATTTACGATGTTTTTGTTGTGTATCCACAACCCAACGACAACTATTATCTACAAATATGTTGTACATCCATGGCCAGTGACAATTTTTACCTGCATTATTTTGTTTTGTGTATAAGTAGATTTCAATGTTTTCTTGTTAAAACCACAACCCAACCCGGTTTGTAGGTGATTGAAGTTCTAGGGAACTCCTATTGTGGGGTGTAGCTATGGGGTAAGATCTTTTCTGTTAAATCGAAACTGTATGACATTATTAAGCATGTGCATACAAACTGGATTTTCTGGGATGACATATTTATACTTATAAATAAATTGTTGAGTGCTTTGAAATAAAACTGATATTTTGAAATTGCTATCATGAATTCTCTAAGATACTATAGATGGTTATTCTGAAATAAAACCAATACTCTGATTTGCTATTTGATTGTTATTATTCTATGCATTATTATTTAGTATGATTTATCGACTGTTTGTACTGCTTGTGACAGAACTCACATTGAGCTTCATAGCTCACTCCCCTTTTAATTTTCATCTTTACAGATCACCTACCAGGCTAAGACGCGGACTCAGCATCTGGAGGGACTAGGCTCTGATTTGCTTATTAAATTATTTTAAATATATTATTTGATATTTTTATTATTTGGAGACTATATGGTTTTATACTCGTACTGGTGCATGGGACTTTTAATTTCGATTTGATATGACATGCATGACATTTAGGTTTTTCTAATTTAATTTTAAAATTTTGAAATGAGGATTTTAATTTATTATACATGAAATATAGTTTTTATTAAAACTAAGATAAATATCATTTTTCTGCTTGCTAAATTATAAATAAAATTTTAAAAGAATAATCAGACAAACTGAATTTTCAAAAATAGTCACCGTTACAAGAAAAATGTTAAAATTAATCGTTTTTGATAACTCATGGGTTTTTCTAAAATAAACTAAGTCTTCTTCTATAAATAAATTAATGTTTTAAAATAACTTTTGTCGAAACCATTTTTAAATTTGAAAAAATGGGGATCGACTTCAAAAAACATGGAGTCGCCACCAATCTTTTTCGAGGTGTAATTGGGTCACCTTATACAATATTTTGGTCTCCGAATTTTAAGAAAACATGTTCGAGTCGATTATGTACGAGGAAGGATTAGCACCCTCGCAACACCCAAAATTGGTACCTTATTGATTAATTAATGTCCTAATATTGAAAATTTGAAGAGGTTTTAAGATACAATTCCCAAAAAAAACGTTTGGATAGTTCGCATTAGATATCGAAACCCTCTTGATCCAAAAGAAAGAATTATCACATCCAACACGTTAGGACACAATACTTCAAACCCTTGATGCCAAGATCATTTCTTGATTTCCAGAATTCATGCATTGCAAATCTTAAAAGGATATTCCGTTATTTGGCCAAACAAAAAATTGAAACCCAGCACGTTAGGGCACGATTCCTCGAATTTCCAAACATGAAATATTGCCTTATTTTGAAGTTAAGAAAACATGGGAGAAACTTAAAAGGATAATCGGTTATTTGGTCAAACGAAAAACTGGAACCCAGCACGTTAGGGCACTATTTCTCAATTTCCAAACACAGAATATTGCCTTTATTTGTAAAATCCCTTTTTGTGAATTTTGGTAAGAAAGAAGATAAAATTAATGTAACATTTAAAATAGAAAATAGGCTAAAACATGCAGATGGTCATGCTTGGCGAATAGTAATAATGCAAACACAATAATGATAACGAGTAACGTAGCCTTGCTGGTATATAGGGACATAAATAAATAAATGAATAGGTACAAAATATGGATAGCATATAATAAGATAATAATAATGAGAACAATAATATAAGAAAAATGAGCCAAAAATAATAGAAGGAATAATAAATGAAATAGAAATGTTAATAAAGGCTTAATTTAAAATTGAAAGTAAGCATAGGAATGAAGAAATATTAAGTAGAATGTTTTTAAAATAATAATAATAATAATAATAATAATAATAATAATAATAATGATGATGATGATGATGATGATGATGATGATGATGATGATGATGATGATGGAAAACAACAATACTATATTGATAATAATAATATATATAATAAAAAAGTAAAAAATAATAATAAGAAAAATGGCAATGGTAATAGTAATAATAGTGGAGATTCAAATAATAATATTAATACTAATAAAATAATATTAATTGTAATAATAGAAATAATAGTACTGAAAATAATGATAAATATAATAATAATAACAAATATAAAACTCGAAGTAATTAATTTAACAATAAAATAGCCAAAAAATAAAAAATGAACTAAATTGAATTAAGAAAAGAAGCTTTGAGGCTAAATCAGAAATAAAAGAGAGAGGAAGGATCGAATTAAAACACGCGCAAAATAGGAGGGACCAAAAAGTAATTATTCCACAATTCTAAACGTAGCATTTAAAGCACGGACAAAATAAAAAAATAAAAAAAGGGTAAAATTTAAAAATGAAATAAGTCGATTTGAAACATCCAGAAATGCGGAAGGGCTATTTGTGCAATAAGACCAAAATAAGAAAACATGCGGATCCTTCCCCTCGTGCAGGTCGGACTCGGGTCGGCCTCCCAAAACAACACCTTCCATTTCAAAAAAAAAAAATTCATTTCACTTTCCATTTCAAAAAAAAAGTTCAAAACTCTCTCAAGAGCCCTAAGATCTAGCCAAAGCTCAGGTCAACCACCGCCATCATCGCCATATTGTTGCATTGCCGCCAATGTCACCGATCGCCGTAAAAAAGGTTTTTTTACTTTAAAATGTTTTTGATAAATATATATAATAAAATTGAAAAAAACGAAGAAAATAAAATAAATAAATAGATAAATGAAAAAATACCCAATCTCTGTTTTTAGCCTTTTTTCTTGCTTGTTGTTATAGTTGTTTTGATATGTTTGGATTTTTGCTTTTGCACTCAAAAACTCATTTTTTGTATTGATTTCGTGTATTCGTAAGTAAAAAAAAGAAGTCCCATTTACATTGTTTATATGCGGCTTTTTATAGCCTTTTTACAACCGGTCTTCCCCTATTTGTAGGTATGTAGGAGAGGCGTGATGGAGAAGGGCACGCTACATGGGCGTGGCGAATGGTGGAGGGGCGCATGATGCAGAGAAGCAAGGCGTGAGGTGTTGGGGCACCTTAGGGTTTGACCTTCCTATTTTGGGTTTAGGGGTTTGTTGGGGCTGTTGGGCTTTGGGTTATGTTTTGTTGGGTTGGTGTTAGTTTGGTGGGTCTAGGTCAAAATTAGGTCACACAGCTGCCCCTCTTTGCTTGTTGTCGTGAAACAGGAACGAAGCAAAGACTTACTAAGGCCAATTTTTCCGGTCTTTTCGAGTCTTGACTTCTTGGCGCTTCTTCTCTTCAAGTAACCTCGCTCTAACCCACTACATCTTCGGGGGTATAGAAATTACTGCTTCAAAACGCTCTATTATTGCTTCATTGAGATAAGATTCATTTAGATTTGATCTGCTTCACTACTACTTAGAGATAAAATCTATTATCTTCAGTCTGCTCTATTTTCGGTACATGGAGTTAAGACTTGTAATTTTAGCCTGCTCCCTTGCTATCTTAGGAAGATAAGGCTAGTGGCCTAAATTTGCTCCATTGCCGATACATGGAGATAATATTCACCAACTTTGATTTGCCCCTACTGCTTTCTTGAGGAGACAAGATCTACAATCTTCAGTCAGCTCCATTGCTGATACATGGAGATAAGACTTATAATTTTAGCCTGCTTCCCTACTATCTCAGGAAGATAAGGCTTGTGGCTTAAATCTACTCCATTTCCGATACATGGAGATAGAATTCACCGAAATTTGTAATTTTAATCAATCTTGCCACATTGTCCTCTGGGGAACCTACCTGTAGAATTGATTGCATGGGGTCTATGCTTATGCCCAATGATTAGGATGTCATGATCGAAAAATGCTCATCATCAGACGTATTATGAATGTTATATGAATGAACGCAAAATGTCATGAGAATGATCCATTTTTTAACATTTGGGCTGTCATTGCTTGTCGTTTGTTAAGGCGATATCCCTGACGTATGTATTCTTGTTTAGCTTGATATTTTCAATAGAGAATTTGAAGATGTAGTCATTGCTTAGACCCTTATCTCTCAAGTGTTCCCAGCCCTTTAAGCTTGGTGAGTTCTAAATAATTGTCTTGTTTCAGATTCTTGCATTATTTAGAGACTTTCAAAGTAATATGCAAAACTTCTTTTATGAAATCATTATTAGTTCATTAATCATTATTTCAATATGAAATGCTTGAAAAAGATCATAGAGATGAATAAAACTAAAATTTATTCGGGACAAAATCTGTAAAGAATGGATTGAGCAAAGGAAGCAAATTTTACTAAGGTACACAAATGAGTAAGGTTGGAATTGGTGCCCCAGATATCACAGCCTGAGCTTCTCTGTACGAACTTATTGAAAACCATTCTGAGTTTAACATCTGTGTAAGAAATCTATAGCACTTTGTCAATGCCCCTAAGATGTAGCATATCTCATCATTGTTAATTCAGGTATAGGATGGCTAGCGCATGCCCTATTTCTCATCAAAAATTTGAATTGCCCTATACGGGTTTTCAATTCAAAGCTCATTTGGTCTCAAAGTGCCTTTTGTGGGTTTTCATCTTGGCCTCTCCATTTTTTTTGTTGAACTCAAGATGCCTTTTGTGGGTTTTCAACTTGGCCCATTTTCCTTCTTAAGTGAAGTACTTCTTGACTGAGTTCGCATTAATTGGGTTTGGCTGACTCTTGCCGTCCATCTCAACTAATACCAATGCTCCTCTAGAAAAGGCCTTTCTTACAACATAAGGTCCCTCCCAATTAGGCGTCCACTTTCCTCTGAAGTCCTTTTGCATAGGGAAGATCTTTTTCAATATCAAGTCTCACTCATGGAATACTCTGGGTGGACCTTTTTGTTGTAAGCTCGTATCATTCGCTTCTGGTACATTTGACCATGACGGATGGCTTTTAACCTTTTTTCCTCAATTATATTCAGTTGATCATACCGAGATTGGATCCATTCCGCTTCATCCAACTTCAAATCTGATAAAATTCAAAGAAAGGAATTTCAACTTCAATGGGCAAAACTGCCTCCATCCCATAAACCAATGAGAAAGGTGTTGCCCCGGTAGAAGTTCTAACCCATGTTAGATAGACATAGAGGGCAAACAATAACTTTTCATGCCAATCTTTGTAGGTCTTAGTCATTTTCCCACAATTTTTTTTGATATTTTTATTAGCTACCTCAACTGCATTATTCATTTTCGGGCGATATGGCGAGGAGTTGTGGTGCTTAATTTTGAACTGACTGCAGACCTTCACTATCACGCTATTGTTCAAGTTCAACGCGTTGTCAGATATGATCCTTTCTAGCATATCATAGCGACAAATGATCTCCCTCTTCAAAAACTTGCTAACTGTAGTCCTCGTGACATTGGCATATGAAGCTGCCTCTACCTATTTGGTAAAGTAATTGATGACCACGAAAATGAATCGATATCCATTAGAAGCCTTCGACAAAATTGGCCCAATAACGTCTATGCCCCACATTGAGAAAGGCTATGGAGAAGTCATAACATGAAGAGGTGAAGGAGGCACATGGATCTTGTCTCCATAAATTTGGCACTTATAGCACTTCTTGGCATAACGGATGCAATCTCCTTCTATCGTGGACCAGTAATACTCGAATCTCATGATTTGCCCGGCCATTGTAAACCCATTGCCATGCGTCCCGCAGACACCTTCATGGACTTCTTCCAGGATTTTCTTAGCCTCAACAGCATCAACGCATCTTAACATCATCTGATCCTTCCTCTTTTTATACAGGATCTCTCCATCTAAGACATAGTCATTAGCTAGTATTCTCAATGTTCTCCTATCATTTTCAGTTGCTTGATCAGGGTATTCACGGCTCTTCATATATCGCAGAATATCATGATACCAAGGATGATCATCTCTCTCTTCCTTTTCGTCGATATTGTAGTAGTGAGCCAAAGCCTCACAAATACTCATTTGGATAGGCTTCATACCTTCCTGTTCATTTACTCTGATCATAGAAGCTAGTGGGGCCAAGGCATCGGCCATCTGGTTTTCATCACGCAGAAGATAAAAGAAGGTGATATTATCAAACTCATCAATTAACTCTCAAACCAACTTTCGATAATAGATCAATTTGGGATCTCTCATTTCTCATTCACCTTTGAGCTGATAGATCACCAATGTAGAATCTCTATATACCTCTAGAGCCTTGATTTTGCGGTCTATGGCTACTCGAATTCCCATTATACATGCTTCGTATTCTGCCATATTGTTTGTGCAGTCAAAATCCAACATGCAAGTGAATGGATAATGATCTCCACTTGGGGATATTAGGACTGCCCCAACTCCATTACCAACGACGTTTGACTCTCCGTCGAAGTTCAATTTCCAAGGACGATATTCTAGGGTATCTTCCTCAATATTCGCTACAAACATCAGATCTTCATTAGGAAAATCAAAGTTCAAGGGCTCCTAATCGTCTAGAGCTCTGCTGGCTAGAAAATCTGCTATTGCACTCCCCTTCACAATCTTCTGGTTCACATAGACTATGTCAAATTCGGAGAGCAAAATTTTTTATCAGGCCATTCTTCCATTCAGAGCAGTTGACTCCATCATGTACTTAAGACGGTCTAGTTTCGAGATTAACCAAGTCGTATAGTACAACATGTACTGCCTCAACCTCCAAGTTGTCCAGACCAAAGTGTAACATAATTTCTCAATTGGCGAGTATCTCAGTTCACACTCAGTAAATTTCTTACTGAGGTAATATATCGCCTTTTCTTTCTTTCCTATCTCATCGTGTTGGAAAACACACATCCCATTAACTTATCGAATACCTTCAAATACAAAATCAATGGTTTATCAAGATTGTGTGGCATTAGCACTGGAATATTAGAAAAGTATTGTTTAATTCTATCAAAAGCCTTCTGGCATTCATCGTCCCAAATGCCTGGATTATGTTTCTTAAAAAGACAACATATAGGGTCACATTTCTCAGTCAATTATGAAATGAACCGAGCAATATAATTTAGTCTTCCTAGAAAACCTTGAATTTTTTTTTGAGTGTGCGGTAAAGGCAATTCTTGTACAGCCTTGACTTTATCCGGGTCGACCTCAATTCCTTTTTCACTGACTACGAAACCAAGCAGTTTTCCTGACCTAGCCCCAAAAATACACTTGGTTATATTGAGCTTTTGCTGAAATTTCCTCAACCTCAAGAATAGTTTCCTCAAAACCTGTACATGCTCCTTTTCTGTTCAGGATTTTGCGATCACGTCGTCAACGTAGACCTCGATCTCCTTGTGCATCATGTTGTGAAACAAGGTTACCATGACTCTTTGGTATGTTGCTCCCGCATTTTTTAACCCGAATGGCATCACCTTGTAACAAAACGCTCCCCAAAAGGTTATGAACATGGTCTTTTCCATGTCTTCAAGATGCTTTTGATCTGATTGTATCCAAAAACCCATCCATAAAAGAAACAGTGAGTAGCTTGTCGTATTATCCACTAGGGTGTCAATGTGAGGCAATGGGAAATTGTCCTTTGGGCTAGCCTTGTTTAGATATCTATAATCTACACACATCCGCACATTTCCATCCTTCTTAGGGATGGGGACGACATTGGCTACCCATTCTGAGTAGTTAACCACTTGTGAGAACCCAGCATCAAATTGTTTCTTGACCTCTTCTCTTATTTTTACTGCAACATCGGTCTCATCCTTCGGAGCTTCTGTTGAACCGACTTGCATTCTTCTTTTATGGGGACACGATGTACCGCAATATCGGCGCTCAACCCAGGCATGTCTTGATATGACCATGCAAAGACATCTTTGAACTCCTGCAGAAGTTTAAAGAGATCCTGCCTTGTTTCCTCATTTATACAAGTGCCAATTTTCACCCCTTTCCCCTCTTCCAAAATCACATTCTCAATTGTCTCTTTGTGAGGTAGAATCAGCTTCTCTTCTTGCTCTACCATCCTTAACAAATCCGAGTATAAACCACAATCTTCGTCATCTATAAAATCTTGAGATCCCTCTACGCACATGTCTCGTTCACAAGAGAGTTCTAGGTCCATAGCAGCATTGCTCATGACATCGATAACTAGAGACCTATTGTAGGTACGAAAGAATACCCAAAGAAACTAATGAATCTAAGAATAACTTATTTGTATGGTATTATTATGAATGGAATGAAAAAGGAATAAAAGAATAATTTCTCAATGCATTTTTTATTGAAATAAAGTCGTTTTGAACATGAGCCTATTTCACAGCAGATTCTTATTATTCCTAGGTTAGAAAACAATAAGCGCATTTTGAACATTACTCTGTATTTGTTCTAAAATCCACAAGAAGTTCTTCTATAGTCCAGTTGTTCAGAACACTTCCAGGCTCATAAGGGCGAATGCTCGCTAAGTTTCCTTCCTTCGATCCCTCTTGAAATACAGCGTTGATGCTCAAAGTTTTCATTATATCTTCAGCCATTCCTTCTCTTGTCATCCCTAGTTCAGGATGGATAATTCCTCCTGATACGAATGTATTGGATATATGGGGAAAAGTCATTGATCCTCATTTGACCTCAGCCCCACTCAATCGTCTCTTTCGTCTCTCTTGCTTCCTCTCCAGATCTTCCTTCTTCTGTTTGGCATCTGGCCTATGCCTTAGGCCAAAACGGTTGCACTTGCTAACCAAACCCGGCACTTTGACCCGTCTATTGAGGTATTTTTCGAGTCCCCTCCCAAGTAATGCTTCTTTTCCTACCATCATTCGCAGGCTCATCCACGTAGTTTCGAATATTTTTAGCACTGGGACCTTGTCTCTTTCGATGATGAAAGTTTCATTTACGAACTCTAATGACTGAAAAGAATACTCTATCGCCTCAATATAATTTTCTATGTACCGCGCATCAATAGTAACAGATGCGATAATGTCCTCCTCTGCGTTTATCGTTATTAGTTGGCCCTCCATCACCAACTTTAACTTCTAATGCAATGATGATGGTACTACCTCTGCCAAATGAATCCATGGCCTCCCCAACAGAAAATTATAGGAAGGCTTAATGTCCATCACTAGGAAGTCTACCTCATATGCATTTGGCCCAATCAGAAGAGGTATCTTTATCCTTCCCATTACTTTCCTTTCAGTATCATCAAATGCTCTTACTACGTTTTGGCATGTTTTCATATGAGAGCTATCTATAGGCAATCTGTTCAATGTGAACAGAGGTAAGACGTTCAATGCCGAACTATTATCGATTAGTACCTCCGATAATGTATACCCTTTACAGCGGGTGGTGATGTGTAAAGCTTTGGTGGATCCCATGCCCCCTAGCGGTATTTCATCGTCACTGAAAGAGATGAAGTTGTCGATTCTTATGTTATTAATAAGGCGGTCTACCTTGTTTACCGAAATGTCATCAGTGACATAGGTTTCATTCAACACCTTTATTAGCGCGTTACGGTACGCCTCTGAGTTTAAGCGTAAATCTAGTACCAATATGCGTGCTGGCTACTTGTGTAATTTTTCCACAACACTATACTCACTATGTTTTAGGAACTTCAAATACTCTTTAGCTTCATTTTCCATTACTGGTTCATTAACCAGTGGTTCTGACCTCTCTTCTCCTTGCCTGGTCATAAAGGATTTCCTTTTTATGGGTTTAGCTTCTATGTTTGACGTGCTGGCTGAACTCTCCTTTCCCGAAACTGTCACACTACAGTTATAATCCCAAGGCACCCTCTTGTTATCCTTATAAGAAAAAGCCACGGGTTTCTGAATTACAACTCTAGGTGGCACTCTCGCTCCTACTTCATTGATTCTTAGTCGTGTGATGATCATCACTGGGTGATTAACCTCAAAGACCTTCTCTACTGACCCTCCTTCTGCGGTGCACACATCTTCTCCTTCAGTAGAGTCAAAGAACTCGAGCTCTTTGTTATCCATTAACCCTTGTACTAGGACCCAAAATTTGCTACATCTCTAGATTTCATGGTCCTCCTTATTGTGAAACTCATAGTAGTTCCTCGCATTTTAGGATTTGCTCCACAACCCTTGCGGGACTAACCCTCTTTCTTGTATTTCCTTCCAAACCTCTCTCAATGGGGTTCTTACTTCAGCAACATTTAGTTTGATTCTCCTCCCCATATTCTTGACTATTCGTTTACCCCTTTATCAGTATAAATGGGTAACGAATTTCCCACACCAGGTGCGTCGTCAAATTTTACAACACCCACTCTAATAAGCCTTTTGACTAACCTTTTATATGAGGTGCAGTTTTCTATCGAGTGTCCTACGATTCCCACATGGTATTCACATTGAGCCTTTGCGTCATACCACTTAAGATATGGGGGTTGCAACGGTTTCAAGTAGAAAGGGGCTACAACATGTGCATCGAACAAACTTTTATACAACTCCCTATACGTCATTGGTATGGGAGTAAACTGGAACTTCTCTATATTTTGCTTCGTGTTGGGCTCCTAGCTTGGTGAGGCCTGCTGGCCCGTGGCTACCGCTCTCGGTTGATTGACAGTAATGGGTTTTGAATAACCCGAGCTCACATTACTTACTTCATTTTTTTTTTCAGAGCTGATCTTCTTGTGCTTTCTTTAGCCTCTATTTTTCCACACTTTATCGCATTCTCTATCATTTCACTAGTCATTACTATGTCTGCGAAACTCTTAGTTGCGCTCCCTAATATATGATTGATAAAAGGTACTTTCAAGGTATTAATGAAGAGCATAGTTGTTTCTTTTAGCAGTGGCGGTTGGACTTGTGTAGCGACTTCCCTCCACCTCTGGGCATATTTCCTAAAACTTTCGCCCGACTTTTTCTCCATGTTTTGTAATGTGATCCTGTCAGGCGCTATATCTGTCACATTGCTATAATGCTTCATGAAGGCCTGTACTAAGTCCTTTCATGATTTGACTTGGGTACGACTCAACTGATTATACCATTTGGTTGCGACCCCAGTCAAACTATCCTAAAATAGTGAATCAAAAACTAGTCGTTGCTAACATGTCCCGTCATTCTCCGACAGAACATTGTAATATGGGCCTCTCAGCTGGTCAACTTTGGAGGGAGTACCAGATCTGGGACCAGACTCAACTCCTTAGCATTCACTTCATATTGGTAATAATCACTTTTCAATACTTTGAACTTCTCTTCCAACCATTTGCATCGATTTTCAAACTATTTTGAGAGCTTCGCCCTTGCTTTTCCCCTTCTGCTGCATCATTGAAGTCAGGAACCATTGATTTTGCCAAATTATCTTTGGGGTTGGAGCTCGAGCCTATTGGAAAGTATACCGGTGTTGAGGTACCGGATTGATATTGGGGTTTGATATTAACAGACACTCTTGGCGGTTGTACTTGTGAATTTTCGAGGCAAAGCCTGGAGGATAAGCAGAGTTTTCATTATCGTCTCTGGTATCGACCATAGGGCTCTTTCCTTTATCAAGCCCTCTAGCCAACAATTGTGTTAACTAGCTTATCATGCTTCTCTAGGATTCCAACATTTGATCCCTCATATCTTGTTGGATCTTAGCCAACTGTTCTTACATCTAAATTTGCAATTGGTCTTGCATCTCTTTTGCATCTGTTTTAACCTTTCTAACCTTTAATCCATGACTTTTGTTTTTCTTCGAGTATAGTAGTGATGTTTCAGGGTAACTATAATACGATCTCTAATTAATAGGGTTCTTTTATGACATTTGATGCATATGATGCGATGTAATGTAAATGCATGATATGAATGCAAAAATAAAAGGTGTCGGTTCTGGTTCAATTTCTTTTAGAATAACTTTATAAGAAAATAAAATCCTTTACATAAAATAAAATCACATATACGGCCTAGCCCTTATGCTCAAAGCTTTAACTTTCTTATGAAGCTAAGCTAACTCTCGACCCCGGTTTGTCTCTAGCTCATATTCACACTTAACACATCAGTTGGACCGTTAAAGCTTGTAAATGATCAGCCACTTCTCGTATCTGAGCCACAGCTTCACCCATGAGGTAATCTCTTTCTCTGACCTGATCTTGAGATCTTTGAAACTGTTCTTCCCATTGCTCGTTATCTACCTCTAATAGTTGCACCCGGAGTTCACTATTTTGCAGCGCCGTTTTGAGCTCTCCCACATTTCCTTTCAAATATTCAATCTTGTTTAGGCTTGTTTCTAGCTTCACCGCAGAGTTGCGACTTCAATACAATGCCTTCTCTAGTTCTGCTACTCGAGCTCTTAACATCTCATTTTCTCTTTGGCTCTCAAACACAGTCATTTTTAGAGTATCATCTCGTGCTCGAGCATCATGAAACATCTTCTTCTACTGATCGACCTTAGCCTTCTCTTCTTGAATTTCTTGACGCCATTGTTTTGAGGTTTTACCCAACCCAACAGTTCTCATCGATGAATGCAACTTTTTGTACTCCATCTTCAAACTGTCTAAATCTTCCTCGGCCTTTCCTCCTCTTTTCTCAGTTTCTCAGCCTCTAATTTCTGGACATCAATAACTAACCTCAAATGCACTTTTTCTTCCTCCAGTTAATCTATCTTCTTTCCTAACTCTGACTTTCTATTTTTGAAGTCCTGTTTTAAAATATCTAACTCGGAGAGGATTTCTTGCAGGCATTCCTCCATCTATTGAACGCCCTCTAAACTTGGCCCAGGGATATTATCATCAATCCTTTTACTCAACCACCCATTGTATTCGGGAGTCGTCATTGAGCCTCCAGCCAACTTCTTCATCCGCGGGTCTATTTTCAAGTATCAAAATCTCTCAAACCTTCTTTTTATAATTATCCCTTTATATGAAAATTCATATTGAGCTAGCCTGTGTGTCGATTATATAAACTACTTTGTCATGTATTGCCTTAACACGAGCAAAGGGGCATATCTAACGGCTCCCCAAATTCTAGGCAAAGGTACCCAGTCAAAATTCTCACACCGATAGAGGATTTCGTCGGGAACCATCAAAGGGTGCTCCACTCAATATCTTCCTCCTGAAGGTTTTGAAAAATTGCTATTCACCTTTCTTCTGATATGTCGTGCCTCATTAGCGTAGCTGCTACTTCCTTTAATGGGGAATAATTCTTAGAGAATATTCGATATGAAACTTTATCAACCTTTCAGAAATGACCATGGAACCAAACCAACAATAATTGCCCGTATTAGATGAATCTACCTTCACCTGCCTTCCGACATGCACTCAAAGATCTAAATGTTTCAGCAAGAATTGCTAGTATCAGCATAACCCCTTATCAAGTCGATCAAATAGGTCAGCAACTGCTTCATCTACATGCCTCAAAGCTTTGGGGAAAATTACCAAACCATAGATACTCAAGGCAAAGATGTCAACTTTCTTCTTTATATCTAGATGTGCTACAATTAAGTCCTCAAACTCATCCAAGGAATGTATTTTCTTCACTTTTTACTAAATTCGGGCCGTGACTCACTGTTCATTCATCCCGGTGAGACTCATCAGCTTCTTTACAAAAGTTGGTACATTAACGGCCCTAGAATAAGCTTTATCGACTTGAACCTTTGGACAACGAAGCAAGGCTTTGTATTCTTCCATAGTAGGCACCAAGTCCACTTTTCCAAATGTTAAACAGCTATATGCGGGTTTCCAAAACTGAGTCATAACCCAAAATAAGTGTTTGTCCACTTTGATGTCAAACAGGTAGGGTAGATCGCCATAATTACGATAGATGATAAACCGAAATAGTAACATATTTTAATCCCATATTTAGCATACTTTTGGATGATTTTTCCTTTAACTATGGAAATAGGTGCTCTTAATCCTTTGTTTTCATGTTTTATACTAAGTAGAGCACCGGAGGATGAAAAAATGAATAACGTGTCGAAAATGAAGAAAATGGGCCAAAGCATGAAATCTACACTGCCTGGGCCCAAGACCACACGACCGTGCCTTGCAAGAAAAGTTGACCACGACATGTACCCCAAAATACATAGCCGTGCCTCATCAACAAGATCGACCACGACCTGGCCACGATTTACACGGGCGTGTTCCATGGGCGTGTCTCTGTCGCAAAAAATAAGAATTCTATTCGGATTAGGGTACTTAGAGGCAAAGAAACATATTCTAAAAGCTTATATAAAGACCCTAAAGGCCAACCTTTAAGGGGGCGTTCAGCTAGGCCAAAGAGCCAAGCCAGAGTAGTTAAATTCAGGGATTTACTCAAAGAAAGCTAGTTGATTCATCTCAAGAAGCTGAAATCATACTCAAGATGGAGGATCTCTCCTTTAATTCCTTCAGGAGGTTTTAGGGATTTTTTATGTTTTGTTTTATCTTTTCTTCTGAGATATTTTCTTTTACAATTATGAACTAAACCCTCAAATACTTGAGGGGGATGAAACCTAAGACGGATCTTGTTATTGTTATCTGAACTGAATGATAAATATTTGATTTGTTCTTAACTATGTGTTTTAATTCTTGTTTTGGTATTTTGGGATATTGATTCAAGTGTGATGTGCTTAGGCGGAGGAGGAAAAGACCTGCCTAAGAGTAAATCTAGCATAGTTAAGCGAGTTGCTCGCGCGCCTAGAGATAGGGTGACAAAAATCTATTAGATTAGGGTCAAACCTAATATGGGAGTCCATAGATCGAGTTAATGCAATTCTAGGGTTTTTAATTAGAAAGAGATTTCAATTAATCAACCTAGGGTTAGACGTTAGTAGCATTGAAGAGATGGATTAATATAAATTAGGAATCCTACAGATCAAGTCAAATGAATAAATCGTCCGGTTTAGAGTTAGATAACAAGTGAAGTCTAGGTGGATTCTTCCTCAAGTATTGTCCAAATCAATCGGTTTTCTCTCAAGTCTTTTCCCTAATTTCTTCTTTGTCTTAGCACCTTTAGCTTAGTTAAATAGTTAATTTTAGATTAGATAAAAATTTCCTTAATTCTTAGGTTAAATAATAGAAAGAGAGTTAATATTAGTACTTTTGGTTCCTTTGGATTCGACAATCTGGTCTTGCCGCTAACTATACTACTCTTCGATAGGTGCACTTGCCTCCATCGTTGTCTTAGTTAGTTTCTAGGTTCGATCATTCTTTTTATAAATTTTTAAGACTCGACAGACATACGATCAATAGAATAGCTGCTTAGTCTCATCATCCTAACGGGCCCATATATCTCTTAATTTTTGGAATTCATTCTGTGTCACATTGATACGAGTGAAGTCCCACAACTCTGACGTATATCCCTCGGCTAGACTATCCCCTTTCTCAAGTTGCATCTTCTCTGACCATATACGGACAGCCGTATTGTCCTCTATTTTATCAAGAAGTTCGTTCTTCATGACAAGCTTTCTAATTTAGTAGCCAAATAGGAATCGACACCTTTTTAATATGAAATGACATGCAATCATAGCCAAAACACAACAAGTTAGTATCGAATAATATGAACCAAAACAAATAGAAAAAATGTCAAACCTCTATCTAGGTAACCGCTACGGTTCAGCATAGCTCTATCTTAGGTGGGCTCTTAAGGATCACTATATGTGGCTTAGTTCTAAAGGAAGGGTACCAGATTCCTCAATCTTCACCCATTTTAGGCTCATATGGATCGAGTTCAGTTCAGGGGAACACATTTCCCTATTTCCATGTGGAGGTGAAAACTTCATGAAGACATAGGTACGGATATATCTTGGAAGTAGTCCACTAGCCCATGCGAAGGTGAAAACCACACAAAGGCATAGTTTCTCACTCCCACTTAAAAGGTGTGACCACAATGGTCATGCAATATGATGCAGGAATATCCTATGAGACTCAAACCACAACAAACATTGACACAAACTCATGCAATGAAAGAATCAAAATCAAATTTTAATTTTCGATAAAAGGACAAAAAATAATCAATTCTATGGCTTGACTCTCTCATTGATATCCCAAGTGGAGTCATCAAGCTATCAAAACCATTTTTAAATTTGAAAAAATGGGGATCGACTTTAAAAAATATGGAGTCGCCACTAATCTTTTTCGAGGTCTAATTGGGTCACCTATACAACATTTTGGTCTGCGAATTTTAAGAAAATAGGTTCGGGAGTTGGTTACGTACGAGGAAGGATTAGCACCCTCGCAACGCCCAAAATTGGTACCTTATTGATTAATTAATGTCCTAATATTGAAAATTTGAAGAGGTTTTAAGATACAATTCCCCAAAAAATATTTGGATAGTTCGCATTAGATATCGAAACCTTCTTGATCCGAAAGAATGAAATATCACATCCAACACGTTAGGACAAAATACTTCAAACCCTTGATGCCAAGATCATTTCTTGATTTCCAGAATTCATGCATTGTAAATCTTAAAAGGATATTCCGTTATTTGGCCAAACGAAAAATCGAAACACAGCACGTTAGGGCACTATTCCTCGAATTTTCAAACATGACATATTGCCTTATTTTGAAGTTAAGAAAACATGGGAGAAACTTAAAAGGATAATCAATTATTTAGTCAAATGGAAAACTGGAACTCAGCACGTTAGGGCACGATTTCTCGAATTTCCAAACACAGAATATTGCTTTTATTTGTAAAAATCCCTTTTTGTGAATTTGGGTAAGAAAGAAGATAAAATCAATGTAACATTTAAAATAGAAAATAGGCTAAAACGCGCAGATGGCCATACTTGGCGAATAGTAATAACGCAAACACAATAATGATAACGAGTAATGTAGCCTTGCAGGTATATAGGGACATAAATAAATAAATGAATAGGTACAAAATATGAATAGTATATAATAAGATAATAATGAGAACAATAATATAAGAAAATGAGCCAAAAATAATAGAAGGAATAATAAATGAAATAGAAATGTTAATAAAGGCTAATTTAAAATTGAAAGTAAGCATAGAAATGAAGAAACATTAAGTAAAATGTTTTTAAAACAATAATAATAATAATAATAATAATAATAATAATAATAATAATAATAATAATAATAAAGAAGGAAAACAACAATACTACATTGATAATAATAATAATAATTAATTAATAAGTAGAAAATAATAATAAGAAAAATGACAATAGTAATAGTAATAATAGTGGAGATTCAAATAATAATATTAATACTAATTAAAATAATATTAATTGTAATAATAGAAATAATAGTACTGAAAATAATGATAAATATAATTATAATAACAAATATAAAACTCAAAGTAAATAATTTAACAATAAAATAGCCAAAAAAATAAAAAAATGAACTAAATTGAATTAAGAGAAGAAGCGTTGGGGCTAAATCAGAAATAAAAGAGAGAGGAAGGACCGAATTAAAACACGCGCAAAATAGGGAAGGACCAAAAATGCAATTATTTCACGATTCTAAACGCAGCATTTAAAGCACGAACAAAATCAAAAAATAGAAAAAAAGGGTAAAATTTAAAAAATGAAATAAGCCGATTTGAAACATCCAGAAATGTAGAAGAGCTATTTGTGCAATAAGACCAAAATAAGAAAACACGTGGATCCTTCCCTTCATGCGGGTCGGAATCGGGCCGGCCTCCCAAAACGACACTGTTTGGTGCCTGGGGAGGCCGAATGAAACGACGTCGTTTTGATAGCTCTATAAGAGCTATTTTTTTAAAAAAAAAATTCATTTCACCTTCTATTTCAAAAAAAAAAAGTTCAAAACTCTTTCAACAGCCCCTAAGATCCGTCCAGAGCTCGGTCACCACCGCGCCATCATCACCGCGTCGTTGCTGTTGCCGCCATAAAAAAGGTTTTTTTTATTACTTTAAAATGTTTCTGATAAATATATATAATAAACTCGAAAAAATGAAGAAAATAAAATAAATAAATAGATAAATGAAAAAAATACGCAATCTCTGTTTTTAGCCTTTCTTCTTGCTTGTTGTTTTAGTTGTTTTGATATGTTTGGAATTTTGCCTTTGCACTCAAAAACTCTTGTTTCGTATTGATTTCGTGTATTCGTAAGTAAAAAAAAAAAAAAAGTCCTCTTTACATTGTTTATATGCGGCTTTTTATAGCCTTTTTACAACCGATCTTCCCCTATTTGTAGGTATGTAGGAGAGGCGTGATGGAGAAGGGCACGCTACATGAGCATGGCGAACGGTGGAGGGTGCACGATGTGGAGAAACAAGGCGTGAGGCGTTAGGGCACCTTAGGGTTTAACCTTCCTATTTTGGGTTTAGGGGGCTGTTGGGCTTTGGGTTAGGGTTAGGTTTTGGTTGGGTTAGTGTTAGTTTGGTAGGTCTAGGTCAAAATTGGATCACACAACTGTTTTATAAACTTCATAATTTATTGGGTCATCTCGGTGGCCAATAGAATCTCTCAAATCCGGGTTTAACATTTAAGCTGGATTAGGGAGATTACACATGCATCTTTTAAAATATTGTCCGGAGATGATCAGGAACATTGGAACCTAGTTGTTTTACCCTGGTAATATCCAAATTGTTCCTTGTCAATATTAATTGAATTGATGAGATTTTCAAGTATTAGAAGCCAGAAATGCTTTTGAGTTTAGTCCGTTTATGAGACTGATCTATTTTTAGGGCAATTGTCGATGCTGCTGTAAGCCAGATAAGGGAAACAGCTCGGAGGAGACTCGCAGCAAAACTTCAGTTGCCAAGGAAGGAGAAGAAGATGAACAATTGAAACAATGGGAAAGAGGAAACATGTGCTTCGACGTTGAGAATGAAGATGTGGTGGCCGGATGTAATCATGATTTGCTGGAGAGCGATGCAGAGTTGGGTTATGAGGAAATGGTAGGTGGTAATAGTTTTTGACTTGAGGCCTGTGTGTGAAAGAAGATAATAACAAACAATGGGGTGAGGCTTTGGAATGCTGAGGGTGATGAGGAATTGGATCAAGGTGAAGTGTATTCAAATTTTGGACCCAAGTCCTAGTGTTAGATGCGAGGAGCATAACCCGTCAGTTGATAATCTAAACGGGGTCTGGTATCGAGCAACGGGACCTTAGAAAATTGTATCAAGAACCCTTGAATTCAAGCCGAAATGGGACGTTACTAATAGAGAGTGAAACAAGAGTGTTATTTGCATATCATAATGATAGTAAGCCGTGGGTGTCGTGGAATAAATGTGAAGAATTTAATGCTGGAAGAAGAGAGATATTGGTAGTGGATGATAATGTTTTATTCCAAGCATGGTGGTGTTCAGGGGAGACATCCAATGGAGCTGCGAATGGTATGGCGGATGTTCTGTCTTGGATGTCTAATATGGGTTTTTATCGTAAATTGGTAATCAGTTTCAATTAGTTAGTAACCTATGAGAAAACCTGGTGGAAGATATTCGACATTTCTCGACTGTCCCTCTCGACAGGAGCTATTATGCTGCAACCCTCTCCAGTAAGTGATGAATTTTATTATGGAATAATTATTTGGTAAATTAAATCTACAAGAAATATTGAAATTTTGTAATGTCTCTTTAAATTTTATTTAATAAATAAATATAATATGTGATAAAATTTCAACCCAATTTATAAATTTAAAATATTTGTACCAAATAATTACCCTTTATTTTCTACAATTATATATTTAATTCTTTTCTTTTACTTTATTTTGAGGAAACAATCCACCATATGTTTATGAACATAAGCACAACAGTTTCTTTTAAAATATTGATGCCAGGTGTTATTTATAAATCTAAATTTTAATTTTAATTAATATATAACTTTAACACTAAGATAAAATTAATCTTTATTTATATACTTAGATTTTATTCAAGTTATAATTTTATTTTATTACGTTAGTAAATATTAAAAAATTACTTATAAAAATCAAAATAATTCAGAATTTTTTAAAATAATATTATAACCATAATTATTAATTTTTTGACTTTAGTGAATATGCTTAGGCTTTTATTTAAGTTATAACTCTATTTAGAGTTAATAAATTTATTACAACTTATTTTTAAGTAGAGTTATAACTCATAATTTTAAATTAAATTATAAGTATTTTAAATGTCAAATTATTAATATGATAAAAATAAAAGATATTTTCGTAGGTTCAAAAGTTTTACCAATGCTTTTATATGTATTATAGATGAGAATAACTTATATTAGGATTATCCTAAAATCTATAATTTTAAACACCTATAAAACAATGCCACGTCATTAATTTTAAAGATATACAAAGATTATTATACACTCAATCATAATGATATCATCTCTTATTTAATTTAATTTTAATTAAATTACTTAAAACTAATTAGAATTTTCAAATGCAAAAACATAAGAAAAATGAAATTTAAAAAAATGCTAAAATCGATAATTAAAATTAAAAAACTGATAAAAATAATTTAAAATGAAAAAAATACTGAAACCAATCATTAAAAAAAAAAAAGCATTACCAGAAAATGGAAAATTGGCAGTGTTACCAAACAATGGAATTTTATTTGATAGCCAAAATTGAAACTGAATATTGGAAGTGATGTTGAATCTAGTTTGTGGATGGATGAATGATATAGCAGTAATACCCTTGGTAATGATAATTACATAGATGCTGTCTTTATTTAATTAGCGCAGTATCTTTCTCACCATAACTTACAAGAAACCCTATTTAATTAAGTTTCCTGAGCATAACATATGTATGTATAGTATTATTAACTTAGATCATCAGGGTCTGAAGTCATAAAAGTCTGCGCTTGACTTGGGGCTGGTAACTACTGCTTGGTCGCTGCTTTCCCACCTTTTCCCTGCAGTGCACAGGGATACAAAAGAAATTAGCAAGTGAGTCCTTAATTCTTCAGAAAATAATATCATCAAAGGTGAATTTTTATATGTGTATGTAACGAAGGTGCATACCTTCTTCTTCTTAGGTTCCTGAGGCTTTGGAGCAGCCTTTTTGGCGGCGGGCTTGGAAGCAGCGGGTTTGGACTTGGAGGAAGCATCAGTGGCTTCCTTCTTGACCTGCCCAAAGAGTTGAATGCCAGCATCCTTGACTGATGTCATTGCTACCTCTTGGAAAATGCAATTTTCTGTTTTCTGCATGTATGGTTGAATATTGTATATATAAGGGAGAGTTTTACAGCTGAGGTGAGTGGCTATTGGGTAAGGAATTAGAATCGTGCAATGAGGGGATGGTGGAAGTTAAAAGAGAACATGGAATAACTGGCATCAAACATGCAACATGATATGATCACACCAACTTTAACTACTCTCAGTAATTATTTTACGGTATCAGATTCAGATGCTTTGCTTACAATTTTCTTAACATTCATTTTAAGCATCTATCCACAAATAATATATATTATTGTTTAAATAGTTTAATAATATGAAATAAATTATATAAATAAATAAAAGTTTGGCCAAGCTTTAAACATCTTAATTTCTTATTAGATTGAAGGGCTATATTTAAGGATTTTTTAATGTTTAAATTATTTTTTCTTTATTGATTTTATATAAAAATTAAAACACCCATAATAATATTTTTACTTTTTTAAATTCAAGCATTTTCCAAATAAATTGGTTTACTATTTACTTAAAGTTAGTAACTATATAATAATATATAAAATTGTATTTAATGCATTTGGTATGTGTAATTTTACGTCCAACTAGTAAACTAGATCATGGGTATTTAATTACTTAAATATGGTATATTAAATTATTTTATTATTTCATTTTATTGTAACATAACTATATTTTATTTTATGAAAAAATGAGAAATAATTTTATTACTTCATACACAATTTTTAAATTTAAAATATTTGATAAGACTCTACAAATAAGGTTAGGAAATTGACAAGTGTCCTATATAATTATAATAAAATATTAAAAAATATATTTAAGAAAAACATGTGACAATTTTTAAAAGAATAAAAATTATTATTTTAAATATATCAGTATTTTTTTAATAATTGTAACCAATTGATTTAGAAATATTCATTCAAATGTAACATCTTGTAGAGATTTACGTAGTAATGTTTTTTTGTTTTGTTTTTGCTTTAATAGGTCAAAATTAAAATTTGATATTGTAAATATTTTACCGCAGTAGTATTAGATATACTGTGAAAATATGATTCAAATCTATAAAGTTATTTGTCTATGTGGTAAATAATATAAATCATTATGCATTCATTTACTTCTTTATCTTTGATTTTGTAAGTGTTATTATTATCTTTTACCCCATACTTGTATACAATAAATATGTGATTTAATTGAATGGAAATAATTTACATTTTCTATGCCGATTGAGCCTTAGCTCGATTGGTATCGATATTGTTGTGACGTGGGTTCGAGTGCATTAAAGCGCATTAGTCTCCTAGTTAAGGGTTGGAGAGGACTATGGGTAGTTTTAGGCCTTGTATCAAAAAACGAGATATGATAAGAATATATAATGATATTAATGTTTAAAAAAAACTTACATTCTCTATTATTCTTTATTCATTATTTGTTTATTATTATCGATCACATGTCAATCATACATTAATTATTTTTGCTGCTACATAAAAAATAATATTGTTAATATAGTTGAGTAACTTGTATAACAATTGACAAGTCCGGTATCTAATCAAACTAAAACAAAAGATTATGTATCAAATTAGGGAAAAAGTTAAATTTAAGTACTAAATTAGAATAAAAAGAATTAAGTACCAAATTAAAAAACATCACGTTAAATATTATCAAATTTAAAAAAATTATGAAATATTTTTTTTTAAATTTGAAGAAGAAGACAAGAAGTAGGCCAACCCAAGATGTAAGGGTTATCAAAATTTTGGTCCAATAACTTTGGGTCTTCTCACTATTATTTTAATGCTATAAAAATTGTATAATCCTTATTCCCTGAATTGTGTGGTGATATCTTAAATGTGTCTTACTGTTAATGTGGTGTTTTGAAGTATTACCATAATGCTTATTTCTAATTTATTTATGTAAATTATAATATAGTATAATGGGAAAGTCCATCTTTTATCTATTTTTCCTATTATATTCCCTTCCATCAACTTCTCCCATTAGATCACCCTAAATCTTACATATAAATTAATTATTTACCAACTGATAATCATGCATAATGTTTCTTGTTTAAATTATGCGTGTAGATTGTTTGAGACATAAAAATATAAAGATATTCATGGAGTCCATGAATATCGTATCTAATTTAATTATATCATTAATTATTAAATTATAAGTAAATTTTCGTTTTAATCACTTAACTAATAAAATTATAATTTGATTATTGAATTATTTAAAAATTTTCATTTAAATTATTATATTGTTTAAATCGATGTTATAAGCTTTCTCTGTTTGCATTGTATCTAGTCTATGAGAAGTGAAAAAATTTCATTTAAATTATTATATTGTTTAAATCGATAGTTTCTATCTTGTCTATGAGAAGTGAAAAAATTAAAGAAAAATTTTTGATCGTGAAAAGGAAGACTTGATACTTAAGCACTCAAGGATAAGTGGAATAAAAGCAGCACCCCTATTCACTGCATGGTTCACTCGCTAGTTCCAAAATATTATACTGTAAAATGACTTTAAGGCGAAAGTGGTGATTTTTCAAGAAAAGCCCCAAATGAAGGTGAAGAAGTCACATTGCATAGAGATGAATGTTTTCGAAAGTTGTTGACTAATGAAGATGATATTCCAAGGATGTATTCTAAATATGGTGCTTTTTCTTGTGGGTTGGGTTACTTTACTTAATCTCATGTCATTGCAGACCCCTTGTCTTGGTCAGCTAACTACGGTGCAACTACACTCTTGTTCCAAGGCATTGCTTTTAGGCTTCTTTCACAGCCTGCAGCTTCATCTTGCTGTGAAAGAAATTGGAATACTTATTTTTTGATACAAATAGTTGTACAAACCCAATTTTGCCCAGGGCCCAATACAAATCTTAACCTAGTACCATACCCAAATTAAAGCAAACCCTTTTTGACAAGCCCAATTTCTAAAACAAAACCCTAGTCCAACACCCAAATGAAAAACAGAAAATAACAAACCCTAAGTGCGCCGCACCTAGGGTCTTCTGTCTCCACCGCCCATGTCAGCCTCTGTCGCCACCGCCCACGTCACATCGCCACTTGCATCGCCTCTGACCTGCAAGCATTAAACGAGAAGAGACAGAAAGTAACGAAATGTAAAAAAGGTTTAGGCTATAAAAGTCGATTCAAAACATCTGTAAAGGGCTCCTTCTTTTTTTTTCGATCAATAGAAAACAGAGATTTGAGAAAAACAGATTCAACAAAATAGAAACCGATTCAAAGAAAATAGAAACAGATTCGAAAAATTTCAAACAAAGATCCAAACACGAAAATGCAGAGAAAAGTATTAAAAACCACTAGAAAAACAGAGGCCAAAAAAGGTAATCTTTTTTTGTATTTTTGAAACTTTCCGTTTTTTTTCTTTTTTGGAATACATAAATATATATATACGTATAAACATTAGTCTAAAAGATATAAAAAAATAAAAAAATGAAACTTTACCTTTTTTCTACCACCATGCGCGGTGGTAGAGCCTGACTGCGTCGCGGAGCAGCGGACCGGAGCTCGTTGGAAATCCCTTCCCCCTTCGGACCTGCAGAGAGCAGAAGAGAGAAATTAGATTATTTTTTTTAAAACCAAGCATAAATGGTTTTTTTTAGCAATTTTGGCCTTATATAGCCCCCAAAAAAATGACGTCGTTTTAGGGCTGGCCCTAAAGCCCAAAACGACATCGTTTCACTCGACCCGACCCGAATCCGACCCGTACCCTAAGAGGATCCGCGTGTTTTTAAGCCAGAGGGGAAATTGCACTACTGGTCCTTCCGCGTTTTTAGTTTTCAAAAATCAAATTTTTAATTATTGCAACATTGGCCCGGAGATTCCACGTGGTTTGCGATTCGGTCCCCCTTTCAAACGCTACGTTTAATTCACTGGGAAAAATTGCCTCTTTGGTCCCCCACCTTTTATGCGCGTTTCTAATTTAGCCCCCAAGCCACTTTTTATTTACAATTTGACCCGAAACTTCCATTTTTAATGCAATTTAACCCATTTTTCAATTATTTTGCAATTTTTACTACTTTTACTATTATTTAATATTTTTATTATTATTGGTTATTTATTATTTATTATTATTTGTTATTTTCATTATATTTTACTACTATTTGTTTGTTATTATTTATTGTGTGTGTTATTATTTTATTTTTCTACTAATATCATTATTTTATTTAGTAGTATTATTGTTATTTTGTTTTCATCATTATTATTATTTTTTCTATTTTATTATTATATCATCATTATCATCACTAATATTATTATATTTATTATCACTATTAATGTATCTTTATATGTATATTGTTATTACTACTATTTTATTTTTCTTTTCTTTAAAATTATTACTCTTATTTTACTTCCATTATTATTATTTATTATTATTATTATCGTTATTATTATCATGTTACTATTATTATTTCATCGTTATTTCTACTACGGTTAATATCGTAATACTTTCAATATATTATCCCTACTTATACATATATATACATGTATGTGTCTTTCATTATCCTTTCCACGTGTAACATCTCATCATTTGTCGCACTAATCTCACCCGATTTATCAAATTTTTAAATAACCGATATTCAGTATTAAAGGTTCGAGGAATCGAGCCCTAACTTCTCGGGTTCGGTTTCTTTCATTTAATCTGAATAATGAATATCCTTTTGAGATCGCAATACAAGTTTTAAATAAAATACTTATTCTTGGAAATTGAAATGTTATGCCTAACTTCTCGGACACGACATCTAGATACCCCGAGATGAGTTTTTAAAAGTAAAGGAAATATTCAGATTTGGAATTTCGAGAAAATCGAGCCCTAACTTACTGGGTTCCGGTTTCTCATTTGACAAATAACTGAATATCGCCTTGAAATTTTTAGCCAAGTTTTAAAATCAAAGACAAGTTCAGTTTCGGGAGTCCAAAGCGTCGTACCCTAACTTACTGGATATGATGCTTCATCTCTTCGAAATAAGAAAGTCTTAACGTCCCTTCCGATCCTTGAGTTTTAAAATAAAAGTATCTATTTCGAATCATTTCAAAGTTTTTCAACATCGGGACATCGATCAATCAATTTGGTACCAATTTTGGGCGTGTCGAGGTGCTAATCCTTCCTCGTATGTAAATCAGCTCCCAAACTCGTTTTCTGGATTTCGTTGACCAAAATTGTTATTTTGATAAATCAAATTGTTTATTAAAAATAACTATTTTACGAGGTGACCCGATCACACCCAAATAAAGATCAATGGCGACTCCCTTCTTTTTTATTTTTTAAAACCCGAGTCGACCGCATCGTTTACTGTTTTATCAAAAAATGGTTACGACAGCTTGGCGACTCCACTGGGGAGTTATTCGTTGAGAGTCAGGCCATAGATTGATTGATCCATATCCTTTTGATTAAAATTGGAAAATGGTTTCGGAATTCATGTTTCTTTAAATGCACTTTCAATATTATATTAGATCTCTTGAATACTTTGGCATTGCATTGCATGACCATTGTGGTCACACCTTTAAGTAGGAGCGAGAAACTATGCCTTCGTGAGGTTTTCACCTCCGCATGGGCTAGTGGACTGCTTTCGGGATACATCCGTACCTATGTCTTCGTGAAGTTTTCACTTCCGCATGGCCATAGGGAAATGTATTCCCCTGAACCGAACTCGGTCCGTATGAACCTATAATGGGTGAGGATCGAGGAATCTGCTGGTTCGAGTACCTCGAACTTTAGAACTAAACCACATATAGTAAACCCTAGGAGCCCACCTTAGGTAGAATTATGTCAAACCTTAGTGGTCACCCAGATAGGTGTTTGTTTATTTTACTTGCTTTATATTCCATGGTACTAACTTGTTGTGTTTTATTCTTTTTGTGCATATCATTTCATATTTTAAGAGGCATCGAATCATGATCATTTTTTGAGTTAGAGAGCTGGTTATGGAAAGCGAATTCCTTGATAAAGTGGAAGACAATGCGACCACCTGCACATGGTTAGAGCAAAGCCAATTAGAAAAAGGAGACAGCTTAGCCGAGGGATATATGTCAGAACTATGGGATTACACCAATATCAGTGTCACGCAGAACGAACTCTAGGAGTTGAAAGAAATATGGACCCAGTGGGATGATAAGGCAAAGCAGTTGTTCTATAGTACTTACGGCGACCTACCTTACCTGCTTGATGTCAAAATAGATAAGCACCTATTCCTAGCAATAACTCGGTTCGGAATGTCGCTTGTAATTTGCTTTCTCTTTCGGGAAAGTGGATTTGGTTCCCACGGTGAGAGTATACGACCTTGTAACGTTGTCCAAGAATTCAAGTTGATAAAGCTTATTCCAAAGCAGTTAATGGCCCGACCTTTTGTGAAGAAATTGATGAATATCACGGGAATGAACGAACAATGGGTCTCAGCTAGAATCCAAAAGAAAGGTGAAAGCATATTTGTAATATGTTTTATGTAAAGGGTTTTGCCTTCTAATAAAGTTTTCTAAAATGAAGTTGATCAAAATCGATGTCTTCTTCTTGCATTCATGCATTTGCATTGTATCACATTACATGCATTTAAGTTTATAAAAAGGGGCATAATTAGCTAAAACTATCAGAGAGAGAAAAAAGAAAGTGAAAAAAGAAAATCTGGAAGTGGAACATCACTACAGAACACGCACTAAAACCAGGAAAATGGATCAAAGGTTCGAACAATTCCAGAAAGAAATGCAGGAACAAATGCAAGAGCAAATGTTAAAACTCCAATGGGAAATAAGGGACCAAATGTTGGAGGCCCAGAGGAATATGATGACCCAAATGGCCCAAATGATGAATGGGGCAATGGATAAGGGAAAAGGTCCCATGCCACCGGTCGAAGAGGATAGTGATGGCATCCCCCCGGGTTTTACCCCACCACACGCAAGAGCACAGCCTGAGGAATATCTCCAAAGGCCACCAGTTACAATCAGGCCCCAGCAAGGGCAGGATGACACTAGACCTCCCATGAGCTATCACGTAGGCTCTGGATCCCAACCAGGAGATAGCCTGGCCAACCCCGTTATGCCCGATTTAGATGCAGTAGAGAAAATAGGGTCTAGAATAGAATCCTCAAGGCAATTAGAAGATCGTTGCAAATGGCTGGAGGAAAAATTCAAAACGTTGGAAAGTATCGATCATCATGGGGTCGACGCAAAAGATTTAAGCCTAGTTTCCGATTTGGTACTGCCTCATAGGTTTAAAATGCCTGAATTTGAAAAATATAGTGAGACTAGCTACCCGGAGGCCCACATCACCATGTTCTGCAGACGAATGGCTGGCTACGTGAGCAATGATCAACTCTTAATCCACTGTTTCCAAGAAAGTTTAGTGGGCGCAGCTGCTAGATGGTATAACCAGCTTAGTCGAGCCTACATTAGTTCCTGGAGAGATTTAGCTCAAGCATTTCTGAAGCATTACAGCCACGTCACAAGCATGGCACCAGATAGAATTACTTTGCAAAGCATGGAAAAGAGACAAAAATAAAAGTTTAAGACAATACGCGCAGAGGTGGAAGGAGGTCGCCATGCAGGTCCAACCACCCCTCTTAGAAAAGGAAACTACCATGCTCTTCATCAACACCCTGAAGGCTCTTTTCATAACCCATATGATAGGGAGTACCACTAAGAGCTTTGTCGACATGGTAATGGCAAGGGAAATGATTGAACATGCGATCAGATGCGGCAAGATTGAAGCAGGGGAAACCATTAGAAGGTCTGCTCCTAGAAAATAGGATGACGACGTGAATAATACAAACATGGGGGACCCAAAGTTAATTATCGTTAATCAGCCAAAAATGGTGACTATTGAGTATCAAGGTTCATCAAGGAAAGAATCTCGCACAAGGAAAAACATTGAAAAACTCCAATTTACGTCAATCCCTATGACGTGTAAAGAGTTGTATCAAATTTTATTTGATGCACACGTTGTGTCCCCCCAATACCCAAAACCGATGCAACCTCCATACCCAAAATGGTATGACCTAAACACTCAGTGTGAGTACCACGCGGGGATCACAGGCCATTCGATAGAAAATTGCCTTACTTTCAAGAAATTGGTAGAAAATCTCATCAACATGGGTATTGTGAAGTTCGATGACGGAGCAGTGGTAATTAAAATTAGGGGCAGGAGAGTTGTGTTTCCTTAAAAAAGTCATTAGAAACTTAGAAATCAGGGGATCAGAATGCCAATGGTATACCCGAAGAGAGAACCGAGGAATAAAAATTTTTCGAGTATCTGCCTTTATGAACTTGAGAGTGTTTTGAACAACGAGACTATGGAAGAAACATTGTATTTTTAAAAGCTAATCTAGAGTAATGTGCAAAACACACTTGTTGCTTCAAGCCTAGAAGCAATAAGATTTCTTTTGAGAAGTAGGCTTGTGTCCAGAATTTTTATTTCAATAACATGCATCTTTCTAAGTAAATATTTTCATTCTTTACATTTCATACTGAATATTTTTCACTCATGACCATATCATACGAATAATCATCCTTAGTATCATTTATTCTTTGGATTTTTTGCCTACAATGGGCCCCCTAGATATCAATGACATGAACGACACTGTTACTGACTCCCTTTTTAGTGAGATATGTATCTAGAGGGATGTAAGGGCTTTGAAGATGACAAAGATTGCAACTTACTTCCCCAATGGTAGATCCTACCTTATGAAGTGTCAGCAGATGCTATGAACTAACAAAAGAGATGAAGATGGAAGCGTAGCTCCTCGTAGGAAAAAGGCAAAGCATCGTTGAGTTATTTTTAGGAATTCAAGATTTTTTCTCACGATCATATCAACACATGCCAAACTACTAAAACATAGGTATGCTGTTAAGGTTGGGGTTTAAAGAACCCATGTTTTACAATAGCCTAGCTAATCAAGAGGTTTGGGCTATTGGTTCACCAAGAAAGGGAAATTGCATCTGTTATGCCATAAAATGCCAAGTCAATGAAGACTGTGCCTTCTCTATTTTCCCTATATGAAGCATGTATGTTAACAAGCCAGTCTCCTCAAAAGCTTTTAGCCACATCGATTCATATTCATGGTCGTTGGTTACCTCACTGAGAGGGTGAAGGTCGCTTCATATGCCAAAATTACAAAGTCGACAGTCATCAAATTCAAATTTAACAAAAAAAAACATTCAAGATTTTTTTGAAAAAATGACTGAGACTTGTAAAGGTTGGCATAGAGAAGTTAACATTTACCCTTTAGGTTTCTTGAACGTTGGCCAGGACTTTTACCAGGGCATCTTTCCCATTGGTTTATGAAAGGGAAACAATTGTTGGAAGATAAGATTCCTTTTCCCCAAGCTTGGATTGAATTAGATGAAGCAGAATTCCTCCAGTAAGCTTGATTAAAAGTATTTAGCATGGTCAAATGTACCAAAAATGGATACAGGCTTATTACAAAAAGGTTCGCTTAAATGAATTTCAGGAGGGGGACCCAGCATTGAGAAGGATTCTCCTTATCCAAAAGGACTCTAGAGGAAAGTAAATGACCCTATGTAACAAAAAAGGCACATTACAGGAAACATGGGTGTTAACCAAGATGGATGGCAAGGACCCCCTAATCCGGTGAGTTCATTAGATAAAGAGGTTTGCCAAAAAAAACAAAAAAATAAAAAACAAGAAAGAAGAAAAGAAAAAGGAGAGGCCAAGGCGAAAACCCATAAAGGCGCTTTGAGACCAAAGGGTATTTGAGTTGAAAACCCGAGAAGGCGACTCAAAATTTTGATCGAAAGTAGGGCATACATAGTCTTGCTACGTCGAAGAAGTATGTTACGTCTTGGGGCATCGACAAAGTACTCTGGATCCCCTAAATGCATATTAAGCTCAAAATGGTCCTCAAAAAGTTTGGACAGAGAAGCTCAGGCTGCGATATCTGGGGCACTTAGTTTCCATTTTACCCATTTTGAATTTGCTATCTTTAATTACTTATTTGTTTCAAAATACCTTACCAATAAATTTCTTCCTTAAATGGATTTGCTATTCTTGATTAACTTATTTATTTCGAGCTATGCTCTCAATTAGTTTCCTTCTTGTCCATTGTTGCGATATTTTTCAAGCATTTTGCATTGAAATAACGATTAGTGGACTAATAATACTTTCATAAAAGGAGTTTTGCATATTACTCTGGAAGCTTTTAAATAATACAAGGACCTGAAACAAGACTATTGTTTAGAACTCACCAAGCTTAAGGTTTGGAAATATTAGAGAAAGATGATTATCTCTTTGGACCTTTTATTGGTTGAACAAAAAGACAAGGCATTTCGTCGGTAATACCACCTTGACAAATAACGAGCAATGTCAATCCAACTGTACAAGGAGATCATTCTCGAAAAAAGAAAAATGATACTCTACATTCATTGCACATATCAGGCATATACATCGGGTCATGACACCCAGAGAATGGAAGGTGTAGTAGACCAAATTGATTGAATAAGTTACTGAATTCTATACCACGAGTCATAGTGGGATGGTTGAGATAATACAAATCCTATACCTCGGAGTTGCGATAGGATGGATGGGAGGAAACAAACGTTATTCTCCGAAGTTGCGATGGGAGGTACAAACTTTATGTCCCGTAAGTATGCAGTGGAAGGGACTCTAAAATCACAATGGGCAAGCTTGCTGAGCGGAATATGATCGTTCTTTAGATTTTCCACAAAGATATCGGTGAACGAGAAAGCATGATAACGCATCAGTGATAGAACATTAATGAACTACGAGCAATGATGACCCTAAGCATTTAAAAAAGGGATCATTTCATTTTACATTCAAAGCAGGTTTAGTTAGGAGCATTCGACTCATTTTGATCATTGCATCCTAATCATCATAAAAAGACCATTCTCATGACATTCTGCATTCATGCAAATATCGTCCAGTGCATCCTAATCATTATACATTTAACAAAGGATCATTCTCATGACATTCTGCATTCATGCAAATGTCATCCATTGTCATTTAGTTAAGAGCATTCGATTCATTCTGATAATTGCATCCTAATCATTGTAAAGACCATTCTCATGACATTCTGCATTTATGAAAGTGTCGTCCATAACACATGTAGTTAGGAGGCTTTGAGTCATACTGATCATAGCATCCTCATCACTTGCATAAGCATAAGCACATAAAATTAATTCTATAGGACAGGTTCCTCAAAGAACGGTGTAGTAATATTGAAGTTCAGATTTTGTTCCCTCGAGATGGTAGTGGAGCAGACTGGAGATTGAAGTCTTCCTGAATATAGTAAGGAAGCAAATTGGAAAGTTCAGATTTTGTTCCCTAGAGATGATAGTGGAGCAGACTGGAGATTGAAGTCTTCCTGAAGATAGTAAGGAAGCACATTGGAAAGTTCGATTTTGTTCCTCAAGATGGTAGTGGAGCGATGAAGATTGAAGTCTTCCGAAGATAGTAAGGAAGCAAATTGGAAAGTTCGATTTTGTTCCTTGAGATGGTAGTGGAGCAGACTGAATATTGAAGTCTTCCTAAAGATAGTAAGGAAGCAAATTAGAAAGTTCTGAATTTTTATTTCCTCGAAGTTCCCATGGAGTAGGTTGAGATTACAAATCCCGTCTCCCTGAGTTAATAATGAGGATAAATTCTTATTTCTTTGGAGTTTCAGTAGAGAAGATGGAGATTACGAATCTCTTCTCCCTGAATTCTTATTTCCTCGAAGTTCCCGTGGAGTAGGTTGAGATTACAAATCCCGTCTCCCTGAGTTAACAATGAGGATAAATCATTATTTCTTTGAAGTTTCAGTAGAGAAGATAGAGACTACGAATCTCTTCTCCCTGAATTCTTAATTCCTCAAAGTTCTTGTGGAGTAGGTTGAGACTACAAATCCCGTCTCTCTGAGTTAACAATGAGGATAAACCCTTATTTCAGTAGAGAAGATGGAGATTACGAATCTCTTCTCCCTGAATTCTCATTTCCTCGACATTCCAGTGGAGTAGGCTGAGATTACAAATCCCGTCTCTCTGAGTTAACAATGAGGATTAATCATTATTTCTTTGAAGTTTCAGTAGAGAAGATGGAGATTACAAATCTCTTCTCCCTGAATTCTCATTTCCTCGACGTTCTAGTGGAGTAGGTTGAGATTACAAATCCTGTCTCCCTGAGTTAACAATGAGGATCAATCATTATTTCTTTGAAGTTTCAGTAGAGAAGATGGAGCTACGAATCTCTTCTCCATGAATTCTTATCCTGAAGTCACAATGGAGCAAGTTAGAGATCAAAGCAGATCTTGTTTCCCTGAGTTTGCAGTAGAGCAGATCAAAGATAGCAAGTCTGGCGTTTCTGATGTTGCAGGGATCAGATTGAAGATAGCAGATTTGACATTCTTGAAGTTGCAGGAAGCAGATCGAAAACATCAGTCTGGTGGTCCCTGAGTTTGTAGGGATCAGATTGAAGATAGCAGATTTGATCTTCCTGAAGCTGCAGGAAGCAGATCGAAGATATCAGTTTGGTAGTCCTTGAGTTTGCAGGGATCAGATTGAAGGTAGCAGATTTGACATTCCTGAAGTTGCAGGAAGCAGATCAAAGACATAGATCTTGTCTCCCTAAATTTGCAGTGGAACAGATCGAAGATAGAAAGTCTGGCGTTCTTGATGTTGCAGGGAGCAGATTGAAAATAACAAATTTGGCGTTCCTGATGTTGCAGGAAGCAGATTGAAGATGGCAGATCTTGTCTCCTTGATGTTGCAGGGAGCAGATTGAAAATAATAGGTTTGGCGTTCTTGATGTTGCAGGAAGCAGATTGAAGATGGAAGATCTTATCTCCCTGAGTTTGCAGTGGAGCAGATCGAAGATGGCAAGTCTGGCGTTTCTGATGTTGCAGGGAGCAGATTGGAGATAGCAAGTCTGGCATTCTTGATGTTGCAGGGAACAGATCGAAGATAGCAAGAGCAGATCGAAGTAGCAGATTAAAGCTACAAGTCCTATCTCTCAAAGTAGCGGTGGAATGGATCAGAGCAATAAGATGCAGTGGACTAGAACGAGGCTACCTGAAGAAAAAGAGCACCAAAGAAGTCAAAACTCGGTGAGACCGGGCAAAATTGGTCTTTCTTTAAAAGTCTTTGCTCCATTCCCGTTACGACAATGAGCAAAGAGGGCAACAGACAAGCCCAATTCGCACTGGGCCCAATTCAAATCCTAACCCAAGACCATACCCAAATCAATGCAAACCCTTCTTGACAAGCCCACTTTACAAGCCCAATTTCTAAAACAAAACCCTAGCCCAACACCGAAATGAAAAACAGAAAACAACAAACCCTAGGTGCGCCGCACCTAGGGTCTTCTGCCTCCACCGCCCATGTCAGCCTCTGTCGCCACCGCCTACGTTACATCGCCACTTGCACCGCCTCTGACCTGCAAGCATTAAACGAGAAGAGACAGAAAGTGGCGAAATGTAAAAAAGGTTTAGGCTATAAAAGCCGATTCAAAACATCTGTAAAGGGCCCTTTCTTTTTTTCGATCAATAGAAAACAGAGATTTAAGAAAAACAGATTCAACAAAATAGAAACCGATTCAAAGAAACTAGAAACAGATGCAAAAAATTTCAAACAAAGATCCAAACACGAAAGTGCAGAGAAAAGTATTAAAAACCACTAGAAAAACAGAGGCCAAAAAAGGTAATCTTTTTTTGTATTTTCGAAACTTTCCATTTTTTTTCTTTTTTGGAATATATAAATACATATATACGTATAAACATTAGTCTAAAAGATATAAAAAATTAAAAAAAAATGAAACTTTACCTTTTACGCCACCGTATGCGGTGGTTCGAGCGATTTGCAGCGTCATTGAACGCCGGACCGAGCTCACGGAAATCCTTCCCTTCGGACTGCAGAGAGCGTAAGAGAGAAATCGATTTTTTTCAAAACCAAGCGAAATGGTTTTTTTTAGCAATTTTGGCCTTATATAGCCCCAAAAAAAATGACGTCGTTTTGGGGCTGGCCCTAAGGCCCAAAACGACGTCGTTTCACTCGACCCGACCCGAATCTGACCCGTACCCTAAGAGGATCCGCGTGTTTTTAAGCCAGAGGGGAAATTGCGCTACTGATCCTTCCGCGTTTTTAGTTTTCAAAAATTAAATTTTTAATTATTGCAACATTGGCCCGGAGATTCCACGTGGTTTGCGATTCGGTCCCTCTTTCAAACGCTGCGTTTAATTCACTGGGAAAAATTACCTCTTTGGTCCCCCACCTTTTATGCGCGTTTCTAATTTAGCCCCCAAGCCTCTGTTTTATTTACAATTTGACCCGAAACTTTCGTTTTTAATGCAATTTAACCCAATTTTCAATTATTTTGCAATTTTTACTACTTTTACTATTATTTAATATTTTTATTATTATTGGTTATTTATTATTTATTATTAGTATTTGTTATTTTCATTATATTTTACTACTATTTTTTTGTTATTATTTATTGTGTGTGTTATTATTTTATTTTTCTACTAATATCATTATTTTATTTAGTATTATTATTTTTTGTTTTCATCATTATTATTATTTTTTCTATTTTTATTATTATATCATCATTATCATCACTAATATTATTATTATATTTATTATCACTATTAATGTATCTTTATATGTATATTGTTATTACTACTATTTTATTTTTCTTTTCTTTAAAATTATTACTCTTATTTTACTACCATTATTATTTATTATTATTATTATCGTTATTATTATCATGTTACTATTATTATTTCATCGTTATTTCTACTACGGTTAATATCGTAATACTTTCAATATATTATCCTTACTTATACATATATACATGTATGTGTCTTTCATTATCCTTTCCACGTAACATCTCATCATTTGTCGCACTAATCTCACCCGATTTATCAAATTTTCAAATAACCAATATTCCGTATTAACGGTTCGAGGAATCGAGCCCTAACTTCTGGGTTCGGTTTCTTTCATTTAATCTGAATAACGGAATATCCTTTTTGAGATCGCAATACAAGTTTTAAATAAAATACTTGTTCTTGGAAATTCGAAATGTTGCACCCTAACTTACTGGACACGACATCTAGATACCCCGAGATGAGTTTTTTAAAAGTAAAGAAAATATTCCGTATTTGGAATTTCGAGAAAATCGAGCCCTAACTTACTAGGTTCCGGTTTCTCATTTGACAAATAACGGAATATCGCCTTGAAATTTTTAGCCAAGTTTTAAAATCAAAGACAAGTTCAGTTTCGGGAGTCCAAAGCATCGTACCCTAACTTACTGGATATGATGCTTCATCTCTTCGAAATAAGAAAGCCTTAATGTCCCTTATGATCCCTTCGAGTTTTGAAAATAAATGTATCTATTTCCGAATCATTTCAAAGTTTTTCAACATCAGGACATCGATCAATCAATTTGGCACCAATTTTGGGCGTATCGAGGGTGCTAATGCTTCCTCGTGCGTAGCCGACTCCCGAACTCGTTTTCTGGATTTCGTTGACCAAAATCGTTGTTTTGATAAATCAAACTGTTTATTAAAAATAACTATTTTACGAGGTGACCTGATCACACCCAAATAAAAATCGGTGGCGACTCTCTTCTTTTTCATTTTTTAAAACCCGAGTCGACCGCATCGTTTACTGTTTTATCAAAAAATGGTTACGACAATAGTTAAGAAGGACATTTTTATCGTCTACCCTTGAAGATTTGGTTTTTGTACATTCAAATCTTTGTTTGCTATCTTGAGGAAATATGAGTACAAAACAGGTCCAACTTCATTTTGAGATATAGATTTGCAATTTGTTTTTTTATTATAATTAATTATATTTAAGCATATTATCAAACTATTTTTACTTTGACTTTTAATTACAAATTAATTGGTGGAGATAATGTGGATGAAGAGAATTTACTTGAAGTTGCAAATATTTCATTGAATGATCCGGAAATAGAAATTGCAACTTTCAACTTATAAGGCGAAGAAAGAATTGTGAATGATAGTGTCAAGAGGGGTGAAGCCTAAATTTGAAGAATTTTTTAAGGAATTTTTTTATGGGGATTAAAGAGGTTTTCGTTGCATATAGAAAATTTGCTCATTGAATTTTATCAATTTATAAATTCTTCCTCAATTAGTTAAAATAATGAAATTGGCTAATATTATGATGATACTAAGTAACACAGATATCATTATGGGAGAATTGAATCGCTAAAATGATAATTTATACAACAGAAATAGAAGATATCAATTTTATAATATTAAACGTGGGGATGAGGTAACATAGTTTATATCCGTGTCAAATGGGTGCCTAACAAGAACTTTAACAACCCTTCTATATAAGTGAAGATAAATCTTTTTGGATTTTGGTATTTCAAATTTTGACGTGATTAATTGAAATGATATTGAGACCTGTCCTACTATCGTTTCCACCCTTTGGAAAGTGTCCAAAATTTCAAAAATTACCGTGTCATCTGTTTCCCGAGTGCAGTTAACATAGCCAGCAGGTCCTCCTGGTGAAAACTTATCCATTATCACTTTATTCTTTTAGGATCTTTATTTCTTTTATTATGTTTTTGTCTCCTTTTTTATCATATTCATGAAGTTCTCTTACGGGTTGTGTTTTTGATATACGAAGTAAGAAACCTGACAAAATTGAAACAGAGGCAAACTAGATATTGGCTTTTCCCACATTAGATTTGTGATTCTGGTATTTGAAAATTTATCATTAATTTCTATTACTAATATGGTTCAGCTGCATGTTTATTGAATAAACTTTTTTTGTTGATGAGACGAAGCAGCAAAACCTCTTTCATCCACAAGGCACCTATACCCTGAATTATCTTTAGTTTTTGGAACTGCTGTTAGATTTTAACCTGTGTTGCATTTGAAACATTTTGATCATTTCTTTGTGGTTAAGTAGGATGGAACTAAAGATAGAAAATGCCACCGATACCAAGCCGAGGCTTACAATTCCAAGGGAACCTGCGCTTGAAACAACACACAAAGCTCAGAGAATACTGTTTGTTCAGGTCACTAATTCTTTACATGTTGAGGTGTGAAGTAGAATTGGTTGGCGACGATGAACAGAAGGTTGCATGGTGGTTTTGGGTTTTCTTTCAATGTTAGTGAGAGGTGAGAGAAAGATGACAGGAACAAGAAAGAAAGAAAGAAATTTATAAAGTGAACATATATAAGAGAAATGATGATGTTTATCTGTTTTTTCCATATAATATCTTAATTAATTTACTTAATTTTGATAAGAAAGAAATTTATAAAGTGAACATATATAAGAGAAATGATGATGTTTATCTTATATAATATCTTAATTAATTTACTTAATTTTGATAAGATTAAATCATATCAAATAGGTAAGTTAGATTGGTTAAATTAAGAATCAATTATAATTTAAAAGAGGATTAGATCAATTAAACTACAAACTATTTAAATTGGTTGAATAGTGCTAAAAAATAGAGTGAGTCCACGATTGTATCAGATTTTTCTATTTTAATATATATATATAATTTTATAATTTTTAAATAATTTAATTAAATTGGAAGAATCAAAAGGACCAATCAAATTAAAAATCGAATGTCTACCAATTCTATCACTGATCTAATTCGGAAAATTATGAATAACAAAAATATAATTTTTTTACCATAAATGAAAATATAATTTAGTCACTACTTATAAAAAATAGGTGGCAAAATAACAATAATAAATATATTTTAGATATCAATTGATCCTTTAAGGCATAAATAAATGCAGGTTAAGGAAAAACAAGGCTGGATTAATTAGTAGCATATTGAATGGGAGCATGATTAAGGCGAAAACCATCTTAATTCATTCTACTTTACGTACTTTGAACAAGGTAAATAATTGGGTGGAGATAGATGTGGTCAGTGAGGTTTTCCATACACTCTTAGGCCCACATAAGCCAGTAGCCTATATCCCGCCAACATAATTGCCAAAGCAGCCACGTCCCACCACCTATTATTGTTGTCAAGGCCCAGGTACTTGATCGCAGGAAAATCCATGACCTTGCAACGCCTCCCAGTCTCGCATTCATACACCTCATTCACTGAGTACTGCACCCCCACCAGGAGCTTATAGCAGTAGTGACTAAAGGAAATGTATTTCAACCAAGCTATGAAAGCAGGCATGTGGTGAATGTAGTATCCGCCCACTAATAAAAATACCAGCATCGTCACAGAAGCCAAGGTTGTAGCCTGTTTTACGTCCATCAGAATGGCTCCCAGTGCCAGTCCTAGTCCTTGAGAGACCAGCACGTTCAAGTGTACGATTAAGAGGGTGAGTACAAATGTTACTAGTGAAGGCTTGAGGCCCCCCATCCAATATGTGACGGTTACAAATATGGTAGGCAGAACAAGCTCCATTGGCAAGTCACCTGTTGTTCGGGCAACGTAAAATGAGGACAGACGGTACATCCCTGAGGATCCTTCTTTGATTAACATTGGCCGCTCTTGTGGGAATGCGAAAATGGCATTGAAGAGAGGGAAAAAACCCCAGAATATTGAAAAGAAAAACAGAAGCCCCACCTGCAAACAAAAATATTAATTAATATTCTGTCATCATCAGTCAATCAAAATTGAATATTTTTTATACTCTTGTTGAAATTCGAGGTCATGGCATTGATACCTGGTCTTGTATGTGGGAAGTATCAGAATGCCACCAGAGGAGGCCTGAAAGTATTGAAACCGACATGACTTGAAATATTCTTAGGCCTGAATAGGATTCATGCTTCCTCTCTTGTACACCCCTTCTCACTAATACCTTGAATTGTTCCCACCAGCTGCTGTTCCATTCAACCTCACCACCCCCTGCATGCGTACACACAAACTAATCTCGTCATCACTGCAAATACTTGTACTTTACACAAGCCCTAGTAGAAATTAATTTAAACCTGTGTGGGACGAGAGACCATTAATGGTTTTTTTAACTTACTTGATTTTGATGGTGTAACTGTTGAAAAAGTCGAATCTTGCAAGTCTTGATTGATATCAACCTTCAAGATAGGGAATATATTCTTCTTGTAAGAAGATATTAGGTACTGTTTAGTGGATTTGTGATCATCAGGGTTGTCTACTCTGCCATGAAACTCTAGTTGCTCCTCCGGTTTTACATCAGGGGCTATACCTGCTCCCGCAAAATAGCAATTAGACCATGTGAAATTTTAACTGCTTGTACCATTTAAGCTAAGTAATGACCAAGTGGGGAGGGGCCAAAAAGATGATAAAATTATTAGAATTTACAAATCAAGAGGATGGTGGAGCTCCAATTATCAAGAAAGTATTGGAGTAAAAAAGAAACAAAAATAAAATCCAGAATTAATTAATTGACGACCTTTTTGACTTCTTAAAATCATTGACCTTGAGTTTAGTTCTAGTTCTATGAATGATTTAATTAGTGTTGGACTTCATGACCCAAGGGAGCCTATTAACTCAAGGAAAACGTACGTGTAAATGGATTGAATTCCTGTATGCAACATTGATATAGTTGTATTGTCAATTCTGAGATAGTTATACTCATATAGGCAGCATGATACAGACTTTTATTAATAATATATATACCATGCATGTCAGGTTGCAGCATGAATCAGTGAGTCCAAATAAGTTGATGTTATTATTTGACTTAATTTCTGTTACGTACTAAAAAGAAGAAGAAAAGAAAATGTAGGGAGGCTTGCTTACCATTAGCCAGATCAAGGAGAAAATCAGCAGGGTTCACAAATTTGAAACTGGGTGAGAAACCAATGGAACTGAAATAGTCCATGGCCTGATCCGCCTGACCGCAATAAATCGGATACCCATCAGAAAGCACCAGCACTTTATCAAACATCCTGTACAACCCACTTGAAGGCTGGTGAATGGTGGTGATGACAGTCCGGCCACCGCGTGCTAATCTGCGTAAGGTAACCATAATTCGGTGTGCTGTGGTTGAGTCGAGTCCTGAAGTGGGCTCATCCAGCATCAACAAACTGGGGTTCACTAACATCTCCAGGCCAACACTAACCCGTTTACGTTCCCCACCCGACACCCCCCGAAGAAGAGGCCCACCCACAACATTGTTCCTACATCCTGCTAAGCCGAGTTCCCCTATAATCAGTTCAGCTTGCTCAATCTTTTCTTGTGTAGTCAGCTTTTTCGGTAATTTCAACAAAGCAGCGTAAGCCAGCGTTTCCAACACAGTGAGGTGGGGATACAGCACATCATCTTGAGACACAAATCCTGTTTTGCGCTTCATGGAGCTGGAAAATGGCCGCCCATTGTAGGTTATGGTGCCCGACAACTTTCCAGTTAAACGACCTCCGAGAGCAGTGAGGAGGGTGGTTTTACCACTACCAGAGGGGCCAAGCATTGCCAGTAGCTGGCCGGGTCGAACGACACCGCTAACCCCGTTCAGTACATTTGTTCTCTGTTTGGGTTTATGCGAGGAGAAACAACTTGCGCTTGTGACACTGGAATGGATGGTGTACGCCACTTCTTCAAACTGCAACCGCCGTAAATAACAACTTTATGGATCAAAGTTATAATACATGTATAACTATTTATCTACTTAATTCAGTATTAGCCAAACAAATGTGCAGGATATGTAGTGGAGAATAAAGAACCTTGAGAGTTACAGGACGTAAAGATTGACACGAAACTGAAAATGGAAGTGGAGTTAGCGTGTCCTGTTGGGATGTGATGGGATGCTGCGGAGAACATGGGACGACGTTGGTGGATGTAGAAGCCGATGGCTGAGCGTGAACAGAAATGAAATTCTCCGTCATCCGGCTGGTTGTGAGCATGATGGTGGCAGGAGTATTATGGGTGGTGATATTGCTACTGTCTTGCTGAGGGGGCATCATTTTATTTGATTTCAGTAAGAGAGCCAAATTTAGCGGACAAAGATGGGATGGGAGGTGAGATATATATATATATATATATATATATACAGAGACTAATACTGGCGATGGAGGGAGAATTAGAAAGGGGGTTGAAATTTTAGAATGGATGATGGATTTACGATATACTCAGTTAAGATCTATATATTGGGCCTGGAGATGTATGTGATTTTGCTGCAAAGTCCTTTCCGGTTCCCATTTGTCTACGTGTTTGGACGACATTAATTAATTATTTCAAATTATATATGTCATCAACTTAGATATTATAAAATAGTCCATCCGACACTTAAAATTTCTTTCAGTAAATTATATCAGGGAAGATATTGTTATAAGAGGTAGATACGAATATACCGTCATCTATTTATGCTGGTATTGTAAATAAAAATATTTAAAATATTTTTTTATAACAAACTACCATACTAGAATTTAAACGATAGATCTTAAGGTAAAAAAGCCTCCACCACTGCTCTAAAAAATACTTTTTGTAATTGTGACATAATTTAGTACTATTATAATGCTTTTGATATGAAAAAAAAAAGAGTATTAAATATTATTATAATATAGCACTTTTGTCTTTTTATATTTTATATAAAAAATTGTACACGGAACTTTATCATATTACTAAAAATTTTATCACACTTGTATGCGTGTAAAAATCATATATTTAAAATATAGAAATGTGTATAAAAATAACAGACAATAAATTATGAAACATATGGTTTAGAATTATACATAAAATTACGTCAAATTAAAAATACTAAATAAATATAATTGTTTATTATGGTGTTGTTATCAATCTTATGTTAATGCCAAGTTAATATACGACATCAACTCAATTAACAATATTATTAATATATACAAATATATAATAAATATACCTATTAAAGTTTCATATAAAATATTAAAAAATAAGTTTCATATAAAATTTAAAATCAAATGAAATTATGATTGAAATGAAAATATGAGAATTTGTAAAATTATACAAAATTCTAGGTTGAGCTGCCAAATATATTTTGTATTTAAATGGTTTATATAGATTTTATGTAAAAATATAATATTTTTTATTTTAATTAGTGAATTAATATACTGTTGATTCCTTGCTCTAATTCAATGAAAAAACATAAACAAATGTATAAATATTCCTATATAATTAGCGAGTGACGTAAAATTTAATTAATCTTTGATCAAAGGCGGAATCAAAAATTTTGAAGGGATGGGATTAAATTATATATTTTATAATAGTAAAAATATAATTTTATTATTTTAATAAGCCTATATATTTATAAATTTTAAAGGATTAAATTAAATTTTTATATTTTTAAGGGTTAAATACAAGTTTACTATTATCAATTTAAAATTTTATAAATTATAAAAAATTTAAATAAAAAATATTTCATTTTAAATGAATCGGTGCCTCTACAAACCCCTTTGCTCCGCCACTTTCTTTGACAGTCATGGATCAATCAAAATAAAGTGGAGCTTAACTTTGATATCTCTTAGTGGATATAGGTAAGACCTGGCATTTCACCAACATACCCCTGTATATGTTTGTATTGGCCAGCATTTAGAGTTAATTGCATCATACATTTTAAAATTATATCTTCCATTTTAAATTAGTCTCTAAATTTTAAAACATTATAATTACATCTTTAAACTAAAATTGTTAATTTCATCATTAAATAAGATGATAAATCATATGTTGTATAGTTTAAAATGAAAATCTGAAGAAAAATGAATGTTATAATATTGGTTTTGAGATTTTCTCTTTATTTTTGGTTTTAATTTTTAAAAGTTATGTAGTAACATTTTAAACTATATTTCATAAAATTTGAAGTGTTATTTAACAATTTTAATGATAAAATACATTATTAATATAACATAGATAGTTTGAAGATATAATTAAATTTTTTTAAAATTTAGGGACTAATTTAAAATAAAACTCATAGTTTAACTAATACCCTACTTTCAAATTTGAGTCCTATACAATGGAAAAAAATATACAAGACGTAGGGCTGGATTTAGTGGTGCGGTTTTAGATAGAGGCAAATCATCAAGCGAACCTTTTTCCTTTAAACATTTATAGAAATCGATCAACATAAATATAATTCATAATATTCCCATTTTGAAAGCTGTAAAAATATCGGAGAGGATTTTAAAAGAATTATATTTTATGAGCTGTAAAATAAATATGAAAAAAAATAAAATAATAATGAAAATTTAACTTTGAATTCATAGAGATTGAACTAAGGGGAGTATTCGACCGAGTCGAGTTCAATCAAGTTATAAAATTTCGAGTTAGTCGAGTTGACTAATCTTATTTTAACAACCGAACTCAATTTGAATTTTTTTCGAATCGAATCGAGTCAAAAAATTTCGAGTCAAGTCGAATCGAGTTAACGAATCCTATTATTTATACTCAATGTTGCGTTTAAATGGATTGATTATTTAACTAGTAGACGAAATACAAGATTATTTAACTATATAAACAAATATAATGGTTTTACTTATACTAATGAGTAAATATTTATCAAAACGATGTAACTTTTTCTTTTAACTTAATGGTTTTGACTTTTAACTCAAAATGACGTAATTTTACTTTTTCTTATTCGGATTTTTGGATAACTCGAATTGTATAATTTATATTCGAGTTAAACTGAAAAACTTAACTTTGTATTCGAGTTTATCCGAATAACTTGATTAATTCAAATAACTCGAACCATTTAATTTCAATTTTAAAAGTTTTTATCAAACTTTTAGAATCGAATTAGATTTCATTGAAAACACGTTATTTTATATTTTATTAGATAACTCTGTTTTTGGATGAATCTTTGAAGTTGATAAAATTAATGCTGCTCACAGGACGAAAAAGATTATGTTTTTGTAAAAAAAAAATTCTCTTTAGAAGAGAATAATATATATTTTGATTGGAGGAATCATCTTTAAAAAAAATAATATCTTTTATTATATATTTTACAATAAATGAGCATGAACGTGTTTAGTGAGGAAAAAATTGTATAAAATAAAAATATTATCTATTTTCAATAATTTAATGTTAAATCAGTAATTTCATTTTGAATTTCATAATTTTCATTTAAATTTATTTTTTTCAAAATAAAAATACTAAAATTTAAAATAAAAATATTAATGTAATATTAAACTATTAAAAAAATATAAATAATATGACATCTCTATTTTATATAATATTTTTCCATTTAAAGAGTGCAATGGAAGAGAACCCAACCAACCTACTTTATTTTCTATTTCTGTCTTCGGATTTCATGGACAGAGAAATTAAAATAAAACATAGGGTCATGCTTGAGGCAGGCAGGAAGTATCCATTATATACGTGTGGCGAGAGATTGCTTCACTTTCTTCTTTTTATTTTCTTTTAAGGGATGGAGTGTTTGGGTAAAGAAGAAAAAGTGAAAGTGCTAGGGTTTTCTGCCTCTGCCTCTTCCTCTTCCTCATGACATGCCCTTTAGTTTCTTTTTAGCTGTCACCCTCCCATTCGAAATATATAAACGTAAGTGGGTTGGTTCTTGAGATAGTGTCGTCACTCGATTTATAATTTTAAAAAGCTAGAAAAGACCCTGCCTTCCAAACATCTTTCTGTTTGTGTTTGCTATCTATTTTTCTACCACAATTTCATCTTTTAACAGTTACAAATAAAAAATTATCAAGTAATCAGGTTGAGTGTTGTTGTTAATATAAATAGACGTGAGTTCGACGCATTATCCTTCTATTTATAGGTTGAGGAGAGATTATGAATAGTTCTAAGCATTGTGTCAAAATGAATAGATATGATCAATATGAGAACTCTTAAAAATATGAAACAATTTTGGTTTACAACATATACCAAGAAGAAATGATTGAATGAAACAGTGACGCCATGTCATCTGTATCTCTTTCAATAGATTTATGCCACATCAGCATTTTTATCCTGAATTTCAATATTTTTATCCTGAAAAAATCAAATCAAATTAAAATCCGAAATTCAAGATAAAATATTAAAATTCAGGATAAAAATATTGATATGGCATAAATCTATTGGAAAGGGATACGATGACATAAAATCATCATGTTTATCAATCATTCTCGTACCAAGAAACACCAAAAACTCAAAAACAATTTTTTTTATTCTCATCTATTTGTTAATATTCTTAGATTATTCTATAGAGAATTATTGTAAAGATTCTTTATAGAATTTGATAATCTTGTTATGTTCCATTCAATTGCTTAATAGATTGTTTTCGTTGATGCAAAATATAAATAATCATTAGATTTTATTGTATCATCGAAGTTCATTTGTTAGTAACTCTTTTGCTAATCAAAATATATATGAGATGAATAGAATTTAAAAAAAAAAGTGACATGATTATAGGCTTTGAAGTCTTCAGTTAATCTATCATATATTTGTTTTATCCCCAGCGCCAACACTAAAACTATAAGAATAACAAATATATTCAGTTAACGTTTTTAATTTTGAGGACGTGGCAAACACATGAATTGCCACGTAGATGACACACCAGCATTTAATTAACTTTTTAAAATTTAAAAAATTAAGTAAATATTAATATGTCATTCACGTGACAATCAACACATATGTAACATTAACAAAGTTAAAAATATCAATTTTATATTTATTTTGGGTGATTTGACAAAAAATAAAAATTTAAGGGCTAAAAATATGAAAAATTAAATAGAGGACTAAAATGACTTTTTTAAGTAAAGTTAGATCGCCAAATAAATTATTTTACTTTTTTAAAAAATGAAAATTCTACTTCGTCAAAGGAATTTAAATTATTCTAAATTAATTGTTGGACAATATTAAATCTAATTCGATTAATTTTTTTAATAATCTCATTATAAGTTTATAAATGCTATTTTTAATATAATATTTAGAATTATTTATAGTCTCTACCAAATGTCCTCCTGCATTGATAACAATATTCATATCAATCGAACTAAAATTTAATTTGCAGTGAATTAAAATTAAATAAATATCTAATATATGATTCAGAGAAGTGAAAGTGTAATGTTTAATTAAAACTAAGCCACCATTTAGCGCATATTGGATATGCGGCACACAGTATTTTTAGCCCAAATGATAGTTAAATGGATGATATAAGTTCGGTGAATTTGTATGAGTGAAAAATACACCAAACGGCAACTCCTCCTTGAGAGTTGGTTCTTGTGGATCAATTGAAGGAAAACTTAAATGGAATCAACCAAAATTGATTATATATTGGATAGGAGAGATTTTCTATTCCGCCAACCTTATGGTACTTGCTTTTGGTTTTTCCTTTTCACCTTGGATAGGATCTTTAAGTGATACAGTAAAAAGAGAAATTATGACATTGGAATCTTTTATTGAAGACTGTCAGTCTTCTTGCTAGTGCTAGAGAAACCCCAAAGTCTTTGGAAGGTATTGGCTCTCACCTCTCAGTCGTGTGTACTATTATTAGAGGCAAAACATTTTAGTTGATGGTGATTAATAATTATCTCTTAAGACTTGTAAGCAATTAGATGGCTAAGTTAAATGTTAATATTCAAATTTAAAATATTTATTTTAATATATAAATTATTCTGGGTTGTATGTATAAAAGATGCCAATCAATTTTATACTGAATAATTTTGCTGCATAATGTATTAATGCTAAAACTTTGTTACAAGAGTAAATCTATAACCAAGAACATGAAAATATGTATGTTTTAAAATTTTAAATTACATACTTGATAAGCCTTTACTTATCGTTTGCCATTTTCAACTATTTCTCACTAGATTGTAGAATTGATCCAAATTCATTAAATTCCATCATAATTAAATACAAACAAATAAATAAATTGGACCAATCAACATAAAACTCGAAGAGCTACATTTTACAATATTTTTCATATATTTACTTGTAGATATGTATAAACAATTTTAGCACAAAATTATATATTTCAACGATCTAATTTGGGTTTCCACCTCTTTTTAGCTAATTTTTAATAGAATACTATTGAATTTATAATTTCTTGTTTAAATCTTATCAGAAATAAAATTAGGATGTCAAAATTCAAAATCAAACAAAATTAACTAAATCCGAACAAGAAGCAATAAAAAAGCTGAGTAAGTAAATTGCAGAGTTAGTTGCTGATGAAATCAGATTTTTAAAATTGTCCAATTCTATAAATAAGAAAAATCTAATTTTAGTTAGGATAATCTTAGAGGAATCATGTTGATTTTAGTTGGTTGAGTCATGCTAAATATAATACTTGTATTAGTGACTTGAAAAAACACACTTAAATTTACGGTTGAAGTTGAATTGAATATATTTATTTTCCTTTTCCTTTCCAATGGTCTATAGAGAGGCAAAGCTTATTGCCAATTTCTTTCTTTTTCTTATTTTTAACTCAATTGTTCTTTTAAGTCTCTTCCTTCCGCCATCTATCACCGCTACACTTAAACCTATTCTAATATTCCATCAAGCATGATTAGTCTCATGCTCAACTAAATTCCCTTTAATTACCTAAACAGGAAAATTAGGGATCACAATTTCTATGGGATTAACCCTATTACTCTATACAATTATTTTATTCAATTAAAACATAAGAAATTATATTTAGTGATTCCAGACAACATACAAAATAAATACAATTATTCATACATACAAAATATTATATTTAATGCCAACCAACTCACTCAAATTAAATCAAGTAGTCTGGTTGAGACTTTATACTGATGTAAGGATAAGGAAATCAATTTAATATTGATATAAAATTTGAATTGAATTCAATATAACTCTAATAGTAATTGAAAAATTAATTTAATGTGAAAAACACATCCCAACACATCCTAAGAAATTAGTCTAAAGATTTTAAAATATAACATTTGAAGGGATGCAACTATAATTAAAATTTTCAATCCCTTAATCAATGGTAAGTTTTAAATTTATAGATAAATGGATTTGATTGAAATAATAAAATGTTATAATATTTAATTTGAGTTCAAATTTCATTATGCATATAAAATTTGCTGTATTTATACAAAAGATAAAAGATAAAATATCGTCAAAATAATATTTATTGTTTTGTTAAAATAATGAACATTTAATTATTTAACAACTGAGTTGGATTCTAGATAACGAGTGACCTGAACTCCATTAAACTCTTTTATATACTAGATTTTGCGAACACATAATGTGGGTGAAAAATATATATTTTATGTTAAAATTCCTTTTAAATTTTATTTAATAATAAAAATAAATAGAGTGGTAATTAACTTATATTTTAATTTTATTAAACACATGTTTGATCTTTAGATATATTATTTAAAGATGAGATAAAATACAAAAATAAAAATATCATCATAAAAATATTAATTATAATTTAAAAATATATTTTATAATTTCATAAATAACCTTAGATTAAATATATTTGGCAATGGATGAAAGCAGTGTTGTATAGGTAAGCAGCAGCAGATTTAAAACTTGAAAAAACTGTAGAGGTAGCACCTAGAACAGCTAATTTGATTCTGTGGCAACCCCAGCAGGGTGTTGAACGTATGCCAAGTGTCTTTGCTTTTGCTTTGCTGAAGCCCTCCCCCTTTTTTCTCATTCATTCTTTTTCCACTTTGCCATCAAACAACAGCAATTTCAATGAATGATTTTGTTTTTCTTTTTTTGCGCAATAATTTGATCGGCTTTCTTTTTATTTTACTTTCGTTTATTCTGTCTAGCCCAAGCCTTGACCTCCCTTTGCCCGATTCTTTACTGAACTTGAGACTAGCCATGCTCAAGTTAATACATGAGCTGATATGATTCTAGGTTTTAATTTATAAATTTTTGTGCTTTTTTAGTTAAATTATATAATACTACTTAATGTTACCTCTAAACTTTTAAAAAAGAAGATGGCTATTACTATATTTTTATGAATTATGATCAGGTGTGTTTAATAAGTGTGTTTAATAAGTGAGTTTTAAATTTTAGCTATTTATTTTCCACAAAAGTTTGCAAGCTTTATTATATAAAATGGGGTTGTTTTACCAAATTAATCTAAAAAAAATTTAATATTTATAAAAATGACCAAAGTTTAAAAACAATCACCAAAATAACTTGAAATGAACAATAAAAAGAGGTTTTAGCCCGTCAATGACCGACACCACCTGATATTTTGGACCCATGATTGCTTGATTATTGTGTCAGACTTTAAAATATTAAATTTTTTTTGTTCTGGCCTATCAATGGCCGACACTAAAGTATTTTTTTTAAACCGTATCATACTAATATAAAAAAATAAAAAAAAATTTTTTTGTATTAGTGGTGCCGGCCATTGACAGGCCAGCACCCTAAATTTTTTTTTCGTATTAGTGGTGTTGGCCATTGATAGGCCACCCTAAAAATTTTTTTTTTTCGTATTAGTGGTGTCAACCATTGACAGGCCAGCACCAAATTTTTTTTTTGTATTAGTGGTGCGGCGAAAGACACCAAAAAAATTTTGTATTAGTGGTGCCGGCCATTGGCAGGCCAGCACCCAAAAAAAAATTTTTTTCTTTGTATTTTTTTCATTTTTTATACCAATATGATACAATTTAAAAAAAAATACTCTGGTGCCGGCCATTGACAGGCCAGAACAAAAAAATTTAATTTTTTAAAGTCTGACACAATAATCAAGCAATCATAGGTCCAAAATATCATGTGGTGCCGGCCATTGACAGGCCGAAACCCTTTTTTACAGTTCATTTCAAGTTATTTTGGTGATTATTTTTAAACCTGAGTCATTTTGTAAATATTAAATTTACTTGAGTTAATTTGATAAAATAGCCATAAAATGGATAAAACAATTTTTAGATCTCTTTCAATTTTTTGTTGTCCATATTAGTTTTGGATTTGATAATTTTTTCAATTTGACTTCTCAACTTAGATTCCGCTCAAGAGTAATGATGTAAAACTTAAAAATTGTACCAAATCATCACTTGAAAATTTTATATAAAATTTAAAATATTATAAAAAATTATGTGATGATATGACACAATGTTAGAGTATCACATCATTATACCTTAATAAAATTTAAGTTTAAAGATCAAATTAAAAAAATACTAAATTTAACGATTAATACGAATCAAAATATAATTCAGATATTAAAGTAAAAATTAATAAATATTAAATATAATGATGAAATATATTACACTCTAAAAAAATTATATAAATTCAAATTATCGTGGGAAAATTATGAAGAGTAAATGTGAATAAAGTAGCACTACACCAAAACAGACTTTTACCGGCGTTTTTAGCGGCGTTTTAACAAAAAACGCCGCAAATATTATACATTGGTGGCGTTTTAATACAAACGCCACAAAAAGTTAAGCAATATCGGCGTTTTTTACCCAAACGCCGCTAAAAATGATAAATCGCGCGCATTTTTCTCAAACGCCACTAAAGATCAGAGAATTAGCGGCGCTTTTATAAAAACGCCGATATAGGTCAGAGCATTAGCGGCGCTTTTGTAAAAACGCTGCTATAGGTCAGAGCATTAGCGGTGCTTTTGCAGAAACGCCGCTATAGGACAGAGCATTAGTAGCGCTTTGCAGAAATGCCGCGATAGGACAGAGCATTAGCGGCGTTTTTGCAGAAACGCCGCTATCGGACAGAGCATTATCGGCGCTTTTGTTAAAACGCCGCTACAAGTCTGAGTATTAACGGCGCTTGTTTAAAAACGCCGCTATAAATCTGAGCATTAGCGGCGCTTGTTTAAAAACGCCGAAAAATATCTAATTATTCAAATACTCAAACGGCGCCGTTTTGTTTCCAGGCCAAGCAATATCGGCGTTTCCATAAAAACGCCGCTAAATTAATTTTTTATGTCAAAACAAAACTTCCTCGTTTTAATTACAATATAAAAATTATAAAAAAGTTAGTGGCGTTTGTCCTAAAAATGTCGCAAAAAATGAGTTTAGGGTTTCTCGTTTTCTTGCCAATATAAGTTGAGAAGGTTATGAGTTTAGGGTTTATAGTTTAGGATTTAATGTTTAAAGTTTAGAGTCTATGATTTAAGGTTTAGGGGTTAGTGGTTCAGGATTATGGATTAAAGGATATGGGTTAATGGTTTATGGTTTAGGGTTTAAAAAAATTAACTGAATATTTAATTTATTTTTAATTGAATATTTAAAATATAAATATTTTATCTTAAGTAAAATATAAATTATTTATAATAAAAAATAATAATGACAGGTAGAAAAAAATTTTAGTTTATAGTTTAATTTTTAGTGTTTAGATTTATGGGGTTTAGGTTAGGGTTTAGGCTGGGTTTATAGTTTAATTTTTAGTGTTTAGATTTATGGGATTTAGGGTTTAGTACTTAAATCAATCGAACAACAAAGTTAGAGTATTAGTGTTTAGGGTTTAATAAGGGTTTAAGATTTTGATAAAAGAGATAAAATTCAAATTATTTTAGGGTTTACAATTTGCAATAAGATTATATCTTTAATTACTTCTGCACCTTATAATATATGTATGATTTGCGATTTAGGGTTTAATGTATATGTATAATTTAGTCAGGGTTTATGGTGTATAATTTGGGGTTTAGTGTATCATATGATACAATTTTTAGGTGTATAATTTAGGGTTTTATGATTTAGGTATGAGAACTTAAATTATAAAAGCGTATAATTTAAATATAGTGTTACAAAGAAAACAAAATTATTTTAAATGAATTTAATAAATAAATAAAGTAAAAAATTATTGGTATTAGCGGCGTTTTTGTGAAAACTCATAAAAAGCATATCAATAAACATATTAATAAACAAAACGACGTCGTTTACATGGGGGCATTAGCGGCGTTAGCCAATAAAACGCCGTAATAGATTAGTATTAGCGGCATTTTATAAAACGCCACAAAAAAGTATTAATTTTAATTCAAACGGTGCCGTTTTCTTTAGAGTTTTAGTGGCGCTTTATATGAAACGCCGCAAATAATTCGACAATTTAATTGAAACGACGTCGTTTTATTTAGAGTGTTAGTGGAACCAGTTAATTCAAACGACGTCGTTTTTGTAAGGTAATTTAGTGGCGCTTGTTGAAAACGCCAGAAAACGCCAATTTTTTTAACAAAACGGCACCATTTTTTTCTCAGCATTTACCCCAGTCATCCCCCCCCCCAAAAAACAGACCTCCTAATCCCTAATTTCTCCCCAAAATCCCCTAGCGCTCTCAGTCGAAATCTCCAGAACCTCTCTTTATTCTCTGTTTCGTCCGTGAAAGGTACGTACGATCCTAACTTGTGTTTGTGTTCTTCACTATTTCTTTCATTGATTTTTGTTTTTCTCTGCTTGTAATTTGTGGAACTATTTTCGATTCAAAAAATAAGAAGTAATTTGTAGATCTGCTTAGTTTCTTTTTCCTGCTTTAGATTTGGTGAATTAGTGCGATGCTTTTCGTAGCTGCTTTTGTTGGGTAGTTAGATTTATGTGTTTCTAATGATCTGATATGGAAATGATAATAATTTTGTTATGACTTGTAGTTTTTAAATTAAATTTTGTTGGGTATAGGATGAAATTTGTGTTCAACAACACCATTTTGTTGTGGTGTTTAAACACAAGAGCTTTGATGAATGATTCCCAAGGAATTAAATAAAGAAATACACTCAGGAATTAAAAATTTTGGTTCCATTATCACTGCGAAAAATTTTAATAGACAAAGAAAATTGAGTACGAACAAAAGCAATGAATTGTTTTAAAAACAACAAGATCACTTCTTAATTTGATCAGGAAAAACCCATGTCATTCTTGAAAAATCATCTACAATGGTGAAAAAAAATTGATGCCACGAATGTGTTGGAATTTTATATAGACCCCATAAATCAAGATGCATTAAATCGAAGGGTGCATTAGCTCTTCAATGACTAGCGAAAATAGAAGTCTAGTTTGTTTAGCCAAAGGACATACATGACAATGAGAAATAGTAGTATTCAAATTTTACATGGTAAACAATCTAATTTATTGAGTTTAGAAGCGAAACATGCCCAAGACGAGCATGCCAAAGGAATGACGAATCTTGTGTAGCTAGAGAAGCAATAAATGGTGGAGTAAAACAAGTTGATTGATGAGGGGAGCATGGTGACACAAGGATGTAACAAGTTGATTGATGAGGGGAGCATGGTGACACAAGGATGTAGAGACCATGTTGTTCTTACCAATCGCCTTCACCTATCCACTGCACAGGTCCTAGAGTAGACAAAATTGAGGGTAAAAAGAAACAAAGCAATGTAAATCACGTGTTAATTTGGAAATATAAAGCAAATTGAAATTAAGATTTGGTCCATGAAAACATTGGTAAGTTTAGCAAAAGGAAATAGAGTGTATGAACTAGTATGAGTAATTGGAACCAATTTTCCAGAGGTAATTGCACAAAAGATGAAGTTGAAGCACATAAAGCAATAAACTCCGACCATTCGCCATCGATATCATATGATTTGTAGCCCTAGTATCTAAAATCCATTGGAAGGAAGATAGTTTAGTAACCATATCGCCATATGTGCACTTCTTCACCGAAACTATTCCTTAGAATCATTGTTTAACAAATTCAATATCTGTTGATATTGCTCAAGTGAATCTTGGTGCCGAATGAAGAGAAGCGAGATATAGATGTGGAAGAAGAACGGAAGGCAACTCGGTTTACCCAACTTGATGAGCAATGGAACTAGTTGACTTACACTTGGTAAACTTAAAGTTTGGAGGAAAGCCAATTAGCTTGTAGCAAGACCTCGTTTATGCCCTTTCACTTTGCAATAGTCACAAACCCCATTGAACCATTTATTTGAGTTTGGACATTAGACAAATACAAAGTTGTAGGATCATTAAGAGAAACAACGAAAGTATGCAATCATTGAGATTCTTCTTGAACTAACACGAATATGCAAGATTTACTGAGGGAAGAGGTTGCATAATCAAGATTTGACTACGAATGGCAACGTAAGAATCATTGAGACCTATTAGAAACTGATTAATACTCACTCTATATAAATAATATATATAAATACTAACTCTAAATTTAAAAAATAGTGCTTTGGTTGGTTGAGTCTTAGTTCTACTTGACATTAGTATTGTTGGAAAAAGCTTTTACGTAATTTATATTTTGATTACTCACTCTATATATGATTTAAATTACATTTTGATTACTAAACTGTAATTTATTATTATGAAATAGTTACTAGTGTTATCAATATGTAATATTGTGAACAAACTACATAATCAATCACTTATATATGATTTAAACCACCGCCACTTTCATTCAAAAACCAACTTTCGAGTTTCATTGTATTAGCTTCATTTCAGAATATTATTCTGTATTTGAAAAGGAAAAAAACTTACGCATGTTTGAATTATTTCAATTTTGAAGCAGCAAAGGCAAATGACAGTTTGCCCCAACCACATCTCGTTCCCCATAGTCGTTCCCCATAATTGCTTTGATTTTGTTTTAAGGAGAATTGTTATTGTTTTTTCATTTCAGCTTTGAGTCTATCAAATGTAAAAAGCTTCTGTCTGAATTGCTACTTATGATGTTGGGAATTTTGGTTTGTTTTGTTACAAAGTGCGACTTGCTATTCAAGTTGTGATTGATAAAGAATTTCACATAGGCTGATTGTAGGAGGAAAAGTTTATCTGTGTATATCTTTGGTTATCGATAAGATCAAGGGAAAATGATATTTCAGTCAGTCCTTTAGTAAAACTGGGTTGGATTTAATGTTTTCTTGTATTTGTGACAATTATTTGTCGGAGGCACTTGATTTGTTAATCATTGAGTATTAATTGTTTTTCTTCTTATGCAATGGGCCGCCTTAACTTCCTAATACTCGCATTTTAAAGGTTAAGAACCGGAGGAGCTTGGAATTGGTAGACCTTTGACATATGCCTCAACATTGACGATTCTTGTCATATTAAATAATTGTTTGCTACATTACTTTACTACGCTATTAGTATTATAGTATATTTATCTATGATTTTCAAATAGTTGATGCAATTTGTGAACTGTATGTAAAGGCTTGTCAATTGGAATTGTTTATTTGTTGGAAATTGAGATGTGGTATTGCTTTGAATTGAGGTCTAAACATGTTGTTAATTGAGGTGTTTAAAGTCTGTAATTTCATATTAGTGTTTAATAATGTATGTGAATAGAATTTTGTTTTAATAAATTTCATATGTATTTATTCTGATTTGTATTGAGAAAGGTATCCGTACTTTGCAAGTGATTAGAATTGAAGAGGACTTACTTGACTCTTGAATTGACTATTTTCTTTCACCAAATAATGTGAGTATTAGTTTTAGTAAATAGCATTATTAATCAATAGCACTTGTTCATTCATATGTTGTTTGTATTTGATTACTACTTCCTCTGCTCCCGCAATCGTTGGATTTGATTTGTTGGTAATAACTTAATGTATATATCTTTGTTGGATTGGATTTGTTGGTAATTCATATGTCGTTTATTATCCTGTTATTATCCTTTCTTGGTTGGTAATTCATAATTTGAAACAAATTATAACATAAAAAATATATGTTAAAATTGAAAAAAATTAAAATACTATGATTTATCAACATGTAATTCAACCAAATAATGTTATTTATATAAAATTGACATAAAAATAAAATATTATTTATTTAAGGGTAGTAATGTTATTTTCACACTTATTACTTACTTATTCTTTATCAACATGTAATTCAACCAAATAATGTAATAATATTACGTGTTTATTCTATTCAACTAACTAAACTACATAATACCTATTATTTATCTATTCAATTCCTAATTAATCCTATTCAAATTTTGCTCTATTCCATTATAGTAAATCAAACATAAAGTCATGGTCGTTTGAACTAGTTGGGCTATCAATTCGGAAAAAGTATTAGACTAATTGACTTGAAAATAAGTATGTACCGATTAAACCAAGTTAAAAAAATAAAATTATTTTTTAACATTTTTTAATTTTTTAGTGATTTATTCAATTAAACCATATCTAGTAACTTGACCAATTAAATAATTTATCCTGATATCTTTAATTTTCTAAAATTTATTCTATATTTTAATATAGTCAAATAACAAACCCAACACAAAATTTTAGTAAAACATACTAATTATTACTATTATATAACTGTTGAATTGAATCTCCCCCAACCCCCCAATAATCTCAACCCGTTTCCCTAGCCTTCTCATTCCGTTCAAAAAATATCTTCCGTGAAAGAACAAAATCGCAATTTTCTCCATCTTCCTCCTTTTGAATTTCTTTGTGCAAAATAATATTTAACATTAAAAAGATTTGTATCCTAAAAACTAAAATAAGTTAAGTTCGTTCTTCCTTTTCTTTATTGTCCATGCTTCTTTATATATAAAAAAAGATTTAAAGTATATAGGCTGGAAACCTGACGGGTTGCCTTATATCTCACAGTTAGATATAATGGATCCTCCCTAGGTGTAACAATGCCACGTATGATGAATCTTAAAGAATACATAACTTACTTAATTTTAAGATCAAATCTCATTACGTACATAAGTTTAATATCAAATTTCATATCTTACATAATTTTAAGTTAATATCAAACTTCATAACTTACATAATACTTGTATAGGAAAAAAGATTCAAAGTATATAGGTTTGGAAACTTGACGGGTTGCCTTATATCTCACAGATTAGATATAATGGATCCTCCCTAGGTGTAACAATGCCACGTATGATGAATCTTAAAGAATACATAACTTACTTAATTTTAAGATCAAATTTCATTACGTACATAAGTTTAAGATCAAATTTCATAACTTACATAATTTTAAGTTAAGATCAAACTTCATAACTTACATAATACTTGTATAGAAAAAAAAAGATTCAAAGTATATAGGCTGGAAACTTGACGGGTTGCCTTATATCTCACAGTTAGATATAATGGATCCTCCCTAGGTGTAACAATGCCACGTATGATGAATCTTAAAGAATACATAACTTACTTAATTTTAAGATCAAATTTCATTACGTACATAAGTTTAATATCAAATTTCATAACTTACATAATTTTAAGTTAAGATTAAACTTCATAACTTACATAATTTACATAACTTACATAGTACTCGCTTATATATATGATCATATCATTACTTACATAAATTATTAATTAACAATTTAGCCGTGTAATTTTTTGTCAACTTTAGACTTCAACAACTACGAAATGGATAGGAGTTGGATAAAATTGTCAAGGGTAAGCAACGGCTATCGAAATGGTGTAGAAACTTTTCTGAATTTCGCATTTCAAAATGCAAGTAGGAGAATATGATTCTTTGCCCGTGTAAGACGTGTTGCAATATTAACTGGCATTATCGTGAAGTGGTCTATGAACATCTAGTTGTTAATGGCTTTGTCCGGGGGTACAAAAAATAGTTTTTTCATGGAGAGTGTACATCTAGTGGAGCATCTTCATCGATGAATCTGGGGTATCCTCATAGTGCTTTCAATCAGAATGTTAGAGACGATAACATGGAAGGCATGTTGCGGGATGCTTTTAATATGCGTAGTGATGGTTTCAGGTCATTTCCACCTAACTTGGGTGCAACAAAAGATCATAATTTTAGTGGAAATACTTTCACCGAAACAGGAAGAGGTGTACCGGATGAACAGCCAAATGAAGAAGCGGCGAGGTTCTACACGTTACTTGGTGAAATGAATGAAGAACTGTATGAGGAATCAAAATTTTCCAAACTGTCATTCTGTATTCGTCTTTTTCACTTGAAATGTTTGGGGGGGTGGGTGGACCGGAAACTCGTTGACAATGCTGCTAGAGTTTCTGCAAGAAATGTTCCCGTTTGTAAAAATTCCTCAATCTTCCAAAGACATGAAGAAATTGATAAAGGATTTGGCCTTGGCTACAACAAAATTCACAGTTGCCCAAATGATCGCATGTTGTATTATGGCGACCGGATAAACCAACAAAGGTCTTTGTCATGTATGCGCCAATCCTGTTGGATTAATAGAAATACAGAGGATGGTAACGAGGATGAACACGATACATCAAGGAAGCGCGCAGCAGATTAAGATTTTATGGTATTTTCTATCGTCGAAAACAGCCGAATTAATGACGTGGCACCGTGATGGACGAACAGATGATGGGTTGTTAAAGCATCCTGCAGATTCTTTAGCTTGGAAATCTTTTGACTCCAAATTTCCAAGCTTTGCAAACGATCCTCGAGTGTCGCTTAGGCTAGCATCCGATGGATTTAACCTTACAAACTCATGAGCACAACGTCTCAGTACTTGGCTCAGTAGTGCTTGTTCCTACAATTTGCCTCCATGGGTTTGCATGAAACAATCTTCTTTTATCTTGTCTATGATTATACCGGAGAGAAAGGGTAGGGAATGATATTGACGTATATTTGCGCCACTTGTTGACGAGTTAAAACAACTATGGGCTAGTGTTCAGGCATACGATGCAATGAGAAAAGAGAACTTTAATTTATGTGCAGCTTTAATGTGAACTATTAACGACTTCCCGGCTTATGCTAATTTATCTAGTTGGAGTACCAGGGGATGTTATGCTTGTCCGTGTTGTGCTGCACAGACATGTTCGCAATGTTATATAATGGGAAGAAGTTCTCTTACATGGGGCATCGCGGTGGTTACCGTAAAATCATACATTTAGATTTGAGTGCTCGGTTTGATGATCTTGAAGAGTTCGGACCAGCTCCTTCGCAGAATCGGTGGATCTGAAATATTCTTAATGTTGAAATATATGAATTTCATTTATGGGAAGATGAATCAACCGGCCAACCCGCAAAGAAATAGAAGATCTAGGGATGAATCTGATGATGAATTTGATGAAAAGGATGATCCTAATGAGGCGGACTTGTGGAAAAAAAGGTATTTTTTTTGAGTTGCCTTATTGGGAGCATCAGATTTTACGTCATAATCTTGATGTCATGCACATAGAGAAAATGTCTGCAAGAACATCATTGGGACTATTTTGAATGTCGATGGAAAATCGAAGATAATCTTGAGTCGACTTGATTTAGTCCACATGGGAATTTGGTGTGAGCTTCATCCCGAGCACTTCCGAATATGAAATATCGATTGTCACCGCTATTTTTTCAATGTCAAGACGGAGAAAGAAGTGTTCATGCGGTGTTGAAGGATATAAAGGTCCGGATGCGTATGCATCAAATATATCGCGATGTGTGAGTCTTAAGGATCGAAGACTATATGGCTTAAAATCGCATGACTATCACATCCTGATTCAAGACTTACTGCCAGTTGCTATGCGGTGTTGTATGTCGAAAAAGGTGACGGCTCTTGTAATTGAACTGTCGAATATAATGGAAGGCATTTGTGGTAAAGTTTTGAATGTTCAAGAATTAGAAAGACTACAAGATCGAGCCGCATTGACTTTATGCAATCTGGAGAAGATATTCCCGCCTTCCTTCTTCACTATTATGGTGTACTTGTTAATTCATCTCCCGCGTGAAGCACTTCTTGGTGGACCCGTTTTCTATCGATAGATGTATCCCATTGAAAGGTCTTACTTTATTTGCAAAACATTCCTTCATTCAGCTCAATGCCTTTAGTTGCAACTTTTGATAATGTTGTATACCGTGTTTAGGTTCCTTTCCAAATTGAAGTCATCTTCGCCACAATAAGCGTTATCCTGGAAGGATCAATTGCGAGGCTACTTGGCGAGGAATGTATGACTTTACTTCGAGGTATTTGGAAGATGTTGAAACAAGAATGAACAAACCAAGTAGAAATCTTTGGGCTCATGATCATAATCTGGCGAGACTTATTTATTTCAAAGTTTCGAGAACCGATTGGCAAAGTCGAAATTTCAGAATTAGACGATAGATCGTGAGTCCAAGCACATCGATACGTTCTTTTTCATCACGATTCAATGGAACCATTTCGAAAGTAAGTTCTAGAATTTGATAAATACTCATCAATTATAATTTATTTGTCTTCTAACAAAGTAAAACCTTTTTTTACCGTAGTGAGTACAAACATATATTGAGAGCTCGTTCACGATCCCGAAGATTAAATCGACGAGAAATTAATAAGTTATTCGTAGAATCATTCCATGAATGGTTAAGCCAAATGGTATGCAATTTAAATTTTCATTGACAAGTAATAATGTTTTCTCATAACATTCATAATTACTCGATTTACTTTCGACTCAATAGGTTTGGAGTCGGAATAAAGTAAATGATGACGTTAAATGGCTTTCACAAGGTCCAAACAGAATAGTTAAAAGATATAGTGGCTTCCTCATCAACGGATACAAATTTTAAACAAGGTATCGCGAGAGATTGAGGAGAACCCAAAATTGCGGAATTGTTGTTAATTCTTCGATTACAAGTTATGCTAGTGCTGGGGACAGTAATCCGGTCGAGGGGAATTTGGAATGTTACGGACTTATTACTGACATCATTAAGTTGGATTATTACGGAAAATGCAAAGTTGTCTTATTTCGAGGTGATTGGGTGATGTGAATACATTTCGTGGAATTAAAAAACGATCAATATGGCTTTACAATGGTGAATTTCTCTCGATTGATTCACACCGAGAACAAGCGATGGACGAGCCGTATGTGTTTTCTTCTCAAGTTAAACAAGTTTTTACTCAGAAGATCCAACTAATGAGGGTTGATGACGTTGTACTTCAAAACACCCTAGAGACTTGTTCGACATTGGCGGTGGAAGTAGAGATGATATAGTCGAAAGATCGAAACTTTGCCACGAACAAGACTTAACGAAAATATCCCTAGTACTAGTCAATAATTTCAATGGGTTCTTCAGGATGTGGACGAAGATATTTACGAAATATGATGTAGTAAGATTTAACGATTTATTATTTATATGTTATATTATAATTTTCATGTTGGTCATGTTATATAATTTAAGTGTTTTAAATGTCTTATTATCCTTGTTATTTGTTACTAAAATTTTGAACTATTTTATGTGTATTGCAAGGAAAATGTCTAGAAGACGATTATGAGGTTTAAATATTGTCCGAATACTCCAAATCCGGAAGAAGTAAATAGTGGACATGATACGCTTGTTGGATCTTCTAGTCATGGGACATAGATGACGAGCATGGACAAATCCAAAGTAATGTTAAGTTTATTTTACATGCATGTTGAATTTTATTATTGATTTATTTTTCAATTTTAATATAATAATATATCATTTTTCGGATGAGGGTGGTGGTAAGCGAGCTCGGGCGACATTACTTACAGATTTATCGACTTAGAGCCTCTGAGGGTGTTCAAGTAAGGAGAAACAATCATGGCCACCTATCGGATCTGAAGCTCGATTGTTGGCGAGCTATTTGGGCATTATAGCACGAAATGCTAATATGTTGCCCATTAGCTAGAATCATGGCATCACCGCCGATGCCAACAAAATTAGGCTCTCGATAATATTAAGGTAATAAAAGGTGAATGTAATTTATAATACTTTAATTTAACCTTCATTTATATAACTTTTTTAAAATTTTTTCTAGGGTAAATTTGCTTTAGAGGTCTCCGATGACTATGTTAAGAAGACGTTGGGTAAAAATGGAGAGACAATAAAAGAACCCTAAAAAACAATATTTTAAGAAAGACATAAGCCTCGACGAAAAATTGCGAAATGTCCCACGGAATGTTGAGGTACCAATGGGAAGATCAAGTTAGATTCGAATTCAAAGAAAGGAGAGGTATTACGTGCTTTCAAAGTCTTATAAATTTTTCATTTATCATATTTAATATATACATAATTCAAATTCCATTATGTAGGACCGTGAGCGAGTTGGAACAAACAAATGATGAAACAACAATTCATGCACACCGCAGTTCCGAAGTTTTGCTCGTGTAAATGAGGCCAAGGTATTATAATTTATTACTTCTTTCAAATATTAATTACTTTATACTATTAAATTATATTTTTTCGCTATAATGTAGGAAGTTTCGTCAGTCAAAAGTTGGACGCCTTGACTTTTGACATTACGCATAGAAAGAAGGATGGATCTCGATGACATCCGAGGTCAGAAATTTTGGTATATTTACTTAATAAAATTTGATTTATTATAAATATTTATAATGTTTAATTACAATAGTTTAATTCATCGTTTGTAGTTTTAAATTTATAATTTTAAGTTATGTTCCATTCCTTTTATTATATATTTCGTTTCTAACTTTTTATTGATTTATTAGGATAAACTAAAGGAGAATAAGGCGTAGTATGAAGCGGTTGTTTGTTCGACATTCTGTTAATCTCGAGGAGATTGATAATGTAATTGTTCTTGATGTTTTGGGTCCCGAAAGGTACGATTGCTTCGATTGATAGTTTTGTTAATCTCGGTATATTTATAACAAAATTATCACTAATGTTTTGGGTCTTACAAGGTATGGTCGGGTTCTGTAACATCTGAAAAGGGCCTATGCATTTTCAGTTTAATTGTACGAAATGACATGTCTTATGTGTTATGAATAAATTTTGAATATTTTTGGAAACACGGAATGTATAGAAATCTTACGTTAAAAGAGGAAAATTAACATTCGAAACCTAAGTAAAATAGGAAAGTGAACATTTTGGAAACCTAAGTAAAATAGGAAAGTGAACATTTTGGAAACCTAAGTTAAAGAGGAAAGTGAACATTTCGAAACTTGGAAATGTAAGGAAATGTCAAGTTTAAAGAGCCAAACGAAAATTTTGGAAACTTAGAAATGACTTAGAAATGTCAAGTTTTAAAGTTTAAAAGAGGAAATTAAGGCAAGGTGGCCTTAAGAGAAAAAGTATGTGAAATTTGACACACAAATAGGCACGGAAAAGTGGCTGAAGATGCCACTTAGGGCCTCGGAAATGGCACCACATGCAAGGGTGTTGGGCCTGAGTTCGAGTCACATAGGAAGCAAATAAAAGAAGTTTTATTTTTGCTTCTAGAAGCACAAAGGTGGACGACACAAGGCTTGCAAAAGAGGAGTTTTATTCCCTTTAAAATTTCGGCTAAATAGGGGATAAATGATAGATTTAATATTAGATTACTTTAAGTGGATAATTGATGAGATTTAATAAAGTGATAAATAAAAGATAAAATTTATCAAGTTGTGGAGAGTTGGCCGATTAAGGGACTCCTTGGATGGTATTTTCGGCCAAGGTTGTAAAGGGGGAGGCTATAGCCGAATTCTATTGAGCCAACTTGCCTCTCTTTTGCCAACTCTTTTCCCTCCAAGCTATCATCTTTTTCTTCTTTCTTTTCCAATTGTTCTAGCTGAATTTTTCCCCCCTCTTCTTAGTTCACTTTTGCCGATTTCTCAAGGGACTCTCTCTCCTCTCTTTTCTTTTGCTAAACCGACAATACAAACATCTTCATAAGCCGATTCTTTGTTAAGTTCCAAAAGCTGAAAATAAATCCCCTCTAGCCCTAGCCGAATCTTTGAAGGACTTAAAGCATAAGGTTGTCGATTTGTGTATTAAGGGAAAGTTTCGGGAATTAGGTGCTGTCGACTACAAAGAAGAAACTTTCGGGACTTCTAAGATCTAAGGAATTTCGACAGCATTAAGGAAGCAAGGATCCAATTCAGGATTTTAGATTTTCAAGGTAAGTAATTATGAATATTCGGCCAAGACCTTATTTTAGTACATAGATCTATTTCCTTATTATCTTAAAAAGCCAAAAACTAACCGATGTAGAGATTTAGGATTTGGCCGAATACAAGGAGAAGAAAAACAAAGTTTTTGGGATTTGAATAGTCATCAAATCGGCACCAAAGGTAAGAAATTAACTACATAAATCCTTCGGGATTTGGGTTATAACCGATTAGGCTTTAAAAGAAAACACTAAATTTGGCGAATAGGCCTTTGCTAAATATTACCATGTTGGTCGAATGTAGGGACTTAAAATCTAAAGCAATAGATCGGTTTTCCGGATTTCAAGGAATTCGTTAAAAAATCAGGTGTGTACCCACACTAATCTTAATAGATTTATGGCTTTAACATGATATATGTGTTAATATGAAAGTGTAAGAATGTGGCTAAAGTACCATGTTATGGTACAAAGTACTCAGGTACGTTTCCTACTCCTACTAAGATTACGAAATAACATGTGAAAAGTGACATGAATGTGAATTTAAGTATGGTATGCATGATATAAATAATATGGGGCATTCGGGTTATATGAAAAAGGGAAGTGAAGGTGGTGACTTCGGTCCCACTATCTGAATGTGGTGACTTCGGTCACATTATCTGAATGTGGTAACTTCGGTGACATTATCTGAATGTGGTAACTTCGGTTACATTATCTGAATGTGGTGTCACATGACACAATTATTTAATCTGGTGGCTATGCCACAACTTTTATATGGGCGATGAGCACGTCATTCGCAATGACGCCTTCGATGGTGTGTAACGGATGGAGGTTGACTTAGTAGTCCCCATGGTGTGCGAGTTGGCACGGGATGTGTAGCGAATGGCATCTAGGTTTGGGTTTGGGTTGCATCATTATCTTGAATCATTAAATGTGAAATTATGATACGTATGAATATGATTTGTTATGCCCGAATTTGTTAAGACTTAGTGTTTGTGTACACATTGAGTCTGCTCGACTCACCCGTTAGGGAACATGTTTCAGTGACGATCGTGTGATGGACCAAGTTCGTGAAGCTTAGGGATGGCCATGCAAAGAAGAAATTTACGACTTGGACTTTTATTTTATTTAAGTAATTTAAAGTTTATTTTGGTTTTAATTTTGGGAAATTATTTGATGTAATAAGGCCGTAGTAGCGTTTACTTTACTTTTATTTATTGAGCATACAATCTTTATATTTATTAAAAGTTTAAGTAAAATTAATTTAATTCAAAGCCCAAACGTTTTGTCACCTAAATCAAAAGGATTTTTAATAACGAAATAAACCTGTTTTCAACTCAAGCCCAACCCAAAGCGATCTTTCTTCCAAATCACACAAGTTTTTCCTAAATACAAAAGAATTTGAAATGGTTTCACCGGGGAACATACCAGATCCGGTCCAGACTCGTGGGCCGAGTGTGGGGTGTTTCAGTTTGGTATCAGGGCCCAATTTTAAACTCTCAGCCTGTGGGCTAAGGCCCAAAACATTTTCAAATCGAGCCCAAATAAGCTTTACAAAGTATCTTATGAAATAAGCAGGTTTTTCTGGCATGGCACCTAAGTCTCCGACCCGCAGTCCACTAGGTAAGTACCCCCAACTATCTGTGTGATTATGTGAATTATAGAAGGGTAGAAAAGGAATGGAGCGTAGAATAGCATGATAGGAACTTGAACCCTAAGATTAGTCTACTCAAACACAAATACATAAGACTTAATGCACTAAACAAACCTATGGCTAAGTTAATCGAGTTAGGGTGTGGCAACCATGGTACGCATGTCTAGGATTGGATCCGGAAGAGCCTGGTATTTAAGCAGTCCTAGTGACTCACCTCCTCTTCATAGGAATCCTACCTGGTGCATAGCTTCTGTTCACCCTAACCCGGAAGACTTAGTGGGTGTGGCAACCCCTGTGCGCATGCCTAGGAATGGTTTTAGTGGGAGCTTGGTATTTAAGCGGTCAGTGTGACTCACCTCCTCTCCACTCGAATCCTACACAGTGCGTAGCTTTGGTTCACTACGACTAAGAAGACTCTACCATAAAGCTAAACCCAATAACTAAAACCCGAAAGGAACTAGCCATATTTTTTAATAAGAACCCTAATTTTAAAAACTCTTAAAATCATTTTTCTTTAATTAAATGGAAACTATCTTTTGACACAATTTTTGAAAAATTTCGATTTATAAAATTACAAAATACCACTAGTGGTAAAATTACAAAATGCCCTTGGTTTATAAAATGTCCAACTACTCAACAGTTTTGCCAAAATTTCATTATTTCATAAATGTTCAAAAAAAAACTCTAATTTGCAAACTATCAAAACACCTTGATTTTGGAAAAATTACAAAATTGCCCTTAACTTACCAAAATTTCCAAAATGACCCTAATTTCCAAAATTTTTGCAACTTCATCGTTTTGGAGAATAGATTTCTCAAAAAGAACCCTCAAAGTTTTGCAATTTTGAAATATCCCTGAATTATTAAACTTTACAAATCTACCCTGGTTTATTACCAAAATACCCCTGAAATTCAAAATTACTGAAATACCCCTGGAATTTCCACATTTACCGAAAAGCCCCGGGATTTTAAAATTTCCAAAGTACTTTTTGACAAAATTACCAAGGAACCCTATTTGAAAAATTACGAAAAATACCCCTGTAGGACAAATTACGCAATTACCTCTGGGTAGTGGAAAAACAACAACAATGAAAACTACAACATTTCTCTGAATGAACGGAAATTCATAATTGATTGATGGATGTATAAATGTGAAGACTGTGTGCATGTATGAATACGAAAGAACCACTCCTAAAATTCTTTTCATAAAACTTCTTCGCGGTTAATCAATGGAATAAAGGCTAATTTATAAAAACTTTCTTAAATCAGATTAAAGCGCATCGTTAGATATGAATTTTAGAGGACACAGTCGTCAAGGACACGGTAGAGGAAGAATGGCTATGTTAGAACCCGTTAGATCGGGTCAAGGGTCTGACAATGAGTTACCACCGCCACCACCACCTCCAACTGTCGGTGTCGAACAACAAGCTCAGACGGGGGATGATGCTGTATCGCAGGCTCTGCTGCGAGTTTTGGAAATGGTGGCTGACGCGGGTGGAAATACGAGAGCTCAGAAATTTGTACCCGAGCGACTCTGAGCCAACGGGGCTGAGGTGTTTCGTGGAGTATCCGGTGTGGCACCCAGTACAACTGAGTACTGATTGAAAGCAACCGAGCGCATTATGGATGAGCTCGATCTGACCTCAGAGGAGAAGTTGAAAGGAATGGTGGCACTACTACAAGATGAAGCGTATCAATGGTGGTTAACAAAGTGAGGATGGTGCCACCGCTTGAGGATCGACACGGGAGTATGCTAAGGAGGCATATCGGAAAAAGTATGTCGGCACGTTATATTGATGAGCGGAGGAAAGCTTTTCCGGGGTGGTTCAAGGAAACAAGTCGATGGTGCAGATGAAGTCAATTTACGAGGTTAAGCCGATATGCTCGAGGAGTAGTGGCTACGGAGCATGAGCGGTGTGTATGGTTCGAAGACGGTTTAAGGGATGACCTAAGGTTACTGATAGCTCCACATCAAGAGCGAGAGTTTTTCGCGTTAGTAGAAAAGGCTAAGGTAGCCGAGGGAATCAAAGACTCGGTTAAGCAGAACTCTGATAGGAATAGACCCAAGAGGGATTATGAGTCGTCAGGATCGTCGGGAAATGTGCAAAAAAGGCCCAGAATTGATGGGCCAAGGGTTGACAAGTTGGTACAGGATGGCGATGTCGTCCTTGTGATCATTGTGGAAAGAAGTACTTAGGGAGTCTTTGGGAAAAGACGGAGGATGTTTTAGGTGTGGGTCCAAGGACCATATGCTCAAAGATTGTCCTAAGAAACCGGATGAAAGTCGATCATGACTCGAATATTAATCAGTGGTAGAGGTGGACAGAATGACCTCGGCCGAGGTCGTGGTCCGAACCATGGAGGAAATGGTTCCTAGTGGTGGTCGTGGAGCACCAAGCGAGGTGTTGAAGATTCGATGCAAGTCAACCAAGGTTGGTTTATGCGGTTGGCCATTGCGAGGAGAGTGATGTGCCGATATGACAACGGTAAGTTTCTTATTTCCTAATGCCTTTATTGCCTGCTTTTATTATAGAGCTAGTTCGTTCTTGTATTGCTAGTGAATGGTATGAAACCTTGGATGTGAACTTTGGAATTGTGCATAGGAGATGTGTTAGTTTTAAGATCGAGTCTTGTGAGAGTGTAGTGTGGTGAGTTAGGATGTACGATTATTTAAGTAATTTCGAGGATGGAATTATTTTAAGGGGTAGAAGCTGTAACATCCTGAAAAGGGCCTATGCATTTTCGGTTTAATTGTACAAAATGACATGTCTTATGTGTTATGAATAAATTTTGAATATTTTTGGAAACCTGGGAATGTATAGAAATGTTACGTTAAAAAGAGGAAAGTTAACATTCGAAACCTAAGTAAAATAGGAAAGTGAACATTTTGGAAACCTAAGTAAAATAGGAAAGTGAACATTTTGGAAACTTAAGTAAAATAGGAAAGTGAACATTTTGGAAACCTAAGTTAAAGAGGAAAGTGAACATTTCGAAACTTGGAAATGTAAGGAAATGTCAAGTTTAAAGAGCCAAACGAAAATTTTGGAAACTTAGAAATGACTTAGAAATGTCGAGTTTTAAAGTTTAAAAGAGGAAATTAAGGCAAGGTGGCCTTAAGAGAAAAAGTATGTGAAATTTGACACACAAGCAGGGCTCGGAAAAGTGGCTGAAGATGCCACTTAGGGCCTCTAGAAATGATGCCACATGCAAGGGTGTTGGGCACGAGTTCGAGTCACATGGAAAGCAAATAAAAGAAGTTTTATTTTTGCTTCTAGAAGCACAGAGGTGGACGACACAAGGCTTGCAAAGAGGAGTTTTATTCCTTTAAAATTTACGCTAAATAGGGGATAAATGATAGATTTAATATTAGATTACTTTAAGTGGATAATTGATGAGATTTAATAAAGTGATAAATAAAAGATAAAATTTATCAAGTTTGTGGAGAGTTGGCCGATTAAGGGACTCCTTGGATGGTATTTTCGCCAAGGTTGTAAAGGGGAGGCTATAGCAGAATTCTATTGAGCCAACTTGCCTCTCTTTTGCCAACTCTTTTCTCCAAGCTACCATCTTTTTCTTCTTTCTTTTCCAATTGTTTTAGCCGAATTTTCCCTCTTCTTAGTTCACTTTTGCCGATTTCTCAAGGGACTCTCTCTCTCTCTTTCTTTTGCTAAACCGACAATACAAACATCTTCATAAGTGATTCTTTGTTAAGTTCCAAAAGCGAAAATAAATCCCCTCTAGCCCTAGCCAAATCTTTGAAGGACTTAAAGCATAAGGTTGTCAATTTGTGTATTAAGGGGAAGTTTCGGGAATTAGGTGCTGTCGACTACAAAGAAGAAACTTTCGGGACTTCTAAGATCTAAGGAATTTCGACAGCATTAAGGAAGCAAGGATCCAATTCAGGATTTTAGATTTTCAAGGTAAGTAATTATGAATATTCGGCCAAGACCTTATTTTAGTACATAGATCTATTTCTTTATTATCTTAAAAAGTCAAAAACTAACCGATGTAGAGATTTAGGATTTGGCCGAATACAAGGAGAAGAAAAACAAAGTTTTTGGGATTTGAATAGTCATCAAATCGGCACCAAAGGTAAGAAATTGACTACATAAATCCTTCGGGATTTGGGTTATAGCCGATTAGGCTTTAAAAGAAAACACTAAATTTGGTCGAATAGGCCTTTGCTAAATATTACCATGTTGGTAGAATGTAAGGACTTAAAATCTAAAGCAATAGATCGGTTTTTCGGATTTCAAGGAATTCATTAAGCAAATCGTGTGTACCCACACTAATCTTAATAGATTTATGGCTTTAACATGATATATGTGTTAATATGAAAGTGTAAGAATGTGGCTAAAGTACCATGTTATGGTAAAAGTACTGTGTCGTTTCCTACTCCTACTAGGATTACGAAATATGTTATATTAACATGTGAAAAGTGACATGAATGTGAATTTAAGTATGGTATGCATGATATAAATAATATGGGGCATTCGGGTTATATGAAAAGGGAAGTGAAGGTGGTGACTTGGTCCCACTATCCGAATGTGGTGACTTGGTTACATTATCCGAATGTGGTAACTTGGTTACATTATCTCGAATGTGGTGTCACATGACACAATTATTTAATCTAGTGGCTATGCCACAACTTTTATATAGGCGATGAGCACGTCATTGCAATGACGCCTTCGATGGTGTGTAGCGGATGGAGGGTTGACTTAGTAGTCCCCACTTGTGCGAGGTTGGTACAGGGATGTGTAGCGGATGGCATCTAGGTTTGGGTTTGGGTTGCATCATTATCTTGAATCATTAAATGTGAAATTATGATACGTATGAATATGATTTGTTATGCCCGAATTTGTTAAGACTTAGTGTTTGTGTACACATTGAGTCTATTTGACTCACCGTTGTGGGAACAAGTTTCGTGACGATCGATGATGGACCGGGTTCTGCGAAGCTTAGGGATGGCCATGCACAGCAAGAAATTTATGACTTGGACTTTTATTTTATTTAAGTAATTTAAAGTTTATTTTGGTTTTAATTTTGGGAAATTATTTGATGTAATAAGGCCGTAGTAGCGTTTACTTTACTTTTATTTATTGAGCATACAATCTTTATATTTATTAAAAGTTTAAGTAAAATTAATTTAATTCAAAGCCCAAACGTTTTGTCACCTAAATCAAAAGGATTTTAATAACGAAATAAACCTTTTTCAACTCAAGCCCAACCCAAAGCGATCTTTCTTCCAAATCACACAAGTTTTCCTAAATACAAAAGAATTTGAAATGGTTTCACCGGGAACATACCAGATCCGGTCCGGGCTCGTAAGTAGGGTGTGGGTGTTTCGAGTTCAATGTCAAGGATCGGTGTTACCACGACTCAATATTTTGATCCGACTCCGCCAATACATGCCTTCCTAAGTCAATCTCGTCTTTGAAGTTCGAGACCGAAAGACCGGATATCTCGATGGAAGCGAGCACACCGAGCAAATTTCTCGCTTAGAGCTTAGGCGGAGGGAGGCGAACATATTGCGGAGAGGCAGAAAGCGAAAAAGTATGAAGAACTCCACTCACATTGCAGACTATGATGCGATTGTTCAAAGAATCGTAGAGGCCGCCGTCTTAGACATTTGTTTTATTGTTGTAAGATTTTTTTTAACATTGTTACAGTTAACATTATTGTAAAATTGTTTGAATTATGCTTCATTTATTAATAAATATCATATATCTTTTATTAAATTTGAAGTATCGTTTAGCTTTAATGCTTTTGGTGAGATTTAAATGTTTTATTTGCTGCCTTGGGTTGGAATTATATGCAATTCTTCTTTGTTTTGGTTGGTTTTAATGCGGGGATATTGCAAAAAAAAGATCGCTTTAATTGTTCAAATTAGTGGCGTTTTGTTAGAAACGCCGCTAAAACCCCACCTTTAGCGGCGCTTTACAAAAACACCACACCTTTAGCGGCGCTTTTACAAAAAACGCCGCTAAAATACCACACTTTAGCGGCGCTTTTACAAAAAACGCCGCTAAAAGACCACACCTTTAGTGGCGCTTTTACAAAAAATGCCGCTAAAAGACCACACCTTTAGCGGCGCTTTTATAAGAAACGCCGCTAAAAGGCCCAACCTTTAGCGTCGTTTTATAAAAAAGCGCCGCTAAAGGTGGGTCTTTTAGCGGCGTTTCTTATAAAAGCGCCACTAAAGGCGTGGTCTTTAATGATGCTTTTATAGAAAACGCCGCTAAAAGACACCACCTTTAGCGGCGTTTCTTATAAAAGCGCCGCTAAAAGTCAAGACTTCTAGCGGCGTTTCTTCACAATAAACGCCGCTAACTTTTGCGGCGCGTGTTTTAGCGGCGTTTTTTGCTAGTGGCGCTTAAAAACGCAGCTAAAAGCCATAAAAAAATGCCGCTAAAAATCTATTTTGGTGTAGTGTAGTCACCGTTTGTTACCACATCTTTTTTCTCGTTAACTCTGCAATCTTTGTTTTTTCAATCATGTATTTTGGGTAATTACGAATAAGATTCTAATAATTAAACGTGTTAATAAATATCCTTAAAAGAATGAACCACTAGTGTTTGTCAACACTTAATCAATTAATTAATTGTGGGGGTCTTAAGCATCTGAGGGCCCGTAATAGTTTAGATATTTTATTAACTAATTCTCACAATTTTGATACTTTTTTTATACTCATACGTTAAATTAAGTTAATTTGGTTTTTCTAAGTAACTTTTATAATTTAATTTTATGTGTTATGGATTAAAAACAAAACAAAAATCTTTTTTATTTGGCTTTTTATTATTTAAATTTATTAATCAATATTTATTTGAACTAATTTACTAATCATATCAAGTTACAATATGTGAATCTAAATTTTAATTTTATAAATCTCATGTGATCGCTTTATGATCAAGGATAATTACTACCTTAAGTGTAATTTAAGTTCGAGTCGCGCTAATCGCATTAGTTATTTCAACTTTATCTTGTAATTAAAAAAATTAATTTTACTTGCAACATTTCAAATATATATATATATATTAAAACATCATTTTTTTTTAATAACATTGATCTTTTCTCATCTATTATTTGTTAACTTTTATCTTTTCTCAGTTTTAAATCACAAATATCTCATGCTTTTATATGACTTAAACACACATATTAACTTCTTTTGTTTTTTTTATATGTACTAATTTATTTTTAAAAGAAATAATATAGAGGATGGAAACTTTAAAATATTTATTGAAGTTCACAAGAAAATTAGTGACATAGATTGATTCAAAAGGAATTTAGTTGAAAAGGTTACGTGGAGGAAGTTTACGAGTAGTGTCCATTAGTGTCTGTTCAAATTAATAAAATTTTCGTAGGTGAAATTGACCAATTTTAGTAATCTTTCTTGATATTTTGTATGATATTAAAAATTAAATTAAATCAGAAAATATATTTTAAAGATTCAAGACTTATATTAGATTTATTGAAAATATTATGAGAGTTGATTTTCTTGCTATTTTAATGAGAAATATTGGAATATTTTCTTTTAATTCTTGAAGGCTTATTTTAAATACATATTCTTCATTTATCTCAAGTATGTTATACATATTTTATATCTATAAAATTATCACCGTCTATCAATTACTTTTTCACGAGATTCTATTTAATTTCATGAGTTTTGTACGCCAATTTTACACTATAAATTTCTTAGTAGGATTGATGTCACGATTAGAGAAATTATGAAAATATTATTTTTATAATTAAAATAAGTTATATTATTTTAAAGTAGTTCAATTTTTAATTTTTAAAATAAATTAATCAAAAATTTTAAATGTGGTTTAATTTGAATGCATGTTATTTATTTCAATAAAATATTCAGTTTACCACTAAATGTATACTTTATTTTTATATGATGTTTAGATTTTAATTGTATTGTGCATACTTTATCACATCTATCAATTGTATATCTATTTACACTATTATTTAAACCCTTGAGTTTGTGTTAGAGTCAATCGGCACCAACTTAGAAAAATTACAAAATGTCTTCCTGTATTTAAAATAAGTTATATTACTCAATGATACTTTAATTTTTTGTAAAAAAATACATATAGTAAGATTTAAACCCATGCCATTTACATCCATAAATCCTAAACTTTTCCACTAGACCAAACCTTTATGTTAATCTAATATTTACATTTTCATTGTATTATGCATACTTTATTATCTCTATTAAGTGTATATATATTGGGCACCATTCGGTTAGAAAAATTACGAAAATGTCCTTTCATAATTAAAATAAGCTATATTATTTGAGTGTACTTTAAAATTTTTTATATAAAACAATAAATAAAATACATTTAATGGAATTTGAATCCATGTTATTTACATAAACAAATCCTTAACATTCCACTCAACCAAAACTTTATTTTGATCTAATATTTACATTTTAATAGAGCACTAAAACACCCTAAAAGCTCTCTCTCTCTCTCTCTCTCTCTCTCTCTCTCTCTCTCTCTCTTTCTCAATAATGGCAGTGCCAGCCTCCAAGTTGACTATCACCCATATTTTTCTCCCTCCCATTAATCTTCTCTTTTTTTTCTCCTAATTCACTTCACATGCCTTCTTTCTGTTCAGTTTGCATATTTGTTTTATGGGTATTTTCACTATCTTCACAAGTTGTGTTGGACAAATGATGATCTCTGTCATCACTGAACCTCCATTAACCACCAACAATTTCTTTTGGAAAGTGGGTTGGCCATAGATACTCGGATGGTGGCTTTTTTCGACTTATTAATTTGTTTATGTTTTGAGAGTATTCCAGAATAATAAATGTAACACCCCAAACCCGACCTAGACGTTATGGCCGAATTTAGAAATGTAACGAAGAAGGGTTTTGAAACCAACTTTCGTGTTTAAAACTTCTTGTATTAATTGCTACTAAAAGAGTTCACATTTTTAGAAAACTTATTGTTCTTTTTAAATGAATCTGTCATTTATTGCCCTTTTAAGTAAAACGTAATTTTACGGCTGATGCTTCCAAATCGTTATAGTTGAAAACCGAATTTTGTATTTTCAGAAAAATATATGTTTTCATAAAACCATGATTCTAGTTAAACGTTGCAATACAAGAGTAAAAACGCATCCAAAACCAAAATAAAAATCAAACAGTTCGGAGAGTCCAATAATTACAAAACTCTCAGAAATAATCCTTAATTTAAATAAAAACCATTATTTAAGACAGTTTACAAACTTGTGGTCACCGTAGAGACTCTATTGCACCGATCTGCCTATATATGAGGATTACCTGAACAGAACAGACAAACAGATGTGAGTTTTCATTAACTCAGTGTGTAACTTAACAGAGACATACATGCATGAAATTCAAATTTTCAGTATACCAGAACAGAAACAGACATGAGTCTTTATCAGAAATAGATTATCAGATATATATAGATATGCAAAGTTTTACCCCCATCCTCTACATACCATCTCCGACCATCTTAACACACCACGTAGGGTATAAAACACCCACTCAGCCCTACACACCACATTGTGTCTGTACGACACTTAACAGAGTAGTTTGCAGTTAAGCTATCAGTATATCGGCGAAATGTTACCTCACAGAACACTTCCACCACAGATACAAATTCTACCCCATACACGATACAAATAACAGATAACAGATATAACAGAGTTAACATGTCTTGCATGCTTATATACAGATAACATACATGTTATTACGAACCAGTCAAATCATACATATCAATTTCTAAATGCTCAAATCAATCTATCAGAATAGAAGATATCATGCAGGGTTTGCTTTGCCCTTGCCGACCCTACGGAAGGCCCACAATTGACCGGAACGACTTATGTGACCATAGGAAAAATTTTAGAATTTTAGACCCACATGCTCGTATGGGCCCACACGCCCAAATTGGCCTTGCCCGTGTGGCCCACACGGCCTGGCCTACATCCTACACGCCCAAATCGACTTAGTCCGTATGACCCACATGGACACACACTCGCTCGTCACACAACCGTGTGTCACACAAAGTCGGGCACACACCAGTGTGGCATGACAAGTTACTTTTTTAGCTTTTACCGAACCTCGTTTCTCGTGTTTTTGTTACACATCTAGTTCATTTTTTATGCTAAAGCAATCCGAGACCATCAAAACCTAGAAACGACATTACAACGACTAATTAACAACTAATTTATGAATTTATCGAAATAAAACTAAATAGCTCACACCAACTTACCACCAAAGAAAACATTTACTATCACGATTTAAGCTGTTGAAGCAAAATTCACAAGTTCACCGCTTTACCCTACACCATAAATTCACGAAATCAAATCTGTTAGCTACACCATTACGTTATAAAGAAAGAATCAATTCAAATGACCCTACAGAAATCGAACCCTATAGACGAGCGAAACCCCACTTACTAGAACCGCATAAAGAACGCCAAAAATCATAAATGCAATGACAAAAAAGAAAAGATTGTGGGCAGAATTGAAGGGAAACTTAAAAGAAAGGAATTGCAGAGAAAAGGACTAACCACCAAATCCCACTAAATCTGTAACAGTCCGTTTTCAATAAAATCGAAACAGTGGTTTTGGGACCACAAATCCAAAGTCAAAAAAAAATTATTATTATTATTATAATATGATTTACTGTATAATAGAAATGTCGTATAAAATTTCGTTAACAAATTTTACTGTTTACATACCTAATTTGATGAAAAGGACTAAATTGCATAAAGTGTAAAGGTTGTGTTCTAATAGCTAAAGGTATTAATTAGCTATAGAATTTTATGTCATTATATAGTAAATAGGCCATTAAAGTGCTTAGTGGTTAAGCATGAGTAGTGATAATTGGAAATTTCATGAAATATTAAGGTTAATTTTGGAAATTAATGATTAAAGTTATAATAAATAAAATAAAATAAACTATTATCATCATTTTCCACCAAAAAAAAAAAGAAGAAGAAAGAAACCTATCCATGGAAGCATGAATTTGGACAAGCTTATTTTGCTTAATTAGGTATGTATTTTTGTCTCGTTTTTGATGATTTCTATGTTTCTGAGATCATAATAGCTTGATCTAGCTAACTCGTGGATTAATTTGCAAAAATGTTAAAATATTAGGTTTTTCCATTAATGATATACTTGAATTTTGATGTTTAATAATAGAAATGAATGGTTGTTGTTAGATAAACAACTTTTGTAAAGAGAATTTTGATAAAATTATCAATTAGAGATTAAATTGTAAAGATGATAAATTTACGGTAAAATTTGTGAATTTTATAAAATATATAGATGCTATTAATTGGTATAAAAATCAGCTAGGCTTGAGTAAGGATTAAATTGTGTGAATTTCATTTTCCGAGCCTAAGGACTAAATTCTAATGAATTAAAAGTATAAGGAAAAAAAGTAATTTTACCAAAAATGTGTGTTAGACTAAATTGAATATGAATTATATTGAATTGATTTAAATTCATTCGTATAGATCCAGTTAAACCTAGTACAGAGTTATATCGAGGCAAAGAAAAAATATCGGATTAGTCGCCTTTGTATTTACGTAAACTCGTTGAGGTAAGTCTGTGTAATTAAATTGTACATTTATATGTGTTAAATTGAATTATTGTTTGTGAATTGTACAATTTCCATGAATAAATACCGGTTGTATATTCGACAATTAACGAGCCCCGTTTGAACCTTAGGAATCCGTAGGATACAAATGACATGTCATTAAGGTCACCAACTTCAGCTCTTATGAGCTTTCTGTTATTCAGCTCAGAAAAGCTTACTGTTTACAACTCGTATGAGCATACATGTACATGAATTGACGGATTACAGTTCAGTACACTTTGTGTGTACTACCCGTGTATCCAACGATATTCTAAATGGTTCAATGGGCACAGTTCTGTTACGAGATTATATGAGTTCGATATGAACCATTATTGGTATTTATATGAAAAACATGAAATGTGATTATTTGATGAATTCAACCATGTGTGTTGAATCTTATATGTAATTTTCATGGCTAATATTTTGATGATCATGTGTTTAGGCTTTTGGCCAAATTGGTTGAGATATGTTATGTTTACTTACCTATTATATGGATATATGGTGAGTTAAATTTCGTGTTATACGAACTTACTAAGCTTAAATGCTTACTTTGTGTTATTTTTCTATATTTTATAGTAATTGGAAGCTCGTTCGAGTTGGAAGCTGGTTGGAGTTATTTCACACTATCCATCAGTCCTTTTGGATTCAGTAAATTAATCTCAGATATAATGGCTTGTATAGGTTATTTTGGCCAATGTTGGTATATAAATGTTTTGTTGAGACTAATCGTTTGAATGACTTGTGTTTGGTATATTTTGATGTGTATATAGGTGGCCTTATCATATTTGTTATGTGTTTGATATGGTAGAATGAAAGAAAGTAAAATGTGGTTTGAATATGCATACATGAATTTGGTTATTTAGGAAAATTGAGACACTTATTGACATGTCTTTAAATTGTCAATTGAGGTGCCTAATGGCATATTAGTTGTATATAGTGATATTTCATGTTTAAGACTTGATTTTGGCTTTTTTAAATACCTTGTTATGGCTTGTTGATATGCAAATTGTTGTGTTTAGGTTGATACCAAATTGGGTGAGAAATGTGGCTTGGAAAATGACCCATTTTTGTCCACACAGGCAGAGACACGGGCGTGTGTCTCAACCGTGTGTGACACACGGTCAGGTGACACGGCCATGTGTCCCCTGTATCTTTTAAATTGCGCAAGTTAGTATGCTCACACGGCCGTAGCACACGGGCATGTGGCCCAAGTTAGAGAGTTACACGAGCACGGACACGTTGTGTGTCCCTATTTTGAATGCTCACACGACCTGAGACACGGGTGTGACTCTTGGTCGTGTGAATCACACAGCCTGAAGTAGAGAGTAACGCTCAAGCCTCCGTTCAAGGAGTAGCTTCGAATGGTACAAGGCCCGTATCTAAGTGCCGGAAAGGAGAGGCTAAAGAAGCCTTCTTCCATATGATGAATAAATGGTTCACCAAGTTTTTACAAATGAACTCGGTTGCTCAACAACCTCCACCCTCTCCTGTTCCTCAACCGGCTCTCGTTATTTCTCAAAGTACAAAACCTATTAGGGTTGGTAAGCCTCTTGTTGATAAGTTCCGTAAGTACGGTGCTAAAAAATTTTAAGCTACAACTGAAGATGATCTCGAGAGAGCTGAGTTCTTGTTAGAAAATACCATCGAGTTCTTGATGAATTATCTTGTTCATCGACTGAATGTCTTAAATGTGCGGTATCTCTATTAAAAGATTCAGCTTACCAGTGGTGGAATACATTAACTTTGTAGTGCTGAAAGAGAGGATTACTTGGGAATTCTTTCAAATCAAGTTCCGCAAGAAATACATTAGTCAGAAGTTTCTCGATCAGAAACGTAAAGAATTTTTGGAGCTTAAACAGGTTGTATGACAGTGTCCGAATATGAACGGAAATTTGTTCGATTGAGCAAATATGCTCGAGAGTGTATTCCAACTGAGACTACAATGTGTAAATGGTTTGAAAATGGCTTAAATGAATATATAAAACTATTAGTCGGGATCCTCGAGTTGAAAGAATTTGTTGTACTAGTTGATTAGGCATATAAAGCTGAAGAGCTGAGTAAAGAGAAAAGACAAGCTGAGACTAAAGCTAGAGATTCAAGTAAGAGATTGATGGGAAAGTCATACCAGTCATCATCGAAGAAATCAAAAAAATATCACGATCGTTATACTACTTCTGCGGGACACTCTGGTAGAGACAGAGGTACCTGACGCTCCAGTCCTAAATCTAAGGCTACATCTGTAGCGAGTGTGGGTAGTGCTAGAAACACCAAACCCAAGTGCAAGCACTGTAACAAGCTACATTTTGGTGAGTGTTGAATGAAGAGTGGAGCTTGTTTTAGACGTGGTTCCTTTGATCACTATCTTAGAGATTGCCCGGAGAAATCTAAAAATGATAATATTCAAACTTCGAGGCCGAACAACACAGGTACGAGAAGTAGACCACTTTATAATCCTGGAAATGTGAGTGGTAGCCGTGGTGTGACGAAGGGCTCTACTGTAAGGTCTGAGGCACAAGCACCAGCTAAGGCTTATACTATTCGTGCGCGTGAAGATGCTTCTGCGCCAAAAGTTATTACCGGTACTTTCTCTCTTATTGATACTGATGTAATTGTTTTGATTGATCCTGGATCGACTTACTCATATGTTTACACAAAATTAGTGTCTAGTAAAAATTTACCTATTCAGATCCAATTGAATTCGTGGTTAAAGTATCAAACCCTCTAGACCAGTATGTGTTAGTTGATAAAGTTTGCAAGAATTGTCCGTTAATGATTTAGGGTTACTATTTTCTGACTAATTTGACACTATTACCGTTCAATGAATTTGATGTGATATTGGGCATGGATTGACTAACTGTAACACGCCTTACCCGAGACCGCTGTTTAGGAGTCGAGCACGAGGCATTACTAAACTTAACTTCTTGATTCGGGCATAAAATTTGAAACTCATCCATCTGCATCATGTTCATAAATTGACTATAACTCGAGTTACGAAACTCAAAATTTAGATCCATAAATTTTCCATGAAACTAGACTCATATATCTTCTTACTATAATTTTCCAGAATTTTTAGTATGGCAAATTAGTACAGTTTATTAGTTAAAGTCTCCCTATTACACAGGGCGACAGCTTCGACCCATCTGTACTAAAATCAATTATCTCCTAATATACAATTCTTTTGCCTAAACCGTTTCTTTCATATAAAAATAGACTCAATAATATTTAATTCTATATCTCATTCACAACCTAATTCCATTTCTATTATTTTTGGTGATTTTTCAAAATCACATCACCGTCTTGTCTAAACTGTTCCCTGCATATAATTATATAATTTCTTTCTAATAACTACCAACTAGGCATTACAAAACATCCAAAACATGCTCTTATTTAGCCATTTTAATAGCTAATCATTACCATACATTTACAATCCAATCAAGCCATATCATAAGGTTATACACACAAGATAGCTAAGTCCCTATACATGCCATAACTTAAAACGTCGAGTCACAAAATACCAATACAATCCTTTGATAGTGTGTAACGATCTCCGATGTCCTTTCGATTCCCCGAATTGGCTTGTAATACTATAAAAAATAAAATAAAAATTACGTAAGCATAAAGCTTAGTAAGTTTACATGTAAATAAATAACAACATTCTTAATTAATTATCTTATTCTTTTCTTATCAAGATCACTTAAGCTTTTAACTCATTATACTTAAACTTGTATTCTTACCGTACCTTTAAACATGAATTTGCCTTACCTTCCCTTTTTAGCTTGAACTTGTCTTACCTTTACTTTGGTATACTCTTTGAATTTTCCGTTGAACCACTTGGAATATAAGGATCTGCGGTACCTTTCCTTATGAAATTTAACCATTGCCATGTCTTGACATGATCTTACGTGGTATCCTTGCCTTATGAACTCACCAATGCCATACCTTGGCATGGTCTTACATGGGACCTTTTCCTTATAGTAACATATCAATGCCATGTCTTGACATGGTCTTACATGATTTCCTTAAACCCTAATGTCATGACATTTGTATCCTATACATTCCTAAGGTTCAACCTAACTTCACAGGATAGCTTTTCCAGTCAATTCATACTTGAGTCTTTAAATAATACATTTACATGATAAATATGTAAATGCTAGAATTTAACATATTAAATATAAAATAATAGAATATTGCATTTATTTATCGCAAACTTACCTCGAAACAAAATACGATCAACTATATTGATTTAGTCTTCTATCTTTTCTTTCCTCGATCTAACTCTAGGTTTCATTCTTCTTGATCTATAATAGCAAATTTTGCTTATTTAATACTCACATTATTAAAACAGGTCCTTAACTCTTAACTTTGGTAATATTACAATTTTGCCCCTAAACTTTTACATATTTACACATTTTCCCAAAGCTCGGAAATTAAACTTTATCCCTTATTCTTATGTTTTATGACATGCTGATCATTTTTCCTTCTATGGCAACATCAAATTCTCACTCTAACTTGTACTTATGAACATTAGGTATTTTTCTGATTAAGCTAGTTTTACTGTTTTCACTTAAAATCACTTAGCAAAAGTTGTTTAACATAATTTCAGACTTCATATTCTATCATAAAACATCAAAATAAACACATTTCACCTATGGTTATTTTTCCAAATATGAACCCTAGCATGAATTATTGATAGAATAAGCTAAATCGAGCTCTTGGGCTTCAAAATGTAAAGAACATTAAAAGCAGGGCTTGGAATCACTTACTATGGAGCTTGGAAGCTTGAAACAAACCCTAGCTATGGTGACCACTTGAAAATTCGGCCTAATGAAGAAGATGAGCATATTTTTCCATCTTTTCCTTTTAATTCCTTTTATTACCAAATGACTAAATTACCCTTCATTAAAAACTTTGGTTCTTTCCACCTATATATGTCCATTTTGTCCATGAAAATATAATGGTCTAATTACCATTTAAGGACTCCTACTTCAAACCCCCATTTCAATCAAGTACTCTATAAATTAGAACCCCTATTTAGCAACTTTTGCAAACAAGTCCTAATAGGCAATTTAAGCATGAAATTAATAAAATTTCTTCTCAATACTCTAACAAATATATTTAATCACTCGATAAATCATAATAATTAATCATAATAAACTTTTATAGCTTGGATTCATGGTTTCGCAACCACTATTCCGTTTAGGCCCTATTTCGGGATGTTACATTTCTCCTTTAGGGATTTTCGTCCCAAAATCTTACTCGTAAAGAGGTTTGGAGTCTTGTTTTGATAATCTCTTGGGCTCCCATGTAGCCTCTTCTATCCCATGCCTATTCCATAATATTTTCACAAGTGCAATACTTTTGTTCCTTAATTGCTTAACCTCCCAAGCTAGAATTTTTACCGGTTCCTCACCGTAAGTCATATCTGGCTGAATCTCAACCTCTGTCTACGAAATTACATGCGATGGATCTGAACGATAACGATGTAGCATAGACACATGAAAGACATTATGAATCTTCTCTAACTCAGTTGGCAATGCTAACCCATATGCCAATGGCCCAACTCTCTCGATCACCTCAAACGGTCCAATAAAACTGGGACTTAATTTGCCTTTCTTGCCAAATCTGAGAACTTTCTTCCAAGGGGATACTTTCAAGAATACCCTGTCACCAACTTGAAATTCAATTTCTTTTCTTTTCAAATCTGCATAAGATTTACATCTATTCAAGTCGCTTTCAAGCAATCTCGATGACTTTTACTTTCTCTTCTGTTTCTTTGACTAGATCTACCCCGTAAATCTGATTTTCCTTAAGCTCTATCCAATACAAAGGCATGCGACATTTACGTCCATACAAAGCTTCATAAGCTGCCATCTTTAGACTTGATTGATAACTATTATTGTAAGCAAACTCTATTAAAGGCAAATATTTCTCCCAACTACTTTGAAATTCCAATACACAACATCTAAGCATATCTTCAAGTACACGAATAATTCTCTCGATGACCATCACCGAGGATCGAAAAACATACTAAAACTCAACTTTATACCTAAAGCTTCCGCAATTTCTTTCAAAATCGTGAAGTAAATCTCGGATCTCTATCTGAGATAATCGATAACGGTACTCCATGTAGTCTAACTATCTTTGAAATATACAACTCGGCCAACTTGTCAAGTGAATAATCCATACGAACTGGAATAAAATGAGCTGACTTCATTAACTTATCAATCACAACCCATACTGCATCTTGCTTTCTCGGTGCCGAAGGCAATCCTGTCACAAAATCTATAGTAACTAGGTCCCATTTCCACTCGGGAACTAATACAGGCTGCAATAAACCTGAAGGTACCTGATGTTCGGCCTTTACCTGCTGACAAATCAAACATCTAGAAACAAACTCTGATATATCTCTTTTCATTCCTCTCCACCAATCCATTTTCTTCAAATCATTATACATCTTTGTACTACCTGGGTGAATAGGCCAAGAACTGCTATGTGCTTCCTGTAAAACCTTCCAATAAGATCATCATTCTTTGGTACACATACCACTGCTCTAAACATCAAACAACCGTCGGATCGATCCGAAAATCGACTCTACACCGACTCAAGACCGAACCCTTTTGGCTTGCAACTCACTGTCATCCTTCTGAGCTTCACAAATTTCTTCAAGAAACATCGGTTTAGCTCTCAAATCAGCTAAAATAGAACCATCATCTGACAAGGCCAAACTAGTGTGCAAAGCTCTCAATACAAATAGCGATTTTCTACTCAAAGCATCAGCAACAACGTTTGCCTTACCCGGGTGATAATCGATCACTAGTTCATAATCTTTAATCAACTTTAGCCATCTTCTTTGCCTCAAGTTTAGATCTTTCTGAGTCATCAAGTATTTCAAACTTTTATGATCAGTGAATATTCGGCATTTCTCACCATACAAATGATGTCTCCAAATTTTCAATGCAAATACAATAGCAGCTAACTCTAAATCATGTGTCGGATAATTTTTCTCATGTGGTTTTAACTGTCTAGAGGCATAAGCAATTACCCTTCCTTCCTGCATAAGTACACAGCCTAGTCCATGTAAGGATGCATCACTGTAAATCACAAACTCTTTACCCGATTCTGGTTGTACTAAGACAGGAGCTTTAGTCAAAAATATCTTTAACTTGTCGAAACTCTGCTGACATTTCTCAGTCCATTCAAACTTGACATCTTTCTGTAGCAATCTTGTCAATGGAGTAGCTATCATGGAAAATCCCTCTACAAATCATCTATAATAATCGGCAAGACGAAGAAAACTTCTAACCTCTGATACATTCCTGGGAGGCTTCCAATTGACAATGACTGAAATCTTATTCGGATCAACTTTAATACCTTCACCTGAGACAACGTGTCCAAGAAAACAAACTTCCCGTAACCAGAACTCACTTTTGCTAAATTTGGCATAAAGCTGATTATTTCTCAAAATCTATAAAACTGTTCTCAAATGCTCTGCATGCTCAGTCTCATCATGAGAATAAATCAAGATATCATCAATAAACACAACTACAAACTTGTCCAAGTAAGGTCTAAAAATTCGGTTCATTAAATCCATGAAGATGGCAGGAGCATTGGTTAAGCCAAATGGCATCACGAGAAACTCATAGTGACCATACCTAGTTTGAAAAGCAGTTTTCGGAACATCTGACTCTTTAACTCGTAACTGATAGTATCCAGATCTCAAATCTATCTTAGAAAACACAGTGGTTCCTTTCAGTTGATCAAACAAGTCATCTATTCTAGGCAATGGATATTTGTTCTTTATGGTTACCTTGTTAAGTCAGCCGATAGTCTATGCACAATCTCATGGAACCGTCCTTCTTTTCACAAATAACATCATGCGCCTTCTATGGTGAATAACTAGGTCTTACAAAGCCTTTATCGCTTAATTCATGTAGTTGAGCTCTCAATTCTTTCAATTCTATCAAGCCATTCTATAAAGAGCAATAGAAATAGGTGTGGTACGGAATCAATTCAATACCAAACTCAACTTCTCCGATAGGAGGCAAACACAGTAGTTCTTCCTAAACACATCGAAACTCATTTATCACAGTCTTGATTCAATTTTCAACTCGGGTCTTTAGTATTCAACACAAAAGCAAGATAAGCTTCACATCCATTCCTTAAACATTTCGAAGCGGACATACAGAAATCATGGAAATTGAACTACCTGACTCATCTGAATTAACTCGAAGGATCTCACCATTTTCATATTTCAACTCAATGAATTTCTTTCCACAATTCACTATCACATCATGTGTAGTTAACCAATCATACCAAGAATCACATCAATCTCATCAAATGGCAATAGCATGAGATCAGCTGAAAAATAGTAACCTCTAATCATCAAAAGGCATTTTTTACATACTTTGTTTACTAACACATGCTGACCAAATGGATTTGATACTTTAATCACAAATTTCATAAACTCTATGGGCATGTTCATACTAAGCATTAATTTCATGCAAACATAGGAATGGGTTGAACCCGGATCAATCAAAGTAATAACATTAACATGATGAAGGGAAAATGTACCCGTAATTACATCGGAGGAGGATGCCTCTTCACGAGTACGGATAGCATAAGTCCTTGCGGGTGCTCTAACATCTGATCTCATTGCTGTATCTCTAAATGTACCTCTACCTGCCCCTACTCCCGGATTTCTCTGAGGTCTACCTCTAACGGGCATTACGATCTTGCACTCGGTATTACTTCTTTTTTACAATCTCATGACACTCTCGAATGAAATGATCCGATGCACCACATCGAAACAACCAAACTTCGATCGCTCGACATTGACTGGATGACGTCGACCACATTGAGGACACTCGGTCTATTAGGTGAATACTACCAACACTCATAATCAAGTGGTTTGAGCTTTTGAATCCATAAATCTTCCACCTCTTTTGGTTAGAATACCCTATGAAGAATTAGATCTCGTAGAGAACTCTCTAGGCCTCTTGGATGTAGACCGAAATGACTTGCTCATCATCTTTTCTTCATATCTTGCATCTCAATTTCAGCTTTACCCTTTCTTTTCAACAACTCCTCTGCCTTACAGGCTCTGTCAACTAAAACAACAAACTCTTTTATCTCTAGAACACCAACTGATAGTCGGATATCATCATTGAGCCCATCCTCAAATCTTTTGCACATGATAGCCTCTGTAGACACACACTCTCGAGCATAATTACTGAGTCGGACAAATTCATGTTCATAGTCGGTCACAGTCATCTTACCCTGTTTTAATTCAAGGAACTCTTTTCTTTTCTGGTCAATAAACCTCTGACTGATGTACTTCTTACGAAACTCCTCCGAAAAAATTTGGTAACTCTTTCTTCGATACTCTCGATACAAGTGTCTTCCACCACCGGTAGGTCAATCTCTAAGAAGTGACACTACACATTTAATACACTCTTCCGTGTGCAAGATAACTCGTCAAAAACTCGATAGTATTTTCGAGCCAAAATTTAGCTTTCTCGCATCATCATCTTTGGTAGCTCAAACTCTTCACCCTTGTTTTCTCGATCTTGTCAACAGTGGCTTCTCTTTCGATCATGTCTGGATGGGGAAGCTACATGGGTGGTCTGTGGATCATGAGGGGAGGTCTAACTAGGGTTCGATGCGAATGAACTCAAGAAACCATTCATTCATAGCTTGGAAGAAGGCTTCTCGAGCCCTCCTCCCCGATTAACTGTAATGGCCTTTCACGACTATCTTGTGGCACCGTCCCTTCAGCGGAATGGGTGCACTACTCTACATCATCAACACCACTGTTCGGGATCCATAACTATAAAAGAAAACATTTTTAAATCGTCAAGAGTCGTCACACTATCAAAATATAAGTATGGCATGTATAGATAGACTCTTACTCATACTAAATATTTCGAGAATCGACTAAACCTTGCTTTGATACCAATAAATGTAACACCCCTTACCCGAGACCGTTGCCGGAGTCGAGCACGAGGTATTACTAAACTTATTGATTCGGGGCATAAAATTTGAAACTGTCCATCTGCATCAGGTTCAGCGAATTGACTATAACTCGAGTTACCAAACTATAAATTTAGATCCGTAAATTTTTCATGAAACTAGACTCATATATCTTCTTACTATAATTTTTCCAGAATTTTTGGTGTAGCCAATTAGTACAGTTTATTAGTTAAAGTCTCCCCTGTTACACAGACTGATAGTTCTGACCCATCTGTACTAAAAATCAATTATCTCCTAATATACAATCCTTTTTCCTAAATCGTTTATTTCATATAAAAATAGACTCAATAAAATTTAATTCTATATCTCATTCACAACCTAATTCCATTTCTATTATTTTTGGTGATTTTTCAAAATCACGTCACTGCTGCTGTCTAAACTGTGCCCCTGCATATAATTATATAATTTCTTTCTAATAACGACCAACTAGGCATTACAAAACATCCAAAACATGCTCTTATTTAGCCATTTTAATAGCTAATCATTACCATACATTTACAATCCAATCAAGCCATATCATAAGGTTATACACACAAGATAGCTAAGTCCTATACATGCCATAACTTAAAACGCCGAGTCACAAAATACCAATATAATCCTTTGATAGTGTGTAACGATCTCCACGTCTTTTCGATTCCCTAATTGGCTTGTAATACTATAAAAAAAATAAAATAAAAATGGGCGTAAGCATAAAGCTTAGTAAGTTTACATGTAAATAAATAACAACATTCTTAATCAATATTCTTATTCTTTTCTTATCAAGATCACTTAAGCTTTTAACTCATTATACTTAAACTTGTATTCTTACATGCACTTTAAACATGAATTTGCCTTACCTTACCTTTTTAGCTTGAACTTGTCTTACCTTTACTTTGGTATACTCTTTGAACTTTCCCGTTGAACCACTTGGAATACTAAGGATACGCGGGTACCTTTCCTTATGAAATTTAACCATTGCCATGTCTTGACATGGTCTTACATGGTATCCTTGCCTTATGAACTCACCAATGCCATACCTTGGCATGGTCTTACATGGGACCTTTGCCTTATAGTAACATATCAATGCCATGTCTTGATATGGTCTTACGTGATTTCCTTAAACCCTAATGTCATGACATTTGTATCCTATACATTCCTAAGGTTCAACCGGAACTTCCTGGGATAGCTTTTCCGTCAATTCATACTTGAGTCTTTAAATAATACATTTACGAATAAATATGTAAATGCTGGAATTTAACGATATTAAATATAAAATAATAGAATATTGCATTTATTTATCGCAAACTTACCTCAAACAAAATACGATCAACTATATTGATTTAGTCTTCTATCTCTTTCTTTCCTCGATCTAACTCGGATTTCGTTCTTCTTGATCTATAATAGAAAATTTAGCTTATTTAATACTCACATTATTAAAACAATCCTTAACTCTTAACTTTGACAATATTATAATTTTGCCCCTAAACTTTTACATATTTACACATTTGCCCCAAAGCTCGAAATTAAACTCTATCCCTTATTCTTATGTTTTATGACATGCTGATCATTTTTTCCTTCTATGGAAACATCAAATTCTCACTCTAACTTGTACTTATGAACATTAGGTATTTTTACCGATTAAGCTGTTTTACTCGTTTTCACTTAAAATCACTTAGCAAAAGTTGTTTAACATAATTTCAGACTTCATATTCTATCATAAAACATCAAAATAAACACATTCCACCTATGGTTATTTTTCCAAATATGAACCGTAGCATGAATTATTGATAGAATAAGCTAAATCGAAGCTCTTGGGCTTCAAAATGTAAAGAACATTAAAAACGGGGCTTGGAATCACTTACTATGGAGCTTGGAAGCTTGAAACAAACCCTAGCTATGGTGACCACTTGAAAATTCGGCCTAATGAAGAAGATGAGCATATTTTGCCATCTTTTTCCCTTTTAATTCCTTTTTATTACCAAATGACTAAATTACCCTTCATTAAAAACTTTGGTTCTTTCCACCTATATATGTCCATTTTTGTCCATGAAAATATAATGGTCTAATTACCATTTAAGGACTCCTACTTCAAACCCCCATTTCAATCAAGTACTCTATAAATTAGAACCCCTATTTAGCAACTTTTGCAAACAAGTCCTAATAGGCAATTTAAGCATGAAATTAATAAAATTTCTTATCAATACTCTAACACATGTATTTAATCACTCGATAAATCATAATAATTAATCATAATTAAATTGTAGACGAAAGCATATCATATTGAAATGTCAGAATGGTGAGATGCTTTATATTGAATCAAATAAATTGAATGGGTTACCTCATGTGATATCAGCTATGTCAGCACAGAAATATGTGAGAAAATATTGTAATGCTTTGTAACACCCCAAACCCGGCCTAAACATCATGGTCGAATTCGAGGAGTCACATGAAATGGGTTAGAAAATCGTTGTCGCCAAGTTCAAATAAGAAAATCGTTGTCGCCAAGTTCAAATATTTCGGTTCATTAGCCTTTATCACTCTTATCAATTTCAAAGCTCTCTTTCATTTGGCCATTTAAAGATAAAATGTGTTTTTAGCGGAAGCTTATAAAATCATTAAGTTTAGGCAAAATCGTTCGATATTTTTAGAAACCATGTTTTTAGATAAAAATCGTCCTAGTGAAAAGTAAGTTAAAATCCAAAAACCCAAAACCAAAGCCAAACAATTTAAAACAGTCCAGAGAGTCCCAGAAAATACAAACTCCCAAATCATAACGCAAAACTTAAATAAAAACTTAAACAAATAAAATAGTTTTGGCTAGTGGTCACCGTTGAGTCCTCCACAACACCGATCCGCCTAAGATTGTAGGTTACCTGTATAGACAAACAGAAAAGAGTGAGCTTACGTAAACTCAATGTGTAACACCACAAAATTAAGCATGCACACAATAGAATATCAGAATCAGACAGATGCAGATTTGGGCTTAAGCCTATTACAGGTACAGATACAGATACAAATATATAGATCAGAATCAGTTATCAAATGCCTTACTCCAATCTTCTACACACCATCTCCGACCATCCCTACACACCATGTAGGGTTTAAAACACCCACCCAGCCCACACACCACGTTGTACCGATGTGGCACATATCAGATATAATGCAGCTGTGCTGCAAAATATTATGCATAATCAGTATTTCCGAACACTTCCTCCAAAATATATATCATCCCAACCCCAATATTAGATACAGAATATTCAGTTTCAGACATACAGATTAACCATGCTTACATGCTTACATACAAATATAACATGCATATACTATCATACTCAGTACAGAATATCAGTCAAACCGATCAAATAGTTTAGGGTTTCATTAGCCCTTATTGACCCTATAGTAGGCTCACAGTAGTTTGGAATGGCCCGTGTAATCCTAGAGAAAATTTTAGAATTTTGGGCCCACACGACCAAATTGGCCTAGCCCGTGTGGATCACACGGCCTGACCCAGATATCACACGCCCATGTGGCCCATACGCCCAATTCGATCTAGCCCGTATGGCCCATACAACCACACTCCAACCATCACACGGCCGTGTGTTACGCACGGCCTGGCCTTCTTCGATCACATGGCCGTGTCATCGCACACGGCCTACCACATGGCCGTGGCGTCAAAAGTGGGGTTTTTTAAATTTTGTCGAACCTTATTTTTTGTGTTTTGGGTACACACCTGGTATCGTTTCGATGCAGAGACACTATCGAGACCACCAAAACCTATAATTGACCAAATACACTCCGAGTTAAATGCTTAAAATGATATACTAAACTGAACTATATTGGAAAGAGGCAACCCTTTAATCCATCCAAACTCTTACCTGTGAATCGACAACGATGATTCCACACTACCAAGTCCCCGAAAAGCGATTTCGAGTCCCTAAATCCTCCCTTAACATCAAAATGATACCCATTAATAACGTATTTTAACAAGCGAAGCATGATTACCTTACCCAACTTATCAAGTTAAAATCCGAGCAGTACAAAACTAAAAGATCCACAAAAACTTCAAGACCCAATAATTAATTGGAACAAGAACAGTTTGAAAAACAGAGAGGAAAATGAAAAAAAAACAAGAAGATAGAAAGAGAAGAGCAGTAGAGAGCAAAATGTCAGTTTTGGGAAATTTTGGAAAATGAAATCAAAACTGAACAGAATCCCTTAACCACCCGAATTTTCCTCCCACTTACTCACAACCACCTCAGTATTTTAGCTCCACCGAAACTCTGTCAGACGACTATGCAAAAATAATACCCACGCTCATGCAGGGATTCAAACATAGGACCTCCATCACACCAATGCCCTTACCACTTGAACTGGCAAGTTCATTCTGATATGAATTTACAGATAATTAAATATAAGCCCACTGAGTAAAGATAAGGCTTAAGTCAGAAAAATACTAAAATTTACCAAAAGCAAGGCTTGAACTTGGGACCTCTCACACACACCCAGAACACTGAACCACTGAATCAGATACACAATTGCGTCAAGATTTCACAAAAATAAAAATGATAATTTTTGGGCTTTACAACTCCACGCCATAAAATAAATTTCGACCTCAAAATTTACTTGATCAGAACAAATGGGGATACTGCTCATGCATCGAATCCTCAAGTTCCCAAGTAGCCTCCTCAGTGTTATTATTCCGTCACAGCACCTTCACTAATGGAATGGACTTCCTCCTCAAGACCTTAACATCGCGATCTAGAATTTGAACCGATTCTTCCTTAAAGGTCAAGTCCGGCCTAACCTAAATCTCTTCAACCGAGATGACATGGGATGGGTCAAAAAGGTATCGCCTTAGCATCGAGACGTGAAACACACGGTGGATTTGGTCTAACTCTGAGGTAGCTCCAACTGATAAGCAACTAGTCCCACACGTTTCATAATTTGATACGGCCCAATGAACCTAGGGCTCAACTTGCCCTTTCGACCGAATCTTAGAACTATCTTCTATGGAGAATCTTTGAAAAAAATGAAGTCCCCCCACGAATACTCAATATCAAGCCTTTTCATATCCGCATAAGACTTTTGCCTATCAGAAGCCACCTTCAGATGATCCCGAATTAGTCTAACCTTATCTCAGTCTCGAAACCAATTCAGGACCCAAAACTTGACATTCGCCCAACTCAATCTAACACAAAAGAGTACGACACTTAGGACCATATAGAGCCTCGTAAGGTGCCATCTGAATACTAGCTTGGAAACTGTAATTATATTGGCTAACTTAGCTAGCGGTAGATAATCCTCCTAACTACCTCGAAAATCAATCACGCAACTCTGAAGCATATCCTCCAGTATCTGAATCACCCTCTCGGATTGACCATCAATTTGAGGATAAAATGCAGTACTAAAGTCCAACCTTGAACCCAGAGCCTCGTGTAATTTCTTCCAGAATCGAGAAGTGAAGTGAGGATCTCTATTAGAAATGATCGAGGTAGGAACCCCGTGTAATCTTACTATCTCAAAAATGTACAACTTCGTTAGCTTCTGCAGATAGTAGTTTGTTCGAATCGGAATGAAGTGTGCAGACTTGGTCAATCGATCCACGATGACACAAACATAATCTATCTTAGTGGGTGTTAAAGGCAACCCACTAACGAAATCCATCGTCACACTCTCCCATTTCTAAAGGGGAATCGTAACCAGCTGTAACAAACCCAAAAGCAATTGATGCTCAACCTTAACTTGCTGACAAGTCAAACAACGAGCAACGAAGTCGGTAACTTCACGCTTCAAACTCGGCCTCCAGTACAACTCATGAAGGTCGCGGTACGTCTTATTACCATCGGATGCATAGCATAGGGACTATTGTACGCCTCCCTCAGAATAGACCGCCTCAGATCCTCATCGTTTGGTACACAAATTCGACCACGGAAATAAAGTACCCCTTCATTATTTAGTCCAAAATCTGAAGTACTGCCACTCTGAATCTGACGAAACCATAAACCCAATGACTCATCCCCCAACTGTTTATCTCGAATCTAATTAATCCAAGTTGGCTTAACCTGCAATGCGTCTAACAGACTCCCATCATCAAACATACTAAGGTGAGCAAACATCACCCTCAAATCAGACATTACTCTTTGGCTTAGAGCGTCGGTCATCACATTGGCCTTACCAGGATGATACTCGATGGTACAGTCATAGTCTTTGAGCAGCTTAATCTATCGACACTGTCTAAGATTCAACTCCTTCTGAGTAATGAGATACTTGAGGCTCTTTTGATTGGTTTAGATGACACATCTTTCACCATACAGATAGTGCCTCTAAATTTTTAGTGCAAAGACCACAACAGCCAACTCGAGATCATGCTTGGATAATTCCCTTCATGTGTCTTAAGATGATGTGATGCATACGCTACAACCTTACCATCCAGTATAGCTTCAATCTTTCAAGAATCAACACGAATCCCCTCAGCAGAAACCATATGCCCCAAAAAAGTTACTTTACGAAGCCAGAACTCACACTTGCTTAGCTTAGCGTAAAGTTATTTCTCACGCAGAATCTGAATCACTACTTTAAGATGCTCATCATGCTCATCTTCAGTCTTAGAGTAAACCAGAATTTAGTCGATAAAGAATACGATGAACTGATCCAGATAAGGCTAAAATACTCGGTTCATCAGATTCATAAATAAGACCGGTGTATTTTTTAACTCGAAAGGTAAACTAAGAACTCGTAATGTCCATAACGAGATCTAAATGTCATCTTATGTACATCTACCTCATTAACCTCAACTGATGATACCTTGAACGAAGATCGATCTTAGAGAACACAAAAGCCCCTCGAAACTAATCAAATAAGTTGTCGATCCTCAGAAGTGGATATTTATTCTTAACGGTCAGCTTGTTCAACTGTCGATAATCGATACACATCCTCATATTCCCATCCTTCTTCTTAACGAATAGAACTGGTGCTCCCCACAGAGACACACTTGGACGAATGAAACCACGGTCCAACAACTCTTGCAGTTGAGCCTTAAGCTCTGTAAGCTCTTTCGGTGCCATATGGTAGGGAACGACGGACACCAAACTGTACTCGGAAGAAACTCGATCCCAAACTCAACCTTTCGGTTCGGAGGCAATCCTGGTAACTCCTCAAGAAAGACGTTCAGAAAGTCATTTACTATTCTAATGTCCCCAACAGAAGAGTCCCTAGAATCCGAAACACTTACATAGGTAAAGTACGCCTCACAATCTTTTGGACTAGTTTCTCAGCTACCAATGCGAAGATCACATGCGACAGATAATCTCGACGCTCTTCAGTTAAAACCACCTCTTCATCTTCTCTCAGTTCTCAGAATGGCCCTCTTAGTCGCACAATTTAGACTAACCGGGTGTTTGACCAACTAGCCCATACCAGGAATCAGATCGAATTCCCCAAATGGTAACTCCATAAGATTAACCAGAAATACCATCTCTTGCATCACTAAGGGAACGTCCCCATACAGCTTGCTAACCCAAACAGACTACCCTAATAGATTCAATACAGTAACCTCTCTCATAGTGTTCTCAACCAAAATCCCCAAGTTTCTAGATACAATACTAGCTATGTATGAATGAGTAGACCCTATATCTATCAAAGCCAAATAAGGTACATCAAATATAAAGAATGTACTGGTGATGACGTCAAGAGCATCTCTGTCCTCTCGGTGTGGAGCAGTATAAACTAAAATAGGCTGCTTCGCCTCAGTCTGACCAAGACCAGTACCTCTACCTGATGCTCTCTGCCTTCGGCCCATACCATTACCACCCCTGGACTGACCACGACTCCTAGGTGATCACGAACTACTCTCTGAGTCCCAGATAGTACCTTGAGTCAAGCCTACATCTCGATCTGTCTGTTGTGGACACTCTCTAATATGGTGCTCAAGAGATTCACACCTTAATCACGCCCTAATCCTCCTTACAACTCATCCGGATGACGTCTCCTACAATCGTTGAATGGTTGTAACCCAGTAAGAATAATAGAAGCAACAAGGGCCGCCACTCTAATTGGCCCATCAGATCTGGCCTTTTTCTTAAGCCTCTGTATAGAACTCGAAGGCTCTGAATCCCTCTTGTTCTTACCTCTTTCATGGTCCTTGTTCTAGTGCTCCTCGTGCTTTAACATCTTCGGGATCTTCGCCTTCTCAACCAGGACAGAGAAACTCGACTCTCAAATTATCTCTTAGCCTATCCTTGAAACGAATGCACCTCTCATATTTCAATGCCACTATATGACAAGTATAGCGGCTCAGCCTCAGAAATTCTACCTCATACTCGGTCACAGATCAGTCACTTTGCGTGATGTTCAGAAACTTATGCCTGCGAGTATCAACGTAGCTAGCTACCACATATTTACTCTGAAATATAGTCTTAAAGAACTCCCAAGTCAGACAGTCAGGCTGAGTGCCCTCCTTAACTATCAACCACCATTGATATGCTTCGTCGTGAAGTAAAAAGACTACATCCTTCAATTTCTACTCGGGGTACAATCCAAATCATCTATAATCCTCTCTATGGCCTCCAACCAGTATTCAGCCACATTAAGGGTGACTCCTGTGACACCCTTAAATAACTCAGCTCCATTAGATCGGAGTCGCTCAGTTACTGACCTTCGGCCCCCAGATCTAGAATTGGGTCCAGCGACCATCTCCAATATCCTCAACATGGCTTGAGACAGTGCGATCATCCCCAACCAATCGACTCTGAGACCTAGCCTCAGTAGTAAGTGACACCGGTGTCTCACTATTGTCCAAATTCAATATGCTGCCCAGAGATGAGACTTAGTCGAGCCCCCCTACGACCTCTACTTCGGCCTCGAGTACCACATCCACGTATACCTCAAGCACTCATTGTGTTTTTAAAGTTTTATCTACATTAAGAATTTTATGCATCAGTTTCAATATTTATTAATAGATATTTCATGTAATAAGTATCAAATGTTCAGTAATGTTTTCAAGAGTTTCAGTCTTTACTCGTTTTACTACAGTTTCAGAGAGTCTTAATGAAACACCCCAAACCCGGCCCACGAGCCTTGACCGGATCTGGTATGTTCTCCGTGTAAACCGTTTCAAATTCTTTTGTTACTTAGGAAAAACTTGTGTGTTTTAAAGAAAGATTGTTTTGGGTTGGGCTTGAGTTGAAAACAAGTTTATTTCTTTTTAAAATCCTTTACTTTAGGTGTCAAAACGTTTGGGCTTGTTTAAAAAAAATGATTACTTAATCTTTTAATAAATAAAGGTTTGTAAGCTTAACAAATAAAAATGAATAAAATAATTCTACTAAGGCCTTATTACATCAAATAATTCCCATTGAAATTCAAAATACTTAAAATAAAATAGTCCAAATAAAAGAAATCGAACTTCACATGGCCTCCACTAATCATCTGCCGCCCGGTCCATCACTTGGCCGTCACCGAAAAGTAATCCCACAACGGGTGAGTCAATGACTCAATGTGTAACCAACACTAAAATTTAATATTTCGGGCATACAATATCATTCATGTTCATAAAGCATTTAAACAATATGATGCAACCCAACCCAAACCTATATGCCATCCGCTACACACCACCCGTACCATTCTCGCACACCGGGGACTACTAAGTCAACCTCCATCCGCTACACACCATCGAAGGCGTCAGCAGCTTGACGTGCTCATCGCCTTTATAAAAATTCGTGGTCTTAGGTCACCACATTTAGAATTCGTGGTCTTAGGTCACCACATTCAGTTTTACGTGGTCTTAGGTCACCACATTTAGTTTTCGTGGTCTTAGGTCACCACATTCAGATTTCGTGGTCTTAGGTCACCACATTAACTTCCCCTTTTCATATAACCCATATGCCCCCATATTTCATACACAATAAGCAAAATCATGCCTTAATTCACATTCTTATCACTTTTCACATGTTGAAGATAACATATATTCATATTCCTAGTAGGAGTAGGAAACGTACCTTAGTACTTTGTACCATAGTATGGTACCTTAGCCATATTCACATTCTTATAAACATGCACATTTAATTTAAAACATAGCCATGAACATATTAAAACTTAGAGTAGGGTACACACCTGATTCGCTTAACAAATTCGCTGAAATCCCGAAAAGCTTGATCTAATGCCTTAGATCTTAAATCTCTACATTTGATCAATCACTTTAATACTTAGTAAAGAGACATTCGGCCATAAAACCAAATCCTAGTAGGATTTGTACACTAAAACTTACCTTGGTGTCGAATTGACTATAGTTAATTCCCTAAACTTTACAGAGTTTTCCCTTGCAATCGACTAGGCACTAAAATCACTTAACTAATTAGTTTGCTTTCAAACGAAATAAGAAATAGATCTTCATACCAAAATAAGCCTTGGTCGAATGCTATAGGCATTTACCTTGTGGATTTTAAATCCCGAAACTCACCGAATAACGGGGGAACACGCGACCTATGGTGTACCTTTGGGAAAAGAACTTCTCCTTCCTTGTAGTTGACACTTAGTAAATCCCGAAGAGCCTTCTTTCCAAGTTTCGACTAACACAATAATGGGGTTAGATTTCCTAGTTTCACTTTAATCTTAGAAGAAAAGAATAAAATCGATAACTCTGACCTTACCCTTAATCTTTGTAATCAACGGCCCCCTTTTCTTGAGTCCTCAAAGATTCGGCTTAAGACCTAGAGAGTAGTCACACAAGTTTCGGCTTTTGGAATATTGAGAAGAGAAGAATGAAGAAGAAAAGAATAGTTGCTTAAGAGAATTCGGCGGAGGTTATCAAGGAAGAGAAAATAATCTTTGAATGGCCTCTCTTTCCTTTTATAGCCGAATTTACTACTCAAATCCCTTACTTGGCCACCACTCTTCTATTTTGATAACTTTATCCTTTGAATTATCACTTTATTAAAAGAATTAATCCAACAATTATCTCCTAAAAATAATGATAATTAAATCTATTATTTATCTCCTATTTAGACGAAATTTAAAGAGAATAAAACTCTTCCCTTGGGGTTCCTTAGTGCCGCCCACTTCCTGCTCTTTGTAGCAAAAATAAAACTCCTTTATTTGCTCCCCAAGTGACTCGAACCTAGGCCCAATACCCTTGTATGTGGCGCCACCTACAGGGCCTCAAGTGATATCTTGAGCCACTTAAACAAGCCCATTTTGTGTGTCAAAATTCCTCCTATTAATTTTCTTAAGGCCACCTTGTTTTAGTTTCCTCTTTAAACTTAACATTTCTAAAGCATTTCTTGGACATCTCCCTACATTTCCAAGACAAGACATTTCCTTACATTTCCAGGACATTTCCTTACATTTTCGGGACATTTCCCTACATTTCCAAGACAAGACATTTCCTTACATTTCCAGGACATTTCCTTACATTTCCGGGACATTTCCTTACATTTCTAAGTTTCCAAAATGTTCACTTTCCTATTTTAACTTAACATTTCCAAGTTTCCAAAATGTTCACTTTCCTATTTTACCTTAACATTTCCAAGTTTCCAAAATGTTCACTTAACATTTCCATACATTCCCAGGTTTCCAAAAATATTCAAAATACATTCATAACACATAAAACATGTCATTTCGTATAATTAAACCGAAAATGCATAGGCCCATTTTCAGGATGTTACACTTAACTATAATGTTTCAGAACAATTTAACTAAGTACAGAAATACTTACTAAGTACAGAAATACTTACATGATCGATGCTGAAGACTCGATGAATTTCATACTTGCTTATTTTACTCAAATTATTTTAAAACCAAAAACTTTTAGAAAATAAGATTTTAGAACCCAAAATTCACAGTCGAGTTTTGCAACCTAGCTCAGATATCACTAAATGTAACACCCCAAACCTGGCCTAGATGTTATGACCGAATCCGGAGAAGTCACATGAAATGGGTTGGAAAACTATTATCGTTAAGTTTAAATCTTTTCGGTTCATTAGCCTTTATCATTCTTATCAGTTTCAAAGCTCTCTTACATTTGGCGGAAGCTTATAAAATCTTTAAGTTTAGGCAAAATCGTTTGATATTTTTAGAAACCATGTTTTTAGATAAAAACCGTCTTAGCGAAAAGTAAGTTAAAATCCAAAAACCCAAAACCAAAGTCAAACAGTTTAAAATAGTCCAGAGAGTCCCAGAAAATATAAACTCCCAAATCGTAACGTAAAACTTAAATAAAAAATGAAACAAATAAAATAGTTTTAGCGAGTAGTCACCGTTGAGTCCTCCGCAGCATCGATCTACTTAAGACTGTGGGTTACCTGTATAGACAAACAGAAAAAAGTGAGTTTACGTAAACTCAGTGTGTAACCCCACGAATTAAGCATGCACACAACAGAATATCAGAATCAGACAAATACAGATTCGGACTTAAGCCCATTATAGGTACAAATACAGATACATATATACAGATCAAAATTAGATATCAAATGTCCTACCCGATCCTCTACACACCATCTTCGACCATTTCTACACACCATGTGGGTTTTAAAACACCAACTCAAATTTCTATACACAACAGTCTTGATCGACGGCACATATCAAATATAATGCAATTTGTCTTTGCCATATATTAGGCATAATCTACCTTTTAGAACACCTCCTCCAAAATTTATATCATCCCAACCCCAATATCAGATACAAAATATTCAGTTTCAAACATACAGATTAACCATGCTTACATGCTTACATACAAATTTAACATGCATATACTATCATGCTCAGTACAGAATATTAATCAAATCGATCATATAGTTTAGAGTTTCGTTAGCCCTGGCCGACCCTACAGTAAGCCCACAGTTGTTTGGGACGACCCGTGCAACCATAAAGAAAGTTTTAAAATTTTGGGCCCATATATCCATATGGGCCCACACGCCTAGATTGGTTTAGCCCGTGTGAATCACACGGCCTTGCCCAACTATCATACGCCTATGTGGCGTGCTCGTGTGAGCCCATACGCCTAATTTGATTTAGCCCGTGTGGCCCACACGGTCACACTCCAGCCATCACACGAGTTGTGTCTTGCGCATGGCCTGTCCTTCATCGATCACACAGCAGTGTCATCGTACATGGCCTACCACATGGCCGTGTGACATCGATAGTGAGGTTTTTTGACTTTTTCAAACCTTATTTTTCTACGTTTCAAGTACACACCTAATATCGTTTTGATGCAGAGACACTCCCGAGACCACCAAAACCTATAATTGACTAAATACACTCCGAGTTAAATGCTTAAAACTATATACTAAACCGAACTATTTTGGAAAGAGACAACCCTTTAATCCATCCAAACTCTTACCTTTGAATCAACAACAATGATTTCACACTACCAAGTCCCCGACAAGTAATTCTGAGTCCCTAAATCCTCCCCTAACATCAAAATGATACCCATTAATAACGTATTTTAACAAGTGAAGCATGATTACCCTACCCAACTTACCGAGTTAAAACACGAGCAATACAAAATAGAAAAGAGCCACAAAAACTTCAAGACCCAACGATTAATTTGAATAAGAACAGTTCAAAAAACAGAGAGGAAGATAAAAAAAAGAACGCATAAAGAGAAGAGCAGTAGAGAGAAAATGTCAGTTTTTGGAAATTTTGGAAGAAGAAATCAAAACTAAATAGAATCTCGTAACCACCCTAATTTTCCTCCACTAACCCCACTTACTCACAACCACCTCAGTATTTCAGCTTCACCGAAACTCTGTCAAACGACTGCACAAAAATAATACCCACGTTCATGCATGGATTCGAACAAAAGACCTCTATCACACCAACACCCTTACCACTTGAACTAGTAAGCTCATTCTGATATGAATTTACAGATAATTAAATATAAGCCCACTGAGCAAGGATAGGGCTTAAGTCAGAAAAATACCAAAATTTACCAAAATGAAGGCTTGAACTTGGGACCTCAAGCATACACCTAGAACACTTAACCATAGAATTAGACACACAATTGTGTCAAGATTTCACAGAAATAAAAATGATAATTATGGGGCGTTACATGCTTACCTTGCTTATGTATTGGATACTAAAATGTCTAAATCAAAGATTGAGTCAGTGCCCGTGGTTTGCGAGTATCCTGATGTGTTTCTAGAGGAATTACCTAGATTATCGCCGGTCAGAGAAGTTGAATTTGTTGTAGAAATTGTATCGGGAACAACACCAATATCGATAGCACCACACAAAATAGATCCTACTGAGTTAAAAGAGTTAAAAGCACAGTTGCAAGAGTTGACTGATGGGGTTTTGCTCGACCTAGTTTTTTACCTTGGGGTGTTAAGAAAAAGGAAGGATCGATGAGATTATGCATTGACTATTGTCAACTCAAAAAAGTTACAATCAAGAATAAACATCCACTGTCTCGCATTGATGATTTGTTTGATCAGTTGAAAGGTGCCAAAGTGTTCTAGAAGATTGATCTTTGTTCTGGCTATTATTAGTTACGAATGAAAGATTCAGATGTATCGAAAATGTCATTTAGAACCAGGTACAGACATTATGAATTTCTTGTGATGTCGTTTGGTTTAACTAACGCACCTGTAATGTTTATGGATTCGATGAATAGAATTTTTGACCATATTTAGATAGATTTGTTATGGTATTTATTGATGATATTCTGATATATTCCCGAGATGAGACTGAACATGCCGAGTATCTAAGAATTGTTCTGCAAACTTTACGAGATAAACAATTGTTTGCTAAATTTAGCAAATGTGAATTTTGGCTTCGAGAATATAGTTTTCTAGGACACATATTATCTGCTGAAGGCATCAGAGTTGATCCGAAAATAATTTCAGCGATTATTAACTAGAAACCGCGAGAAATGTATCTAAAGTCAGAAGTTTTCTAGGATTAGCTGGATATTATTGGAGATTTGTAAAAGGGTTTTCGATGATAGCTACACCGGTGACACGACTATTATAGAAAGATGTAAAATTTGAATGGTCTGATAAATGTCAGCAAAGTTTTAACCAGTTGAAAGTCCTGTTGATCGAATCATCAGTTCTGGTTCAGCCTAAATTGGGTAAGGAATTTGTGATTTCAGTGACGCGTCATTGAACGATTTAGGCTATGTTTTGATACAAGAAGGTAAAGTAATAGTTTATGCTTTCAGATAGTTAAAGCCACATAAAAAGAACTATCCGACACAGGACTTAGAATTGACAGCTATTATGTTTGCGTTGAAAATTTAGCGACACCATTCGGTGGAAAATTTCATATATTTACCAATCACAAGAGTTTAAAGTATCTGATGTCGCAGAAAGGTTTGAATCTGAGACAATGTAGATGGCTCAAACTATTGAAAGATTATGAGTTAGTTATTAATTATCATTAGGGAAAAGCAAACGTAGTTGCTGATACTTTGAGTAGAAAGTCCTTGTTTTCTTTGTGAGTGATAAGTACCCGATTGTTATTATCTGAGATGGCTCGATCTTTACTGAGTTAAAAACGAGACCGATGTTTTTACAGTAAATCTGCGAAGCTCAAAAATGTGATAGTGAGATGTTAGCTAAATGGGTACAATGTGAATCGACTTCTAATTCAAAATTTTAGATGGGACTCGATGATTGTTTGTTATTCAGAGGTAAAGTTTGTGTACCAAAGAATCCAGAGCTTATACAGAAAATTTTGCACGAAGTTCATAGTTGTAGCTTGTCTGTTCATCTGGGAAGTAATAAAATGTACAATGATTTGAAACAGATGTACTGATGGTCGGGTATGAAAGGTGATATTTCTGATTTTGTATCTAAATGTTTGGTATGTCAGCAAGTTAATGTTGAACATCAGGTACCTTCAGGACTGCTACAGCCAGTGATGATACTAGAGTGGAAATAGGATAGAGTTACTATAGATTTTGTATCGACATTACCCCTATCTCAAAAAAGAAATATGTCATTTGGGTTATCGTCGATCATTTGATGAAGTCTGCACATTTTATTCCGGTACGTATAGATTTCTCACTTGACAAATTAGTAGAGTTATATGTTTCGAAGTTCGTCAGGTTGAATGAAGTGCCAATCTCTATTATTTCGGATAGAGATCCATAGTTCACATCACAATTCTTGAAAAAGTTACAAGAAGCAATTGGGAAACATATTTGCCGTTAGTTGAATTCACATATAATACTAGTTTTCAGTCAAGCATAAAGATGGCACCATATAAGGCTCTGTATGGTCGCAAATGCCGAGCTTCATTATATTGGATTGAGCTTAGTGAAAAAAAGATACATGGGGTTAATTTGATTCGCGAGATTGAGGAAAAAGTAAAAGTGATCCGAGATAGCTTAAAAGAAGCTTTAGATCATCAGAAATCTTATGCGGATCTTAAATGTAAAGATATAAAAATATTTTTGAAAGTTTCGTCCTGGAAGAAAGTTCTTCAGTTCGGTCATAAAGGAAAGCTGAGTCCACGATTCATCGGACAGTATGAGATCACCGAGAGAATCGAACCTGTTGTGTATCGATTAGCTCTACCGTCAGAACTAGAAAAGATTCACGATGTCTTTCATATGTTTATGTTACGACGGTACCGATCTGACCCTTCACATGTTATCTCCCCGACGGATGTCAAGATCCAACTTGACATGACATACAATGAAGAACCAATTATAATTCTAGCACGAGAGGTGAAAGAATTGAGAAATAAAAATATAGCTTTAGTAAAAGTTTTTTGGCAGTGACATGGAATAAAAAAAGCTACCTCGAAACCCGAAGAAATTATGAGAAAGTATTATCCGAACCTCTTTACTGGTAAGATTTTCGAGGATGAAATAGGAACAGTGGTTTTGGGACCACAAAGCCAAAGTTGGAAAAAAATTATTATTATTATATGATTTACAGTATGATAGAAATATCGTATAAAAATGTCGTTAAGTTACATACCTAATTTGATGAAAAGGACTAAATTGCATAAAGTGCAAATATTGTGTTCTAATAGCTAAAAGTATTAAATAGCTATAGAATTTTAAATTGGAGGTTCTTATATAGTAAATAGGCCATTAAAGTGCTTAGTGGTTAAGCATGAGTAGTCATAATTGGAAATTTCATGAAATATTAAGGTTAATTTTGGAAATTATTGATTAAAGTTATAATAAATAAAATAAACTATTATCATCATCTTCCACCAAAAAAAAAAAAAAAGAGAAAGAAACCTAGCCATGGAAGCTTGAATTTGGACAAGCTTATTTTGCTAAATTAGGTATGTATTTTTGTCCCATTTTTGATGATTTCTATGTTTCCGAGATCGTAGTAGCTTAACTTGGCTAACTTGGGGATTAATTTGCAAAACTATTAAAGTATTAGTGTTTTGCCATTGATGAATATGCTTGAATTTTGAAGTGAATAATAGAAAATGAATAGTTGTTATTAGATAAACAACTTTTGTAAAGAGAATTTTGATGAAATTATCAATTAGGGATTAAATTAAAAAGATGATAAATTTATGGTAAAATGTGTGAATTTTATGAAATATATGGGCTGCTATTAATAGGTATAAAAATCAGCTAGGCTTGAGTAAGGATTAAATTGTGTGAATTTCATTTTCTGAGCCTAGGGACTGAATTGTAATGAATTAAAAGCATAGTGGCAAAAAAGTAATTTTCCAAAAATATGTGTTGAACTAAATTGAATATGAATTATATTGAATTGATTTAAATTCATTCGTATAGATTCGGTTAAACTAGTACGAAGTTAGATCGAGGCAAAGGAAAAATATCGGATTAGTCACATTCGTATCTACAAAAACTCATTGAAGTAAGTTCGTGTAATTAAATTGTACATTTATATGTGTTAAATTGAATTATTTTTGTGAATCATACAATTTCCATGAATAAATACCTATTGTATATTCGACAATTACCTAGTTATGAATCTGTAGGATACAAATAACATGTCATTAGGGTCACCGATTTCAGCTCTTATGAGCTTCCCGTTATTCAGCTCGGAAGAGCTTATTGTTTACAGCTCGTATGAGCATACAAGTAAATGAATTGACGAATTACAGCTCAATACACTTCGTGCGTACTACCCGTGTATCCAACGATATTCTAAATGGTACAATGGGAACAGTTCTATTACAAGATTATATGAGTTCGATATGAACTATTATTGGTATTTATATGAAAAACATGAAATGTGATTATTTGATAAATTCAACCATGTGTGTTAGATCTTATATGTAATTTTCATGGCTAATATGATGGTGATCATGTGTTTAGGATTTTGGCCAAATTGGTTGAGATATGTTATGTTTACTTACCTATTGTATGGATATATGGTGAGTTAAATTCTGTGTTATACGAACTTACTAAGCTTAAATGCTTACTCTGTGTTATTTTTCTATGTTTTATAGTAATTCGAAAGCTCGTTCAGGTTGGAAGCTGGACAGAGTCATTTCACACTATCCATCAGTCCTTTTGGTACTTTCAATAAATTAATCTCGGATATAATGGCATGTATAGGTTATTTTAGCCAATATTGGCATATAAATGTTTTGTTGAGACTAGCCGTTTGAATGGTTTGTGTTTGGTATATTTTGATGTGTATATAAGTGGCCTTATCATATTTGTTATGTGTTTGATATGGTAGAATGAAAGAAAGTAAAATGTGGTTTGAATATGCATACATGAATTTGGTCATTTAGGTAAATTGAGGTACTTGTTGACATGTCTTTAAATTGTCAACTGAGGTGCCTAAGGGCATATTGGTTGTATGAGGTGATATTTCATGTTTAAGACTTGATTTTGGCTTGCTTTAAATACCTTGTTACGGCTTCTTAATGTGCAAATTGTTGTGTTTAGGTTGTGTAACAGCCCGATTTAAGTACTAGTCGAAATAATGGCACGAGACCACGAAACTAGATGAAATTATGAGTTTTAAGGTTTATGTCATGTTTGCATGCTAGTATGAAGGTTTCATGAAGCAATTTTGCTAAATTGTGGTTGAATGGTTCAAAAGGACTAAATTGTAAAAGTTGCAAAATATGAATTTCTAGAAGCTTCTTTGTATGAAATAGCTTTAGAATAATAATTATGAACCCCTAGATAGCAATTTACCCAAAATTTAATTTTTGTACAAAATTGGTCTTGAGATAGTTTTATGGAAATTTTTAAAAAGAGGGGCATTTTGGTCATTTGCCTAATAAATGATTAAAATGGGAAAAAGATGACAAAAATCCATTCATCTTCTTCCCCAAGCTACCGAAAATTCAAATAGCCATTGTTAGGGCTCTTTCAATTTTCCAAGCTTGCTAGTAAGTGCTCTTAAGCCCGGTTTTTGATATTCTTCGTATTTTTAAAGTCTTGGTAGCATGAGTAAGCTATTTTTAGCTATTTGATGAGCTATAATGGATGTTCAAAAATGTGGTCATGTATGACATGCATGTATTTTAATGTTTTATGGAAGATTGTGAAAGCTTGAGGTAGTAGAAACATCTTTTGTTAAGTGATTTTTCATGAAAATGCATGTAGGGTCTTGATTGTGAAAATTTTAAGTTTAGTCATACATGTGTGATTTTGTGAGAATTTATGATTGCTATAGTTGAGATTATTAATCAGCTAAGCATGTAGTTTAAGAAAGTTGTATAAAAATCATTTTACGAGCCTAGGGGCAAAAGTGCAATATGAGAAAGTCTAGGGACAAAATAGTAATTTTGGCAAAGAATGAGTTATGAGTCAATTTAGTCAATATGCTTATTAAATGGTCTATTTATGATTATAGATTAAGAAAAATGAAGCCCAGATCGAAACCGAGGCAAGAACAAAGTCGAGGACTAAATTGCATATCTACATACATTTTGTATATTGAGGTAAGTTTGTATGATTTCTAAGCTTTATGATTTCTATCATTGAATTGCTTAGTATAATGTACATTGTTATCATGGAATGCTTAATGTTTGTTAAATAAAGAAATCAATGTGATTAAGATTGAACAAGTTATCATGTAAGTCCAGGACCCAAGCTTGGCATTGAACAAGTTATCATGTAAGTCTTGGCATTGAACAAGTTATCATGTAAGTCAAAGGACCCAAGCTTGGCATTGAACAAGCTATCATGTAAGTTCAAGGACGGCATTGAATAATTTATCATATAAGTCCAAGGTAAGCTTGGCATTGATTTAAGAAGAGATATATTATGTAAGCCCGTATCTAGGATATGGCTTTGGCATCAAGTTACGTGGGATGAGATTTAGCATCCTCGGTTATTCGTAGAAATTCATCGAGCAAATGAGTAAAGTTAAAATGAGATAATAAGAAAGCTAAGTAAGCAAAGATATTACCAAGTTGAAATTGAGTATTATTTATGTTATGAATGATGAATTAGAGATCATGATTATTAAATTAAAGTATGTTGATCAATGTGATCAAGTGATACAGACACCATGTTTACCTTACAAGTATGAGGATAGTAAGTATCATGAGACATGTGAGAATCAATATGAGTAAGTAAGCTCTAAAGCTGAAATTATGATACCATTGTTATGTCAAATGGTTTATATTAAGCAAGTTTATTAATCTGAGTTTTACATGCAAACTTACTAAGCTAAATGCTTACGTCTTTAGTCCTTTCTTTTTATGTAGTCCCGCCAAGATAACTTGTGGATCGTTGGAGTAGGAGCTCGTAGCACACTATCAATCCTTATTTTGGTATAGCCAAGTTAGTTTACTAAGTATGGCATGTATAGGAAGCATTTATTTTGAGAACATGTTTTAAGAAGGGCCATTGTATAGGTTATCAAACCATTATTCTTTTGTATATGGCTAAGTGGTTAGCTAAAAATTGGCTATATGTATGTTGTTGTATTCAATGAAACATGTTGTATAGTTTTTGAAATGTATTGGTTTGATTTTGATTTCAGGGTGGCAAATGGCTTGGTAAATAGCCTCTAAGTGCTCATACGGTTAGACACACGGGCGTGTGTTTAGGCCATGTGAACCTTGCACCTTATTATTATTAATCAGGATAGGCCACGGTTTAAGCCCACGGGCGTGTTCAGGTCGTGTGAAAATAGTCAGTAGCTCCCCACGGTTGAAAACATGGGCGTGTCAAGGGGTACACGGGCGTGTCCCAAGCCACATGGGCATGTGACCCCTACTTTAAAGAAAGGTTTCAATTAAGTTCTGAAAGTTTTTAGATATGTGCTTAAGGCCTCGTAGGCCCATGAAATGTATAATTAGACTAATATAGAGAAGTTTTTAAGTTGGAACGAAATTTTACAGCCCATAAGTGTATGTTTTAATGAGTTCAAGCATGGTAATGTCTCGTATCCAGTCCTAGCCTCGGGCTTGGGTATGAGGTGTTACATTTAGTGGTATCAGAGTCACAGTTTAGTTGGTTCTAGGACTAACGTAGCAGGAGAATGAGTCTAGCTATACATGCCATACATAAGAATGTTTTAATAATGATAGTGTGACGACTCCTGACTATTTAAATTATGTTTATACATATAGTAAATGGATCCCAAAAAGTTATGATGGATGATGTAGAAAGTAACGCGTCAGCTCCTACAGAAGGGACGGTGCCAAATGAGAATGAGAATAGACCTACTACGGTGAGTCAAGAAGGAGGAGAAGAGGCTAGAGAAGCTTTTTTCCATATGATGAATGCCTGGTATACGGAATTCACTCGTGTGAACCCGAATGCACAACCCCTCCACCCCCGCCTATTCTACAACCTGCTCCAATAGCCCCTCAAGTAGTAGAGGTGGTAAGAAGAGATAATTCTCCAATTGATAGGATCAGGAAACATGGGGTAGAAGAATTTGGGCTAGAAAAGATGATGATCCGAGAAAGAGTGAATTCGGTTAGAAAATACCATCGTAGTATTTAATGAGTGTCATGCACCCTAAAGAATACATGAAGTGTGTAATCTCTCTTAAGAGACTCGCTACCAATGGTGGAACACCCTTGTGTCGGTAGTACCGAGGGAAAGAGTCACATGGGAATTCTTCCAAGAAGAGTTCAAGAAAAAGTATATCAATCAAAGATTTGTAGACCAGAAGAGGAAGAAATTTCTAAAGCTGAAGCAAGGCAAGATGTCAGTAACTGATTATGAGCGAGAGTTTGTACGACTCAGCAAGTACACTCGTGAATGTGTATCCACTGAGGCCATTATGAGTAAAAGATTTGAAGATGGATTAAATGAGGACATCAAGTTGTTTGTTGTTGTCCTAGAATTAAAGGAATTTGTTGTGCTAGTAGAAAGGGCTTGTAAAGTCGAAGAACTAGTAAAAGAGAAGAAGAAGTCTGAAATGGAGTCTCGTGACTCTAGAAAGAGACAGTGGAATAAGTTATTCCAATCTTCATGCAAAAATTCAAGAGATTTCCCTACCCAATCGGCTACTTCCACTGGGCTTTCAAGGAAAGATAAGAGTAAACAGTATTCAGGAAATAAAACACAGACTACTTCAGTTGCAAGTGTTGGGAATATTAGATCTGACAGACCTGAATGCCCACAATGTGGCAGACGTCACCTTGAAGAATGCTGAGCACATGAAAATACATGCCTTAGATGTGGTTCCTAAAACCACTATATAAAAGATTGTCCAGAGATGATGAAAGAAGAAAGAGCTCAAAACCCGAGATCCGAGAGTATGGTCAGAGGCAGACCGTAGAGGAACCCGAGAAGTGGGGCAAGTGGAACAGGTAGCCCTAGAGAACAGGCTGCGAGACCCAAGGGTAGAGCGCTTGCAAGGACTTATGCCATTCACACTCGCGAAGAGGCATCTTCCCATGATGTTATTACGGGTACCTTTTCTCTTTATGATGTTAAAGTTATTGCTTTAATAGATCCCGAATCCACACACTCTTACATTTGCATGAAATCAGTATCCGGTTTGAGTATGCCTATAGATTCTACAGAATTTATGATTAAAGGGTCTAATCTTTTAGGCAAGAGTGTGTCAGTTGATAAAGTTTGTAAAGATTGTCCATTAATGATTAGATGTCATTGCTTTAAAGCAAATCTTATGTTACTACCATTTGATGAGTTCAACCTCATTCTTGGCATGGACTGGTTGACTACCCATGATGTAATAGTTAATTGTAGGAAGAAATATATTGAAATGAGATGTGAGGATGGGGATACTCTTCATGTAGAATCAGATGAACAAGGTAGATCACCGGCAATGATTTCTCTTATGATGACACAGAGATATATAAGAAAAGGGTATGAAGCATATCTGGCCTATGTGATGAATGATAAAGGAACAGAACTGAAGATTGAGTCAGTACCGATAGTACGTGAGTACGTGGATGTTTTTCCCAAGGAATTACCAAGACTACCACCAGTTAGAGAGGTTGAGTTCAATATTGAGCTAACTCCCGGTACTATACCGATATCCATTACTCCTTACAGAATGGCTCCAACAGAGTTGAAATAGCTAAAGTCACAGTTGCAAGAGTTAACAGACAAAGGCTTTGCAAGATTAACAGACAAAAGCTTTGCAAGATCAAGTTGTTCACAATGGGGTGCTCCGGTTTTAATTGTGAAAAAGAAAGATGGCACCATGAGATTGTGCATAGATTACCGTCAACTTAATAAAGTGACAGTAAAGAACAAGTACCCATTGCCTAGGATTGATGATTTGTTTGATCAATTGAAAGGAGCCACTGTGTTCTCCAAAATAGACTTGAGATCAGGGTACTGTCAGTTTAGAGTGAATGATTCAGATGTATCCAAGACTGCCTTTCGAACGAGGTATGGGCATTATGAATTTTTAGTCATGCCCTTTGGGTTGACCAATGCTCCCGCGGTATTCATGGATTTAATGAACCGCATATTTAGACCATACCTCGACAAGTTTGTAGTCGTTTTTATTGACAACATACTGATTTATTCCTAAGATGAGAATGATCATGCTGAACACCTACGGACAGTTCTACAGATTCTTCGAGAAAATCAGTTATATGCCAAATTCAATAAAAGTGAATTTTGGCTTAAGGAAGTAGGATTTCTTGGACATATTGTCTCGAAAGATGGAGTCCGAGTAGATCCAAATAAGATCTCGGCCATAATGGATTGAAAGCCACCGAAGAACATCTCTGAGATTAAAAGTTTTCTAGGCCTAGCCGACTATTATAGACGATTTGTCAAGGGGTTTTCCATGATTGCAACCCCGATGATTAAACTGTTACAAAAGAATGTGAAGTTTGAATGGTCAAAACGATGCCAACATAGTTTTGAGAAGTTAAAAGTAATGTTTTCAGAAGCTCCAGTTTTAGTACAACTTGAGTCAGGGAAAGAATTTGTGATTTATAGCGATACATCCTTAAACGGATTAGGCTGTGTACTCATACAAGAAGGCAAGGTGATTGCTTATGCCTCAAGACAGTTGAAACCTCATGAGAAGAATTATCCGACGCATGATTTAGAATTAGCTACCATAGTCTTTGCTTAGAAGATTTGGAGACACCATTTATATGGTGAGAGATGTCGGATTTTTACTGATCATAAAAGTGTGAAGTACTTGATGACGCAAAAATAGTTGAATTTAAGGCAACGGAAATGGTTAGAGTTGATAAAAGACTATGAGTTGGTCATTGACTACCACCTAGGAAAGGCGAATGTAGTCGCCGATGCTTTGAGCAGGAAATCCCTTTTTGCATTAAGGGCATTGAATTCCAGGATATCTTTATCCGACGATGCTTCTATTATAGCCGAAAGTTGATGACTAGACCAATATTTTTCACGAAATCCTACAAGCTCGTAAAAAGATGGTGAATTGCAAGTCAAGAGAGCTCAAGTCTTGAGCTAGATGTTGAATCGACTTTCGGATTAATTTTGATGGATACTTGATGTTTAGAGATAGAGTTTGTATCTTGAGAAAAGAGGAGTTGATTCAAAGAACTTTGTATGAAGCACATAACTAATGTTTGTCTGTACATCCGTGAAGTACTAAGATGTATAATGATTTAAAGCAACAAGATATTGGTGGTGAAAATGAAGAAAGATATTTTAAAATTTGTTTCATGCATGATTTGCCATAAGTAAAGGTTTACCAAATACCTTCGTGTTTACTTCACCCATTTTGATTCCAGTGGAAATAGGACCGTAACACCATGGATTTTGTAACGGGTTACCGTTGTCACCAAGCAAGAAGGATGCTATATGGGTTGTAGTTGATAGACTCAATAAGTCAGATGGATTACTCCTCAATATTGGAAAACTTGTATGTTACAAATAGTGCTTTACTGAGTTCCTGATTATATCGGATAGAGATCCGAGATCCACATCCAGATTTTGGAAAGGTCAAGAAGCCAACAAGATTGAATTTTAGCACTTTTCATCCTCAAACTAATGGTCAATAAGAGAGGTTAGTTCAAGTACTGAGGATATGCTCAACACATTTTAGATTCCAAGGTAGTGGAAATAGGACCAATAATAGTTTTATCACCATGGATTTTGTAACTCAAGGAAAACCAAATTCATAAGGTCGATCCGTTAAAGAAGTCTGAAAGTGATTGTCACCAAGCAAATTTAAAGAGTTGAGTACCAAGCTTACCACAATGGAAAAAGTTCTCGATTTGGCTTTCCACGTTTCATTGCCATCGAATTGGAGAAGATACATGATGTGTTTTAGGTGTCAATGTTGAGACACTACCGATCGATCCTTCACATGTAATTATCCCGTAAGAGATAGAGATTTGTCCCGACATGACTTATGGTGAAGAACCAGTCAAGATTTTAGCTCGGGAAGTCAAACAACTAAGAAATAAAAGTATTGCCCTAGTGAAAGTATTGTGGCAAAAACTTGGAATAGAAGAAGCTACGTGGGAAACAGAAGAGAATGTGAGAAACCAGTATCCAAACTTTTTTGCTGGTAAGATTTTCGAGGACAAAAATCCCTAAGGGGGGAGAATTGTAACAACCCGATTTAGGGCCTAGTCGGAATAGTAGTGCGAGACCACGAAATCGAGATGAAATTATGAGTTTTAAGGTTTATGTCATGTTTGCATGCTAGTATGAAGGTTTCATGAAGCAATTTTACTAAATTGTGGTTGAATGGTCCAAAAGGACTAAATTGCAAAAGTTACAAAATATGAATTTTTAGAAGCTTTTTGTATGAAATAGCTTTAGAATAATAATTATGAACCCTAGATAGCAATTTTCCCAAAATTTAATTTTTGGACAAAATTGGTCTTGAGATAGTTTTATGGAAATTTTTAAAAAGAGGGGCATTTTGGTTATTTGCCTAATAAATGATTAAAATGGGAAAAAGATGACAAAAATCCATTCATCTTTTTCCCCAACCTGTCGAAAATTCCAATAGCCATTGTTAGGGCTCTTTCAATTTTTCAAGCTTGCTAGTAAGTGCTCCTAAGCCCGGTTTTTGATATTCTTCGTATTTTTAAAGTCTTGGTAGCATGAGTAAGCTATTTTTAGCTATTTGATGAGCTATAATGGATGTTCAAAAGTGTGTTCATGTATGACATGCATGTATTTTGATGTTTTATGGAAGATTATGAAAGCTTGAGGTAGTAGAAACATCTTTTGTTAAGTGATTTTTCATGAAAATGCATGTAGAGACTTGATTGTGAAAATTTTAAGTTTGGTCATACATGTGTGATTTTGTGAGAATTGATGATTGCTATAGTTGAGACTATTAATCAGCTAAGCATGTAGTTTAAGAAAGTTATATAAAAATCATTTTACGAGCCTAGGGGCAAAAGTGCAATATGAGAAAGTCTAGGGCAAAATAGTAATTTTGGCAAAGAATGAGTTATGAGTCAATTTAGTCAATATGCTTATTAAATGGTCTATTTATGATTATAGATCAAGAAAAACGAAGCCCTGATTGAAACCGAGGCAAGAACAAAGTCGAGGACTAAATTGCATATCTACATACATTTTGTATATTAAGATAAGTTTGTATGATTTCTAAGCTTTATGATTTCTATCATTGAATTGCTTAGTATAATGTACATTGTTATCATGGAATGCTTTATGTTTGTTAAATAAAGAAATCAATGTGATTAAGATTGAACAAGTTATCATGTAAGTCCAAGGACCCAAGCTTGGCATTGAACAAGTTATCATGTAAGTCCAAGGACCCAAGCTTGGCATTGAACAAGTTATCATGTAAGTCCAAGAACCCAAGCTTGGCATTGAACAAGTTATCATGTAAGTCCAAGGACCCAAGCTTGGCATTGAACAAGTTATCATGTAAGTCCAAGGACCCAAGCTTGGCATTGAATAATTTATCATATAAGTCCAAGGTAAGCTTGGCATTGATTCAAAAAGAGATATATCATGTAAGACCGTATCTAGGATATGGCTTTGGCATCAAGTTACATGGGATGAGATTTAGTATCCTCGGTTATTCGCAGAAATTCATCGAGCAAATGAGTAAATTTAAAATAAGATAACAAGAAAGCTAAGTAAGCAAAGATATTACCAAGTTGAAATTGAGTATTATTTATGTTATGAATGATGAATTAGAGATCATGATTATTATATTAAAGTATGTTGATCAATGTGATCAAATGATACAGCACCATGTTTACCTTACAAGTATGAGGATAGTAAGTATCATGAGACATGTGAGAATCGAGATGAGTAAGTAAGCTCTAAAGTGAAATTATGATACCATTGTTATGTCAAATGGTTTATATTAAGCAAGTTTATTAACTGAGTTTTACATGCAAACTTACTAAGCTAAATGCTTACGCCTTTAATCCTTTCTTTCTATGTAGTCCACTAAGCTAACTTGTGGATCGTTGGAGTCGGAGCTCGTAGCACACTATCAATCCTTATTTTGGTATAGCCAAGTTAGTTTACTAAGTATGACATGTATAGGAAGCATTCATTTTGAGAACATGTTTTAAGAAGGGCCATTGTATAGGTTATCAAACCATTATTCTTTTGTATATGGCTAAGTGGTTAGCCGAAAATTGGTTATATGTATGTTGCTATATTCAATGAAGCATGTTGTATAGTTTTTGAAATGTATTGGTTTGATTTTGATTTCAGAGTGGCAAATGGCTTGGTAATAGCCTCTAAGTGCTCACACGGTTAGACACATGGGCGTGTGTCTAGGCCGTGTGAACCCTGCACTTTATTATTATTAATCAGGATAGGCCACGGTTTAAGCCCACGGGCGTGTTCAGGCCGTGTAAAAATAGTTAGTAGCTCTCCACGGTAGAAAACATGGGCGTGTCAAGGGGTACACGGGAGTATCCCAAGCCACATGGGTGTATGACCCCTCCTTTAAAGAAAGGTTTTGATTAAGTTTCAAAGTTTTTAGATATGTGCTTAAGGCCTCGTAGGCCCATGAAATGTATAATTAGACTAATATAGAGAAGTTTTTAAGTCGGAACGAAATTTGACAGCCCATAAGTATATGTTTTAATGAGTTCAAGCATGGTAATGTCTCGTATCCAGTACTAGCCTCGGGCTTGGGTATAGGGTGTTACAGGTTGGTACCAAATTGGGTAAGAAATGTGGCTTGGAAAATGGCCTATTTTAGTTCACACAGGCAGAGACACGGGGGTGTGTCTTAGCCGTGTGTGACATACGGCCAGGTGACACGACCGTGTTATGGCTGGTTGATGTGCAAATTGTTGTGTTTAGGTTGGTACCAAATTGGGTGAGAAATGTGGCTTGGAAAATGACCTATTTTATGTTTAGGTTGGTACCAAACGGGTAGAAATGTGGCTTGAAAATGACCTATTTATGGACATGTGTGACACATGACCAGTGTGACACGACCGTGTGTCCCCTGTATCTTTTAAATTGCGCAAGTCAGTATGCTCACACGGCTTAGCACATGGGCATGTGGCTCCTGTAGCTTGAAAATTTTTAGTGTTTTCAAAAAATTCTTTGAGAATCCGATTTAGTCCCGACTTATTTCTAACGCGTATTTTGGGCGTCGAGGACTCATATAAGGGGCAATATGTTTGATTTTGATTGGTTTATGATATGAATATTATATTATGTGAAATATTTAAAATTTCTATCTATTTGTTCTGTAAATTCTGGTAATGCTTCATAACCCTGTTTCCAGGATGGATTCGGGTTAGGGGTGTTATAAAATTCGACCACTCACCTCATCCAATTACCTCAGAATTCCAACTCCACCGAACCTCTATCAAAGAACCGAAATAAAATTAACATTCTCGTTCACACATGGACTCGAACACGAGACCTCAAAGCAAACTATAACCCCTCACCACTCGAACCCAAAAGTATAATATTATCCCGCCTAAAATGGATAAGGCTAGGACCAAAATAACAGGATTTTTCATTACTGAGACTTGAACCCAAGACCTCAAACACACACCTATATCACTTAACCACTGAAACAGAAACATATTTATGACAAAATTTATAAAAATAAAAATAAATTAGTCAGGGCGTTACAATAAATGATTTTACTAGTCGATTTGGACTTGCGTTGCCTTAAGTTTTATATTTTTGTTTGTTTGTTTTCCATTATTTAATAAGTTTTCAGTTTAAGAAGTTTTTGTCTTGTCTTGTATAAGTTTTTTAGTCTTGTTTTTGCAAGTGATTTTGAGATGGTTTTGTGATCATCCTCTCCAATTTAGTGGATGCTTGGTTCTTTTAGTGATTCTACCTCACTTTTGGACCATTCAAGGTTGATTTCCTTATCGTGATAGGTGCATTCTATCAATCTAGATATGTCGTACTTGAGTTATGACAAAGTCAGTTGTCAACGTGTTGTAATGCTATATTGATGCTAAGGTTGAAACCTTTGTCGTGTTGACGGAGCTTGTCCTTCATCGTTGATGATGGGTGTTTGTTGTTTTTTTTTTCTTTTCCCTGAATTGCATGGTCCCATTTATGGAATGAATTAATAAATTTTCCATTTTCAAAAAACATTTTAGTTGTATTATGAAAACTTTATTACCTCCATCAATTGTATATATAGTGATAAAGTTGTTGATTGAGTTGGTATCACAAGTTAACTCTACTCCAACTAAAGATTGATGATGACGCCAGGTTAAAAAATTGTAATATATTTAGTATTCTTAAACTGATGTATTTACATGTTTAAATTTCATTTCACTCACAATTTAATCTATTTTTTAATTTTAATGACGTATATATTTTATTATTTAGTTTAAAATTATATGCTTCATTATTTAATATATATTATTTTTAAAACACCTCTTTATTCTAAATATGTAATTTTCACATGCATATGCATGTGTGATAAAATTTCTAATATTTAATATTTTATTTATTTTCAAATAACTACTTGCATATTCTATAAATGGGAAATAAATAATAGTGTATATTAATAAAAAATTTATATGAACATTTAAAGTTCATTGTTATGCAAATTTAATAATTACCATTTTTAAAACTATCGTCAAATAAAATTGAACGTAAAGTCAATGATTTATTATGAAATAACGAAAGTTCTTTTATACCATTAAATTTTATATATTCCAACATCAGTGAATTGGTTAAGCCGTTTCCTAAAATCAAGACATCTCCTCTCCCATTTGTGATATATAACTTAAAAAATTAAATTATATATATAAAAAACTAAATAATATTGTTTATAATAAATAATATTAAAATAAACGTAAAAAAAACTAATTAACAACTTACCATGATAAGTTTCCGTTAATTTTACAAAATAAAATCCATTATAATGTTAGAGGATAAAGATTTTTCTTTATACAAATATTAAATCTAAAAACAACTAATTAACAGCTTCTTCTAAGCTAACTAATTAACTAATTTTCCGTTAATAATTCATTATATTGTTATAGTGAAAATATGATGTACTTAAATGCGTTTGAACACGTAACTTTTAGATTATTATAATAATAATAATTTCAAATAAACTAAAACTTATAACAAAAAAGGAAAAAGACGAATGGGTGAAAAAGTAGTGCATAAAGAAGAAAGAAGACAATATTGGATAAAGAAGACAATAAAGAAGAAAGGAATAAAGAAGCTAAGGTTTGAGGCAAAAGCTAGACTCAAAAGCAAAGGCCACCAATCATCCATCCCTCAATCACATGCAGTAATTGTTGGTATGAATTTGAGACGACATTTTATTATTTCTTAAATTTTAGGTGGCCTTTTCAAATTAAGTTTTTTATTCACTTTTAATTATTATTATAAAATTATTAGTAATATTTGACGCAAAACATTACCAACAATGTAGTACTATTTTATGTAACACGAATTATATAAAATATTATCGAATTACACAAAATTATTACATTGGACTAATTATATTTGTAATTATTTATATTATTTTGAACGCGTTTGAACTCAAGTATTCTCAGTATTAACAATAATGTTCATGCCAACAATCAACATTTATTCATATAAATATATGATTAGTTCATATAAATTTTATATATCTATTAAATTATTATAAAACTTAAAATTATATATGTTATATAATAATTTAATAAAATAATATCACATTTTTATATATTTATCTTAAATATTAAAATTATTTTATATCAAATAATAATGAAAAAATTATGATAATGAATTTATATAATTATTAGATATCTGTATAAAAATAAAATTTATAATATAATGCATATATTTTTATATCTCACTGAAGTATCCATTTCTTAACAAATTCATGGCCAATGCGTTGAAGTTTCTATAACTGGCTGAAAACAATTCATCCAAACAGATGACTGTCGTGCGTTTGCACCAAAACCAACACCAATCGTGCTTTATTCGAGGCTACCGAAGGAGCCCTTACACTTGTTTTAACAAATAGATAGTTATACGCCTAAAATCTAAAGGTTTATTATTATTATTTTTATTTTATATATATTACTTAAACTTATATGATCAACTGAAAAATTTTTAAAATTATATTATAATGTAAATATAAAAATGTGTTAATTTATTTATATTTAGAAATTTAATGAAAGAATAAATATATAATGATAGTTAAGGATATAGATATTTACTAAATATTAAATAAAAATAATTGGGCCTAAAGAGGTTTTGAATTTTGATTAGGTATTTATAAAACATGAATTTGAGATGAGAGGTGAATCCGCTTGTAAAAATAAAGAAGATATATCTACGATGATTGAAAGGTGTGAGGTGAGGTATGGCGTTTCCGGTCGCCAATATGATCTGCCCACCTCAATCTATTAGTATATAAGAAAAAAAGGAATAAATCCGTTATGAGTAATAAATTTGTCCATCCAAAAATTTGGCAACAGCCAGGTTTGAGAATTAAATATGCCATTGTAGGACCTGGACGATTCACATATTATGTATATAAATTAAAGGAAACAAGTGGGGAATCGCCCTAGAAAAGCGAAAGCAAGTAATGTAGACTTTCTTTTATATATTTGGGAAAAAAAAATCCCTAATAGCTAAGCCTAGAACAATAGCACAAGTGCAAATCAAAATCTCACTTTCTTTTTCATTTCATTACCAGCTTTGCCTACTTACGTTTCTGCTTGCAGCTTTCTGTGTAAATCTTTAGTGGCCCAATCGCTGTAACAGTAACACCTTAATTTGGTATAATATCATCTATTTCTTTTGGGTTGGGGCAACTGTTGTGTCTTTTTTATTTAAATAAACCTAATTCGGATACGACCAACCTGGCCAACCCTAGGTTTTCCATGCAATATGCATGCATGTTTATGTTCATACACCTACATCCATACGCATAGATAATACAAAAGTTGTTTTAGAACTGATTTTTTTTCTTCTTCTTATTTTAATATTTGAGGGATGAAGGGTAAAAAAGCCCAAAATTTCCATAATGAGCAGATAATTGAGCATCAGCACTTTGGTGTAGATGGCGGCTAATTGATAATTAAGTGAAAACTAACACTTGTAAATCTAATGCTAAAAAAAGGGGTCTACAAACAATTTCAGACTAATATATATATATATATTTGACAGTACCAAGGCAAGTAGGTCGCTGGGGGCCAAAATGCTTTCAAGGACGCACAATAAAGAGAGTGTGTGTGTGTGTCTGTCAATTATATCTCCCTGCCTGCCTCCACCGAACTGCCAAGCAAATGATCTTTCTAAATGCCCATAATAATTAATGGATGTTGCACTAAAGTGAAGCATCACTAATTTCATTTTGAGAATGAGATTGTATGTGTGAATCTTTAGTACCACAGTATCTCAGCATGTTGTCGCGTAAAACAAACAAAAAACGCTACGCTACGCTACGCAGCACAGCCCAACACAACACAACACAAACACCGCACAACTTTTTTCTTAATTTCAATAAAGTATCATCATCTGCAATCCCATTAATTCATTTGAATTTCTAGGGATAACTTTTCGTGCAAAAAGACCTGTCGATCAATCTATCAATCTAACTCCCCTCCCTAATAATGCGCACTACAACAACAAACACACTGAAATGCACATTCTCCCAACCCGACTACTATCTTTTTCAAACAAACTATTACTCATTGACACTAGCTAGCTATATGTGTTTATATACTTGCAGACTTTGTTTAAGCTACCGTAGTGTTTGGTAATTGTTACAAATCAAGGACAGCTATTAAGGAGACGTGGAAATATTGATAGCTTCATTCCTCTGGTTTCTAATTCTGTTGAATGGTTCTATCTATCTATGTTATACAGTCTGTCAAATTGAGGGTGTAATACCCTTTCCAAATCACGTTGTGTAGATTTGATTCAAGTTGCAGAGTATATTGTGAATTGTACATAATATTCCAACTTAAAGCTAGCGATGAGTTGGAAAATTGTTTCTTGGCATCCAACTATGTATCTAGGAACCTGCCATGCAAGATGCCATTGTCATGAATATAGCAGTGCATAGATGGGTGCGTGACCCACTTAAAGCGAATGGTTGTACAAGACGCTTTCACGGTAACCTTCCGCGGTTAACCCATTAATTTAATTTAAAGCTGATGTTGGCATCAGAAAACCGACTTGCGTTATGTTTGATTGGGCAGCAGGACCTGAAGTTAGCTGGAATTTTTGAAGTCAGCTAACATATAGGTATGTTACCTATATATACAATTTGTCTATGCAGAGAGAAGAAATTAACTGTAGAGTAGTGATTGGAGGGGCAAGTAATTGAGATGATTATAACCGTTCTTAAGGAGGAACAGAAGTTACCACTAGAAAGGGAAATGGAAAATAAGCTATCTTGGTAGGTTAATCTGTAAAGTATACATTAATTAATTAGGCAACAGTTGCCTGAATTACATTTATATACACGAATATGACACATACATATATTGAGAAATAAAGAGAGAGAGAGTGAGAAAGAGGATGTTAATGGATGTCAAAATCCAAGAAAAGAAATGAGGTGACTTTCCCACTCAAAATATACACTTAACGAGGCTGTCTGCGTGTAGTACAAATGTACAATAGAAAGCTTATATATTTGAGTGAGATATTGGATGTGTAGGGGCAGCACCACCAGTAAAAACATTGAACCAATGCTATCTATAGTCAAACCTGAAGCTGGAAAGCACTACGCACGACACATGAAAACAAATCCCCATAGGGAATTGTTTTTATCAGCATAAAATATTGATAGCTATTGGATTTTTTTTTATCATCTATGTTTATTTGTTAATAATTTTTTTCATATTAAAATATGAAATGAGACAAATAAAATCTTTTAAAAAATGACATGATTACGAAATAATCTCATAAATTTATTTTATGTCTATGCATTAACTAAAAGATGAAAAATATCTACCTAAAAGTATCAAATTAATTATTAAAACTGAACCAAATAATATTTTAAAATTTTAAAATTAACTATGAATTCATTGGCAAAGAAATAAAGTAGCCCATAGTCTAGCAATAATGGAGGTTGATGTCCACATAATTAAAAAGTTGAGTAATGTAAGTGTACTTATTAATTAATAGTATAATTAAAGTGAGTAAAGATATTATTCTCACGAAGACTAAAAATACTAGTAATTATTATCTTTCTATTGTTTAACCTAATAATTGAGTGATTGATTAAAATTTAAAATTAACTAAATTAATTAACTAACTAATACAATAAGTAACAAATAAAAAAATCGATTAACAACCATGAAGCGAAACAATACCCAAGAAAGAATTTACCTAGATTTCACCTGTCACTATCAATCTAAATTACACAATTTCTTTACTTAGCATCTTGATCTATAGAAATACGTAACACTCTAAACCCGGCCTAAATGATATGACCAAGTCTGGAGAGTTACATCAATCATTTTAGGAAAGTCCATTTTTTAAAATAAAAATTCAAACCATCCCAGACATCGAAACGTTCAAAAGAAAAATATAAAATCTAGTATTAAAATCCTCAACCCAGAATAACAATTAAGCATAAATCCAACTAACATAATAAATCAGTTAAACTATGTGATCGAGCTCCTAGCACATCGACCCGTCTAAGTCTGTAGGTTACCTGTAATCTAAACAAATAGACTAGATGAGTTTACAACTCAGTGCGTAACTTATATAATCAAATAATTAGTAATATAATAGGTATGATTTCAGTTTCATTTGTCAAACAATTCTTAGAATAAGATATAGATACAGAAACAGAGGGCATTGGATTCAGTAGCAGAACATATCATATATAGATGCAAAGTTTTACCCCCAACCACTACACACCACCTTCGTCTAGTCCTACACAACATATAGGGTGTCAAGTACCCTTCCATCCCTACACACCGTGTAGTGACTATATGTCACATTTCAGAGTAATTGCAGTTTACCTACTAGATTAAAATGCGATAAATCGCTAGAATCAGATATATGTTTATGGCTTTGCCACCAAAATCGATAGATTATTAAACTGCCCACACTTCCTCCTTTACAAGTTCCCAAACCTAATGCAAATGTAGATATATCAGATAATAGATATGCATATACAGTGGTACAATTTCAAATCATACTCACGTATTACTGTCACACTTACTTATTTGATTTCATATCAAATATATATAAATAACAGATTATTCAGTAATAGATCACTGGATAATAGATTTCATTGCCTAATTCAAATCATATAGACCCTACGGTAGGCCTACGTTCGATCCGAACTATGTTTACGACCCTAGGAAAAAAATTCAATTTCTGGCCCACACACCCATGTGGATTTACATAGCTTGAATGGCTGGCTTGTGTAGTCCACACGGCCAAGCACATGCCCATGTGGCCCTCCTTAATGTCATACATGAACACGTGTCTCAAAAAAGTGAGTTACACGTCTAGCACATGCTCGTGTGACCCAATACCAAAAAATCCTCTCACACGGCCAGGACACATGCTCGTGTCCCTGGCCCGTGTGGCTCTAATTCCAAAATAGTGAGTTACACGACCTAGACACACATTACCAGGAGTACTGGTCGTCAATGGATCGGCGCTCAATGTCTTACTACTATCAACGCTGAACTGGTTACCCATAGATAGTTCTCACATGAAGGCTTACCACAATATAGTGAGAGCATTCGGTGGAACTGAAAGGAAGGTGATGGGGAGGATCGAAATACCTCTGTTAATTGGCCTAGATACATATGAAGTGGATTTAATAGTAATGGATATCAGGCCGTCCTATAATTGCTTACTGGGAGACCTTGGATAAACTCAATGAGAGTAGTGCCCTCATCATTGCACCAAAAGTTGAAGTTAGTTATGGAGGACATCATCGCGACTGTAACTAATAGTGCGCCATATTTAGAGGCAAGCGACGAAGCGATTGAGTGTTCCTTCCGCTCTCTGGAATTTGTCAACGCAACATTCATCATCGAGGGGAATAAGATCCTAGTGCCTCAAATATCAAAAACCACAAAAATGGGTTTACAACTAATGGTAGGAAGTGAGCTTTACTTGGGAAAGAACTTGAAAGGTATCTTCAAGGAAAAATCGATGTCCCGAGATTGAAAGAAAAATAAGACCTCTTCGGCTTAGTATTCAAGCCAGATACAAAGTAAAAGAAGAAAGAGTTAGAGAAGAAACAAGAAAGAAGAAAAGAGCGATTGAGTGGGGATGAGATTAAATGAGAATCGATGATAATTCTCCACATTTGCAAGACCTTTATATCAGGAGGGATTATCCATCCAGAATGAGGAACGCAAAAGGAAGAAACCGCAAAGAAACACGAGGAAACATGCACGTCAATACTATATCCGAAGGGAAAACTGAAAAAGAAAACTAGAATGGCATCCACCCCTATGAGCCAGTCATCGTTCTAAACAATTAGACTACGGAAGAAATCCCTGTAGCTTTTAGAACTTATTCAGAGTAATACCAATAAGATTCCTTTTTGTGAAGCATGGCTTATGTCTAAATATCGTTATTTTCAATGAAACGCATCTCCGTTACCTTTTGAGTGAATCTTCTTCTATACTTTTCACTTCATTCATCATCATGACTATTCTTTTATTATTTAGATATTCTTTTAAATATTTTTATTCTTCATTTATAATCATATCATACCAATAAATATGCTTAGATTCTTTTGTTCTATGGACCTTTATTCATCTCCATAACAGGTCCCTAAATATCAATGATTTGAGTAACGCTACCAATGACTCAGAATGTCTTTTCTAGCAAGATATGGGTACGGAAGATCTTCAGGATTTTGAAAATAACCAAGGTTGTGACCTGTCTCCTGAACTGTTAAGGATGGTAGTACAAGAAGAGAAACAGATCCTACCTCACAAAGAGTCAGTAGAAATAGTAAACCTGAGAGATGGACAAGAAAAGAAAGAAGTAAAGATCGGAGCTTGTATCACCACAGAGATAAAGCGAGACCTCATTGAGTTACTTCAAGAATTTAAAGATGTCTTAGCTTGGTCGTATCAAGACATGCCCGAGCTAAGCACTGATATCGTGGTACACCGACTGCCCATAAAAGAGGAGTATAAGCCGGTCCAACAAAACTTCAAGAATGAGGCCGGATGTTTTGTTGAAAATAAAAGAAGAATTCAATGAGTAGTTTGACGTGGGTTTCTTAAAATGGTTAAATACTCGGAATGGGTAGCCAATATCGTCCCGTCCCTAAGAAGGATGGAAAAGTGCGAATGTGTGTAGACTACAGGGATCTAAACAAGGCTAGCCCAAAAGACAATTTTCTGTTACCTCATATCAATACCTTAGTGGACAATACGGCGGGTTATTTGCTGTTCTCTTTCATGGATGGCTTCTCAGGATACAACCAGATAAAGATGCATCCTGAAGACATGGATAAAATAACATTGGTAACCATGTGGGGAACATTTTGCTATAAGGTGATGCCGTTTGGACTAAAAAATGCGGGAGCGACATATCAGAGAGCCATGGTAACCCTATTCCATGACATGATGCACAAAGAAATTGAAGTTTATGTCGACGATATGATCGCCAAATCCTGAACTGAAAAGGATCATGTACAAGTCTTGAAGAAATTATTCTTGAGGTTGAGAAAATTTCAGCTAAAGCTTAATCTAGCAAAATATACTTTCGAAGCCCGGTCAAGGAAACTGCTAGGATTCATAGTCAGTGAAAAGGGGATTGAGGTTGACCCAGACAAGGTCAAAGCTATACAAGAATTACTTCCACCGCGCACCTAAAAAGAAGTTCGAGGTTTCTTAGGAAGATTAAATTACATCGCTCGGTTCATTTCACAACTAACTGAGAAAAGTGACCCCATATTTCGTCTTCTTAAGAAACACAATCCAGTGCATGGGATGAAGAATTCGGAAGACCTTTGACAAAGTGAAGCAATACCTGTCCAATGCCCTAGTATTGACGCCGCCTAATCTAGACAAGCCATTAATCCTCTATTTGATAGTGCTTGATAATTCAATGAGATGTGTGCTTAGTCAACACGATGAGTCAGGAAAGAAAGAGAAGGAAATATACTACCTTAGTAAAAAATTCACTAAATATGAAATAAGGTACTCGCCAATTGAGAAACTGTGTTGTGCATTGATTTGGATGACCCAGAGATTGAGGCAGTATATGTTGTATCATACGACTTGGCTCATCTCGAAGCTAAAACCTCTAAAATATATGATAGATTCTACCACTTTGAATGGAAGGATGGCCAGATGGCAGATTTTACTTTCTGAATTTGACATAGTTTATGTAAACCAAAAGGCGGTGAAAGGGAGCGCAATAATAGATTTTTTAGCCAGTAGAGCTCTCGAAGATTATGATCCTTTGGGCTTCGATTTCCCTAACGAAGATTTAATGTATGTGGCAACCACCGAAGAAGGCACCGCAGAATATCGTCCTTGGAAACTGAACTTCGACGGGGCATCAAATGCTGTGGGCAATGGAATTGGGGCGGTTCTAGTATCCCCAAGCGGAGATCATTATCCATTTACTTGTAAATTGGATTTTGATTGCACAAATAATATGGCAGAATACGAAGCTTGTATCATGGGTATTCGTGCTGCTATAGAACGTAAAATTAGGGTACTGGAGGTATATGAAGATTCTGCACTGGTAATTTATCAACTCAAAGGGGAATGGGAAACATGAGATCCCAAGCTGGTCGACTACAAAAGATTGGTCCAAGAATTGATCAAATAGTTCGATGACATCACTTTCAGTTATCTGCCAAGAGACGAAAATCAGATGGCTGATACTCTAGCCACCTTGACTTCCATGGTTTGAGTAAACAAAAATAAGGATATGAAACCTATACAAATGAGCATTTATGATGCCTCAGCCTATTTCTACAACGTCGAAGAAGAGGAGAAAACGATCACCCGTGGTACCACGATATACTGCAATATGTGAAAAATCATGAATACCCTGATCAAGTGACTGAGAATGACAAAAGGATGCTGAGAAGGCTAGCTGCGACTATGTTTGGGATGGAGAAATCCTATACAAAAGAAGAAAGGATCAAGTACTACTGAGGTATGTGGACACCACCGAGGCTAAGCAAATCCTAGAAGAAGCCATGAGGGTGTCTGTGGAACACATGCCAATGGTTTCACAATGGCTAGGCAAATAATGAGATTCGGGTATTATTGGTCTACTATAGAAAGTGATAGCATGGATTATGCCAAGAAATGTCATAAGTGCCAAATTTATGGGGACAAGATTCATGTACCATATTCACCTCTACATGTTATAACCTCCCCATGGCCTTTTTCTATGTGGGGCATGGACGTCATTGGACCAATCTAGCTAAAAGCTTCTAATAGACATCGGTTCATCTTCGTGGTAATAGATTACTTCACTAAGTGGGTAGAGGCCGCTTCATGTGCTAATGTGACAAAATCAGCAGTTAGTAAGTTCTTAAAAAAAGAAATCATATGCCGATAAGGAATGCCTGAGAAGATCATATCTGATAATGCATTAAACTTGAACAACAGCATGATCGTGAAAGTCTGCAGGCAATTCAATATCAGACACCACAATTCGTCACCATATCATCCAAAAATGAATGGTGCAGTGGAGGCAGCTAATAAGAACATCAAAAGGATAGTGGGAAAATGACTGAGACTTACAAAGATTGGCACGAGAAGCTACAATTTTCCTTTTCGTCTATCGAACATCGATTAGAACCTCCACTGAGGCAAATTCTTTCTCATTGGTATATGGAATGGAGGCAGTTTTACCCATCAAAGTCAAAATTTTGGTCCTTCGAGTCTTATCCGAACTGAAGTTAGACGAAGCAGAATGGATCGAGGCCCGATATGATCAGCTAAATTTGATCGAAGAGAAGAGGCTGAAAACTATCCGTCATGGTCAGATGTACCAAAAGTGAATGATGCGGGCATACAACAAAAAGATAGGCCCAAGAGAATTCCACGAAGGAGACTTAGTTTTGAAGAAAATCCTTCCCATACAAATAGATTTCAGAGGAAAATGGATGCCGAACTGGAAGGACCTTATGTGGTAAAGAAAGTATTCTCTAGAAGAGCATTGATTTTGGCCGAAATGGATGGTAAAAGCTTACCTAATCCCATCAACTCAGACTCGGTCAAGAAATACTTTTTCTAAAAAAGGAGAGGCCAAGGTAAAAACCCGCAAATGGCGCTTTAAGACCTTCCAAAAAAAACAGAGAGACCAAAGCGAAAACCCGCAAAGGGCTTTTTAGGATCAAATGGGTTTTGAGTCGAAAACCCAAAAAGGGCGGTACAAATTTTGACAAAAGAGGAGGTATATGATGATTTTGGAGGAATGTTACACCTCAAGACATCTGCAAAGCACTGCAGATCTCTCAACATCTATTCAGCTCAAAATGATCTTCAGAAAGATTGAATGGTGAAGCTCAGATTGCGATATCTAGGGCATCTACTTTCCTTTTTACCCATTTTTATATTCTAATAATGTTTGCTTTTGTTAATTCAATTATATTCTTCATAAATTCCAATGTTGACCATCATTTGGATCTTTTAAGCAGTTTGCGATTGAAATAACGGTCAATGGACCCATAATGCTTCCATAAAAGGAGTTCTGTCTATTACTCTGGAAGTCTCTAAACAGTAGGAACATAAAACAGGACTGTTGTCTAGAACCACCACACCTAGGGGTTGGAAACAATCGAGAAAGAGGAGTTTAAAATCATAACCATCTTCCCAAATTCTCTGTCAAAGATATCAGACGAGATATTGCATTCGTGCCGTTACCTTGATGAGCGAACGAGCAATTACAGCCCTAAGCTTTTAAAAAAGGATCATTCTTATGACATTCTGCAAATGTCATCTATAATATCATTTAGTTAGGAACATTTGATTCATTCCGATCATTACATTCTAATCATTATACGAGGGATCATTCTTATGACATTCTGTATTCATGCAAATGGTGTCTATAGTACATTTAGTTAGGAGCGTTAGATTCATTCCGATCATAGCATCCTAATCATCTAGCATAAACATAAACATATGAAATTGAGTCTACAGGACAAGTCCCCTAGAGGACGGTGTAGCAACATCGATGAATTCACTATCCTATCTCCCTGACCAGCAGTGGAATAGGTTGAAGATTGTAGATCTTGTCACCCTAAATAGTAGTGGGGCAAGATCGAAGGTAAATCTCGGCTCCTTAAACAGTAGGGAACATAATTTAAGCCACCGTTCTATCTCCCTGACTAGCAGTGGAACAGGTCGAAGATTGTAGATCTTGTCGCCCTAAATAGTAGTGGGGCAAGATCGAAGGCAAATCTTGGCTCCCTAAACAGTAGGGAACACGATTTAAGCCACCGTCCTATATCTCTAGCCAGCAGTGGAATAGTTTGAAGATTGTAGATCTTGTCGCCCTAAATAGTAGTGGGGCAAGATCGAAGACAAATCTTGGCTCCCTAAACAGTAGGGAACAGGATTTAAACCACCGTCCTATATCCCTGGCCAATAGTGGAATAGGTTCAAGATTGTAGATCTTCTCGCCCGAAATAGTAGTAGGGCAAGATCGAAGGCAAATCTTGGCTCCCTAAACAGTAGGGAACACGATTTAAGCCACCGTCCTATATCTTTGGCCACTAGTGGAATAGTTTGAAGATTGTAGATCTTGTCACCCTAAATAGTAGTGGGGCAAGATAAATGGCAAATCTTGGCTCTCTAAACAGTAGGGAATAGGATTTAAGCCACCGTCCTATATCCCTGGCCAATAGTGGAATAGGTTGAAGATTGTAGATCTTCTCGTGAAATAGTAGTGGGGCAAGATCGAAGGCAAATCTTGGCTCCCTAAACAGTAAGGAACACGATTTAAGCCACCGTCCTATATCTCTGGCCACCAGTGGAATAGGCTGAAGACATCAGATATTGTCTCCCTGAAGTTGCAGTGGAGCAGATTGAAGATAGCAGACCTAGCATTCCTGAAGTTGCAGGAAGCAAATCGAAGACATCAAATCTTGTCTCCCTGAGTTTGCAGTGGAGCAGATTGAAGATAGCAGATTTGACATTCTTAAAATTTCAGGAAGCAGACTGAAGACAGTTAATCCTATCTCCCTCAAATTGTAGTAAAGCGGATTAAAGCGACAAATCCTATACCTCTGAAGCTGTAGCAGGTGGAATTAAATCCATTATAACTACAAACCTCATATTTCAAGGTTGCAGTGAAGTGGATCGAAGCAACAAGATGCAGTGGACTAGAATGAGGCTATCTGAAGAAGAGGAGTAACAAAGAAGTCAAGACTCGGTGAGACAGGGCAAAATTGGTCTTTCTTTAAGTCATTGCTCCATTCCCGCTACACGACAATGAGCAAAAAGGGGCAGCTGTACAAGCCCATTTTTGCCCGGCCCGCTAAAATACAAAAACAAACCCAACCTAAATCTACCCAAACCCATTACAGACCACTTAACCCAAAAACAATTAAGCCCAAACCTAAAGGCCCAATTACAACCCTAACCCAGCAAAGAAATTTTCAGAATTTTCAAACCCTAGGTGCGCCGCACCTAGGGTCTTCTGACCCCTGACATTCTGGTGCCGAACCTGCCTTCTGACACCAGCCACCTGCTCGTCGCCTCCACCACCTGCTCCACCTCAACTTGCACCTGCAAGAAAAGAAGAGAAAAGACAATAATAATAAGAAAAAGCTTGTAAAATGGCTATAAAAGCCAAAGCCAAAAGCCATTGTAGCGGTCGACCATTTTGTTTACCAATACAAAAATAGTGTTTTCAAACACAAACAAAAAGTATAAACACTTGCAAGCAATTTAAACACTAAAAAAATCCACTAAAAGTCAGAATAGAGACTAAAGAGGTGATTTTTCTTTTATATTTTCGAAGCTTGTTCTTTTCTTTTTTTTTTTCGACACACATATGCACCTATATTGTTATTATTTTTTAAAAAAAAATTAAGAAAAAAAGTACAAAATTTTACCTTTTTAGGCCACCGTGCGTGGTGGCGATGATGCCGATGGCGGTCCCCTCGCCAGAATCTGGGTTTCTTCCCAGCAGAATTTGAGAGAAAAGGAGGGGGAACCCTTTTTTTTTAGCATAGCAGAAATAAAAAAAAGAGAAAATGGCATTTATAAGGAATAAAAACGACGTCGTTTTGAATGGCCTCCCTAGATGCCAAAACGACGTCGTTTTGAGGAGGCCGACCCGAACCCGACGCAGTAGGCCAAGATCCGCGTGTTTTGGGTAAAAGTAGGCTATTTACGCCCATAGTCCTACTATTTTTTATTTATTTACTATTAAGTTTATTTTATTTTTTAATTTTGCCCCATAATTTATCTTGGCTTTCAATTTAGTCCCCGAAATGCGGTGCGTTTTGGAGGAGAAGGGAAAATTTCCCTTTTAACCCCACCTTGTTATTCGCGTGTTCAATGGGGTCCTTTTTTTCGTTTTATTTATTTTCAAATGTACCCTAAACTTTTGTTTTGAATTCATTTTAATCCCTTTTTTGTTATTTTGCGTTTTTGCTATTATTGGCCCTGAACTTTTGTTTTGAATTCGATTTAGCCCTTTTAGTTATATTTTTTTATATTATTATTAATACTATTGTTATTAATTACTTTAACTATTATGATTATTTTTATTAACTTCTTTATTATTATTATTATTATTATTATTATTATTATTATTATTATTATTATAATTATTATTATTATTATTTACCATTGTCATCATTTTATTATTAATACCACTATTATATTATTTTCTTTATTTATTTTACTTTGATCTTTTATTATTATTTATTATTATTATTAATCAACATTATCTTTGTCACCATTATCTCTTTACCATTATTGATATTAGTGTTATTATTATTACTATATTCATATCTTTATTTATTTTCTTAGTTTAATACTATTATTATTTAATTTTCATTTATCTATTTATACTTATTATTTCACGTATACTTCTATTTTCATTCATAATATTATCATATTTTTATATATTCCTATTTATATTTATATATTAATACTATTTTCATTATCATTGTTACTAACATTATTATTATTTTTCTTTTCTTTTCTTTTCTCTCGTTAAACTTTCATTTTCCCATTGATTCTCTTGTTTTTCTATTTATTATCTCTTAGCTTATTGGTTCCATTCGTTTATTTCTATTCTCGTTTTATTATTATCATTTATATTTATTATGTATTCTATATACTTGCTAGCATTGTAATTCACTTTTTGCAATTTTTTTTTATAAATTCGTACTGCATTTCGCTCGATACAAAATTGTTTCTTTTCGTAAATGTAGTATTCCTTATTTAGAAATTCAAGAGATCGTGCCCTAACGTATTGTGTTTCGATTTTTTCGTTTAATCTAAATAACCGAATACCCCTTTTTTTAAAAAAATAAATGCATACTTTTAGACAAAAGGCTTATTCTTGAGAATATGAGACGTCGTGTCCTAACGCATTGGATGTGACGTTTTGCTAGTTTGAGATAAAATTTTCTAAACCAAGGCAAATATTCTGTATTTGAAAACTCGAGAAGTCGTGCCCTAATGTATTGAGTTTTCGATTTTCTCGTTCATTCTAAGTAACAGAATATCCTTTTCAAAATTAAGTACATAGGTTTTGAAGAAAAGGTAAGTTTAACCTCTTGGATATGACATTTTACCTTGAGACGAGACTGCCTTGACACACATTTCTAATTTCTTTTAAAACAATTTTTTTAGCATCACTATAAAAGATGGATTGTATTTTTAATTCTTCCAAGTTTTCAAATCTTCGACACTAAGACATCGATTAATCAACTAGGTATCAATTCTGGGCATATCGAAAGTGCTAACCCTTCCTCGTGCGTAATCGACTCCCGAACCTGTTTTTCTAAGTTTCATAAGACCAAAATCGTTGTTTCGATAAATCAAACTGTTTATTAAAAACAACCGTTTTACGAGGTGACCCGATCATACCTCAACAAAAAGGATTAATGGTGACTCCCGTTTTATTTTCGTTTTCAAAACCAAAGTCAACCTCTATTTTTCAACAAATGGTTACGACACTGTAAAAAGAAAGATAAAATTACGCGACCAACACGCGCAGCAAGTAGCATAATAAGACTGCATTGCCATATCGATACAATTCAATCATCATCGCTTACTATTTGGTAATAAGCCCCTGAACTCGGCTCAACCTCGATTCCTTGATTTTGGTTCTGATTTGATTTGATTGAACCAATCAGTCTCTTCCTAGTAATTGACGCAATGGATTCATATTTTATAGCATTTCTACTCTGCTAAGTAAGTTCAACAGACAAAGCACATGATAGATAGAGATTAAAATTTCAATCTGAAAATCAAAGTTTAAACAGATTTCACCCTTGCTAGTATTGCATTCGCCAAACTCCACACGATAGACATTATAGATTTTATCCCCCAAAAAAAAAAAAAAAAAAAAACACAATGTCCAAAGTACAGTTATTAATTCAGCTACCACATGGTAGGGCTAAGGACAACAAATATATATGAAGCTCGAGAGAGAGAGAGAGAGAGAGATCGATCCTCTACTCTAACATTAACCGGTGTTCCTCATCCCCGCAGCGATTCCATTTATAGTAATTAGCAAAGCATCTCTGAGTTTGTTGTTTTCATCATCACGTCTAAGCCTCCTCAGAACCTCCACCTGCAACATATTCATTGGATTCAGATATGAGAGCCTGCTCTCTATCAGCCTTCTCAAGCTCTTATTGTTCTCTGACAATTTCTCATGTCCACTCACTACCAATACATGCTTTTCTGTCATCATCAGTTCCCTCCTAAGTTCCGCTCCAAGTTCCTGCCTGCTCTCTGACACTAGCACTTCATCGTAATGCTTGGCTATTGGAATATCCGCCTTCCCTAGAACCATCTCTATCAGGTCCACCGTGGACTGGAAAAACGGCCACTCTTTGTACATCGCTTTCAAGTCTTCAGTATGTCCCTTCTCACATACCCCCTTTAAACCTGCTCCTACCCCAAGCCATGCTGGTAGTACAAATCTGGTCTGCGTCCATGCAAATATCCATGGAATTGCTCTAAGATGTCCTATTCCTGTCGTTGCTTTTCTTCTTGTCGGCCGGCTCCCTATGTTAAGATACCCCAATTCAGCCTGGGGTGTAGCCTCTTGGAAATATGCCAGGAATTCCGGGTTCTCGTAAACTGTGCTTCGGTATTTCTGGCAACTGATTTTTGAGATCTCCTCCATCAGATTACACCATTTCTGTTCTCGAGGTGGTTGAGGGGGCCGCAGAGTTGCAAGCAGCACTGCCGTTGTATATATTTCTAGCTGTCTAGTGGCAATCTGTGGCAAACCAAATTTTGCCTGCACCATCTCCCCTTGCTCTGTTGACCGAAGTGTGCCCTGCCAATTCAACATGCCATTATCAATCAGACACCACACTAAATATTCCTCAAAGCAAAGCATCCAACACCGTATCAGTTTGCTGAGGAAGGCCTTTCAACAACAAATAAATGGAACACAACAATTGAATATTCCACGTTAATAAAAAAAGTAGCAAACTGTAAATTGGAAGTGACGGTAACTTACGACACCAGACAACCAAATAAGACATTTCATCTATCTTTCAATTACCCGAGAAAAAAATGATCTCTCAAATACGGATTATTGAGGAAATAATCGAATAATAATACCAAATTTCTAAGATAAAAATTAAGCGGCACTCACCATTACAGAACCAGGTGGTTGGGACTGAATGGCGAGGTAAGTTGGGCCACCACCACGACCAATACTCCCTCCTCGACCATGGAAAAGAGTAACTTTGATTCCAAACTCATTGCATGCAGCAACAACATCCCCTTGTGCTTTGTAAAGCTCCCATGCGGCGGTGAAGCGTCCAGCATCTTTACCAGAATCAGAATATCCGACCATCACCTGTTTTAATTAACTTCGTAAACACGAGATTAATGGAACTTCAAAAATGAACCCGCAAATGGCCATAAAAATCAACATACTTCTTGATGCCCATTATGGTTCTTTACAATGTGCTCCCGGTACCAATCAATCGATAACAGTTTTCTGATAACTGAACCTGCTCCTCTGAGGTCTTTCACGGTTTCAAACAGGGGAACCACACGCAACCTACTCAAAAAGATACAGATATGTATAGAAGTCTTCAAAGTATAACAGTGCCATAGTTATGCTGAATTATGTCAATCATAACTAAACATGTTGTGCCAAAGCTCTTCCCTTCAGTAATCTATATTGTTGTTCTATTATTCATGCCCCAGTAAATATCTACAAGAGATTATATAGTGACATAATAGGTTCTGAGTTTTTACTGAATCCAAACTCATCTTGTGCAACAAAAATAGTGGGCAATTGGAACCCTTCCCATTCCTATTCCGTTCCCAACCTCAAACCCATACCCCTCTTCTCAATCAACAACAAAAATGATGTTAAAGAGAAACCTCCAGCTGGAATACTAACTAATTCACTGCTGTTAACAAGTTAACCATGAAAAATGGATAATCAGTAATTTCTGCCACTCTTCTACAAGTGCATACAAGATCATCCATGTCCAGAGAGTAGCCCAGAACTATGAATAAGCGCATTATAAGGACCCGCGAGTAATATCAACTTAAAGGAAGTGGATGCAGAAAACCAGAACCATATTAAGATAAAAGAACTAAAAATCCCAGGATAAATCACATTTAGAGATCCAGATGAACTAAAACCGTGTGCTTCTCTCATTACTATTGTGCTATCATACTAAAAAATATATGATAGCATTTAATGTATCTAAGAGTATATGAGTATAAACCAGCTGAGGTGCAAACTTACATTCCACCAGTACAAGGTTTCCCTAATTCCCCACTAACGGCAAGTCGAGCATCTTTCTGCAAGAGCTCCACAGCAAGGACATCACTTGCCTGCAAATCAGCAAGAAAGGGTAGCATTGTTTCTATTTATCCCATGTATGAATATTGTAGAAGTTAAAGATGAATTAACAGAAAAGGGAAAAAGTATTTTTTTTATGTACTGCAGAGGGATAAACAGGTGTAAACATAATATGGTTTTAGCAAATCATACGTTGGATGCCATAGAAATCACATATGCTCCAAGAGACTCACTTCCTAGCTCAGCGGCTACAAAAAAGGTATCTAGGACTTCTTTAACATCAGGAGCAACCTGAAACAAATCCAGTGGAGATAAGAGCTAGTTGTTAACTAAAGCAATAAAGGAAAATTGAAAATAAAGGAAAGACTTTGAATATTGCACCAAAGAAGGCACCATTTTCTAAACTCAAATAATGACAACTACAAGAGCAAATCCGAGGGCCAAAGCACCTAGACCTATGTACAATTCAGGGGATCCCCCACCCCACTCCACAAGTAATACGATTTAGTCCAAAACAAAAGCAGTCTAGAAGTGAGGAGATGGCAACAATGAAATGATTAGTAACGTCAACTCCAAGGGATTTTCTTTGTATCTCTATTCAGGTTCATTCTAAATAAGCCTTTTTCATCCTGCACATATGAATATGCTGCTGCTGCTTTTTTTACTTTTTTTTTTTTTTTTTTGATAAAGGGAAGGGGGTAGGGGTTCTCCAACGATCAAACTAGGGATTAGTGTAAACTAAAGAATTTATATCAAGTCCTTTGCCACTCCACCCATGGTTTAATAGATGAATATGCTTTTTAAACTTGATATTAAATATCAGTTTTTTCTTCCTTCTTTTTTTCTTTTTCATTTTTATCTATCTTATAAAGAAGTCGCTAAGAATAAAGAGTAGGAATTCATCCAAAATTCTCTATATATTACGAATCCACAAATTATTAGTAGAGAGTGATTTTCCCCAGAGGCTAACACAACAAACAAATAGGCCTCAAGTTCTCAGCTATCCAGCTATGGATCTCTATCACACAAGAGCTATTTAGGTAATTTTTTACCGTCCTAGTAGTTAGAAAGAGAATGTACCTTTTTGCTAAATCTGAATAAGAGCAACAAAAAAAAAGGAAGAAAAGGAGAGGAAATTTGAACTCAAAGAAATCCTTGATGCCTAGAGATTATATGCCTATAGTCCCACAGTATGACCATGCTGTGCTTTAAGGCACATTTTGTGTGTGCTCTGACATCACCCATGAACCAGCTCATGCAAACCATGAAGACATTAACGAGAGGTGGTACGTGATAATTGCAAGAAGTACTCATCAGTGTTCTACCTTCACATTCTCATCAGTTAAGGTCTATAAGGACTACCTCACTTGCTAGGCAGCATGAAGTACTCATCCGTTTCTACCTTCATATTTTTATCAAATAAGGTTTATAATGACTGCCCTACCTCTCAGGCACCCACAACCTCTTTTTAGTTTGAGGATGAAAGAATGGACTGTTTTCTAAGGAAATATAACAATTCAAGTTTGCTTGGCCATGTGTCCCTTTGGCATCATTTCCTGTCAATTTGAAAATTAACCACGTGTCTTGGAATCATATTGCCAAGGAAAATGTCGTAACAATTACATGTGACTTTCAAATTTTTATTTAGATATAATAATATATATAAAGAATATCCCAGCGCCTTAAAGAGGGCCAACTTGCAATGTTTTATAACCGAATGAACAAATCAATGCGGGCATTTCAGCTTCCTAGGAACACTACATAGCCATGAATCATAGCAACTTGAACTCCAGTAGGACTCCCGGCGAACAAAAAGGAAAATAAAGGCTATAATTGGCTCAAGATATTAGGAGAATTCATGGAAATGTGGCAGACATCTTGGATTCCCTTTGACATATTGTGTTCCCAAGAAAAATGTGAATCAAAGACCCATCCAGTTGCAAAGACTCACTGCATGGGGAACCTCAAAGTGGTTCTATCTCATTATGCTCTATCCAGATCTCAATTCCATTTTACTATTCTCATGTGGCGATGAGCAAATATTATCATGGGAGTCTGACTTTTGTAACAAATGAGAATCAAAGACCCATGTCTTGCTATGCCACCTTATGACCTTGACAATCAAAACCTTGAAACCACCTACTTTTGATTTTGAGGCATTATTGTAATATATTCTGATTTCAACGTCTAAGGACTTCTGAATTTAGGCATCCTCAAGTTCTCTTTAATTAGTTATTCTATCTAAATCAAGGAAATCGAACTGAGTTCAGGTTCTACAGTGTTTCAAGTTCTCTTTAATTAGAATTATATCTATCGGTTACTTTTGTGTTTTGACTGTTTCAACAATCAGGTTATTTCCCTTGACATATTGCGTTTCAAGTTGAGTACTTCATGAATCATGCTGGTTTCTGGTTTCCTCAGCTATTGAGTAACAGTGAGGCTTGGGTCATTTCCAGTTTAGAAGCTTTAAACCTAAGAGCACCTTATTTGGAAGAATCTAAGGGTTTCAGTCTAGCATCAGTATTCATTAACATAGAGAAACTTAAACACAATAATAAATAAAGGAACAGAATTTATGCTATAAGAGTTGTCATGCAATGTATGTTTGTGTGCAATTCATGCACACATCAGCCTCATTATTGAAAATTCCTTGCAAGCCCCTATTCACTCCAATATACTTTTGGAATATCTTTACCTCTATAGTAGGAGGAACTAGTGGCCGCTTCCCCTTTAGCTCTTTTGTCAAAAATTCAAGTTTCTTTTCTTCATCCCACTCACTATAAGTACCCATATCCAAATATTTGGTAATTGCATCAAGTGTTTCAGCATGCCTACCAGATTCCTGTACATTAACAAAACTTTAGGTAAAATACAAAACACGAGCAAGTACCAGAATATAACTGAATAAAGTGTACCTGACGCAAATCAAGCTTCATTAACACCATCCCAAATGTTGAAACTCTCCGAATCAGGTCAGCAAGGCGACCATCAGCTAGAATCCCTGCCCCGCATGATTGCTGCAGATTACAGTTATAGCACCATATTAACGGCAGCAAGAACATTCATTCTCCAGCAGGACATTGGAATGTGAGTTATTACCAGAGACTCATAACATAGAAGCAGTGGTTCCAGAAATTGATCTTTCGTCTCATAGTAATCCCAGGGATCATATTCACATGGAAGATCCTCCAGAAGAAGTTCCAGCCGTCTTCGAGTTTTCATGAGCTGAAATTATAGGTCATCAAAACACAAATACACATCTTACTGGATATTAAAAGCAGATTGACTGAAAAAATTAAATTCCATACCCTACGGATCAATAACTACAACTTATTGCTAACAAAATTTCACAAGTTCTGCATGCAAATTTAGAAAAGCAGAATAAGCATGACACTGAATGATAATTTGTTTAGTTCCATACCCAAAATAATCTTGAAATTTTAGGTAAGTGTTTCCTTCACTGTGCCGCTTGAGGAAATTGTCCCAACAACTAGAAATGAACTAGATTTTAAAGTAAAATTTTGAAAATGCCTTTCCTTTTTGTTCAAAATCATTCTCAAATGAAACCTAGCTCACTTGAATTGCTTTATATTCTTAAGCTATTTCTGTAATAGACCTAGCATATAAGATTTTTCAGAATTGCTTTATATTCTTAAGCTATTTCTGCAATAGACCTAGCATATAAGATTTTTCATCTATCACTTTCACAAAAGAATCAAATTTCTCAGCCTAATCTACATACCTGGCAAAAGGAATGTTACAATTACAAATTCACATGACAGATGTAACCCTATGATAGGTTAATTAATATAAAAGTCCAAATTTTAGAATTATTTGTAAATCATTTAGTCATAATCACCAACACTTGTTAGTTGTTACAAAATGAATTTATATAAGATTTCACATTTCCTTAAAACTAAAATTGACACATTTAAAAACATTTTATATGTTCAAGGAATTTTAAATTTTATATTTAACCATTCACTATATACATAGAATAGGTAATATCATTATTTATCCATCCTTTTTTTTTTTTAAATTCTTTAGCTCAATTCTAAAAGCAAGACCATGAGCTAGATAAAATTAAAATTCTTTATCTCCCCTATACAAACCATATCGACATTTCTAAAACAGAAAAGGTACATATTCTCTTTCAGCAAGCCACAAAGAAACCTGGTTTATATCCAAAAACAAGCTTTTATACGAGCTTCTACATGTTTTAACTAATAGAGAAACAATACCTTTTCCTTGATATCTCCAAGAACAATTCGATAAGGAGCAATTCCAGGACGTAGAGCTGAACTTGGCTCAAGAAGCTTATGGAAGCTGGACCTTCCAATCGTAGATTCTGCAAATAGTTTTCTTTGAGCTAGAAGCTGACCAGAGGAGAAAGAACCCCGTGATGTGACAGCAGTTGATGATCCATTGGAGTTAGCAGAACTCCCATTTGCTGATAATTTGGGTACATTGGGACTTAAATCCTTAGATGAATTTTCCCGACCATCCTAAAGTAGACATTTAAACTAAATGTTAGATATGATGCTGACGGTATGAAGGAAGAACCTGTTGAACAGCCGAAACTACAAGAGAATAAATTAACCTCACGAGCCAACGGCATGTAATCAGTCCCTGGGAGTTCTAGTTTTGGATATTGAGATCCACCATCGGTGTAATCTGCATGAATAAACAAATCAGATGAAATCATCTAATGAAAAACAGTATCACTTAGAAATTAAGGACGAGATTAATTCCATTACCAAGAAAAGAAACAATATATATATGCATAGACATCACAGCTGCGAATGGATTGTCCGGGCAAAGATATAGCATAAAATGTTTTACAAGAAAAATTAAACTTTCTATTTTGCATATTATCATTACAATCAACTATTCAATACCTTATATTCTTGAGACCAAAAGCTCTTTAAGTGTATGCACAAATAAACAAACCATGAAAAAACATTTTGCTACAAGTGTTTGAGTGTCTGCGCGCACATACCAGTGCAGGCAGGTAAACCTGCCCTATCAGGAAGTTGGGTAGGAAGGGACGGAGCTTGTTGGCCATGAAGCTTGAGTTGACTTCGGCTTAAAGGTTGGTTCCGACTCTCATGTAGGTCCTCTGATAAGGTTTCTGAAGATGAAGTAAATCTACTGTTCAGATTTCAGAAGCTGTGATATAACTGAGATAAAGACGATTAAAACAGATTATAACACAAAATCTAATATGGAAGACTTGGATGTAAGTCATCAGATATAATTCGCGATCCATCTTGCGCAAGTTTTGATATAGTATAAAACACACTATCATCAAATCTAAGATCACTTGTTTCTTCAAGTGTAGGTTTCTTTCGATGATTTGGAAAGATATTCTTCAAAATCATATGCCCAAATAACATTCTTGGCTATCAAGGCCAACCAGATTTATGCTCATCAACATGCGTCTGACATTAGCCCCCAAAGAATACAGGATTAGGGCGTCCTCAATTAAGCATAAGATGGTGTCAAACAGGTAAACTAACTAATAAAAATTTCTAGTATAGGTGTTTTTAAGATTGAAAAGAGCGTAAACATATCAAGCAGCCCCAACCTTTCTCTAGAATTTCCTGAGCTAATCTGGATAGCCTATCATTGCATCTGTTCATGGATAGTTCAAATCTAAGGCTATCAATTTCCCGGATGTAAAGATCAATGGCCATCCACCTAGATAAAAGTGAGACATCCCTTGTTACCTGAAACAAGGAGAAGAAAAACAATGAAGGCATTAGGCACTTGGTAAAACTGTAGGAAAAATGCCATTTTTGCATGAAATTATACGACAAGGACTAGCACAGAATGCTAGTTATTACTAGTTGTAACATAGACATGTGGAAAAAGGGACAAGGAGTCTCAAGAAAAATAATAAGAATCAATCTAGAAATTCCAAAACAACATTTCCAAAATGAACCAGTCGTTCAATTTTCAGGGTATTCCAGTTTAAAAGCAGTCATCAAAGAGCAGAAAGTAGAGGGATGCAAGGAGCCTCACCTTTGCTGTGACATTAGGATTTCCATCTCTATCACCCCCCATCCAGGAGCCAAACTTTATGGGGGTACATGTTAGTGGAAGCGGCTTTCCTGTATGCTGAAAAGGAATGGCAAATTAAAAAAAACAAGATTGAGCGAGCCTATATATATTGTGTATCCATTCAAAGAGCCTAGCAGTTTCAAAATAGAAGTTGATATCCCACTTTCTTAAGGGCAGTGCTAACACGACGTAAATAATGAGGTACGGCTTTCCAAAGGGATTGCTCCACTATGTTCAGACCTGATAAAAAATAATATTAGTCATATAGAAGCATTTATAAGAAAAAATGCATGCAATTTCTATTATGTCTAAACTCTAAAGTGATATACCAGCCCTGGCCTCGTCCACAGGTGTAGGTTTGTGGCGTCTTAGTTCATCCGTCTGCCATATCGATGTTATCTCTCTCACCTACAAAGTCAAAAGGAACTCTTATAAAACCAAGAAACGGAAGACATTTTTTCCCATGATCACAATAGTAGACAAACCATGCCCCCCACCCCCTTTTTCCCTTTATTTTCCAGGAGTGGTCAGGAAACATTGCATTGGGGAACAATACCAGATCTTCAATTAGCATTTCTCGATCTTCATGACCAAGATCAGGTCGGTCATTGTATTCTAACAGATGCTGCAAGGAAAAACGGGTTGACTTTCAGAAAATAGCCTCAAGAGTCAAGTTAAAATTTGTCAGCACAGTCCTTAACTTACAGCAATTCTTATATGCTTGTATTGTAAGGTACGGCGGTTAATTTGTGTGGGATGAGCAGTAAGAACAATCTCAACCTCCTGCAGAAAAAAGGATTTTACATTTAATTTGATCACAAAATAAAGAATTGAACAAAATGTTGGCATAACTAAAATAAATGTTGCAATTATTTCCTCTCCATTAGCTGAGACTGCACTAGAAGCTCACATTTGTTTGGCTTCTCTGACGACAGTTTCAGAGTACTTTTCAGAAACACAATGAGAAGTCGGAGTTTCTAATACTTGATATTCTTTGCTATTTTTTAGTTTTTTCTTTTTGGTATTAGGCACATTTTACTGAACAAGGCACTGAAGAAAACTAAATCTAAAAGCAATATAAGAAATATACCTGCTTGCAAACAGTGTCATAAAGGTCATTCGGGGTAACGCCACCCTGAATCAACTGACTGAAAATGTCATCACAAGACTTTGATAAATGTGTAACACTTCGCCCCTTACGAACCCTGCACAAAATAATTACCTGAATTTTTTGAGTTCTTGATAAATAAAAGCAAATCGTAAAAGTTGTTTTGCACAAAGAACAACAGAGAATAGAAATAATAATAATTTTTAGCAGGAGACTTATTGTATGACTCCGGATTGTTCTGCACTTTCTTAATTTTTATTAGGAAATCCAAAATGTAATGGATACTCTCGAAAGTAGACACTTAAACGTTAGCATGGCATATTTCCCTATAGTTTACCCACCATTCACAAAAAAAAAATAATAATAATAATAAATGAGAAAGGCAATACCTAATCAATAACCAAAACAACAGTAATTCCAAAATGTTTTTCTGTTAAGATAAAGCCATGAAAAATGAAAACTGACAACAAACCCTTCATTTTATTAAGTAGGTAGAGATAATAGAAACATAAACTAACAAAAAAAATTGCAGCACTCGGAATCACTGGAAAAAAACACTTGATAGGAAATTTTAAGATAATCTAATTGTTCTTTCAAAAAAAATCTAATTGCAACGTAGGATCTATAACTGTACATGCGTTATTCCCTAGAAATTGAAAAGTGAAAATTGACCTCATGAAATTGAACAGCTGATAAACTAAATCCCAGTACCTGTGATAGGTCTCAGCAATTCCCATCAAAGTGAGATAATGGCTGAAAGCACGAGCTAATTTCAAAGCTTCCTCTAATGTCATCTCGGAAATCTCAGATGCTAGCTGCTTCTCCAGCAACGCTGCCATATTCTCTATCCCGGACAATCGCATATTGGAAGCACTCTACAACATTTTTTTTTAAAAAAGGGAAAAATCATTCTCAAAAGAAACTCTTCTCTGTTTGCTTTGTGAGAAAATGTAGGCAAGATTGAGTAAAGCCGAATTCTAGCATGCATTAGCAAATACACACAAAGATAAGAGAATCTAGCCTTGGTTCGGTAATAATTTGTTTTTGAAAAACAAAATAAAGAAAAAGTATCATAAAAATACAACAGACGATGTGGAATTTAAATAGCATCGTAAAAGTACAAAAGACGATTTGGAATTTCGCTTCATTTTCCACTTCTCCATCTAATATAATTCTTAGCAACCAAACAGAATCAAAAAGTTTGTTTTTCCTCCGCGTTTTAAGGAACCAAAGAGAGGCATCAGAAGGGGAGAAGCAGAAAATAGTAAATAAGAAAGCAGAGTGGAAATGAGAATTCAAAGAATAGTACAAGGAAATATTAATAAAAAGCAAGCAAGCAAGCCATACAAATAAAGACAGTAACAGTATTTTGATTTTCCTCCATTTTGAAGGTTGTCACCGTGTGTGTCTACTTTACAAAAAAGCAAAAAAGAAAACAGTAAATAATGAAAGGAGAAGAGAGTGACCAGAGCGAGGAGTCGAATCCTCTCGATCTTGGCCATGAATTGGGCGCCAACTTCTCTCTGCAACACATCGTTGAGAAGATTTCCTAGCAACTTGAAGTCGTCCTCGAAGCTCTGGAAAGAGATTTCCTCCGCTATATCGTCCGTGGTGTCCGTCATAGCTAAGTTGCCTCACCAAACTGAAGGAAAATTACTATGTTTATATAAAATATGATGATATGACGGAAAGAAATGTTACTGTACGAGAGAGAGAGAGAGAGGGGGTCAGCAACGGAGCACAACACTCATCTCATAAACCATAATTGAAGGTTTGGGAAACAAGTACCAATATTTCTGTTAAATAAGTGTGGAGCCAACAGTTTTACCGCATGTGATGCCAACCACACCCTCCCACGTGGCGCTCTCTACTGTCATACCGAGCAGTTTATTTGCTTAGGTCTCTCTTCTCTAGTTTAGCAGCACTCAACGATGATTGCCCTGCCTGGCTGGTCCCCACCAGGTTGATTTAGGTTTCAGGTGAGGTGACTCATTCACTCACTCACTGATGCGGGCCCCCTTACTTATCCGTTTAATAAAGCCACTGCCCAAAAAGTTTCTTTACAAATCACTTTAGTATATTCTTTCGTATCGATGATTCCTTTTCTTTTCAGCAATAACATGCCTCCCTGCCCATTGTCTTGCAACATGGATTCATTCAATTGGGCACCAACACACTTTAGCAAATATCACAGTTCCATTCTCATTTCACCTATATATATACAAATGCTGGATTCATTTATTACTTATTATGAATATAACTTGAAAGTTTTTCTTTTGGTCGTTTTCATCCTGAAATTCTGTAACTATACATTTTGCATCATGAAAGCATGTAATTTTACACTCTCTGCTAACTTTTCCTTGCCAAATCTTGTAATTCATTTGAATTATCCAAGTTGTTTATCATTATACCAATGGCTTAGTTAACTATAATAATCCCAATTTAAATTCAAAGAATATCTAAACATCTAAATTAAAAAGAAAAATCAAGCAATTTGATTACTTAAATTGATTTCATATTTTAACCACATCATTATATTTAAAAAACCAGATTAAAAATTTCTCTAAATAACAGCTACTAGATGAGCATATCGGTTGTCCTATGAAGTATGTATTTCCACGTATGAGTAACCCTCTCCATATGTTGTAGTTGGGACTCGAGAGTGATTCATTTCTAGCCAGTGTTGAGATTATTAGAATTGAGCCCTCGCTGTGGGGTAAGTCAAGATAGCTACGCTTGTTTCCATCTCTTCTTCTAGCTAGCCAGTGTCAGTTTGTCCATGCAAAGAGACAAGCCAATATGTTATCACATAGTTTGGCCCAAGCCCACTGTTCAGGTTCATCACACAGTTTTCTTTTTTGGGATTTATTTATTATTTCAAAATTTACCAAAAACATAATTAGCCTAATTAAAATACTTAATCATCTTAAACTTGCTCTTGCATTACAGCCCCGAGTTTTCAGCTGCTACGAACTGAGAATTGAACATGCAGATGCAGTAAAGCTGTCTTGAGTGTTGTGTGCTGTGTTGGATGTGGTCCTAAATCCCTTTTTTTTTTATTATCCTTTTTGTCTTACATTATAAGATCAAGCTAACAAGATGCATGTCACTGTAAGTTCCAAAATCATATATATGGCTGTTGTTGATTGTTCAACATTTTGCATTATCATTTGAGTATGTACAATCAATCTAATCTTTATGTGATCCGATGAATATCGGTGGCTATCAATGTACATCCTTTGAGATTCACGAACAGCCATGCTTTTCCCCTCATCATACAACTCACACATACGTGATACCTATACATATTTTTGTTTGGACTCCTTCCTTTTTCATTACAATGAGGACTTGATAAATAATTAAATTGCTCCTATACCCAGGAGATTTGGTAATGCGGTGTGGACTACCCAGGTCCACTGCATGCCACCATCTAGTTTGGCAGCCACCATACTGAAAGGTCTCTTTGAAGAAGATTCAAATGGTTGGAAACAGTGGAGCATTTTATTCATCCATCCTGTACGTAGAGTCATAATTTAAAACATGTCTCCTCGTTTCCAAAGCCTTCGAATTTCTCACTCTTCACATACGCATTATCATGAATCCTTCAACTTTACTAGTTTCTTGTTACCTTCCTTTCCGTACTTTTTCATCTGCTTCCTTGCTGGTATGGATTAAATTTGCAAATTTCTTCTTGGTAGACTTAAATGCAAATTTTGTAGTAATAAATTTATAGGCATTGCATTTCATATTGTCTGTGCGCTACCATTGTAGTTTTTCAACTTATAAGCAACCTACTAAGTATTGAACTCTCTTTGCATCTCATTTCTCAATAAATGGGATACTATATTAATTTTTAACTTTAATTTGAATATAAAAATATGTGGTAAAAGTGAAAGTTAAAAATAAAAATATCATAAAACGAAAAATTAAATATTTTTAACAATATTCAAACTAACAATAAAAATAATTAATTTAAATTATTGTGTACTAAAACAATTCATTAAGTTATAAGTCATTGTTTATTTATTTATATTTTTCAAATAGTTTTTATATATGTTATCAAACATATGTTTTAAACTATAAAAATATTAATTTTCAATAAATTTATTTTTTATCAAATAAAGATTTCGCATTTCAAATGGTTTTTAAGGGTGTATTTGATTATATATCAATAAAATATTTCAATTGTTTATTTAATCCAAATATCAAGTTATTAAACAGCTCTTTTCGGAAAACTTATATTTGGATTTATATTTCAAAATCTTAGATGCGAAAATATTGATTTTTAAATTCATGATTCCCAAATTCTTGTTTGGGAATTAAAATAGGTTAAATTTAAAATTTTGAATTAATTCAAATTCATCTTAAATTTAGATTTCAATTAGCTTTAAGCTTTAATTTATAATGTCGAAACTTTTTTTTTTTGAAATCGACTTATATTTTGAAAGTGAAGATGAAGTCACCACCAATCTTTTTTATGAGGTGTGATCGGATCAACTCGTAATTTGATTATTTTAATAAAAGGCTTGATTTACTAAAACAATGATTTTTATCTACAAAAATCCTGAAAAATGGGTTTGGGAGTCGATTACGCATGAGGAAGGATTAGCACCCTCGTTACGCCCAAAATTGGTACCTAATTGATTAATCGATGTCTTAGTATCGAAAATTAAAAATTTGAAGAGAATTTAAAATGAGATCCCACTTTGCATAATGTTATTTTTAATTAAAATCATTTGAATAAATCAAAACGTATGTAAAATGCCCTCTTATCTCGAGGTAACAAAATGTTATATCCCGTAAGTTAGGCCACGACATCTCGAATCCTCGAAAATAAGCTTGCTCTTTATTCTAATTACTATTTAAATCTCATGTGTTTTAATTTTAAAAAGAATGTTCGGTTATCTAGGTTCAATGAGAAAGTCGAACCCCGTAAGTTAGGACACGACTTTTCGAATCTCTAAATACAAAATATTGTCTTAATTTTAAAAATTTCTTCTTTATGCATCGAGTAAAAATTTATATAACACTTAAAACAATGTGTATTTATCTTATTTGGGTATAATACAACAATGGATAAATATATCTAAACACGATTCGTGACGTGATTATAAAGAAGTAAAATGAAATGGTAGTGTATAAAATGGATCAATGATACACGAAAAATAAAAAAATATCGTGCTAGTTAATGACAATAATGTAACTACGATAGTGATAACACACCAATTTATAATGAAGATGACAATTATTGTATTAAAATTCTTATTCTAATAAAAATAGAAATAATCAAGAAAGGTAAGTAATAATAATAATAATAATAATAATAATAATAAAGGTGCAAGTAAAAACACATAAATAATCTAATTTTGAAATTATAAAAAGGTAATAAATAAATAATGGAATAATAATAACAATAGTAAAGGCAAAAGAAAAAAAGGAAAAATGCACAAAAAAAGAAATACAAAAATTTTAAATATTAAAAAGTAAAAGAATAATAAATAAATAAATAAATAAAGATTAAATCGAAATTGAAATTGAAATGAAATTAAGAGCCTAAATTATAATAAAATAAATGTATAAATATAAGAAGGATTAAATTGAAACTTAAGTGGAATTTTGGAGCCAAATCGGGATAAAATAAAAATAACGGACTAAATTGTAACGCGCGAAAAAGAAGAGGGACCAACTGGGAAATTATTCCCAGACCCTCAAACGGACTGTTCCATGAGGGACTAAAATGAAACAAAACCAAAATTAAATGGTAAAATTACAAAAAGAAAAAAATAAAATAGGACTGGATTGAAAAATAATTAAAAAGAGGTAGGACCAAAGGTGCAAATAGACCATTTTTTTAAAAATGCAGATCCTGAGGCTGGCGGGTCAATTTTCGGGTCGGTCTTCAAAACGATGTCGTTTTGACGTCTGGGATTTAAGCCCAAAACAACGTCGTTCGGAGGGCTATATAAGTTAAAAAGTTAAGAAAAAATTCATTTTATCCATTTAAAAAAAAAACTCCGCCCCTTTTTTTCTCTCTCTGCCCTCCCCCACTCGGGTCTTGGCACCAATGAGCTTTCCCCGCGATGGCTCCGCCGCTCCCGATGGCCGAAAAACCTAAAAAACCCTTTTTGGCCCCATTTTTCGTAGAACATATATCTAGTGACAAAATCCCGAAAAAACACCCCAAAGTAAAAAAAAATGATGAACATTTAGGTTTCTTGATTTAAAAAAAAAAGGAAAGGGAAGGCCCTCACATCTTTGACCAACGAAGGGTTTCCCTCACCGCAGGTACAAAAATCGAGCCCTTTTTTATTTTTCTTTTTTGAAAATAAATAATAAGTGAAATAAAATAAACTACCTTTGTCTTTTAGAAATTTTGTTTTCCTTTTTTATTTTTCTTCTTTTTCGTATTCGCTAAAAAATCCCCGAAAACCTTTCAAAGATTTGGCTTTTATAGTCGTTTTTCATATTACAATCTTTTTCTTTTTTTCTTTTCTTTTTATCTTTACTTGGCTACTGTTTATTGCGTGTTGTTTCTTCGTGTTTGGTTTCTATCCTTACTTCTCTTTTTACAGGTGGTGGTTGGTGATGATAGTGGCAGCGCAGGCTAGGGTGCGGCGGCGGCGTAGACTAGGGTTAGGTTTCTGTTTCTGAAAAGATGTTTAGGCTATTGGGCTTGTAACTTTGGGTTAGGGTTTTTTTATTTGGGCCATATTGTAAATGGACTGTTATTTTTTAATGGACTTTAATATTTTGTTTTATTTATTTTATTTTTGATTTGTGTTTTTTTGTTTTGTTTGGGCGGAAAAATTGGGCTTCTACAGTAACCCCTCTTTGCTCATAGTTGTGTAACGAGAATGCAACAAAGAGTTTTAAGAAAGACCAATTTTGTCCGGTCTCGTCGAATCTCGACCTTTTTGGTGCCCCTTTTTTCAAGTAACTTCATTCTAACCCACTGCAACTTCAGAGGTATAAGATTTGTTGCTTCAATCTACTCCACTGCAACTTCAGGAAGATTAGACTTGTAGCTTTAATCTGCTCCACTGGAACTTCAAGGATATAAGACTCATATCTTCAATCTACTTCACTGCAACTTCAGGGAGATGGGATTTGTAACTTCAATATTTTCCACTGCAACTTCAAGGAGAAATATTTGTCGTTTCAATCTGTTCCACTATAAATTCAGGGAAATAAGATTTGTAGTTTCAATCTGATCCATTGCAACTTTAGAGAGATAAGATTTGTAACTTTAATAAGTTTTATTGCAAATTCAGGGAGATAAGATTTGTGGCTTTAATATGCTCCACTGCAAATTCAAGGAGATAAGATTTGCCACGGTTACTTCAATCCATCCCACTACAACTTCATGGGTATAAGATTTGTGGTTTCACTGATCTGTTACACCATTCTGTGGGGAACATGACCTATAGACTCAATTTCATGGACCTATATTTATGCCAAGCGATTAGGATGTTATGATCAGAATGAATTAAAAGCTCATAACTAGATGTGTATGTATGATATTTGCATGAATGCAGAATGTCATTTTTCGAGAATGATCCCTTTTTAATGCTTAGGTTGACATTGCTCGTCGTTCACCAAGGTTCTATTACTGACGCATTACCCTGCCTTCTTGTTCAGCGGCATCTTTGATGGAAAACCCGAAGAAATAATCACAATTTAAACTATTCGTTCCCAAACATTTCCAACTCTTAGATTTGGTTAGTTCTGACCAGTGGTTCTGTTTCAGGTCTTTATACTGTTTAGTAAACCTTTTAAAGCAATATGCAGAAATCCTTTTACTTGAATATTATTTGTCCATTAATTATTATTTCAATTAAAAATGCTTGAAAAAATCGTAACAATGGACAAGATTGAAATTTGTTTGGAGCAGAGCTCGAAATAAATAGACTAATCAAAGATAGAAAACGTTGCTAAAATAAAAAATTGAGTAAGATGAAAATAGGTGCCCCAAATATCGCAACATGAACTTCTCTGCAAAAACTTCTTGAGGACCATTTTGAGCTTGATATGTGTTTAGGAGATCTAGAGTACTTTGTTGATACCCCAAGATATAATGTTCCTCCTCCTTGTTAATTCTAAGGGGACAAGACTACCACATGCCCCATCTTCGATCAAAATTTGAATTGCCCTTTCCGGGTTTTCAACTCAAGCCCGTTTGGTCTCAAGGCTCCCTTTACGAGTTTTTGCCTTAGCCTCTCCATCAATTTTTTTAGGTGAAGTATTTCTTAACTAAACTGAATTCACTACATTAGGCAGGTTTTTGTCATCCATTTTGGTAAGAATCAACACTCCTCCAAAAAAGACCTTCTTTACCACATAAGGTCCTTCCTAGTTCGGCATCCATTTCCTCTAAAGTCATTTTGTATAGGCAAGATCTTTTTCAATACTAGGTCTCCCTCATGGTATTCCCTGGGACGAACATTTTTGTTATAAGCTCGCATCATTCGTTTTTGGTATATCTAATCATGCCAAATGGCTCCTCTTCAATCAAGTTCAATTGATCATATCGAGATTGGATCCACTCTGCTTCGTCTAACTTCAATTCTGACAAAACTTGGAGAGAAAGAATCTCGACTTCAATGGGAAAAATCGCCTCCATTCCATAAACCAACGAGAAAGGCGTTGCCCGGTGGAGGTCTTGATAAACGTTCGATAAACATAGAGGGCAAACGGTAACTTCTCATGTCAATCTTTATAAGTCTCAATTATTTTCCCCACGGTCTTCTTAATGTTCTTATTGGCTTCCACCACTGCACTATTCATTTTTGGGCGATATGGTGACGAGTTGTGTTGTTTGATCCTGAATTGACTACAGACCTCCGCTATTGTGCTATTGTTCAAATTCAATGCATTGTCAGATATAATCCTTTCTGGCATCCCATATCGACATATGATCTCTTTCTTCAAGAATTTACTGATTGTTGACTTTGTGACATTGGCGTTATAACACCCTTAACTCGTGTCCGTCGTCGGATTAGGGTTGTAAGGTATTACCGAACATAGCATAGGTCACACATATATATATAGTTTATATGATCATTTCCGAATGTGATAAGAGTAATTTCATTTTCATAGTATGCTTAAACAATTTCATACGTATCTTAAACCCATTGGCTAAATTCGATCATATAAACAAAATTACAACAAATAACAAAGAATACTATTCCTTTAGTCATTTAAGCCACATTAACCAAATATGCACATATACATAATTACCAAAACTAAACATACATATATGTGTTTACAAGAGCCTTATTCAACCGAGTTCAAAATAAACCAAATAAAAACAACCAAACAAAATATATACATCAATTCATTATACATGAAAATATGAACCATTTTATGCACAAGTGATACTAAAAGAAAAGTATATTCAATACGATATAAATTACAAACATCTAACAAATTTTAATATTATTGACGTGAACCTAATACTTTAATCAAATGTACCTATTTCCATTATTCATCAACTTTAGTCTATCACTCCAATGAAAATATACTATTACAAAATGGACAAATATCTATAGCAAAGCATAACGATTACATACTAATTCAACCAAATCCATTAGTAAAATTTAACTACATGATTAAATCACCATAGCCGAACCACACATTAAATAAAATCCATTATCTATAGTTATCAAGTTACCACATACTTATATCATAAGCAAATATCATTTAAACATTTACACATTGACTTTAAAACAAGCCATTTTTGCATGGCTTCTATTTACAACCACAAAACATCATCTAAGTATTAAGCTAGCCTATGCATGCCTTAAGTTCAAAATCTAAACTTTAAAGGTACCAAAATAAGTCGATAGTGTGAATGACTTTGCTGACGATCCCCTGAGCTTGTAGCTTAAATCTAAAATCTATAAAACAGAATAACAGAACACACAAAGTAGGCTATCTTAGCTTAGTAAGTCTTAAGCAAATATAATAAATCAATTGAACATTCAAGCATTTTAAAACAATCACTTAATGACATTGAATTTATAACTTAGCACAAATAGACTATGATGGCCGAATGCCATTACTCTTACCTAGCATAACATTTATCACTATCTTAGCTTAAACATACAATTTACCAATTTGGCATAAGATTCAAGATATAAAATATCATCTCTTAACAATCTATTCATAATCCATATACATATAATTCTATATGTTCTCATATACATCCGAATAAGTAAATGCCTGTATATATTAATTGTATATATATATATATATATATGAATGTGTATATATATATATATATATGTCCAATGAACATCACATGTATTCAAATATATAATATTAATGCAATATCATTTTATCCACATATCAAATAGGCCGAATATACATTAACTTTTGTCTCATACTTGCTCAACAAACATCACATATGTACTTACCTATTTGGCCGAACATAAAAGTTCAATTAAATATCTCATATGCTCATACCTATTTGGCCGAATATATACAAACTCATTTTATCAACTTACTTGCTCAATGATATCATATTTAAGAAGACTTATAACTTATAAGTTGAAATTAGATCACCGATATGAAACCTGCTAGGCATAAGCCTGAAACATGCACCGGCACTAGGCCTGCTAGACTCGAGGTCTATATTCAATCACCGGTAATAAGCCTACTAGGCACAAAGTCCGATTAAATTCACTAGCCCAAGGCTTGCTAAGCTCACAGCCTGAATAAAGATACTTTAAGCTGTCTTACACGAATCATTTCATATATTGAACCTTTTACACATTTCGAACTCATTGTACGAACATTCAAATAACATATATCAATCGAATAACTTAACCAAATCAAATATTATACTTAGCCAAATTCGGCTATTCCATAATATAGTTACAATATTTCCAAAATTCAGCATATAATAGGTTACGTAAATAATTTAGGATGTTTTATTGCTTAAAGACTTACCTCGAATATCGACGGATGACGAAAACCGGCTATTCGATTATTTTCGCTTTTCCCCGATCCAAGTCCGTTTTCTTTTGTTCTTGATCTAAACATGTTCAAATTAAGCTCATTCAAACACATTTGTATTCAATTTACTCCTAAAACACATAAATAGGCAAATTACCATTTTGCCCCTAATATTTCACACATTTTCAATTTAGTCCTATTTGCACAAAACACAAAATTTGGCTACACACCTTAAGGGCCGAATATTCCTAGTATTCATACAAGTCCATGCATTTTATTTATTTCACAATTTAGTCCCTCAAAAATTTATTCTTGCAATTTAGTCCAACATACTCAATTTCATCAAAAATTTAAAGACAAAACTTGTTAATCTAATACATATTTAACATAATTCATCCTTAAACAACATAAACATCAACCTATCAACAATGGCTCAACTCATAATATTCATCAACTCAAAAATTAAAGCATTTGTCTTGTACATCTCATAGCAACGATCTCAAAAACATAGAAATTATCAAAAACCGAACAACTATCATACCTTAATTAAGTTTCAAATGGCTGAAACTTTCCTAGGTTTTCTTTCTTCTCTTTAAGCACACATTCGGCCAAGTTAAAAGATGAAGATAGTGGATTTATTTTTCTTTTTCTTTTTATGTTATTATAACATATAATATAAATTTATAACTATTTTATATTTTAACCAAATTATGTTTTAATTATAAAACATAACAATATAGAAAATGTTGTCACATGCCACCCACTAACTTCTAAAATGGGCTATTTGCCCTTTAATTATCCCATATTAAAAAGCCACTATTAATATGGCACTTACACTTTAGTTTGTAACTTTTACCTTTTACGCGATTAAGTCCTTTTATTAAATCGGACACCTAAACGATAAAATTAAGTCACAAAAATTTAATACAAACAAATTCACACATAATATTTAAAATATTTTTCAGACTTGAATTCGTGGTCCTGAAATCACTATTCTGATTAGGGTCAAAATCGGACTGTTACAGGCGTAAGAAGGGGCCCCTACCCACTTGGTGAAGTAATCAATAACTATGAAGATAAATCGATGCCCATTGGAAGACATTCATACCCCACATAGAAAAAGACCATGGAAAAGTCATAACATGAAGAGGTGAAGGAGGCACATGAATTTTGTCTCCATAAATTTGGCACTTATGACATCTCTTGGCATAACTGATACAATCCCCTTTATGGTGGACCAATAATACCCGAATCTCATGATTTATCTGACCATTGTAAAACCATTAGCATGTGTTTCGCAAACACCCTCGTGGACTTCTTTCAAAATCTTTTTGGCCTCAACGACATCCTCACATCTTAGTAGCACCTAATCCTTTCTTCTTTTATACAGGATCTCCTCATCTAAAACATAGTCATTGGCTAATCTCTTCAGCGTTCTTTTATTATGCTAGGTCTCTTGATCAAGGTATTCATGATTCTTTATGTATCGCAATATATCGTGGTACCAAGGGTGATCATCCTTTTCCTATTCCTCGATGTTGTAACAACGAACTGGAGCCTCATAAATACTCATATGGATAGGTTTTACATTATCTTGTTTGTTCATTTTGACCATGGAAGTTAAGGTAGCTAGGGTATCAGCCATCTGATTTTCATCTCGCAGAAGGTAGTAGAAGGTAATGTCATCAAACTCTTTAATTAACTCTAAGACCAGCCTCCTATACTTGATCAACTTGAGATATCTTGTCTCCCATTCACATTTGAGTTGATAGATAACTAATGCAGAATCCCCATATACCTCCAGTACTTTGATCTTACATTCTATGGCTACACGAATACCTATGATGCATGCTTCGTATTCCGCCATATTGTTCGTACAATCAAAATCCAATTTACTAGTAAAGGGATAATGATCTCCGTTTGAGGATACCAAGACTGCCCCGATTTCGTTACCCATAGCGTTTGACGCTCTGTCAAAATTTAGTTTCCAAAGATGTCCTTCCTGAGCATCTTCTTTAGTGGTTGCAACATACATCAGATTTTTTTTTGGGAAATCAAATTTCAAAGGCTCGTAATCTTCTAGAGCTCTACTGGCTAAAAAATCTGCTATTGCACTCCATTTTATTGCCTTCTAGTTTACGTTGACTATATCAAACTCAAAAGTAGAATTTACAATTAGGTCATCCTTTCATTTAGAGTAGTCGACTCCATCATGTACTTTGGAGGGTCTATTTTGAGATGAGCCAAGTTGTGTGGTACAACATGTACTGTCTCAATCTCTGGGTTGTCCAGATCAAGACACAACATAACTTCTCAATTGGCGAATATCTTGTCTCACATTCAGTGAATTTCTTATTGAGGTAGTATATTGTTCTTTCTTTCCTTCCTAACTCATCGTGTTGACCAAGCACGCATCCTATAAAATTCTCAAATACTGCCAAGTACAGTATCAGTGGCTTATCTAGACTAGGTAACATCAGTACTAGGGCATTAGACAAGTAATGTTTGACCTTGTCGAAAGTCTTCTGGTACTTTTCATCCCATACACCTAGATTGTGTTTCTTAATAATACGAAATATGGGGTTATATTTCTAAGTTAGTTGTGAAATGAACCGGGCGATGTAATTTAATCTTTCTAAAAAACCCCGAACCTCCTTTTGAGTGTGTTGTAGAGGTAACTCCTGTATAGCCTTGACTTTGTCCAGGTCAATTTCGATCTCCTTTTCACTAACTACAAATCCTAGCAATTTTCCCGACTTAGCCTCGAAAGGACATTTTACTAGATTGAGCTTTAGCTAGAATTTTCTCAACCTCAAGAATAATTTCCTTAAGACTTGTACATGTTCATTTTCTATTTGGGATTTTGCAATCATATCGTCTACATAAACCTTGATTTCTTTGTGTATCGTATCATGACACAAAGTTACCATGGCTCTTTGATACATCGCTCCCGCTTTTTTCAGTCCGATTGATATTACTTTATAACAAAATGTTTCCCCACACGGTTACGAATGTGGTCTTTTCCATATCTTTAGGATGCATCTTAATCTGGTTGTATTCGGAGAAGCCATCCATGAAGGAGAACAGTGAGTAACCTGTCGTGTTATCTACTAAAGTGTTGATGTGAGGTAACGAAAATTATCTTTCAGGCTAGCCTTGTTTAGATCCCTGTAGTTTACACACATTCGTACTTTCCCATCTTTCTTAGGGATGGGGACTATATTAGCTATCTACTCTGAGTATTTAACTACTTGTAAGAAACCAGTGTCAAATTACTTCTTGACCTCTTCTTTTATTTTCAACAGGACATCAGGCCTCATCCTTTAGAGTTTCTGTTGAATTAGCTTGCATTCTTCTTTATGGGGAGCCGATGTACCACGATATTAGTACTTAGACTAGGTATGTCTTAATACGACCATGCGAAGACATCTTTGAATTCTTAGAGTAACACAATAAGGTCTTGCTTTGTTTCTGCGGTGATACAAGCTCTGATCTTCACCTCTTTCTTTTCTTGTTAGTCTCTTAACCTCACAATTTCTACTGACTCTTTGTGAGGTAGAATTTGTTTCTTCTCTTATTCTACCATCCTTAACAAATCATGAGATAGGTTACAATCTCAGTCATCTTCAAAGTCCTGATGTTTCTCTAGACACATATCTTGCTTAAAAGTAGATTCTGAGTCAGTAGCATCGTTACTCATATTATTCATATCTAGAGACTTGTTATAGGAACGAAGGAAAACCCAAAGAACAAATGAATATAAGAATAATTATCTGTGTGGTATGAATATGAATGAAATGAAAATAATAAAAGAATATTTTTCAAAATGAGACACAAAGATGTATTTTATTGAAATAAAAATAATGGACATATGCATTTTTCAAAAAATATTCTTATTGCTCTTAGGCTTAGATCAATAAGTGTGTTTTGAAAATTACTCTGAATTAGTTCTAAAAATTATAGGGATCTCTTCCGCAGTCTAATTGTCTAGAATCTTTTAGGGGATATAAAGACGAATACTTGATAGGTTTTTCCCAATTCCTTCTTCGGATATTGCATTGATGCTCAAGTTTCCCAACATTCCTTTCGGTTTTTCATTCTTCTTTTAGGATAAATGATTTATCCTGACACGAACGTTTTAGATTTATGGGAAAAGGTCATCGGTTTCCATTTGACTTCTCCCCCACTCAGTCGCGCTATTCTTCTTTCTTATTTCTTCTCCATCTCCCTTTTATTTTACCTCGTATCTAGCTTGTATTTTGAGCCAAAACGGTCTTGTTTGTCCATCAGCATTAGTGTTTTGACTATCCTTTGATGGTATTTTCCAAGTCCTTTTCCAGGGTAAAGTTCTTTTTCCAACCGTTAACTGCAAGGCCATCTTCATGGTTTTGGATATTCTTGGTATTGGGATCTTGTTTCCTTCGACAATAAAAGTTGCATTAAAAAATTCCAGTGTATGGTGTGTCACTAATTACGGATGCAATGATATCCTCTTTAGTGTTTATCATCGCCAGTCAACCCTCCATTACCAACTTTAGTTTTTGATGTAATGATGATGGCACTGCCCCAGCCGAGTGAATCTAAGGTCTACCCAACAAGCAACTATAAGAGGGTTTGATATCCATCACCAGAAAATCTACCTCATATATGTTCAGACCAATTAAAAGAGGTATTTCAATCCTTCCCATCACCTTCCTTTCTATACCATCGAATGCTCTCATTATATTTTGACACATCTTCATATGAGAGCTATACACTGGCAATCTATTCAGTGTGGATGGAGGTAAAATGTTCAGCACAGATCCATTATCGATTAACACCCCTGGCAATGTATATCCTTTGCAGTAGGTAGTGATATGTAGGGCCCTCGTGGATCCCATGCCCCTTGGAGATATTTCATCGTCATTGAAAAAGATGAAATTTTTGACACTTATATTGTTAAACAGGCGGTCTAGCTTTTCACAGAGATATCGTCAGCAACATAAGTTTCATTCAACACCTTCATCAGCGCACTATGATGTGTCTCTAAGCTCAAGAACAAAACTAGTACCGATATACGAGCTTGTTATTTGTGTAGCTGGTCTACAACACTATACTCGCTATGTTTTAAGAATGTCAAGAATTCCTTAGCCTCGTTCTCAGTTACTAGCTTGTTAACTAGTGATTCAAGCATAGTCGTATTTTTTTTTGTGCTCAACTACTAGGGTTTTTCCTTTAACGGGCTTAGTTCTTGCACTTGCAAGATCATAGCGCCTCTCACTGCGCGTGTAGAAGACAATATCATAACCCTCTTCTAAAGTGCTAACCTAATTCTCCTCACTTGGCATCATCACATTGTAGTCATAATTCCATGGAATCCTTTTGCTATCCTTGTAAGGAAAGGCTACAAGTTTTCGAATTATGACTCTCGGCACAACTTGTGCTCCCACTTCATTATTTCTTGGTCGTGAAATAATCATCATTGAGTAGTTGACCTTGTAGACCTTCCTCTTTGATCCTTCCTCTAAGGAGCAAATGTCTTATCCTTCCAAGTCTTTGACATCTTCAAAGAATTCCATCTCATTGCTATCTATCAAACTTTGCACCAAAGCTCTGAATTCAGTGCACTCTTGGATTTTATGACCTTCTTTAGCATGGAACTCACAATAGATCCTCATCCCTTTAGATACCTCCTCCAAATTTTGAACGATTAATCCATGTTTATCATTTCTTGCCAGACCCATTTTAGTGGGGATCTCACTTCTGCAACATCAGTTTTGGTCATTTTTCCTCCATTCTTAATTATCGCGTTTACCCTTGATCTGAATAATTGGGTAATGGATTTCTTGCCATATTAGGTCCCGATAGATCATCAAACCTTACGATCCCAATCTTGATAAACCTTTCAATCAACTTTTTAAATGTAAGGTAGATCTCAATTGAGTCCCCTATTATTCTGTGTAGTACTGGCATTGTGCATTCACATCATACCAATTTGGGAACGGAGGTTGCATTGGTTTTAATTAAAATGGGGATATCACATACGCATTGAACAAATTTTGATACAATTCTTTATATGTCATCGGGATGGGTGTGAATTAGAGTTTTTCTGTTTTTAGCCTTGAGTTAGATTCTTGCCTCGATGGGCCTTAATGGCTGATTGTCATGGTCCTTGGTTGGCCCACACTAATCGATTTTGAATAGCTCTTATTATACACACTAGCTTCATTTCTTTTTTTCTTGGGGCTAATCTTTTAGGTTTTCCCCTACGTCTATTTTCCCACTTCTTACTGTATTTTCAATAATTTCTCCGGACATTACTATACCTGAGAAGCTGTTGGTAGCACTTCCCAATATATGGTTAATGAACGGGGCTTTCAGAGTATTTATGAAAAGCATTGTCGTTTCTTTCTCCAGAAGAGGTAGTTGGACTTGCATTGCCACCTCCCTCTATCTTTGAGCGTACTGCCTAAAGCTTTCACTTTGTTTTTTCTCCATGTTTTGCAGTGTAATTCTATAGGGTGTCATGTCGGTTACATAGCTTATATTGTTTCATAAAAGCCTGTGCCAGGTCTTTCGATGAGTTGATTTTAGCACGGCTTAACTGGTTGTACCACGTGACCGACCTACCCAATCAAACTATCCTGGAAGTAGTGAATTAACAATTGGTCATTATTGATATATCCCGTCATTCTTCGGCAGAAAATTTTGATATGGGCTTCAAGACAACTAGTCCCATTATATTTTTCTAATTATGGAGTTTTGAATTTTGGTGGGAGCACTAGATCAAGAACTAAGCTCAACTCCTTAGTATCAACCCCGCAAAAGTAATCGACACTCTCCATAGCTCTGAATTTCTTTTCCAACCACTTGCACCGATCTTCTAGTTGTTTTAGCAGTTCTACTATTTCTTTATCCATTTCTGCCATGTCATCCAAATCTAGAACAACTGGATTGGTCGAATTATCCCTGGGGTTGAAACCTAAACCTGTTGAGTAATTCATCGGTGCTGAAGTACCGGCTTGATATTGTTGAAGTCTTATAGTAACAGGTACCCTTCGTGGATAGGTATCTAGTTGGGCTTGGACATTTATTGGGGTAAAGCTTGGGGGTATATAGGATCTTCATTATCATTCTTATAGTTATTTACAGTACTTTTCCTTTTTTAGTCCCTCCAATCAGCAACTGGGTCAACTAGCTTATCATGCTTCGTTTGGGACTCTTGTATTTGATCCCTCATATCTTATTGTACCTTAGCTAACCGTCCTTGCAACTAGGCTTGCAACTGATCTTGCATGTCCTTCTGAATTTGTTCCAATCTCTCAAACCTTTGACCAATGACTCTGGTTTTACCACGGGTACCGTAACCATATTCGATTGGCAAATTCTTATTGGTTTCCAGGGTAACTTTCATAATTTTGATTAATTAGGGCCATTTTATGAAATTAATGCATATGAAATGCAATGCTAATGAATGCAAAATGAATGCAAAAGGAGGCGTTGATTCTGATTCAATTCTATTAGAATAACTTTACTAGAAAGCAAATCTCTTTACATAAAACAGATACATTTTACATATACGGCCTTGCCCTAATACTCAAAGCCTTGACTTTCCTATGAAGCCAAGCTAATTATAGGACCCGATCCGACTCTAATTCGTATTTTAAGCTCAGCATGTTGGCATGAACCGCTAGGGTTTGCAAATGGTCGGCTACATCTCATACTTGAGTCACAGTTTCACCCACGATGTGATCTCTATCTCTAATCTGACCTTGAGAGCGTTGGAATTACTCTTTCAATGTTCATTGTTTGTTTCTAGAAGTTCAACTCGAAGTTCACAATTTTGTAGTGTGGTCTTGAACATTTCTATCTTTCTCTTCAACTCTTCAATCTTATTTAGGTTTGCTTTCAACTCAATTACGGAGTTACGACTATGATATTGACGTAGTGACCTTTCTAATTCTACAACTCGGGCTCTTAATCCAACCTTTTTATTTCGGCTTTCTAATAAATCCTTTTCTAGAGCATCTTCTCAAACTCGAGCATCTTAGAATTTCTTTTCCCACTGATCAGCTCTAATCTTTTCTTCTTTGATCTCTTGCCACCATTGCTTCAATGTTTTACCCAACCCGACAGTCCTTATCGACAAGCGCAGCTTCTTATAATCTGTTTTTAGACTGTCTAAGTATTCCTCAGCCTTGTTCTTTCCTTTTTCATTTTCTCGGCTTCTAACTTCTAGACGTCGACGTCTAATCCTAGCTGTATCTTTTCCTTTTCCAACTATTCTATCTTTTTCTCCAACTCCGAACTCCTCTTTTCAAAGTCTTGATTTATGATTTCTAACTCAAATGGGATTACTTGTAATTGTTCTTCTATTGGCCGAGTGTTCTCTTAACTTGACTTAGGGACATTGTCATTGACTCTTTTACCCTACCACCAATCATACTCGGGGGTTGTCATGGGATTTGCGGCAAATTTTTTCATTCTGTGAGTTTGGTTTTAAGCGTTCGCTATTTCACGAACCTTCTTCTTGTAATTATCACCCTTGTACGCAAACTTGTACTGAGCCAACCCTTGTGTTGTTGGTGTGAACTGCCTCGATCTATATCGTCTCAATACAAGTAGAGGGGCATATCCAATAGCTCCCTATATCCCGAGTAAAAGGACCTAGTCAAAGTTTCCACATCAGTATAGAATCTCATCAGGGATCATCCAAGGGGTCCTCCATTCGACGTCTTCGTCTTGGAGACTCTAGAGAATTGCCATCCATTTTTCTTTAAAAATGTTGTCTCATCTTGGCGTAGCTACGAATTCTTTCAAGTAAACTAGTTTTCGGAGAATGCTCGATAAGAGTCCTTTTCTTCCTTCCAAAAGTGGCTATGGAACCATGCTAACAATAGTTGTGCACACCCGATAAATTTTCCTTCACCTGCTTCCGGCGAGCACTTAGAGATCTAAAAGTTTAAACCAAAATTGTTGGGATGGGCGTGACCCTTTTGTCAAATCGATCGAATAAATCTGAAATTGCATCATCAATGTGCCCTAGTGCTTTGGGGAAAATAAACAACCCATAAATATTCAAGGTGAAGACGTCGACTCTTTACTTCATATCCAAATATGCAAAATCAAATCTCACAAACTTTTTCAATGGATGCATTTACTATCTCCCTTTTGTTTAATCCGGTCCCGACCCATTGCTTACTCATTCCTGTTATGCTCATTAGCTTTTTTAGGAAAGTCGGGACGTTGGCGACTTTAAAATAAGTTTTATTGGCTTAGATCCTCAGGAAACGAAGCAAATTTGTGTACTCCCCTACAGTAGGCACCAAATCTACCTTCCCAAAAGTAAAGCAGCTATAGGCGGGATTCCAATATTGGGCCAAAGCTCAAAATAAGTGCTTATCCACTTTGACATTGAGTAAATAAGGCAAATCACCATAGTTACAGTAGAATAACTGATTGGTTTCAAAATCTCATTGGTCTCATATTTCTTTCAACTTTTGAAGATTATTCCGAGTCACACTGATGCTAGTGAAATCCCACAATTCTAACATATATCCTTACGTCAAGCTATCACCTTTCTCTTGTTGTGTATTCTAAGACCATATTCGACGGCCGCATTGTCTTCCACTTTATCAAGAAATCTCTTTTCCATGACAAGCTCTATTTAGCAACTGAACGTGAATCAACACCCTTTTCTATGATGAAAATGCAATGCAATCACAGTCAAAACAAAATGAAACAAGTCAATACATTTCATATAAAGCTAGAATTTAAAGCAAGCAAAAAATAATAAATAAAGCACCTATTCGGGTGATCACTAGGGGTTTGATGTGGTTCTACCTAGGGTGAGTTTTTGGGGTTCATTATATGTGGTTTGGTTCTAAAGTAAGGGTACCTGAACAAGCAGATTCCTCGATCCTCACCCATTATAGGCTCATACGGACCGAGTTCAAATCAGGGGAATACATTTCCCTATGGCTATACGGAGATGAAGATCTCACGAAGACATAGGTACGGATGTATCCCGAAAATGATCCACTATCCTATACGGAGGTGAAGACCTCACGAAGGAATAGTTTCTCACTCCTACTTAAGAAGGAAAAAATCGAACGGTTATGCAATGCAATATGCAGAGATATACCAAGAAACTCGAATCAATAAAGCAAACATATCATTATGTAACAAAATGATGAAGACTACAAAAATGAAGGATGAAATGCAATGAAGGGGTCGCAAATTTAAACCAAATTATCAATTTTCGACAAATGGACCCAAATTAATCAACTCGCGACTTAACTCTCTTATTTTGTCCCCAGTGGAGTCGCCAAGCTGTTGAAACCTTTTTTTTCTGAAATCGACTTATATTTTAAAAACGAAGATGGAGTCTCCACCAAAATTTTTTATGAGGTATGATCGGATCACCTCGTAATTTGATTGTTTTAATAAAAGGCTTGATTTACTAAAACAATTATTTTTGGTCTATAAAAATCTAGAAAATAGGTTCGGAAGTCAGTTACGCACGAGGAATGATTAGCACCCCGTTACACCCAAAATTGGTACCTAATTGATTACTTGATGTCTTAGTATCGAAAATTAAAAATTTGAAGAGAATTCAAAACGCGATCACACTTTGCATAATGTTATTTTTAATTAAAATTACTTGAATAAATCAAACCGTATGTAAAAGGCCCTCTAATCTCAAGGTAACAAAAGGTCATATCTCGTAAGTTAGGACATGACATCTCGAATCCTCGAAAATAAGCTTGCTCTTTATTTTAATTACTATTTAAATCTCATGTGTTTTAATTTTAAAAGGAATGTTCGGTTATCTAGGTTCAATGAGAAAGTCGAACCCCGTAAGTTAGAGCACGACTTTTCGAATCTTTAAATACGGAACATTGCCTTAATTTTAAAAATTTCTTCTTTATGCATCGAGTAAAAATTTATATAACACTTAAAATAATGTGTATTTATCTTATTTGGGTATAATACAACAATGGATAAATATATCTAAACACGATTTGTGACGTGATTATAAAGAACTAAAATGAAATGGTAGTGTATAAAATGGATCAATGATATACGAAAAATTAAAAATATCGTATAGTGAATGACAATAATGTAACTACGATAGTGATAACACACCAATTTATAATGAAGATGACAATTATTGTATTATAATTATTATTCTAATAATAATAGAAATAATCGAAGAAAGGTAAGTAGTAATAATAATAATAATAATAATAATAAGAACAATAAAGGTTCAAGTAAAATAAACGTAAATAGTCTAATTTTGAAAGTATAAAAAGGTAATAAATAAATAAATAAATAATGGAATAATAATAACAATAGTAAAGGCAACAGAAAAATAAAATAAAAATAATAAAAATGCACAATAAAAAGAAACACAAAAGAAAAACACAAAAAGCCAATTTTAAATATTAAAAAGTAAAGGAATAATAAATAAATAAATAAATAAAATAATATACAAAAAATCTATACTGGTTGAAATTAAATAAATAAGGATTAAATAGAAATTGAAATGAAATTAAGAGCCTAAATTATAATAAAATAAATGCATAAATATAATAAGGACTAAATTGAAACTTAAGTGGAATTTTGGGGGCAAATCAGGATAAAATAAAAATAACAGACTAAATTGTAACGCGCGAAAAAGGAGGGACCAACTGGGAAATTATTCCTAGACCCTCGAACGCACCATTCCAT